>JAPDVU010000006.1:152502141-153102141 GCA_026230045.1 Corynorhinus townsendii
CTAGTTTTTGTCATTCCTTGCATGACAAGCTTTACAAATCTCCTTTGCTTTTCTCGTTAGCAATTTCCTTCTCAAAATTCCTTTATAAGCATGGTACTCAGAGGGGGAATCATTGCTGTGTTTGGATGATTTGCGTTGTATAGAGAAGACTTGATCCTTCTTCATTGTGAACTCTATACTCCTTGTAATGCATCATGAGATTGAAGCAACTCCATACAGATTTCAGAGTTCAAAAATTCCATTTTGGCAAAGCTCTTCACTAGGTGTGTGAAGTTGGGCAAATCTCTAGATCTCCCCAAGCCTCAGTTCTCTTGTCTATAAAATATGGGACCATAAATGCTACCCTGGTTACCTCCCTGCCATGGTGGAAGACTCATTTGAGATAATGAATGGGAATGTTGTTTGCAAACTGTGAAGAGCTCCATCAACGTCAGTTATTTTTAGCAGACACATCATGCTGTTGACACATACTGAGTGAGTATTTGTATAGAGTAGAGCTGAATTCAGCCCTAAAGAGAGTGAACAAAAGGGAACGTAGTGGCATTCAGCCAACACACAAAAAAAGCTAGTTGGGCTGTGTATGGCAGAGAAGAGGGGAGATTGGAGTTAGCCCCAGAGAAGGAGGACAGATACAAACCAGAATATTCAGCTGAGATTCTGAAGAGATGCCGAGGTCCACAAGGTCAGTGGGGACCAGGACATCACAATCAGATCTGGTGACCTGAGATGCTGAATTGTGATTTTTCCCTCCAGTGAAACTGTGAGGCAAAGCCATTCCCTGCCTCCCTTCCCCCCATCCCACCAGGCTAATTATTATAAAAATTCTCTGTCATTGCTTTGCAACGGTCCACAGCCTAACTCATTTAAAAATGCAAATGAATGCTAAATTACAGTGAGGTTCGGAGCTTGTTTCCTGCCTGTGCACCTAGCGTTGGTAGCGTCATTTCTGCAGCTGGAAATCAATCTTGGGCACCCTGGGTGATTTGATAATGGCCAGCGGCATCGCTGCTGATGTCACAAGATGCTCAGTGGATGGTAGGTTTCCGCAGCATTGTGGACGATCAATCTTAGGCCTGTCTCTGCCTCCGCAGTGGCACACTGAAGCAGCATGTCCTTCCTCCTGCAAACCAAGGGGCCCTCCCCTGCCATCTGTCAGCTCCACGCCAGGCCATGAGATGAGCCTGGTTCTGGTGGATGGACAGCTCTACCTTACCACTGTCCCTCCTGACTGTGAGCTTTGGGACTGAATGCCTGTGTAATGGTTATGACGATGATAACAAAAGGAGTACTGCCTGTCAGCGAGTCCTGACATAGCTGTGTCTCACAGAGCATTCCTGGGACAAGGGTGCTGTGAATGCAGATTCCGGGGACTTACCTCAAACCCATACCATTGAAATTTCTACAGATGGACCACAGCAATGTATTTTTTTAAATCAGACTTTTTAGGTGATTCTTCTGCATATTAAAATTTGAGAACTACTGTCCTATCACTATAAAATTATGAAATATTGGGGCTGAAAGAAGCCCTCAGGACTGCTTAGCCCAGTGATTTCCCTGTTTGGTGGCTGCGCATTAGAATTATTTGGGGAGATTTAAATCTCTCAGTGCTGAGGGGGTTGCTCTACACGAATGCCATCAGAATCTCTGGGGTGGGGACCAGGCCATTAGCGGTGTTTTTTTTTTAATTCCTCAGGTGATTCCAACTTAGAACCAAGGCTGAGAATCCCTGTTAGAGTCCCGCCCTTTGATTTTTACAGTGGGGGACAGTGGCCACCCACAGAGATACTGTCTCCGAGAAATAATAGGGACTCAAGAGAGTCAGTGGCCCAGACAGGATAGGAGCTCAGATTTTCTGACTCCTAATTGGTGCTATCTCCTCCCTTGTTGCACCAATGGCAACCCTGCTCCCTGTGTTCTTTTGCATCCCCTACAGAGTAAAATAACACCTGATGGTTTGATTTCTTTCTAAGCCAGAGAGTGTTCCTGTTCTCATAAGGTGAACCTCTGACTTCGGCCAGGATGATCCCTGGTTGGAACTATGACCTAAAGGTCAGCCCCAGCTGGAAACTTGCTCTCACTTCACTGTAAGTATCCAGAGGCCCCTCTGCCAACTGGAGAGCTTGTCAGGAAAACACACTTCCAGTTCTGACATTAGCCCTGCACATGTGACTTTTGAGCAAGTAACTAAACCTCTTTGGTGCTCATTTTCTTGCCTTTAACAGAGCACACATAACCAACTAAAGTGCTTTGCTGAGAAAGGGATTGTGTTTCAATAACACAGCCTCATGCTAGACATCCAGCAACTACTTGATGAATTAAGTAATTAATTCAGCAAAGCAAGTATAAACATCACACAGTCATTTCCCCCCGGCTTATCTTCTCCCCAGATGGTTTACATATTAAAGCTTATTTCAAAAGATGAGGTTGTAATGAAATTTATGTATAGTGCATCTATTTCCAGCCTTACTGAATGGCTTAATGCTACCTCATATATATCTTCCCCAGCAAAATGTTGGTGAACAAAGTAATTTGAACTATCTCTTCAAATTTTATATAATGGAATTTCCTTTAGATAGGTAGTAATCATATCTTTAAGTCCTTTTGACATTGTGTAAGAAGAATGGGAAAGAAATTTCAAGGATGAGAAATATGCCAAACAAATGAAAACATTTCTTATGTTTCATTAGTACGTGAGTTGACGTTCTAGATTTTTTAACTTAATAGTAATGTGTTATCTTTCATTCAGAAAGGTCATTTAATATCAATAGGACCTACACCTTGAGTTATTCTTTTGTAAGTTCTTACCTTTCCCTCAATTATACCAATAAGCTTACTTGATAACTTTGAATCATGTGAGCTTTCAGTTCTTGACCAAGGTTAGTGGCCTGTGGCTGTGATTAGGACATGGTCTAGACCTGTGGTCAACAAACTGCGGCTCGCGAGCCACATGCAGCTCTTTGGCCCCTTGAGTGTGGCTCTTCCACAAAATACCATGGCCTGAGCAAGTCTATTTTGAAGAATTGGCGTTACAAGAAGCTTAAGTTTAAAAAATTTGGCTCTCAAAAGAAATTTCAATCGTTGTACTGTTGATATTTGGCTCTGTTGACTAATGATTTTGCTGACCACTGGTCTAGACATTCATTGACAAATGTTTATTGACATGAGCCAGGTGCTAAGAGCACTGAGGATGCATTGTTGTTCTGAAAGGGACACACTCCCTGCCATCCTGGAACAGATGGTCTGGCAGGGGAGCCAGGCATCAATGGCTGAATGATCATAGGTGGATAAAGGCTGTGAAAGACAAAAGATGTGGCTCTGTAAGAAAGTTTAATAAAGAAACCTGGCCCAGACCGGAAGTTCAGGAAGCATCCCCAAATGCTGACCAAACTGATGCTTATATGTGGACACAGGGACAGGTTCAGGCAGAAGGCACAGCATGTGCAAAGGCCCAGTGGGAGTAAAAAACTGGAGTTTTAGGAGCTAAATGATTTGCAGCTGGGCAGTGCACAGGCTAAGGTGCACATAGGCTGGTAAGGAATCAACCTCTGACTGGAATCAGGAGGTCAGTGTATAATAATCTGATGAGGAGGGTCAGTCTAAAGCTGATTTGGGGGTGAAGTATGTGATCTGGATTAAAGTTTAATCAGTGCATAATGGTCAGATGACGGCCAACATCAGGAGTAAGTTCGAGACCATTCAGTCATTCATTTCTTTAAACACACACACACACACACACACACACACACACACACACACACACACACGCACGTGCATTATTTCAGAGAGGAAGGAAGAGGGAGAGAGTTAGAAACATCAATGATGAGAGAAAATCATTGATCGACTGCCTCCTGCAAGTCCCACTCTGGGGATGTGCCCTGACTGGGAATCGCACTGTGACCTCCTGGTACATAGGTTGATGTTCAACCATGGAGCCACACGGGCTGGGCTATTTATTTATTTATTTATTTACTAGAGGCCCAGTGCACAAATTCATGCATGGGTGGGGTCCCTCGGCCTGGCCTGCGATTGGGCCAGTTGGTGTGGGGTGGGGGGTGGCTGGCCGGGGGAAGGGACCGTGGGAGGTTGGCTGGCTGTAGGAGGTTGGCTTGCTTTTGTGGTTTAAATCATTACAATTATGTATCTAAAATATGCAAGGTTGGCTTTGGGAGTGCACTGACCACCAGGGGGTAGCTCCTGTGTTGAGTGTCTGCCCCCTGGTGGTCAGTGCGTGTCATAGCAACCAGTCGACCAGTCATTTGGTTGTTTGGTTGCTTAGGTATATATATATATATATATATATATATATATATATATATATATATATATATATATTTAACAAACATTTCATGAGTGTTGACTATGATACAGCCAGGTCAGGTGGGCCAGGTGAATGGAGTAAAAATCAGTTTAACAGTAGTGGTTAAACATGTCAGTTGTCGACAGACAACCTTGGAATTGCATCAGGACTACAGAATGTGGAAATTTGTTCATTCCATTTAATCTCTCTAAGTTTCCATTTTCTCACCCATTAGAGGATAAGAACAGGCTTTTCAAAAGGATTGGTCATGAGGATCAAATGAGTTAGTGTATGAAAAGCAGCGTAGAGCTGGACACATCATAGATCTCTAATATTAGCTACATGCACAGCTGAAAAAAATAAGGAAAAAAAAGTTCAGTCTTTGTTTCTAAGTCTTTAGACACTGAGAACACCCCTCAGGGGATAGTTGGGGGGATGAGGGGAGGTTTCCTATCAGCTGCATCATTCACCCAAGAGATTCAGTTGGCGTCTCTCCTGTCCCTTTAGACAGCTTGCTGCTGTCTGGGATGGTGGCCGTGGGCCAGTCACTGAGTTTAAATAGAATTTTCCTTGCAAATTGATATAGCAATGAAATTACCAAACTGCTGTGTTTATCTTTCCAAATGAAAGACAGATTTTAAGTACATTATACCAAAGTAATTGAAAATCAAAATCAAATGAGGGTGTGTGTGCTGATCACTCTCTGGACCCCCATTTAGCTATGGCAGTGTGTGTGGGGGGGTGCGGATTAGGGAAGAAGGTCTGCTTGCAATATCCCTGTGCTCAGAACTGTTAAGATGAGCTGGATCCTTAGGGTGATAGCAGCTCTCTATTGGGAAACTTGAAGGCCCCAGGTTCTCTCTAGGGATGCTAATCTAGTGACTTGTATTTCAATTAAGATTCTGCTATCCCCATGATAGAGTTCTCTTAATCCTTCCTCAGAGGTGCTGCCTGAGTAATCAAACCCTTGCTTCAGGCTGCAGGTGGCTTTGTTTAACCCAAGCTTTACTGCCAAAGCTCTCAGAGACAAGCTCACCTGCTTGGAATCCGCATGTCACCTCCTGTTGTCTGTGTGTGAGGAATTGCAATGCCTCCATGTGGTGCGGGAGGCTGGCTGGGAAGTACAGAGTTGGGAGCCTCCGAGAGAGATCCCTGGCCTGGCAGGCCACCTGGCTCTTTGTTGTAGGTCTTTTCCTTGCCTTTGTGTTCTCTACATAACAGTGGCTCCTAGGGAGGTGGAGGCGAGCTTCCCTGTTTTCTAACTCCATCAGCCCCCACTCAAGTCCTGCCAAATTAAAATGATAATATTATTTGATGTGAAAAATTGCAGATATTTTCTCAACTTCCTTGGTTCCCTCCTAAGTGTGGGAATGGAACTCTGTTTGCAGTTACTGACTGTCCCCACTTCCGGGCAGAAAAGCGAGCACTGATGACAGAAGGTTGGTAACAGTGTGCTGTCTGAAGAGAATGGAGAACAGAATTTTGCTTGAAGCATGTTGGCAACAGTATTATTTGCAGAGTATTGATAGTCGAGTGATGTTATAGCAGCTCTCTTGGTGGAAGAGTTTAGAGGGTTTCATCCTGGGCTTTCGGCGTAGCACTTGCAGTTGAGTGAATTCTTAGGCCAGAGTCATTTATGGCAGGTGAAGTGGCTGACTTAGGGTGCATTTGGATTTCTCTACCATTTCCACCTTGAGTTGAAATTCTCCTCCCTGATGTCCTCACTTAATGAGGACTTCGGGGTGACCTAGGGAATCAAGCGTGTCAGGTTTTGCTGGGGAACATGTAGCAGCAGTGAGGTAATAGTCAAGATAAGACCCGGCTCTCGCTGCAAAGTGTCTGTGGTATTGAAAGAAGTCAAATGACATGGGTGTTATTATCCGTGACACGGGCCAGATGCCCTAGGCACAGAAAGATGGGAGATGACATTTCCTTTTTCCTTCTGTGAAAAACACTGGTAATAAAACCTGGGCTGGTCTTTGTTCTGAGCAATCCTGAGTTGGGTGACCTTTACCCTCTGTGTCCCAGTTTGCTCAAGTATAAATGAGGTGTTGGACCAGATGGTGTCTAAGATTCAAATGCCATGGAACGAGGCCTGGATGTCAGTCCCACATTAAGTACTGACTGGGCAGGTTACTTCTCTTCTCTGGGCCTCAGTTTCCTCTAAGACAGGGAGTTTGGACAAGAGGTCTTTAAGACCCCTTCCCATTCGGAAGAGCCGATGGCCCACCACTCTAGCAGTAGGCAATGATCAGATACGGGCCCCTGAAACACCCACTTGCAGGCTGCATTGTGCTGAGAACCTAATAGTACAGAGTGAACTTAGAAAGGACGGCTCTCCTGTTCCCCAGGAGGCACTACCCTCCATCTTCTCGGACCACGTTGAGCATCCTCATAGGCTCAGGCCATGCTCACTGCTCAGCTCGGCAAAGGAAATGCAGACAAAAGGGATGGCATTGGGAATGCCATTTCTATCTGCACTGGAAGATGCTTTGACATTACCATATGCTGCAGGAGATGAAGGGAAAGTGTACAGAAGGGAGATGTGATAAAGGCAACTTAGTTTGATAGTGGTTGAAATGAAAAAGTTTTGGGCTGGGGTAGCAAGTTCAAATAAATGCATTATGGCAATAGTGAATGGGGTCTCAGCTAGATTCCCCTATGCCAATGGGGGAAGGGATGGTTACAGCTCCTTGTAGGAGGGCGATGGGATTCAGTTCTGTTTGTAAGGGGAGTATTGATATAGGGCACATCTAGGAAGAAAGAGAAGAAAGGAGATGGGTAAGAAACACAGGTTCTATGAAGAATGGTTGAAGATCCTGGATGAGGGTGGTAAGCTGAAAGTGGTTGGGGAAGAACCCATGATGAGGAGGGATATGTGATTGGTGAGAAGGGAGAAAATTGTCCTTCAGATAAAACAGTAGTCGGTTGTAAGGAGGCAAAAATACTGTCTCAGGGTAAGGAAAAACATTCAGAATTTTACAGCAGTAGAAGGGATTTTTGCATTGAGCGCTGGAGCTCCTTATCACTGAGGGGGCAGGATGGGGTTGAGGGGTGCTCAAGGAGAGGCTGGAGGGGTCTACTTTCAGAGATGCTGTGTTGGGTTGGAGGTTTACCAAGGAAACTCTTTTCCAATTCTGTTATTTTATGGTGTATATATCATGATCAAGCCTTGAAGTTCTAGTTGGGGTGCTTATACTAACGGCTATGCGACCTTGACCAGATCATTTAACCTTTCTGGACCTCAATTTACTCATCTTCAAAGTAGAGACAATAACGCCTCTCTGACAATGCAACAGTAATGCTACGGAGGCTTGTAAGGATAAAATCCTGCATATGAAAGTGCTTTAAACAGGACCCGAGGTATGAATGATACATTGATGATGCCACAATTCACAATTCTCCAGCTGTTGTTTAGGAGGCTCGTGGTTAGACTGCCGGGGTTGGAATCCTGGCCCTGCCTCTTGCTGGATATGTGTCTTTGGTAAGTTTTTTTAACTTGTTGAGCCTGTTTCCCGGTCTAAATAATGGGGCTGGTAAGGATAATATTGATGTCATTGGGTCAATGTGAGGATTAGGGACACAATACATGGGAAATGATTTTCATGGAGTCTAGCACAGAGTATACCACCCACAAGGCTTTGTGCTTCTTACCATTACCATTGGCCTCACGCAGTGCTCACATCTGTTGTGGTGAGTTGTGCCACCAGCTGGCTGAGTTGTTGGGGTATAATCCAGACACCATCTGGGGGGACTTGAACCCATCTTTGAATGTCCAAGGCAGCAGGGAATGTCCATTAAGGGAGATGGAAATACAGCTACCAAAGTTTGCCAATTCGGCGACCCCAAATGTTTTCCTTTTTTTTGAAAGCTAATAATATTCCATCATAAATGTTTCATAATTGTCTCATGAATTATTCACCTGCAACTTAATAACCTTAAATTTTATGGGATTATGGTTTTATGGGAGAAAAACATTGCCAACCTGGGACCCAGCTGTGAAGAGAAAGTGCTGATGTTACTAGTTTGTTTTCACTATGCAGTGGAAGATTTTTTTGTAACTATGAAGTATAGAATATTAATAAAAGAGCAAGTAAAAAAAGTAAAAGAGGAGGAAAAATATCCTTGCATTGCTTTTCAAAAAAAATTTAATCTCAGAGCTGTGTTTGCAAGGTTTTAACCTTTTGCCAAGAAACTAATACACTTCCATTGGGGTAGGTGTCATTTTCAAAGAAAAACCACTCTTCTTTCCCCTTCTTTACTTATCTGGCCTTTGGCCTTCCTACACATTTTTCCATTACTCAATTATATTTTTTAGTTTGTATTCCTTAGTAATTTTTAAATTAGTTTCACTGTCCTAGATTGTTAGGGTGTTAGTTTTGGAAGGTCCTTGGTATTGTCTAAGCAGAGGATGTTAGTATAGTGGAAAGAGCAGTGGTTGGGAGGTGTGAGTGTGGTTGGGAGATTTTAGTCTTGAGTCTAGACTACCATTTAATTGATGTATAACCTTAGCAATACAATTAAGATTCCTCAGTCTTAGATTTCTTATAGATAAAATAGGGATAATAATGCCCATTCTACTTACCTCATAGAAATCTTGAGAAAGTCCAGTAAGATAATAGATGAAACAGCCTTTTAAAAACAAAGTACTATATGGATATAAGGAACTGGCCCAGTAACACAGGTAAGGGAAGGCTGGGGTATAGTATGACTGAACCTAGTGGAAAGATGAGCAGAAAGATCCAAAGAGAAAGCTAATTCCTATCAGATAGTTGGTAAAGTAGCTGACTCCTTCATTCAGGCTTGAATTTTCATTGGGAGCAGAAAAGAACAAAGCAAGACCATCCTGTCCTCTAATGATAGGTAGAGGTGCTTATTCACCAGCTGTTATTCAAACGCTTTTAATGCAAATCATGAGGCATGCATGCACTTTCTAGAATCAAAGACTAGTAGAAAGACAATAGAGAGAATGAAAGAACCGCTTCAGTGTCTCCATTTTACAGATGAGAAAACTGAGACCTAGTGAAGAGGGTAGATTTTTGACCCAAAGTTCCATGATGAATAAGAGGCAGAAGCAGGGACCAAAAGCCTGGTCTTTGACTTCTAACACTGGGCTCTTGTCTGTCATAGAAAGTGCCATGAATGTGCTGTAAGTAGGGTCCTTGGAGTGGAGGGCAGGAGGCTGCTAATGAAAGTAGGATGGGGGTAGGTATTGGGCAAGAAAGGGAGCTAAGAAATGTGATTCTGTGTAGGCAAATGGGCCTCGCAAGCAGAGCCTAGAAATCAGTGGGGCATCTTTTTGGACTGGCCAGACCTGAGTCATCCAATTAAAACAGGAACAGGTGCCCCAAGGCTGCAGCTCTTTCTCTTCCCCACAGTTTGCGCTGCCTTCTAATAACATTTTATTAAAATTCTCTGGGTTCTGATTAATTTTCCTGGCTGCTTTCTTTCTTATTACTCTCCTGGCCAGGAGATAGGAACAGTAAGTGCTCTAGCGAATGGAGTGAACAGTTGGGCTCAACTCATTGGTCTAAATGGCTCTCTGTCCTCTGTAATGAAGCTTTGGGGATTTCTCCCCATGCATTTTGAGGGGGATGATGGGAGATGACACCTGCTGGTGTCTGAGAAGATAGGCATTACCAAACTTACCCTCGGGGGTATCACCTAGAAGAAGATGACTGATTTGGTTACTTGAGGGTGTGGCTGTTGGCTAAGGGAGGAAGAGAAGTCACATTTGCTGAGTGCCCGCTGAATGCTTAGCATTTGTCTATGTCCCTTCCTTGGCTTCCTAGAGCGTCCCGTGCCTGTACACTCTTTTAACACAGGTTGTAAAGATCTGTTTTCCCAAAAGCATGGTGAGCAATGTGAGGGCAGGCACTATCTCTTGCTCACAGTGAATTCTCAGTCTCATTACGATGGCCAGCTCATAGCAAATTCTCAATAAATAGGTGTTTGATTAATGAATGACTGTTAGGTGCTAAACATAGGCTGTCCAGTTTAGTGCTCACCACCACCCTTACTCCAGTTCTTATTTCCATTTTACAGGTCATTAAGGCAAGGCTCAGGGGGCTTGACTAGGGTCACCCATATAATATGTACGGGTCTGCATGACATAAAAAGGACCATGATCTTCTACTGATTTAGCATGCTGTCCACTTCTAGGGACAGTGTGTTATCTCTAGGGACTTGCTGAATTGCAGCCTTACATCCCAATGAAGTGTTGTCTTTGCAAGTTATATATTTTGGACTTATCCTCATGGCAGACAATATGCTAAGGTGTCAAGTTTGGTACTGAAAGTATTTTTATGGAACAAGAGGTGGCTTCAGAAATGGCAAAAGTGGATGTAGTGGCATGTAAATTGGAGTGTAGGGAACTGTGGTTATTAGAAGCAAATGTAATTTAGATTTCTCTTTCCGCACTAGCCTTGTGGCTCACTGACTAGGTAGGTACAGGCTGTGGCCCATATTCCCTTCCCTCCAACCTCTGGAGGAAATGGGGCTGTGAACTCCCTTAGAGAAAATAAAGCCAGCCTTCTTTGTGCAAGTCCCTGAGCTGGGTTTCTGATAGTCCAGAAAGCACTTTACATAAGAAACACAGCGTTGAATGCCTGACAGGTTAGGCATCTTTCCAGCTTCTGTGGCTTACCAACGGCCCCTAGTGGCCAGTGGCTCCAAGTGCCACAAGCTGTGAGCCTTACCTTCTTCCATGCTGTCTTTTGGCTCTGTGACCTCCAGAGTTTTAAAACACTGCATTAATTCCCGCTCAACGTGTTTTGCAGTATTAGGACAGGAAAAAAAATGGCAGAATCATAAACTCTGGGCAAAGAGGGTTTTACAATGGGTGATCTAATCGATAATATCAGGGGCCCAGGGTGTCACTAAAGCCTTCCCCACCCTTGACTTTAAACCTCACCCTGACAAAGGCAGGGAAGGTTGGGCGAGGGAGGCTGTAAGAGATCAACCAAAGGACTTGTACGCATGCATATAAGCATAACCAATGGATACAAGACACTGCGGGAGGGGGGGGGGGGAGGGGGGGCAGGTGAAGGCATGTACTGGGGGGTAGGGGAAGCTTGGGGGGGGTCAATGGGGAAAAAAAGGAGACATGTACTATTTGTAATACTTCAAACAATAAAAAATAAAAAAAATTAAAAAAAGAAACTAAGAAAATAAATAAATAAATAAAAATAAAAACCTCAAAAAACAAAACCAAAAACAAAAACAAACCACACCTCACCCTGACAGAGAGAGAGGAAGAGAGTGCTGACAGAGAGAGAGAAAGAGAGTGAGAAACATTGATTGGTTGCCTTTCGTATACTCTCCGACTGGGGATCAAACCCGCAACCTTTTGGTGCACAGAATGACGCCCAACCAACTGAGCCGCTCCAGCTGGGCAAGGCCTTTTTCCCTTTTTAACATTCCTATTCACAAACCTGGGGGGGAGACAATACCATTATCCTGGTTTAGTTGCTGGGCAAACTGAGTTCAGAAAGGTTAAGTAACTGGGCCACACACTGGTTAACAAGAAAAACACACCCAGGTTTGTGCAGACACAGGTCTCTGTAAACACCGGCTCTGACCTTTGCCAAGACGTGTGAGGTTTGCTGGCATGGCGGTGGTCTGGTCTTTGGAATAATAAGGAAAACTAGCACTAAAGAATTCTTTCTGTGCCAGGAATATACCGAATGCTCTTATGTGGAAGACCCCTTGGTTCTTCCCAGCCACCATGGAAGGTAAACATCTTGAGTTGACAGATGATAATGTGGATTGTTAGCAAGGTCAGTACCACCAGAGGTCATACAGTTTAGCTGGGAATTAGGACCCAGGTTGTTGGAGTTGAAACCAATTACTTTATAGTTTATATGAAAGCATTGTGTGTGTTCTCCTTGTAGCACATCCAGGCTGTGGGTCCTTAGTACTCACTCACCTGAAACCTTCTCTTCCTCCCCCTAACCAGCTATGTGTTAATGAGAGTTTTGCCTGATAAGAACTCAGGGGACTGTGGAAGTCTGTTGGTCAGTGTCCCTCAGAACATAGACTTTGTAGTTGGGGGGAAGTCTGCTCTTCTTTGTGTGTCTGATGCTCTCAGGTGTCCTCTCTGACTCCTAGTCAGTAATTTTCTAGTCTTGCAGGATCTCAGTTAGGGAGGCAATGGCAAGAGTAGAGCAGAACGGTCATGAGTCAGGAGATACTGCAACAGCTACAAAACCATTCAGGACTCAGTTTCCTTATCCACTAACTGGACACAACCGTGCCTACCTCAGGGATGTTGCAGGAATGAAATAAGACAAATATGTAAGATACTCACATTACAGGATAAGTCTCGCTACTGTGTTGATGGGTGAGGGAACACACAGTGACTTGCTATGGTTACTTAGGCAGGTTCCCTTAGTCCTGGCCCCTTGTTTCATGATTAGGTTGTTTCCTTTGCAGCATAAAACAATGGACTTAAGGGTTGAAGCAAGAACAATATGCTGATGGAAGGCAGCCAAAGCAAAGAAGCTCCCCTCCCATAGGGATAGGATGGGTGGGAGGAGATTGTGAGAAAGGCTTTCTCCAGGGCCATGCCACCCAAATCCCGTGCCAGGAGAGAATTGAGTCTTGGAAGCAATAAGGGACATCCCATGAAGGAATTAATTTGCCTGGAAAGGAATTGTGGTGACTTAATGGCTTTATTAAATTCTTAGTCCTTTGATTTCTGTTTACTTTAATTCAGGGCTATGAGGGAGCTGTGCATTACTTTACCTGGCCATATGGATTAGCCAGTATCTCTCCTCCTCTGGCCTAGCATCTGTCCTTCTTCACACTTGTCACCATCTTTTTCTGTCCTTGTTTCCCCATCTCAGTGACTGGGTAGGGCACATGTACATGGTCCAAGCCAATCCTCTGGATTCCTTGCTAATTGGAATAATGGTGTTGGGTGGATCAATGAGGCCACCTCATTCTAGGGCTTTTTGTTCTGGTTATAACTACACCCTGGATTAGGGCTTTGTTTCAAATCAAGCTTTGAAAAATGCTTTTAATTTTGGGGTACTTTTAGATGATTATCCTGTTTAGCCATACCAGGTGTTTTCTTAGGAATGTTTTTCAAACTTCAATGTGCACCAGAATCAGCTGGATCTTGTGTAAAAGGACATATCTGGGCCCAAATATTTTGACTCAGTGGGTTATTGCTCCCCTCACCCCTTTTTAAATTGTGATAAACTTCACATGACTTAAGCTTAACCATCCTGAACAACAGAGTGGCATTTAGTACATTCACAGTGTTGCACAATCATTACCTCTATCTAGTTCCAAACATTTTCCTCAGCCACAAAAGAGACCCCATATCCATTAAGCAGCCACTGTCCATTCCCCACTCCTCCTAGCCCTTGGCAATCACTAATATGCTTCCTGTCTTTGTTGAAATACCTACTCTGGCTATTTCATATGGATGGAATGTCCAGTATTTCTCCTTTTGCATAATGGTTTTTTTTGGTTTATAATTATTATTTTTTTATTGATTAAGGTATTACATATGTGTCCTTATCCCCCTATTGCCCCCACACCCTCAATCATGCCCTCACCCTCACCCCTTGTTGTCAGCGTCCATTGGTTATGCTTATATGCATGCATACAAGTCCTTTGATTGATCTCTCCCCTTTACCCCCAACCTCCCCTATCTTCCCTCCGAGGTTTGAGCACCTGATTGATGCTTCTGTCTCTGGATCTGTTTTTGTTCATCAGTTTATGTTCATTATAATCTACAAATGAGTGAGATCATGTGATATTTATCTTTCTCTGACTGACTTACTTCACTTAGCATAATGCTCTCCAGCTCCATCCATGCTGTTGCAAATGGTAAGAATTCCTTCTTCTTTATAGCAATGTAGTATTCCATTGTGTAGATGTACCATAGTTTTTAACCCACTCATCTGCTGATGGGCACTTAGGCTGTTTCCAAATCTTAGCTATTGTAAATAGCTACTGAGTGCTGCTATGAAAATAGGGGTGCATATATCCTTCTGATTGGTGTTTCTAGTTTCTTGGTATATATTCCTAGAAGTGGGATCACTGGGTCAAATGGAAGTTCCATTTTTAGTTTTTTGAGGAAACTCCATACTGTTCTCCATAGTGGCTGCACCAGTCTGCATTCCCACCAGCAGTGCACAAGGGTTCCTTTTTCTCTGCATCCTTGCCAGCACTTGTCATTTGTTAATTTGTGGATGATAGCCTTTCTGACAGATGTGAGATGGTACCTCATTGTCATTTTGATTTGCATCTCTCAGATGATTAGTGACTTTGAGCATGTTTTCATATGTCTCTGGGCCTTCCTTACGTCTTCTTTCGAAAAGTATCTATTTAGGTCCGTTGCCCATTTTCTGATTGTGTTGTTTATCTTCTTTTCGTTAAGTTGTATGAGTTCCCTGTAAATGTTGGAGATTAAACCCTTATTGGTGATAACATTGGCAAATATGTTCTCCCATGCAGTGGGCTTTCTTATTGTTTTGTTGATGGTTTCTTTTGCTGTGCAGAAGCTTTTTATTTTGATGTAGTCCCATTTGTTTATTTTCTTTTTAGTGTCCATTGCCCTAGGAGCTGTATCAGTGAAGATATTGCTTTGGCATATATCTGAGATTTTGCTGCCTGTGGATTCATCTATGCATAACGTTTTGAAGTTTTCATCCATGTGTAGCATGTCTCAGTACCACATTCCTTTTTGATGGCTGAATAATATTCCATTGCATGCTTATACCAAATTTTCCTTATTCATTTAAACAAGAACCTTTCTTTGTTCTGCAGCAGATGACCTTTGGTCCACACTTTGGCAGTGGTTTCCCCGGGCAGCCTGATACTTCATTGGAGTGGAGTTTGAGGAGTGCCAGGCCCCAGCTGCCCTTTGGGTATGACAGACTTTTGAAATGGATCTCGCAGTAGGTGATCAGAGGATGTCCAGCCAGGGAGGACAAAGCATTGCATCGGGTATAGAGAGAGACCAGGTAAACAGTACAGTGAAATGTGGATAAGAGAGAATTGTGTTTACATCCCAACCCTGCTGATCTCTGATCATCCTGTTCCTCATTTGTAACATAGAACAACATCAGTCTCATAGCATTGTTGTTTGCATTAAATGGGATCATTTTTATTAAGTGCCTGGTTTAAGACCTGCCACAGAGTGAGTAACGTGCAGCCCAAAGTGGCTGTGATTTGTATGACTTTTCCAGAAAGGGAGTAATGTGCAGCTGGAGTCTGCCATGGGTAACTTGTGCAGGCAGAGGGAAGTGCTCTCGGCAGGGCTGGCTGCTGTTCCAGAATCCTGTAGCCTCTCCAAGAGAACTCATGAGAACAAGACATGGCTCCTGGGGTGGGAGAATCAGGAGACCAATTGCCAGCCTTGGACGCTTAGTCTCAGCCAGAAGGTAGGGTTTTGTTTTTGAAATGAGACATACTGTCAGAATGAAACAATAACAAGGCTATGCTGATCAGTATTATCATTGCTGGTCTGATTTCCCTACCAGCCTGTGGGTGCATGGAGGGAAGGGGTTATGACTGTCTTTTTCACTATTCTGTTTCTAGCTCTTGTATAGAGTCTGCAGTCAATATTTGTTGCATGGATGCATGGATGGATGGGTGGATGGGTGGATGGGTGGATGCTGTGTTGCCTCCCTAGTAGCTCAGTACTCTTTAAATACTTCAGAACCAGTCTCATATACTGTTGAAGGAATATACTTGGCCTGAGGTACCCTTCTATTAGTCTATTTGGATATCTGCTCCACAATTCTTAAAAATACGCACACTTTTTGACCCAGAATTTCCACTTCTAAGTATTTAACCTAAGGAAATCCTTAGAGACTCAAAAAGATTATGGCTCAAGAACATTAATTATGAGATTACTTAGAATAGCAAAAGCAGTAGAAGTAATTTGCTATCCCACAAAAGGGCGATTGGTTAAGTACAGAGTGTTTCAAAGCCATAAAAATAATGAACAAGATTGTTAAATAACATGAGAAAATGCCCAAATTATGTAATTAGTGAAAACAGCAAGTCACATGACAATATTTTGATACAATATGCTGTGTGTGACTATAACACTGGAAGGATATATACTAAAATATTACCTTTTACTCTGAGTGATTATAAATCATTTTATTTTTGAGCTTTTCTGTAATTTACAGTGTTTTTACATTAAACATGATAAAAATAATAATGGGTGCTGTTAAGGATTATTTCTGATGAGAATTGGGTCTTAGATCTCTGCATGTGGTATTGAATGGTTCCATGAATCAGGATTGGGAAGGGGCTGGGACAAGGCTTCAGGAAAAGCTTCTGCAATGTTCTGAGAGTAGGCATGTTGTTCTTGATTTGCTGGGAGAGAGGATGCTCTGCATCCCCTTTCATGTCTTGCACTCTAGCTTCTTGCACTTGTTAACTTCAAACACACCCCGACTATCGTAACTTTTTGGTCTACACAGAGATTGGATCTGTGTTGTGGGCTCCTGACTACTGGGATAATCAGACACCCACTAATTCCAAGAAGATAAATTTAAACCTTGCATGTGCTGAATTGGCCATGCAAATGAATTCTGTCCTGTGTTCCAGAAAATTAAAAGAACGTCTAGTCTGAGAAAGCACAAGTAGACTAAGTACTTCGATGGAAAGGGCAACAAGATGACACCTCTTAAGCACTGGCCATTTAGATTTCCAGTGAACTGATTATAAGTAACTAACCAGCTTTGAGCTTTATTCCTGGGTCAAGCAGGTCTGTCTGACTTCATCTTCTTTGATGTTAGGTTCTGCCCAGAAGCTCCTGGGCTCTTTACACCAAGATGTGTCCTCTGGTTGCTCCTATGGGATTCTTCAATGTGTTGGCATCCTAGATAGGCACATGATTTGGACTCATGCTGGGACCTCTATAGAATTTACAAATCAACATTCATGCTATATTGTGGAGTCCACCTTAAGGGAGAAGGCGAGGTGCTAAAGGGAACATGCAGAGAGGAGCATCTAAAGTGACATGAGATGCAGTTAGGCAGACCGACAGGAGTTCTTCAGGCCAAAGAGGTCATACCATCAGAGGCAGAGGATGGGGCTCTGAAAATCCACTGAGGCAGGAGGGAGCCCAGTGTATGACAGAAAAAGTCCATATCCCCACTTTAGGAAATTCAACGTAGGCAAATTGTTTTATTTGAAATATAGAGGGTGTGCAAAGATATTGCAGAGACTAGATAACAAAGGGTCTTGTAGTCCATACTCAGGAGTTGTACATTTTTTCTTATAGCTCATAGATTGTCACTGAAGGATTTTAAACAAGAGAAAATACTTAGTAATACATATACCTTACCTTTCTGTTAATCTGTGAGTTCCCTGAGGGCAAAGGTTTGATTCTGAGTCATGTCAGTGGTTGCCCATATTGATCATAATATCCTAATATATAAAAACCCTGGGTCGTAATGAGCAGTAACAACCAAAGACTGACCAACCGGAAGTCAGTGCTGGCCCTGCCCCCAAGCAAGCGGTAAGGGGCAATCAGGCAGGCAGGCAGAGGGGTTAGGGGTGATCAGGTAGGCAGACCAGAGGTTAGGGGTGATCAGGTAGGCAGACCAGTGGTTACGGGCAATCAGGTAGGTAGACCAACGGTTAGGGGTGATCAGGTAGGCAGATGGCCTCTCACTGGGCTGGCCCTGCCCCCAAGCAAGTGGTTAGGGGAAATCAGGCAGGCACACAGAGTGGTTAGGGGTGATCAGGTAGGCAGATGGCCCGTTGCAGGGCTGGCCCCACCCCACAGCAAAGAAAGAGGGAGGCCCAGGCCAGCCAAGCCATTGCACTCCAGCCTGTCACCTGCAGAGGGAGGCCACCAGTGGCAGGGGAGGGGTGCAGTGCTGCACAGATGGTAAGCAGTGGCAGTAGCGGGGGTGGGTCCAGCTGCCTGCAGCCCAGGAAAGGAAAGCCCTGATAGGCCCTGATCTCAGGCCAGGCCTGGGGACCCTACCTGAGGGGTCCCGGATTGTGAGAGGGTGCAGGCTGGGCTGAGGGATGCCCCCCCCCCACCCCGAGTGCATGAAATTTCATGTACTGGGCATCTAGTTTATAATTATAGCTATTTTTATATTTATCAGAATACTAACCTTTCACTAGGTGCTTATTATGAGTCTTATACTGTACTAATTGCTTTATATGATATATTAGTTAGGATTCTCCAGAGAAACAGAACCAGTAGGCAATCTCTCTCTCTCTCTCTCTCTCTCTCTCTCTCTATTTATTATAAGGAATTGGATCATGCAATTACTGAGGATGAGAAGTTCCAAGATCTGTAATCAGTAGGCTGTAAGCCCAGGAGAGCCAATGTCTGAAAGTCTGATAACCAGGCAAGCTGATTGTGTAAGTTTAGTCTGAAAGCTGGCAACCTTGAGAACTAAGAAGATCTGATGTTTTGGTCTAAGTCTGAAGGCCAGAAAAGATCAATATTCCAGCTCACACAGGTTTTTTTACAGGTAGGAGGAATTGCCTCTTATTTGAGGGAGGGTCAGTCTTTCTTCAGGCCTTCAGTTGACAAGATGAGAGCCCCCATATTAATGAGGGCAATCTGATCTACTCAGTCTATGGAATCAATTATTAATCTCATCTAAAACACACTCGTAGACAAACCCAGACAGTTTTATCTGAGCACCCTTCCACCTGCCCTCACCACCATGGCCCAGTCAAATTGACACACAAAATGAACCATCATATATGGATTATATCATTTAATTGATACAATAATCTTGCAAGGTTATTTCTATTTTTATTCTAAAGATGAGGAAACTAAACCTTGGAAGGTTTAAGTCATGTCCATAAATAACAATGGCTGATAAACGATAAGGCTAGGATTTCAACCCAGACAACTGAGTCCTACAGTCACGTGCTTAACCATTATGCTATAATAAATGTTTTAAAATTGATTATTTATTGGCTTCATATATAGAAATTTAACAAAAATATAATCACTAATACTTGAGTAATTATATTAGAAACCATTAATTTCCATAGAATGAGTAAATAAATACATCGTTAACATCTGCCTTTCAATGAATCCCTGTGCTAAATTTTTTTTCTGCTTGTAGAAAAGAAAACAAAGATATAGTGAGCAGAGGGTTGCTCAGCAAACACTGGTAAATCTGCTAGAGAATTCAGTTTCTCTTTCACAATGAGTGTCCTAGTCATACCATTTGCATTTCAGGGGGAAAAATCAGTACATTCAGATGTGGAGGTAGCCAGGACTCTCAGTATTAAGATATCTGTGTTATGAAGAGAGGAGACAAATGTAACTAGCTCACAGTAAGACTTGATTCTTGGAATGAATAATGCTGTGAAATCATTTCCTGGGGATTGTTTTGAGTGTGTTTGAATGAGGTTAGAGTCAGCTAAGCTCATTCCAGAGTCCCAGGAGTCATAGGCTCTGTGGGTTGATTATCCCTAATAAAGTGGCATATCCAAAAAATGTACCTTGCAAATAAAATCTTACTTTCCTATTGATTACCATGCTTCACTAAGATATCCTTTCGTGAGCATCACTATATTTACTCCCTCTCTCATTCAGTTTTAAGGGTAGTTTTTAATCTTTGTAGTACATGGCTATATATAGGAGAGTGCTCTGAATTTGAAGAGTTGCTTTGGCAAAGCAAATTTGCCCTCATCATTTATTTATTACTAGAGGCCTGGTGCATGAAATTCGTACACTCAGTGAGGTGGGGGGTGGGGGGGCGGTCCCCTCAGCCTGGCCTGTGCCCTCTCACAGTCTGGGAGCCCTCACGGGGAGCGGTCCTAAGTCTACAGTCGGACATTCTTAGTGCTGCCGCAGAGGTTGGAGAGGCTCCCGCCACCGCCATTGCACTCACCAGCCGTGAGCCTGGCTTCTAGCTGAATGGCACTCCCCCTGTGGGAGCATACTGACCACCAGGGGGCAGCTCCTATGTTGAGCATGTGCCCCCTGGTGGTCAGTGTATATCATAATGAGTGGTTGAATGGCCTTAGTATATCATTAGCATATTACACTTTGGTTGAATGGACCACTGGACAACCAGACACTTAGCATATTAGGCTTTTATTACATAGGATTATTATTTTCTTTCTTTGTGTTTTTACCCTCATCATTTATTATAAGTTGCCATGTTTTTGGTTATAAATTTCCTCAAATCAAGGCACACCTGGATTTATAAGAAAACATAGAGAAAACTTCTTAATTAATGTGCTAGGATTCATTTACTATCCTATTTATCCAATTATTTAATATCTTGACAAATAGATATTAACTGATTGAAATATTATATATACAATGGAATACTAAACAGATCCAGAGACAGAGAAACATTGATCAGACCATCAAACATTAGAGAGAAGGTAGGGGAGAGATCACCCAAAGGACTTGTATGCATGCATAGAAGCCTAACCAATGGACACAGACAACAGGAGTGTAAGGGCATGAGTGGGGGAGGGGGGGTAATGGGGGGATAAGGACACATATGTAATACCTTAATCAATAAAGAAATTTTAAAAATAAATAAAAAAGAAGGAAATCCTGCCATTTGTGACAACATGGATAAGCCTGAAAGACATTATATTTATATATAAATGAAATAAACCAGACAGAAAGACAGAGAAAGGCAAATGCTTTATGGTGTCACTTATTTGTGTAGAACAAAAAGTAGAACTCAAGGAAAGCAGAGAGTAGAATGGTGGTTGGCAGGGGGCTGGAGATTGTGGAAAATGAGGAATAAACTTTCAGTTACAGGATGAATAAGGTCTGAAGATCTAATGTACTACATGGTGACTATCCTATCTAATAAAGAGAGAATATGGAAATTGACCATCACACCATCACAAAGATGGAAGCACCCATAGCCACAAAATGGTGGCACCCATTCCCCTTGGCCCCACTGGAGTCCCCCAGTCCTTTCAGCCCAGCTTGGGTGGAGGGGGCGGCGGCACGTGCATGGTGCAGTCAGACCCGCCCTCAGCCCCCTAGCCACCCAGGGCCGCCCAAGGCTCAGGTAACCATGGCTAGCTGAGTCTTGTGCTGCTGGCAGTGGCAGCAGCAGAGGTGTAATGGGGGTGTCGCCTTCCCCTGACCACTGGGTCGCCTCTTGCCCCTGAGGACTCCTGGACTGTGAGAGGGGGCAGGCTGGGCTGAAAGACCCCCCTCTCCAGTACATGAATTTTCATGTACCAGGCTTCTAGTAGTTGATAATACTGTGTCCTATAACTGAAATTTGCTAAGAGAGTAGAACATAAATGTTTGCATCAAGAGAAAGTAAATGTTAGGTGATGGATGTATTAATTAGCTAGATGTTGTGAATCCTTTCATCATATTTACATTTATAAGTCATCATACTGTAAACTTTAAGTTATTACCATTTTATTTGTCAATTATACCTCAATAAAGCTGGAGAAAAGAGAACTATTTGCATAATTAAGATTGACTGAGATGATTGGAATGTTGGGACTTTAGTGGCCCAGGCTCCTCAGAAAGGATGGCCTAAGATTGGGTAATTGTCTAATTTGTTATACCCAAGAGGCAGCTACAGGCTAGAATAAGACCAATGTTCACCACTTAAGAGAATTCACCGCAGGCAAATCTTTTTATTTGCAAAAGAACCGAACCCATACAAGCTGGTTCAAGTAAAGGAGCATTTTGGAAGTTTATAAGGGCATTTCACAAAAATGAAATACAACTAAATATGTTGCTTCAGAAAGGCATATGCTTTGCTGCAAAGGTCCTTAAGCTTGAGTTTTTTCCTTTGTCTGTATTTCTCTCTTTCTGGTTGTATTAAAAATGTTGATTTGTTTCTCTGTAATACAGCTTTCTAAGACAACTTGTCAGTAAGAACATGAATGAAAATGAGTCCATCCATGACCTTTCAGTGTTTGATTATAGCGTTTTCTTTTCTTTGTTCAAATTCTCAAGAAGAGCACTAGTTATGTGCTAGCCAATTAGTGGCTTGGATTTCCTTGTGTTGCATTTTTTGTGTGTGTTAATTTGTATAATTAGCTATGGCTTGCAGGGAATCACATACTAAAATACACCCACCTTCATTCACCCCTTCAACAGAGGTTGGGGAGGAATTTCTCTGAGAAGGAGATGTGGGCTTATCTATATCCCAACTTTATATTCCACAATGAGTCCCAGGAGGGCCTTTTTTAAGCAGTGACATAGTCTTGGACCACAGAGGTATCATGCATCTGACCTCTGTCATCTAGGTTAGGTAGTACTCAAAGCAGGCTGAGAGTTTGAGTGTCAGAATTTAGTTACAGAACAAAGGTGTGTGGTCAAGACTCCAGTCTGGCAGGCTTAGGTTCCGAATGGAATCCCAATCTCAGAATTTAGTCAGGCACCGAGGTAGAGGTTCTGTCAAACAGATGGGCCAATATGATATGCTTTATGAGAAGGCTCATGACTTAGAGCCATGACTGCAAAATCTACATAATGCATTAAAATCTCCTGGCCACCCACCCAGATCTACTCATCTGCTGAAAGAATTATTTTGACAAGATCAGGTGGTGAAGTGAATGGAGGGTCAAGTTCGAAAACCTCTGACTTACTAAGCCCTCAGCTTCCTGTACACACTGGATTCTAAGTCAGCCTACAGCACCCAGAGCCTAGCTCCTCTATCTTCCAGTCTAGGGCTCTTTGTGTCCTTCTGCTTTCTTTATAGTCAAAGAAAGATATCACAACATTCTTTATTGTCAGAGAAGTAGGGTTTGTCTTGGTGTGACGATTAGCTTTTATGCCAAATGGGCAGGCTAGGTAAGATCAGGTTGATATCTTGAGAGATTGACTTTTGGATCTATGTGTCCATAATAATTAGGCTCTATCAATCAAAAAAGATTAGGTTTGAATAAAGTTTTTTTTCCCCAATGGCATACAACAACAAAATTTTGTTTATTGCTGACATTACATATCAATGGTGGATCTTCTGGGGCCCTTCTATGAGCTTCTCTAATTCCAGGACAAAGGCTGGCTGCTGAGGCAGAAGGAAAAGAGAGCAAGGCAAACCTACCTTGGCTTTTAAAGCTTCCACCCCTAAAGCAACACACATCAGTATAGTTTCTATTTCATTGGCCAAATCAAGCCCTTACTTCATTTAGTGAAAATGTATTCCTACTGTGGACTGGAGAGGAGAGACCCATACATAAAGCCCAGCACAGGACGTGTGATTCATTTTTGATGACATCCCCAACATTTAGAGCAATGACTGGCGCATGATAGGTGCTTAAAAATATGTGTTGCATAAACAAAGGAAGGAATCAATATATGGAAGTGAAATAATTCATATTGCCTGGGGTTAATGTTGGTTCCTGGACACAGGTTGGAAATTATCTTTGTTAGAACATGGAAATAACCCCTGAAAGGACTACGTTGGAGACAATTGTCTTCAATATAGATTATTTACAATTGGAAATCCCTGGGCTCGAGGAGGATCTGGGCTGCATGAGTCCCTAGCTGCATTTTATATTGGTTTGGGGGTCATTTTTTCATGTTTCTACGAAGGTAAAATTTAGCTGGTCAGTTTGAATAGTTGTCCGATTCTCAGGATATTAAAAGTGTGGGAGGTAGAATATGGGGGTCGGTCATGGATTTCATAATAGAGCTGAGAGTAAAATAATATTGACAATTAACTTTGCAGAAGGATGTCATTGGGGGGGGGGTCCCCTTTTAACCAAAATTATTGCTTCTCTTGGGGTTAACACTGGTTCTTACGTGAAATGGCCAGATGACTGCACTTAAGTGATTATCTTGGGAGACCTGGCCCCCAAATCTAAGGCGCATTAAGATTAATGGCCACTTCCAGCTCCCTGCTTTGTCCTCAGCGGTCCTCAGAGCCGCTTTATGCCGAGAGGACAAATGTTTGCAAGCGTCTCTTCCATTTCTGGGAAATCTAAAACCTGCCCATAATTTGGCTAATTCATAGTTGATCATGGGGAAGATAATGAGTAGGGAAAATTGAGGGAGCAGGGGACAGAGTTGCTAGGAAACAGATTTACTTCTAACATCCAGACAAATAAACTAAAGAAATGGTGTTAATGAAGTCTAGTCACTTGACAGTTTCAGTTCCAAGGAAACAAATACAGCAGTAGCCTTACGAAGAAAAAGCGGCAGACAGAGACAGGGGCTGGGGGAAGAGGGAGCGCCGTGGCTCAGTGCGTGATGGCTCTTCTTAGAGCAGATTTGCATAGTATCTGCATAGAGAAGGTGGTTAGTAAACACTAGTCAAAATAATTATTAGTGTTATAAATACATATGTGTAAATAATAAGTTACTGCTAGTGTCATCTTTTTATGGATTCTAGTGCTTCCACGAACTGCAAACATGACTTTTACTAGTTAAACAATTTCTGAGTCTGTCCCCTTATTCTTGCTCCTTTACATGGATTGTTGTAAGAATCAGCGAGGGCAGAGGTGGGAAAGCAACTTAAAACTTCACTGACTGTTATGCCTACAATGGACATAAGTTGTCCTCATCATTATTGCTAACAGACATTCCCAGGACCCAGTCATGAACTCTGGTCTCTGTTTCCTCAACCCAGCAAAACTGCTGCTGTCTGCTTAGCTCTGTCTCTCTGCACCACAATTTGGTGTGAATGGGAGGGTTCCCTGCCTTTGAGGCTCACAGACCTGCATTAGTTATTGTCCAGTGTCTGAAAACAATGCTTTGATATATTTTGTTTAGCTTTCACAGCAGAGATTAAATCTGATGCCAGCTACTCCATTGAGGCTAGAATCAGAAGTTGTCCTAACTCTCTAGGTGCTTTTACTTTATTTTGTTAAGTAACACAACAAAGAATTCTCTAAGTGAACAGAAAAATTAATAAAGTAATTACATTTTGAGATAAGTTATATTAAAAAACAGCAACACACAAAAAGCAACAGCAGTACTGAAATAGAGATGAAAGATGGAGAGGTAGGGCAGTATTCTGGTTGAGGCTGCATTGAAGATGTTTCAAGTTGAGATTTAAATGATGAGTAGGACCTTATTTATGGGAAGCAGAGTTAGGAGAGGAGAACAAAAAGGCATTCTAAATAGAAGTATAGCCTGGCCAGCATGGCTCAGTGGTTGAGCATTGACCGATGGACCAGGAGAACAAAGTTCAATTACCAGTTAAGGGCACATACCCAGGTTGGGGGCTCTAAGGGGTGTGCAGGAGGTAGCCGATCAATGATTCTCTCCCATCATTGATGTTTCTATCTCTCTCTCCCTCTTTCTTCCTCTCTGAAATCAATACAAATATATTTTAAAAAATAAAATGAAGTATGACCTCTGACTGAGTGATGCTTGCCAACTTTTAGGCTGCACAAACAAAAGCTCGAGTATATCATTTAATCTGAGTGCTGGCTTTGTTTTAACCTAGATAGCTCATTATGAATTATTCTAAGAGGGAGGGGCCTGGAGACCTTGAAAGGGGAGGAATGCAGAAGCCAAGGCTGTGCGTAGGGGCTGGGATAGGGGGCAGCAGTTGGGGGTATGCTAGCATGAGTACTATCTCCAAATACTTGAAGGTTGTCCTAGAGAGGATTGGCAGTACTCAGGCACATGATTGGCAAACTACAGCCCAAGAGTCATATCCAGCCACATAGCCTGCAAACTAAAGGTAGATTTTTTACATTTTTAAATGATTACATTTTAAATGGTTATATTAGTACAGTAAATCCCCACTCAACATTGTCCATTGGTTTTGTGTTTAAGCAAAATGACTTAAAACAAAACCAATTTTTACCATAGGCTAATTAGTATAAATGAGTTAAGTTGCTACAGCATCTCATTAGTGTTATCACTAAACAATGTTGAACAAAATGGTGTTATTGGAGAACATGCTGTACCTACATTATAGCCTCGATTTTGTCACTTGGCCCACGATGCTTAACTATTTATTATCTGGCCCTTTAAGGAAATGTTTACTACCATCTGCTCTGGATCAATTGCAGGCATTTAATTTGCTGTAGTTAAAGAAATGAATAACAAATTGGAATTAAAAATCCTCTAAAGGAAAGGTATTTTCCTGAATGGGGTGCTGGCTGGAGAGACCTTCTTCATAGGTGTCCTCCTTAGCCCTCATCTCATACTGGGTAGTTTTTACCTACTTGGCTCACACATGAGAAGACAGCATTTGGCTTCTTGAGAAGAATGGGGAGGCGCTGGGCCAGCTGGCTAAGAATTTGATTCTGTGAAATTGGACGGCTTTCTATTTGGCTGAGACAATAGTTTGATTTGAAAACACCCAATTAGTGACTGTAAGTAATACATTGTTTCACTGAATTAAATTGTTTTATCATCCCTCCGACTGGATTTAGAGCATAGATAAAATTCTTGAGGAACAGATTAGTGTCTGAAATGAATCGGTTACAGGTCACCAATGACCAGGGGAAGACTAGTTCATAGTCTAATTAACTAGGCTAATTCTTCAGAAACTAGGTAATGAGCCTAGGTATTTCAAAAGGAAAATACTAATTCCATAGCAGTCTTTCCAAAGCAAAATCCAAAAAAAAAAAAAAAGTGATGGAACATCCTGAAATGTGGTATAGACTTTATTCACTTATTTATCAAATAAGAAGCTCATAGCTTAATGAGAGATAGAGAAACAAAATAGTAAGTGTATAGGACATTGACTTAGTTTTTGTATATATAGTGTTATGTCCACAGTGCTACAGAACATAGGACAGGCATGTAGCTTGGCTTTGCGGCTTTAAAGGAGGTTGAGAAAGTTTTCTGGAAAAGATGGCACTAGGAAGAAATCTTAAAGCATGGTTCAAGGTTATTCAGGTAAAGGGAATGGGGCAGTTGTGTTGGTATGTGGAGGGATTTAGGCAGCAAAGAAGCAGAGCCTTGAAAAATTTAGTGCAATTAGAAAACTTTAGAAAGTTCTGTGTGACTAGAGCAGAGCACTGATTATGAAGCTGGAATGTCGACAAACAGCAGGGCCACACTATACTGAGGAGTTTGAATTTCATCCCAAGGGCAGTGGGGAGCTTCTGAAAGATATCAGCAGTGACATGATTGTATTTGAATTTTAACAAAATGGTTCTGGTAGCACAATGGGGAGTGGAATAGAATAAGATCAGAGCTTGGGGGCGATGTTAAGATTGCTGTTGCAGTTATCCAAATGACAAATGACAGTGATGTAGGCAGTCATGAGGGTGATGGGAAGAAGGGCATGAAACACCAGGGAGGTCAAATTCACAAGATTAATTATTGCTTGGATGTGTGCAGTGAGGGGAGAGAAGTCAAGAATACCGTTCAGATATATCCTAAATGAGATGACCACTATAGGACAGATGCATAAAGATTAAATGCAAGGAAATCGATGGTTAGTCATATAAACAGTACCGAAAATTATGGGAATAATGACTTGGCAATTGGTGAAGGCTTCATGGAAGAAGAGGTATTTAAGATAAGAGAGAATTGGAATTTTAGTCCCACCCAGCACCGACCCCACCTCTGAAGAGGGGAGATGGACTGAAGATTGAATTCAATTGCCAATGGTTAATGATTTAATCAATCATGACTATGTAATGAAGCCTCCATAAGGTTCAGAAAGCTTCCGGGTTGGTGAACATGCAGAGGTGCTGGGAGAGTGGCATCCTGGGGAGGACATGGGAGCTCTTTGCCCCTGTCCCCATGCCTTGCCTTGTGCATCTCTTTTATTCGGCCATTCCTTTTATTATAAACTGGTGATCTAATAAAGAAAAATGCTTCTCTGAGTTCTGTGGGCTGTTCTAGCAAATATTTTTTTTTTAATTATTTGAAGTATTACAAATAGTAGTACATATGTCTCCTTTTTTTTCCCTATTGACCTCCCCCCAGCTTCCCCTACCCCCCAGTACATGCCTTCACCTGCCCGCCCTCTCCCCCCCTCCCTGCCCCCAGTGTCTTGTATCCATTGGTTATGCTTATATGCATGCGTACAAGTCCTTTGGTTGATCTCTTACAGCCCCCCTCGCCCAATCTCCCCTGCCTTCCCAATGTAGTTTGACAGTCTGTTCAATACTTCTTTGCCTCTGTATCTATTTCCCCCCCATTTCTTTCCTTTAAAAAATTTTGCTTCTGCAGACTAGAAATGAACATATAATAACAACAAAAAAAAATAGTAAAAAATGTTTGAGTCCCAATTTCAATGTCCAACAGTTCTGAGTCCCCGTTTCAATGTCTAACACTTCCTTATGTGTACATGTCAGCAATGATATCTGGATGGTGGGCACATGGTGGCAATGCAGGTCCGACCCTCTCTGGTTTGGTCCTAGGCAACCTGCAGCACCTCACGTGGCAAGGCGCTGTCAGAGTCTTCCATCTCTGGACTGTTTTTCCTCTTGTCTTCATGGTTGGAGCACACCTGTCAATTCCTCTCTGTTGCAGGAATCCACATGGTCTTGGAGTTGTTTTCTGAAGATATATAAACATATTCTCGACCAAAAGTTAATAAAGGAATCCTTTCTATATAATTGATTTGGGATCCTTTTTATTTTTGCCCAAATGATTTTCCTTTGTCTTATTTAGACACCATGTGTGTTTTTCATGGGTGTCTTGCTGTTAGCATTACAAATGAAAATTAATTTTGTAAAGTAAAATTTTCTAGATGTAATTTACTTATAGGATATTTTTCCTTACATGATATTACCCTACTATCCCCCCCTTTTTTTTGATTAATGGAGGTTTTTGTAAATTTTATAATGCAGTCTTGATAACTTTAAATTTTAATTATTTTTTGCCCAAAAATATGACTGCTTTAGGTTCATTGCATGTTCAGAAATTTTACCATGAGATGAACTACCAATAGAAATTTTAGTTATTACTTTAAGAACAGCTTTTTGTCCAGTACAATTAAATTTACTGTTCTAGCAAATTAATCAAATTTGAGGGGCAGGGTTCTTAGGAACCTCTGATTTATAAATAGTTGGTCAGGAGGACAGGGAACAACCTGGGCTTGTGACTGGCATCTGAAGGGTAGGGGCGGTGGAGGGCAGTCTATGGTACTGAACCCTTAACCTGTGGAATCTGATGCTGTCTCTGGGTAGATCATGTCAAAATTGAATTGAATTTGCCAGGGTGTTTCTCAGCATCTAGAAGGGTTCAGGAATCTAGAGAAGGGGCTGCATGTAAATTAAGAAAGAGACTAGAAATATAAATTTGGAAGGCATTTTGGGGAGCCAGAGGAGACTTAGCTATAGTAACCAAGTTCTCTGAATCTTTGGACCCCTCACTTTTTATTATCACAAATTGCCCTAAAACAAAGCAGATATACATATCAAAGGTAAGGTTTGGTATACAGCAGGCATTGTCAGGTTGGGGGAACTACCTTCGGCTGTTTCAGTAGCAGGCAATAATATATGCAAATCTTGAGGTTTGGGGAAATGCTTTCAGCTATTCCAGCAGGCAACAATATGTATCTTCAGCCCTGCTGTAGCCTCAAGATACACCAACCTTTTGATGAACTTCTTGCATTTATGACCTTCTGGAATTAGCCCCCAGCATGAATTGTAGGACATCTACCTGGTGTCCTGAGAATTGCTTGTTGGTGTAAGGAACTCACCCCACATCACATTGGAATTGGTACCAGAATCTGTGTAATTGGTGCTCCGTAAGTATTTGTTGAATAAATGGATATTATTGAGTGGTTGAATTTTAGGGTGTCAGAGTTTAAGTGCCCTTAAGAGACTAATATAACCATCAAAATTGGCTGATAGAATTCCAGAAAAGAGGCATGACTTACCTATATGTTTTTAATTTATTCATGTTGCCCAATACATTCTTTTGGTTTGAGCATTTTGACAATGGAGAGCAACCTATGGATGATAAAATATCCATGTTTATAAGTGGCTGATGGTAATTTTACTTGTACATGTGAAATGTATATATTCTTTTACATATTACTGTTATTTAAAGTTTTTATTCCTAGCACTTTGGAAAGAGACTTAAGATTCATTTGCTAATCTTTAGTCCTTAGGGGCTGAAAACTAATTACAAAATTATAAGAAAATCTTGCGGTTTTTGTGAGCATGCCATTGAAATACAAAAATAGCATTAGGTTTTATTCATTACTTTCTCTTCATTTTTATCCGCATGATAACATTACCTGCACTGTCGCAATAGCCTGGTAACTGTCTCCCCTTCCCTGTACTTTCTACAATCTGTCCTACCTATGGACAGTTGAAGCTTCATAAATCTAAGCTTTGATTATATGTTTCCCCACTTAAATGCTTTAGCCTGTCTTCAAGGGGCTACAAAGGGATGCCCAACATCCTTAACTTGGCCCTAGACAATCTTTCCAGCTTTACTTCCACATCCTGCTTATTAGAGGTGCATAGAGACCCGCTGGACCCATCATAGACCAGTGCTTCTCAAATTTTAATGTGCATATGAGTCACTTGGGAGATCTTGGTACAATGCATTTTCTGATTCAATAAGTCTGGGGTGGGAACTGGGTTCTTGCCTTTCTAACAAGTTCTTAGGTGACGCTAGTCCGAGTAGGAGGGCCCTGACAATATTATGCACTCATCACCTTTCATTGTCATGTGTTTAGTAACTGTCTTCCTTCACTGGGGAGTAGGTCCCAGAGGGCCACATCAGATCTGTCTGTTTCACTGTTAAATCCTTTGGGATCTATCAGAGTGAATCTGAAATTCTTAATGCTCTCGCTTTGGACAGGGCCTAATTTACTTACCCTTTCCCTCAGATGACACACAGTGAATTGAATCCAAAAAGTGACCTTTCCAGGGAGACACCACGAGTTAATATAGAACTTGGAGTAGGAGGAACTGGCCTCTGAAATAAATACTAATGTGGCACAAAAGTTCAAGTGAAGTTCTTAGGAGAGGTAGCATCTTATTCAGACTTGCCCCCCAGGTATTGGGTACTTAGCATAGAACTCCCACTGCAAGATCTTTGGCAAATTGCAAATGTCTAAAGGAAGACAAATACCTCTGGGGCATTTCTTGGAATCCATGGAGGCTCCATAATTAGACTAACAGCATATAGGATAACTAGAGTGTAGCCAATTGAGAAGGATTGACCTGATTCTTCCTTTTTAATTACCTTAATTTTATGCATCAGGTAATTAATTGAATGACTTAGTGATTACAGATGCTTTTTCTATCTCCAGCCAGGAATGAAAACAAGTTGCATCAGAAACATAGGTGGGAGAAGGAGGGGATATTAGAGTGTGGGCCTTTTGATAGGCATCTGAATGAACCCCGAGTTGTAGTACAAAACTCCCTGTGGTGTTTTCTGTCTGAGTAATGTATTTGTCTGTGTAGAAAGAGGAAACTACAGGGAGTTCCTCAAAGCAGCTTCTAGGAATAGAGCAGGGTTTCTCAACTTTGGCACTGTTGACATTCTGGGCCAGATTGTTTTGTATTTTAGGGAGCTGTCCTGTCCATGGTAGGATGTTTAGCAGCATCTTTGGTCTCTACTCACTAGATGCCAGTAGCACCCCCACCCCCAAGTTATGACAATGAAAAATGTTTCCAAACATTTCTCTCTTTCCCTGGGAGAGGAAGGAAGAGCGTCATCTCCAGGCAAGAACAGCTAGACTAGACTATTGGTCAAGCTAAGGCTAAGCAAGTCTACAGGATTGCTGTAACAGCCACACAAGTTGTGCAGTAACAATTCCACAGAGTGCCATTCCCCTAAATTTCAATGTTTGGGGAAACTTATTTAAGATTCTGATAATATCTACAACCCAAAGCATTGGCCTTTAATAATGAACCTTTGTAGGCTAAGAGCCTCCCCCATGTAAATACAACAAGAAGAATTTATAAAAGCTATGTGCCCATCACAATATCTGGTGACTTTAATATCTAAGAAGGTGATCCATTGCTCACCTTGATCTCCACAAATGTTCTTTTTTGTTTTTTAATATATCTTTTTTTATTTCCTTCAATGTGAATGTTTTTAATGTGTTGTGAATTCATCAAATATAACCATTTAGGACTGTTTTTACTACCTCTACTAGTATGGACAGATAAATTTACAGGCATTATTTTGAATGTACAGTCTACTTCAGTTAGCATACTTTTATGTAGGGAGTTATATCATTTGAATTTACATATGGTGTAATTCATGGGACAAGCTTTTGACCCTGAAGTCTCACTTTGAGCCCAGCTCTTAGCTTACTAGCAGTTGGGCAAGCCAAGCTATCAACCTAAGACTTGACATGTCCATAAAATGAAAACATCACACTACAACCTGTCCTATCTACACCACAGGTATCAATAGACATAGAATTTTTTCAACTATAAAGTACTATAAAATAACAATTACAGATACATCAGTGAAGTTAACTATCAAAATAATTATTTCAACTAAATGCCTATAACCAAAAGCTTTTAAATGAAACAGTTTAAATAAAATTGTTACTGAGGAAATGAAAACTATATTACACTATGTTCCTAGACTACCCTATTGAGGCTAATTTTTGGAAAAATTTAATTCATGTTAGAGGCAAAAAATCTGAGCTAAGGTATTTATTAGTGTTTATACAAACAATCTGAAACCACTCATTCAAAAATAGGGTGTTTTTTTCCCCCTCATTAAGAGTGCATCCTTTAATAAGACTGTATTTGAATAAGAATTCCACACAAATAGAATATATGCCTTAATAATACAATAAAGCAAGGAAGGAATATTTTACATCATACAGACCAGTCAGTTGGTTCAATCACGATGAGCTATCCTTCCAACCAAATACTTATTTTTTTATATTTACTTTGATTACAACTGTGCAGTCAGTTCAGTATATGCCAACAATCATACACAGCTCTAACATTTAGTAGTGTGAAGTACACTTAACTATTTCAAAAGGGACATGGGATGTGGTCTTCATTTCAGAAGAGAAGAAGAGACTGGATTACTGTCTGCTCTTCGGTGCTTCAATTGACCATTCCATTACCTCATCAAGGCCAGTGCCTTTGGTGCTGAAGTTTTGAATATTTGCCATTTTCAGTCCTTCAAGGCAGGTAACCCTAGTGAATTTGCCATCTCTGAGGGAGCCATCACCTGTTTCATGTCCTGCTTATTTGCAAACACCACCAAAATGGCTTTTCTCAGCTCTTCTTCCTCCAACATGGCACCTAACTCTGATTTGGAAATGCCAATTCGATCTCGGTCACAACTGTCTACTACAGAAATGGCAGCATCTGTGTTTGAATAATAACATCTCCAGTATGACCTGATACTGGTCTGTCCTAAATCCCAGACTTGAAATTTACAGTTCTTGTATGTTACTGTCTCAACAGTAAATCCAATGGTAGGAATAGTAGTACCAACCTCTCCAACCTGTAATCTGTACAAAATTGTAGTTTTTCCTGCTCTAACTAATCTCAAAATTAAAATCCTCATTTCCCGGGTTCCAAATAGACTCGAAAATACACCTGAGAAAAAGCCAGCCTTGATGATGCGCTGTCTGCCCTCGTCGATCGTCAGAGACAGGCCCCGGCCTCAGCAGCGACTCTACTGGATCCCCGGTGCCGCCACCTTCACTTGTCTTGGCTTCCTCGGAAGCCTAGTCAGCCAGCAGCTTCCACGTCGGCCACCCGGCGTCTCCGCTAATGTTCTTGTCTTCCACTCCACCTCATCCTAGATTTTGTTATCATCAGTAACTGTATCACCTCTAAAATCTTCAGGCATCTTTCTTTCTGATCACTGACTCCTATGCTGCTGACTTGATTAATCATCTGGTTTTCCTAACAATGTTTTGACCCCAACTGAGTCTCCAGTGCATTGACCTCACTATTTTGCATCACTGACCACAACTTTGTTATTTATATTTGCCTCTTTACCCAGTTCAGACTCTCTTGTCAATCATGTAACTCATTCCTTGTAAATCCCGTCAGTAACCTTGCCTTACTAGCCCTATGATGTGTTTGCCTGGCTAAACGCCTTAAAGATTGAATCTCGTTATCTACCTTGTCTCTATCTATATCTAAACAGATAAACATCTACACTTAAATGGAAAAGACACACTGTATAGTGACTAGTGTGTTGCAGTTTAAATTAAAGACCACAAACTTCAAATGGGCACTTACACTGCCTGGAGTTCTCCTCCTGGTAAGTTTGCTTTCTCCTCTCTGGGACAGTCTTTCATATTCCCATGCCCTCACTCTTGATAATTGCCTGAAAATAGAAGCAGAAGTAACTCTCATATACAGGTATCAAGTCTAGAACGTATCTTTATTCCTGACTGTATTTTCTATTTTCCATCCTTTCACTGCTTTTATCAAGGGTCAGTCTCGTATGTTCTCTATCCCAGTTCCTCAAACATTTTGCTTCTATAGTTTTGTTTCCTGCACCATAGTTTCTTCCTTTCAACCAAATAATTTCTACTGCATAGAAATATACTCTGGTTTCTCACATTTTACATTGATCCAAATTCTACTTCTACCATCATATTTCTCTTTTCTCCTTCACAGTAAATCTTCTTGAAGGATTGGTCTAAATGCACTGGATCTGGGTCTTTATCTCCCACAATTTCTTTAATCCAGTACTATATATATATGTAATATATATATATATATATTACCATCTTTACTTCTCTAAAACCATTCCTGTCCATGATCATCATGTTGCCAAAAGTATGGACACTTTCTTTGAACATCTCGCTCACCGTTTACTGTTGACCACCCTCTCCTTTTTGAAACTCTTCTCTTGGTGTCTAGAATACTGCCTTCTCATAATATTTTCTTGCCCCTTTATATTCTCCCCAAACTATTTTTTAATTATAGTTGACATACAACATACAATATTATATTAGTTTCAGGTATACTACATAGTGATTCAACATTTGTATGCCTTACAAAGTAATGACCATAATAAGTCTAGTAACATCTGTCACCATACATAGTTTTTATGATATTGTCTCTATTCCCTATGCTGTACATTACACATTTGTATCCTCTTTGCATTAACTTTTTTTCCTGATTTTTACTTCCCAATCCTACCTTTAATTGTGAGAATTCTCCGCTGATTGGACAAATTCTCTGTCTACACATTTCCCTGCAGTGATTTCATCCACCTCATGGCTTTAAATACCAAATGGTGGACTATGGCTCCCAAATCTGTTCTTTCCTGTGTTCCAGATTATATATTCATCTGACTCTTACTATTCTTGATTGGATATATGGCAGGCATATCAAATTAGTATTTTAAAAACAGTTTTTGAATTTTTCTTTAATGTTTCCCCCAAGACTTTCTTATATCACTAAATGGCACCTTTAACCACCTCAAAACCCACTCAGCCCAAAATCCCAGGAGTCAACCTTGACTTGTTCCTTACTTTAATTTCCTGCTCATAATCCTTCATCATGAGATTTCATTCCATTTCTGAAATGTGTCTTCTTTCCCTGGTCAAAGAGCAGCAGCACCAAAAACCTGTGAAAGGCGACAACACAGACTTTATTCAGATTAATACAGTGGGTTAGAGAGACTCCAGTATAAACTGAGCTCAACTCCAACTAACACAAAGGTAACTGAGGTTTTCAAAGGGAAAACAGGGAACAAAATGGGGCTATGCAGAAGTGAGTAGGGGGGAACAACAGGATTCAGGGAGCTATGATGGGAATGGAAAACTACAGAAAAGAGTAAGTGGAGAATTACCAAAAATGATTTGGCAGTGTCAGTGTGAGCAATGCACATTTTGTGGTTTGGCAGCATTTCTATTCAGCATGGGAACTAGGGTCACTTTAGAGGCATGGTCTAGTGAGGTGAAGTCCAGGCTAAGTCTCTTAGCACAGTGTTCACATAAGTTCTTTGTGCTACATGGGAGTGCAGTTCACACCATCTTCACTGCTACCACCTTGTCCATTATTTGTCACCTGGACTTTTGAAAGAGACTCTTCAGTGGTCTCCTTGCATACATTCAATTAAATCACATGTTCACTAATCATTAGGGAAATGCAGGTCAAGCCCACAACAATATACGACATCATACCCATCAGAATGACTATAATAAAAAAAGACAGACAGGTGTTGGTGGGGATGCAGGGAAATTGGGTCCCTTATACTAGTAGAAATCTAAAATGGTACAGTCACTTTGGAAAACAGTATGGCACTTTCTTGAAATGTTAAACATGAGCAATTCCATTTCTAGTCATCTACCCAAGAGAAATGAAAGTATGGCCACACAAAAATGGACCTAAATGTTACTATAAGCCCATTATGTATCAGCACAGGGTCTCTGTTTATTGCAGTCACTCAGGGACCTAGGATGACAAAGCAGCCATCATTCCTACCAACATTTGTAAATTGTTATTCCAGAGGGAAAACATAACTCTGGCAGATCTTATGTCAGCAATGAAATGATACACATTACTTCTGCTCACAATTCAGAGGCTAGAATTAATCACAAGTCCTCTTATAATTAATTCCTCCTTCCTTTTCTTTCAAACAAAATACTGTGCATTTGCTTATTCCAGCTTAGCGTCATCTGATCTAATACAAGGAAGTGCAACCCTAAATGTGCCTGGGAGGTGAAGAATCGGAAATGGTCAGCAGGCGTACTCATGGCTCTTGGGCTTGTGCTTTCACCATTCCCTTGACTTGGTATGGTTTTCCTTTATCTCCGGGCAGAACTAGATCCTGCTCATCCTTTAGTTCCCAGGACTTCCCTGAGAGAACTTCTGTGACAAGTCTGTTCTAAGCAGTGTCTCTATCTCTTGCACAATCCTTTTGAGTTCTTTATCCCACCCCCCAACGTGTTCTGACCCTGCTTATTTCATGGTCTGAAATCATTTGCTATATTCTTTGCTTATTTTCTTATTGACTACTCTTCCCGCTAGGATGTAAACTTTTTAAAGCTGTAATTTGTATTCTGTTTCATTCATTACCAAATCCCTAGCATTTAGAACAATGCCTGGCAAGCTCATAATAGAAAATCAATAAATATTCATTAAATGAATGAGTGAACATGCTTTCTTACCTCCCTAGCATTTTTCATGCCTTCTTTCTCTTCTTTCAAACAGAATACTATGCATTCTCTTACATTCAGCTTAATGTCATCTGCTCTGTAAAGCCTTTGACTTATTTATAGTTATTGGTCAAAGGTAATTTCTAACCCAACCATGCTCTCATAGAATTTTACTTATCTTTTTTTTATAGCAGACTAGAGGCCTGGTGCATGAATTTGTGCACAGGTGGGGTCCAGCCGGCCCGCCTCCATCAGGATCAATTGGGCTGGGTGGGCAGCAGGGAGGGTCCTCAGGTGGTTGGTGGGCCGGCCCTACCCCCTGGTCAAACTCTGTCTAACTCCTAGTCGAGGGGACAATTTGCATATTACCCTTTTATTATATAGGATATTCTGCCTCATGTCTTTGTAGTTATATGCATGACTCCTCAACATTTCCTACCTCATACTTTGAATTAGACTTATAGAACATTATTAAAGCTAAGTGATATGACTTATAAGTATTTTATATCCTAGTTCCCAGTTCATTCTACAAATATTTACTGAACATCTGTGTTCTAGGCAGGGTTCTTGATGCTGGGGATAGAGTAATGAACAATGCAGACACAGTCCCTGCCCTCACAAAACTTATTTTCTATTGGGGAAGACAGACCAAGCAACAAACCAAGATGTGATAAGCTTTTTGAAGAATATTAAAGTAGCATAAATGGGATGGACAGAAAAAGGGAGTGTTGGTCAGGGAAGGATTTTTGGAGATGTGATATAGGAATAGAGATCTGCATGAAGTGAAGATACAAGTCATCCAAACACCTGGGAGAAGTCTATTACAGGCAGGTAAGAAAGGAAACACAAAGGCCATGAGATGGGAATGAGCCATTGTACTGTGGGTGGAGTGGGAGCAAGACAGAGAGTTGTTGGAGCCACATTTTATGCAGGGCCTCTGTAGGCCACTTAGTAGGTTTGGGTTTTGTTCTGAGTGTATTGGCATATGCTGAGTAGAGTCTGAACAGATCAAAACTTTTTTTAAAGCATCAAATCAACTGTCACCCCATGTCCTGGGTAGAGAAGAGTCTGTGGAGAACAAAAGTGGAGTAAAAAGAACTAGTTCCAAAGCTATGTGATACATCAGGTAAGAGAGGAGGGTTTAGATGAGAGTGGTGGTGAAGAAATACTTACTGTGTGGCTGAAAGTTGAGTGCAGTATCCAGGGAGCCAGGTGAAGAAAGGGTTTCAATAAAGACGAGCATGTGGAATAAATCAGTGGTATGAAGAGGTCACGCAAAAATTGATACCTGGAGTCATTGGTGAGCTTAGTAAGTGTGGTTTTCCTGGAGTCGTGGAGGCGAAAGCTTGACTGGAGTGATTTCAAGTAACTGTGGAAGATGAGGAAGTGGAAGCTGAGAATGTAGACTGATGGGATTTTTCTATAAAAGACAAGCAGATAAATGGAGAGGAAGTGTATAGTGTGCATAAAAATGATTATTTAATAGATCAACATTTTTATTAAAACACTGAGAAGGAGATACAGAAGAGAATGGATTTATTTGTAAGTTTTGGTCACTCTAATCTTAAACAGAAGTCAAGGCTGTCCTCTTTCTACTCTTTAACCTCTCTTTGTCCTCAGGGAGAAGAAATGTTCCTCCCACTCCTCCCTCACCCCCCCCCCCCGCCCCTCCTCCCCTCAGCCATAGATAAGACTCCAAGGACAGCAAGGCTATCTTGCTATTGGTGAAGGTTCTAGAAGGAAGTAAAAAGGGAAAACCTGTAGATTTGTGCTAGGCAAAGGCTCTCTTTGCCCTTCTATGTTTACTCTCTCTTGTTCCCATCCTTTCTTGGCCATGATACCTTTTTTTTCCTCCCACTTTGAGTTTCTTCCCAGAAATGGGGATAAAATGTGCTTTCCAGAAAGCCAGTTGTCCTGGCCAGAACTCTTAATTGCAGATAAGAGAGAGAGAGAGAGAGAGAGAGAGAGAGAGAGAGAGAGAGAGAGAGAGAGAGAATATAAAAAGCAAAAACTAACTCTAACTGGTTTAGGTCAAAACAATGAATCCATTTTTTCTGTTTATTGCCTTCAATAGTTTTTCTCATCAAAGAAGTAAGACCTTAAAAACAGGATTAGGTTGTAGACTTAGGAGGAAATGCTAAAAACAAAACAAAACAAGTCACTTGAGTGTTTTCAGTCTTTACCAGGGATTAGCAAACCATAACACATGGGCCAAAACTGGTTTATTACCTGTTTTTGTAAATAAAGTTTTGTTGGACCGCAGCCACCTGGATATCATTTGCATATTGTCAGTGGCTGCTTTCGTGCTACAGTGACAGTGTTAAGGTGTTGTGAAAGAGAGTACATGTCTGTAAAAGCCTAAAATATTTACTCTCTGCCCCTTTGAGGAATAAAGTTGCTGACCCACAAACCTCCCCCCCTCCACGTCTATACTAACATTTCCCCAAATGTGCCCTCAGTGAGATGGCCTCACTGGAATACACTGTGCTCACAGGCATGAGAACTCCAAATTAAACAAGGTTAAGCAAATTCACTTACTGCAGGACATTACAGATCCCTTAACATGCCACTATGACTCTGAGTCTCTAAAAGGGGATACAATGTGCTTTGCAGGTTGATGGATGGAATCTTACAGGAATTAGGATGATATGATGATTCTCATTCTAAAAATGCCTAAATCTGGCCTGAAAAATACCTCTTCTTTTCATAGGGTTCCTGGACAAGCCATATCCTAAGAAAAAATGGAGTAAGAACAAAAATGCCACTTTATTAAGACTGCTCAAGTTTCTAGTACCCCAATACAGGTCTTTCTTGGAAATGGCCATGGAAGCACACACTTTATAACTTAAGGCAGCTTGCTATCCTCTCCCTGATTTGCATCTTAGAATATTATCTCATGCCAGGCTCATGAATAAAGGAAGTTGAAGGAGATGGATGGGGAGCAACATGGCAGGTCGGCAGAGCAGGCTCTAGCCTAATGTATGTGCTTGGAGGAGGTGGAAAAATGAGGGAACAGTCACAGGAGTAGCCGTTTATCAGTGGGACTGTGGGAGAGGGAGTGGAGCCTTGTTTATGCTTTTAAGGCACAGTGGCTGCATGTGATCATAATAATGGTCCAGTCAATATTCTAGAACTCTGAATAACCTGATATGCAACTCCTTCTTATATGCAAATCCTCCTGGTGGGGAGGACAATGAAGATGGATGGACAATTAGGGACAATTGAGAGTGCCCTGCAATGGTAGAGGATGCTGGTTTTTCCTAAGTTGTCTGATTTCAATAATTTTTATAGTTCCCAGAATTCATAGTGAGACCAATCTTCTAGGAAACACAGTTGACTAATGTTGGCCTAAACTAGCAGTCCTCAAACTTTAGTGGGATAAGAGTTTTAGGAGATTTTTTTTAAAAAAAATATGTTTTTATTGATTTTAGAAAGGAAGGGCAAGGAAGAAAGAGAAAAACATCCATTGGCTGCCTCTTGCATGCCCCCTACTGGGGATTGAGCCCAAAACCTGGGCATGTGTACTTTCTGGGAATCAAACCAGCAACCTCTTGGTGCATGAGACAATGCTCAATCCACTGAGCCACACTAGCCAGGCTGGAGATTCTTATTATCATTTATATTCTTATACTCCAGCTCAGAGCTTCCATTTCAGCAGGTTCAGGAGCCTGCATAGTTTTAACAAACTCCCTAGAGGTTCTACATCATGTAGTCCACTTGTCCCATTTTGAGGAACAACATTCTCACCTTTATTTTTTAAAAATTTATCTTTATTGTTGAAAGTATTACAGATGTCCCCCTTTGTCCCCAGTGACCCAGAGCTTGCAATACACATTTACAACTAATCCGAGTTTACTTTCACTGTTTTTGATCCACTCTGACAATCTCTGTCTTTTAATTGATGCATTTAGACCATTGACATTCAATGCAATTATTGATATTGTTGGACTAATATCTACCATATTCCTTACTGTTTTCTATTTGTTGTCCTTGTTCTTGGTTTCCCAGTTTTGTTTTCCATTCTTATTTTACCTTTTGTGGTTGTAATTGAGCATTTTGCACAGTCAATTTTCTCTCCTTTCTTAGCATATTAACTATACTTTTCTAGAGTTTGCAAAAGGGCTCATAAGTTGTAGTCTTGCCCCACTTGGTAGAAAGCGTTGGAGTAAAATTCTAGGCTGGTACCTAAGCTTGAGTTTCACTCCCAAATCACTTATAATTTAGGGAAACCTCTGACCCAGAGAGGCAGTTGGTTTTAGACTTTTAGTTTGAAATTTTGGCAAACTGAACTCTCAGAGGCATGATTAACAAATTAAACCCAGGAAAATTTAAGAGTCTTAAAGACTAAGGGGTTCTTTGTATGTCAGAAACAGTTGCAATTTTCACAAAGGTAGCAGTATTTAGAGGGGTTTTTAAGATAATACCCCAGAAAGGTTAAGATCCAGTGCTCTGGGTTGTTTGAATATACTTTCTGGAGAGTGATAGCATCTTCTTTTCTGGAAGCCACGAAGAACATTAAGAATGGTGTGGACGACATGAGAGATCTTGTGTAATTTACAGACAATTCGCAAGAAAAAATGGAGACTTACTATAGCACAACTAAACTCGAGCTGTGTGCAGAGAGAACAAGCTGTGTTGGTAGGCAGCAAACTAGAAATGTATGAATGTAAGACAGACTGTAGAGGGAATGCAAATACCTTATCAGTTCTAGGGTTCTGAATTTCAAAGTTTCAACTTTTAAAGTTCTTATCAGCTCCGAGATACTGAGTCTGATGTATAATCATTGCATACCATTTTGTGGTTGTTGGAAGACAGTGCCAATTTTACATTTTATTTTCTTAAAAATAACTCATGTGTCCACTTGGGGGTAGTCAAGTATTTTTTTCAGTATCTCTAGGGAGTCTCCTCTACAAATGCATTAGATGTGAATAAAAACAGTACCAACTAGATGTTGTGATATTTCTTTTATTCTGCAAGAGACAGTTCCTTTTAGCGCATAAATAAACATAATGGGAATTATGGGTAAACACAGATTTCGCTTCTTTTAAAATTTATTTCTTGTAATGCCCTGAGGGTTAACAACATACAAATTAAAATTGTTTTATTAGCAAACATACCCGGAGGCTGAATGATGATGGCCTCATTATATTTCACCTTCAATTTAGAATTCAATTCCATTCAATTGATTAAAATAGTTCTAAAATGGATTGAAAGTTCCTAGGTTTTAAAGATTTTCCTCCTCTTAAACAATTTCACGATCTTTACATTTTGACTGTAATAACAACATAACAAATCACTACAAAATTTATAAAACAGTGCATGTTTATTATCTCAGTTTCTGTGGTTCAAGAACCTGGGTGCGGCTTAGCGGGGTACCCTGGCTCAGGGTCTCTCAAGGGACTGTAATCCAGTGGTTCACAGTCCCACGGGCACTTTGGGGCTTGGTGAGGAGAGCATCTGCTTCCAAGCTCACTGACAGCTGGCTCCCCAGAGAAAACTGAGGGAGAGGGAGAGGGGGTCCATGCCCCGGAGAGAAGCCAGAGACTTTCTGTAATATAATCTTGAAAGTGACATGGACTTGAGTGCCAAGAGATGAGGATCCTTGTATGGGAACATTTTAGAGGCTCCACCACACAGGTATAGAGGAGGCAATAACATGATCTTAAATGATTTCTCTTTTGAAAAAGTGCTACAACAATATTCAGTAGTTAACCAGATTTCTATTTTGTGGGCTGAGTCACCAGAACCCGTCTTGCACTGGTGTCACTAGACACGGGCTCTGGTCCTTTCTGGGACACTGCTGTCCCGAATCGTGGTGTCTTTGTCAACAGAGCGGCAGTTTGATTATATGCTAAGATCCTTCTAGTTTGGACATTGTTTTCAAATAAATAATCAATTTCTGTTTAAAGGGGCGTCCTACCCTCTTTCCTTTAGGCAAGAGTTTTATAATCTCAGCACTATTGACATCGTAGGTCTAACAATATTTTGTAGGGTTTTTTGGGGGGATGGGGGGAGCTGTCTTGGCCACTGTAGGATGTTGAAAAGCATCCATGGCATCTACTCACTAGATGTCAGGAGCATCCCCCTGTTTGTGACAATAAATGTCTCCAGAGGACCACAAGTTTAGCCAGAGCCATACTTAATCTGGCATACACAAATGATTTTCTTTTCTGTAATATCTTGGGTTTTTTTTTTCCTTTAAGAAAAAAACCTGTAAATTAATTAACACACACATGTTAATAACTTACAAGTATTTGTAATGTAATAGAGACATGAATTTTTGAGGTAGAAATTCAAGGCCTAGAGATAAGGTGTTTTCTAGTGACTGTGTCAGTGGGTGGGTGGGTGGGGGTGGGGGGGACGACACTATTCATACAAAGCATGAATCATACTTATCCCACACACATAAAATGAAATTACTAGAGTGTAATTTCCAGAACTACTGAAGTGATTGTGTGGAAAGTACGCACGAGTCCAGTGATGGTTAATTTTATGTATTAACTTGACTGGGACCTTGGGATGTCCAAACATTTGGTCTAACATTATTCTGGGTGTGTCTGTGAGAGTGTTTCTGGATGATTATGCAGGTACATTTTCATTTCTACATGTACTGGAAATAGTCAACACCCCAGAGGCTTTCTCCTTGTCATTCATCTCTGAGCTTGGTGTCTAGGCTAGAATGATCACATTAGTTGGATCCTTAGCCCTCTGTCTTCTAATTCTGAGAGACCCAAATCAGCATTTAATTCCCCATAGGTAGACAGGCCAAAGGCCTTAAAAAACAATTAAAATGCTTGGCCATCCTTAACAGCCTGAGTGCCTATGGCTTTGCGGCTGCCCTATCATAATATTGATTAATCTTTCATGTAACAGATAAACAATCTTTAATACATATTTGTGCCTTCATTATTAATGAGTTCCTAGCTGTTGCTGGTGGAATCTTGGGCAGCTTGTTTATCTGGTAGAAATGATCACAAGAAAAAACAAAACGCCTGACACATTTCCTGGTGTAGAGCTCATTTAAATCATCTTACATTTGAATGCTGCCAGAGAGTAACATTCTCTAAAAACATAAACAAAAGGAGATGTTAAAATAACATATCTTTATGAAACAAAAGAGTGCCCCCATTCCTAGTTATTATTCTCCTACAAACATTTTTTTTCTGAAAAGTCTTATATTTATTTTAATAATGTCACCAGTAGATTGACATAATTTTCTTACATGTAGGTTCATAAACAAACACTTATTTTTTAAAAGCATTTTTTAAAATTGATTTCAGAGAAGAAGGGAGAGGGAGAGATAGAAAGAGCAATGATGAGAATCATTGATTGGCTGCCTCCTGCATGCTCCCTACTGGGGATCAAGCCCACAATCCGGGCATGTGCCCTAACTGGGAATTGAACTGTGACCTCCTGGTTCATAGGTCAATGCTTAACCACTAAGCAACACCGATTGGACATACAAACACTTATTTTAGCATTTCCTAGATGTCAGGCAGGATCCTAAGACCGTTAGGAGTAGTATATTAATTTATTTAACCCTCATGTAACCACCATGATATAGATACTACCATAATGTCTATTTTATAGATGGGGAAACTGGACCACAGAGAGATTAGGAAACGTGCTCAAGGTCACAGCTAATCATGTTATAGGCAGGATTTGAACCCAGGCATCTGGCTGCAGTGTCCATACTGTTGTTTGTTCTCTGGTCTGTACTGGTGATTTAGTGGGAAGTAAATGAGGTCATATTGGGGGTGACATTCAACTGAGAGGCTTTTGCTATGATGTCAATGAGGCAGAGTCACATGTGGAATCAGTGTAGTGTAATGGGGGAGCTCAGACACTGCAGTCCATGTAGTTCTGGGTTCAAACTCGCTGTACCACTTACCAGATGGGTGTCCCTAGTCCTGACATGTCACTCCACTCCTTCTGGGAATATCATACATACCCTCCTTGGTGGGGCATGGCCTCATGGTGAGTCAGGTGTACTTCCTGAGCTTGAACTTGAGGATTGGCCAGGTGACTTGCACCCTGAGAAACACATACTTTGGGTGACCATTATGTCTCCTGCCAGTGCCCAGTTTGGGATGGAGTAGAGAGGCGCCACCACAGCTAGCCTGCAGTTATATGAGTGAGATGTAAATACTGTTGTATGACTCATCTAGACTTGTCTATTTTACCAAGTGAGAAGCGTGGATAAGTCTTATTTTGTCAACTGAAAAGGGGGCATAGGAGCAATATCTCCCTCTTCGTGAAGCTGTGAAAACTTAGATAATAGTACAAATGAATGTTATGAAGCAAAGCTTCTTTTCAGTTTCTATCATTAAGGAATTGGTAATCAAGTTAGAATCAATATTAACATTTTCAACATTTACAAAGGGAAACATACAATTATGGTAAGATATTCCTTCTGTTGATATAATAGTCAAATAAGCAAGCTTTACCCAAGTCTGGTTAAGCCCTATTTAAAAATATCTACTTTCGCCAGTGGTCGGCGAACTCATTAGTCAACAGAGTGGCAAACCGCAGCTCGCAAGCCGCATGTGGCTTGCGAGCCACAATTTGCCACCATTGATCTAGCATTAGTGTAGGTTTTTTAACATACAATTAATTTCATATCTTTGAAAACAATGAATTGCTTTTCTTTTAACTTTTTTTTTTTTTTAAAAAAACACCTGCTTAATATAACCATTCCAGCCTACTGAATTCACGGTATATATTTTTCACAATGTATATATTTCACTGCAATAGTATAATTTAGGTAGATGCAGCAATTTCTAGGCCACATGAAAATTAGTTAAAACTTTCAAATCTTGACTTTACCTAGAAAATGTTTTCAAAGTATAACATATATGTATGTCTAATGCAGAGTTCCAATGTGATTTAGTGATTCAAAGGGGATGTAAACAAAAAGCGGTAGGTTGTTTGCTTGGCTTGCATAAACCAGTACAATCTCAATCTTCTTTATAACGTGTATATAGTCCCTTTCCACACATTTACAAAATTTAAAAAATGAAGTCTCCAGCCAAGTGGAGAGAATGTGGAAATTGTGCATCTTTTTTTACAATGAATCCGGTGGGATATTTAAAACAGATATAAAGGGAAGATAATGAGTAGCTCTGTTGCTATTTTCTGCACCAATATTAATGGACAGCATCCAAGGGTAATTCTTCCACTCAGGCTGAAGTTATAAAATGCTGATGAGGTTTTCATGTCACAATTAGCATGCTTTTGATAATTTTATCTTTTACCTCTGGGTCAAAATCTGGCCCATTGACTACTTTTTGTCAATGAGTTAACCGCAATTTTAAGTGGTCTGTAATTATAACAGTGTTATTGGCCATCTATTCTACAAACAAATCACACATATTATATCAAGATGGCAGATTGCTAGCATATTAAAGTTAGTGGTGTGCTGAGGTGTAGTGTTGTCCAATTTCTATGGTGTAAATATTCCCACTGTGGCTGATTTTAAGGCTACCATTTGACAACAGGCTCTCAAAATTTCTATATATTTAATAATTTTGCAAACCAGTCCTCACTGGCACCAGCACATCACTGAACAGCTGATACTTATCTATACTGGATTTTTATGTTGGAATAATTACACTTTCAATTATCCTGCAATGTCTTCATTCAGCTACAACTCACCCATTAAAAGAATGTCCTTATATATGACTGTTAAGGGCACTTTACAACAATGGTTATGGTAATTTAAGTCATAGGCTATTTTTAGAAGCTAATCAAAGTATAAATCTTGTCGCCAAGAAAAAAAGTACAAACTAATAATTAAAAAATCAATTTCAGGGATTCTTGGGCCTTTTGACACTTGTTCATAAGTCTCAGATTAAGAATTTCTGCTATCTCTTTGGACAAGGATAGGGACTTAATCACAAGGAACAACAGCCTGTAATTATTGGAATCAAGACCAACTAATTGGGCAAGCAACCTTCTGAATGTCAGAGCTTCAGTTCACTGAGTTTGTGAATTACTAGAGAGCTCAAAAGTCACTGTCTCATTGCAGAAGAGTTAAATTGCCAGCATTTATCTGACTGACCTCTTCTATCATTATTCTAAAATTCAGAAATCACAAGGAATTCATGAGGAGATGATGAGGTCAGCTATGAGTGGAGTTGAAAATTTAGTGTCTCTCTCTGTTCTACTAATTTTGTGTGAACTCTTATATAAACTAACTCTAGGACATGTATATTTCAATTTTCACTTTAAAATATAAACTTCCCATATGTATACATGTGCTTAATTAAACCTATTGCCCCCTGACTTGGCCAAATACCATTTTTTATATAGTTTTATAGTACTTGTATTTGTATTTTGTAGCACACTTCACAATTAGATTTGAATAATTAACTCTGTAATGGTTTTAAAAAACAATCTCTTCAAACTTTCAGGGTCAGGGAATTCATAACCTGGAGCATGCACTTCACCTACTGTGTACTTAGTTAAGATCTGTTGAATGAAAGAGTTAGTGAGTTAGTGATAATTTGGGGGTTATAAATTTTTGGAAAAAAACGGTAAATGAGGAGAAAAAAAAGACCAAAGTTTAAATCAAACAACCAAATTACTAACTTCAGTTTTAGTGTTATTTCTTTTTCTATCCATCCACCTATAAAAGCAGCATTTTTAGGCCTGGTCATTGGGAGTTGATGTTAAGGATAATGACCCTATTAGATCTTCATCAAGAATGTGTCTATTTTAAAAGGCAAGAAGGAAACCCATTTCTCCTTTTGTTTTGCCAAGTCTTTTCAACTTAACTCAAATGACCAGAGAGTTCTGCTCACCAAAATAAATCATCACTGGAGAATTATAATTCATTAAACTTTGGCTTGTGATTAGCAAAGCAAATTTTAAAAAATATTGAATCCCTTTGGAGATGCCTGTTCAGTTAAGAAATGGTGACATCAGAGACCATGACCCCAAGTTTTCAATAGGATGGTTCATTCAATTTAGGAAAAAATTGGAAACTAAAAGCTAGAACTTGTATATTTCAGCATCAGTAAACCTGGGGATTGGGAAGGGCCTTCTTGCACCACAGGCACAGCAGGTACACCGTTATAAACTCACCTAATTAAATGGCCAACTGAGGTCAGGCATCCCTGTCAGAAACAGAATCTTCTGGTTCTTAACATGGTTCTCTTTGGAGCTGTTGTTTGGCTCAGTATATTGGAATGTGAAGTCAACTCACTTTCCATGTATTTACTGAACATCTACCATTGTAATAGATATATTTCCAGGGTTCTAGCAAGAGCAGAAATGAACACAAGATACCCCATACCTTTGATACATTTACATTCTGGCAAAGCAGGAATATAAATCTCAGAAATACAAAGCAGAGTGAAGAAAAAGCTTACAAGACATAAAGTGACAGAGAATTCAGATACCACATCTATCAAATACATCAAACAAGGTCTCATGGAGGAGGTACAACATTGAGATGGACATTGAAGGATAGGTAGGATAGAAAAAGATGGAGATTGGCAATAAAAAGGACAGTCTATAAGCAAATATGTGCAGCTGTGAAAATTGCGATGTATTTTCATAAGAAGGACAAATAATACAGTTTCTTGAGATGATATGAAGGAAGATGAGTCAGGAAAGTAGGTTTTTCCCATATTATACATGGGGAGTATTATATAGGTAATGCAGGATTGAGTAGCTGAAAATAATGGGTTTGAGACCAGTAGTTACCATTTGGCTTGTCTTTTTATCAAGATAGTAATAGACCGCACGTCTGTTTATGAAGTTAGACTTTAGAAATCCAAGTCTAGACCAAATTGTGAAAATAACTAAGTTTGTGTTCAGTATAGTTTATGTATCTTATGATCTTCCACCACAGCCTTCTACCTCATTCCCTTCTTCTCTAGGTAGAACTTGTATCTGATCCCATTCCTGGTGAGGACTGACTGACAATGACTTGGGCATGGGGATGGTGGGGGTAAGAGTCGTAAGGATCATTCCCATGTTATCAGGCAGACTCTTCTAAAAGGACAAGTCTTCAGACTCTATGATGGCAGAATATGAGGCAGTTGGGTAAGTAGTTTGCTGTGGAGGAACTCTGGCATGGACCCTTCAAATCATGGGAAGGAAAACCATATCTACATGTCTTCCTTCTGTGGCTGACAGGGACCATTAGTTGTTAGAGTGAACACAGCCTGAATCAGAGTGAGGATGGCTCAGGAAAAACCATTTGCAATAGCTATACTCAAAGTATAGCTATTCTACTATACTAGTCATGTTCTCTTCATCAACTAGTGAAGGGGCTCCAGGCTGTCAGGAGGTTGTGGGTTTTAGATCCAAATTTAAGTAGCGATTTCCACATTTGTTTAAAAACACACCTAGAAATGGATATATATATATATGTTTGAAGAGCCATTTTCCTCCCCATTATCACATAAGAAGGCATAAGTTATGGGCTGACCCTCCCATAACTGTGGAGGCAGAGAGGAATGTCAATTCATTGAGAGTTCCTTTCATGGGGTCTGTCCCGAATAGTGCACTGTGTGGAGGTGAGAGCTGCTGATGGACAGCTGACAGGGGAAGTGGGGCCCCGCCTCTTCAGTCAGCTCCATAAGGTGACATTCTGTCAGGAAGATGTTCCGCTGGACAGGTGGCCCTTGTGGGTGATGCTGGGGGTGCCACTGTTTGCAGGAAGGGGAGATCACACTCCGGAACGCTGCTCGGAAGCGGCGAGAGAGTAGGTTATAGATAATGGGGTTGACAGCTGAGCTCAGATAGAAGAAGACACCTGAATGCAGGGGTTAAATAGATACACCGAGGAGACATTGAGTGAGAGGCATACTAGAAAGAAGCATAAATATTTAACAAAGCCTAGAATCCCCATGATTGCCTATTTTGGAAGTGATAATATATACAAGACACTAATTGAGGATACAAAATGCTCTACCAACTGTGTACATAGGAATCAAACACAGAAAGATTAAAGAGTCTTGGCAAATTTTAGGCCAGCAAGGGATCTCTCTGAGGTGTTCTGCAGCTTCCTTTGATCCACACTTGTTTAATTAAAGAGCATGTTCCCGTGGCATTAATGAGAGATGCTTAACTATCAGAGGAAGAGAGATGTTTTTGTCTCACTGGAGTTGTGCTTAAATCTATAATTTGAAACTTGTAAGCAATGGAGGAATGGTAAATCAGTCAAGGCATTGTCCCTGCTGAGATTCCTTATATGCTTAATATCTCTTCAAAGAAATATTTCCCAGTGCCTCTTCTTATTTCCCTTCCATGGTTCTTCCCACCTAATTTCCAACCTTATTAAATAACTGCATCTTGCCATTTGTTTTCTCCACCAAGTGCCTTGCACACTGTCACTTTCTTGTTTGATATATGCTCATCCTTTATTACCGTATCCTATTTTATTTCCCCAAAGCCAACGAGGAGCCTGAGGTTGAGAATCAGAGGACTTAGTTTCTGATCTTGGCCTTTGCTTATTCTAAGACTTTAGGCAGAATTGGCACTTCAATTTTTTTTCTCTCTATAAAATGGGAATTATAATACAAGCCTAACTCATCTCCCTGGATTATTGTGAGGATAAAGTTGATATACTATCCACAGAGGGGCTGAGAATGGTTGAGAATATAAAGCAAGTGACAGGTACTGCACTGTCATCAACATGTTCATCATTGTCCTCATTTATTTAGTTCAGGACATGAAAAGTGCCACAGGACCTGTGCACAGAATTGGGAATAAAGGAATAGAGAAGAAAAACATTTCTATGGACTATTAATTCATTCAATAAACAAATAATGATTGAACTCTTATTACATGCCAGGAACTTTGAGGTACGTTAGGAGGTAATGGATTTAGAATTTGTTTTCCAAGAACCTGGAATAGTATTACAGAGGCAAGATCTCTGCCCTACATCAATAATTAATAACAGAGCAATACCAAACAATATCTGTCAAGAGCAAAATATGTCATACCAACAGCCATGTTATGGAAATTCACATAATGGCATAACTGTAAAGAGTATTATGGTTATGAATGATTTAATGGGGGGTGATCGAATTCCAACCAGACCCTGGAATGGATAGGAGAGTTAGGCAAGAGAGGAGAGAGTTCTGAAGGTAGAAGGCATAGCACGCACAAATATGCAGAGGCAGCAATCTTTATGCCCTAGCCTGTTTGGCTAAGTGAATAGAGCATCAGCCTGAGGACTGAAGGGTCCCAATTTTGATTCTGGTCAAGGACATATGCCTGGGTTGCAGGCTTGATCCTCAGTAGAGGGGCATGCAGGAGGCAACCGATCAATTATTCTCTCTCATCATTGATGTTTCTATCTCTCTCTCCCTCGGAAATCAATGAAATATATTTAAAAAATATATTGCAGGAATAATGCAGAATGTGCATAACTCTCTAATCAACCGGTTTGACAAACATATGGTCAATGATTGGAAGTATTATAACTTGGGGATCAAAAGGCTGGTTGGGGACATTTTCTGTAGTATTTAAGGTTTCACCTGGTAAGTACTGTAGGAGAGGGAGAGATTATATCTTAACAGGAAAAAGTTATAAATACTCATAATTTGGAAGTCTTAAAATGGTCATCTTGTTACATTTAGAGAGGGATAGTCAGCTAGTCAAGTCTCATGTGATCTTGTGGTGTTTTCCAGTTTATTTAGACACCCCATTTTTCTCAGATTATCTTGAAGATAAGAGCTGTAAATAATTTTGAGATTTTTGTCTAAAATAATAGTTCAACTTAACAAGAAGTTCTAATGTCCAAGTATAAGCTGTACACAAGGTCTGCTGAAAATAAAGAGTGTAGAAAATAAATAATATACATGATATTCAATATACATATGAATGCTATTGTTTTAGCTCTGTGCACATCTGGAGCTTAATTTGCACAAATTGATCTTATCTTGCCTCTCTGAATCATCTGGTGACTAGCAGAAGCAGAGGGACAGAAGTGGTGTGAACCCAAGGCTCACAGACACACTGACTGAGGAAGGGGGACCTACATGGCCATTCTCTGCTCTATTTTGGGCTCAAGAACTCTGAACTTGAAGTTAGATGATTTTGCCCCAACCCTGCTTTTACTATTTGTCAGAAGTATGACTTTGGGCAAGCCATTTTTTTTTCTTGTGGAATTGTTTCTTCAAAAGTAAAATGGTAATGATAATAATGTGGTGATTATAGAAAGATATATAGCATTTTACAGTTTAAAATTTCTTAGTACCTAATATTTTATTTGCTTCTTACCATTAGCCCATATTTATACAGGGAAGGTATTATTGCCATTTTATAGTTGAGGAAACTGGCATAAAGGAAGCCATGTTCTTCAGAAAATTAATGGTGGAAATGAGATGCAAATCCAGGTCCTCTGACTTAGTGACCTGTCCACCCCGATTTCCACCACATTCTCTAGTATCTTCAACAAGCAGCGTTAAGGTAACCTAAAGGCAGACCTTGACGCACCATGAATATAGTAATACCCTTTGGTTGGCTTTCATGAGGATCTAACACTTGCTCAAAACAATACAAGATTTCAGGGACATGGATGTTTAATAAATAAGAACCAATTCAATCATGTGGTCATTGGAAAGAATATCAAGGCAATCACTCCTTAAACCATTTTTCTGCTGTAGTCATCGTGTTCAGAGTTGAGGTCTTCCATAAAGTAGCATCTAAAGTAGTGATCTGGTATATTTCTTTTGGACCAGTAGCATACCCAATCGATATTTAAATAAAATAAAAAATCAAGTGACTTCATCATAGTATGGCACGCCCCCATGATAAATCAGTAGATCCAGACAGAACCTACTGCTCTGAGCAAAATAAAGAAGCTGCGATTACCCGGATACTAGTGATGCAACCAAAGGAGCTAAGATTTTACCTGACACCACATGGATGAGGTTGAACACAACAGCCAGGGATTCAGTCCACTCCTCCACAAAGCTGAAGAAGAGCCGATCAATGTGGAAGGGGGTCCAACAGATAGCAAAAACTAAGACCAAGACAACTGAAAAAGAAGGATCAGTGGGAGAACAAAAGGCAGTCAAAACGAGGATAGGTATCAAATAGCTACTAAGTTCATCCATTCCTTCTAGCATTTTCCCTTCCATCTTGGTTATCATTATTACAGACTAACTAGGTCACAAGCAGTCTCTACATAAAATATTTAAACATAAGAACAAATTTTATAGGACTTAGGGTCAGTTTTCTATATGATTGTATAAGATTTCTTATATAATATAAGTCTCATTTAGAACATTTTAAATAGTATCAAATTTATTCCAAAAACATTCTATTGTGGGAAATTATGTTGCAAGTAGACTGTTGGAACCACATAAATTTGCTATATAAATACAATGGTTGGGTTCAAGCATTTGGTCATAGATTAATAAAAAGTTATTGACTACGGTATGAATTTATTTGTTACTCTAGAAAGAAATAAAAGCTGCTCTGAATCTAATCATTTAAAATTATGTAAGGGGTGAGAGAGGAGAGAGAGAAAAAGAGCACACTCATAAGTATAATAATCCTTTACAAGCATCTTTTGATTGGGATAGGGGATGTGTCTATTATATTAGATGTTCCTAGACTAGAGTTGCTTCTAGTTTCTTTTTATTTGTTTTTACTTTTTATTTTGAAATAATTATAGATTCACAAGAAATTGCACTTTTAGTTTCTTCTTTTCAGTTCCCAAGACAGCAATTGGTGCTACTGCAGTTATTCTATGGGGCATTTAATCCCCACACATATAAATATATATTTTTTCTTCTTCTGAAGTTATGAAATATTTTCCTTTTCCAAAACATGATACTTGAGATTTGCCTCAAAATAACCTTGTAGGGGCAAGGGAGAGACAGTGATATGATGGAACAAGATTAGTTATGAGTTGATAATGTTTGAGGTTGGGTAATGGGTACATGGGTGTTGATTTTACAGTTCTCTGTACTTGTGAGCACATTTGAGGTTTCTGTAGTCAATAGTACATATATTTCCTTTGGCATTAAGCATATTCAGAGTTAAGTTGTTTACCTGTGTGGTGTGGTTTCAGGAATATCTGGAAGTTTCTTCTGAGTTTACCTTTCCAAGAAAAAGTCCCCAATCTGCTCACTACTGCCTACAATTCCCCGTAATTAAAATTTTAATTGCTTTAAAAACGAACCCTCCATACTAAAGGCAAATGCTTTGCAGCATATTTTATCATTGTGCTTTTAACATGAATGCACTTCAAGTCTTTTTGTGAGAGTAGATTATGTATGAGTGGAAAGGGGAGTGATAATAAAGACATGAGATTTCTTAACAGGGAAAGTCAAGTGCCAACGGGGACTAAAACATTTTCAAGAAGATGAGTCTTAGAGGTGAAATGACAAACTTTGGTGACTTGCACAGGTTTTATTTTTGTTCATAAACACCATGTAGTTATGGTGAGTGTTCCATGTACATATTAGCCTGGAGGATTTGTTTCTTCCAAACCTTAGGTTTTGTCTTAGAAAGTATATCATAAACCTCCTTTCTCCCATCACTATCTCCTATAGGGTAGCACTGGATCAAATATTTTTATCAAATGCTTTTGAGTGAGTGTGGATTAGTTGCCTGGTTTTGTATTTTTTAAACATTATTTATATAAAATCATGCAATGTCATAGGTGGAATGACCACACAGGGATACTCTTGGGCAGCTGTTCTTAATCTGGAGGTAAAGTATTTCATGGAGTCCAAAAATGGGTAGCAGGGGTTTCATGATCCCCTGAAATGAGTTATAAAATGTTTGTGTATGTGATTTGTACATTTTCTAAGTGGTGCACTCACGGTTTTCTCTATATATTAAAACAAATCTATAAAAAATAAGTTTAAAAGCATCCACTTACTTTAGAAGGAGAAAGAGATGCTCAAAAGCTCGCAGGCTGGATGTGATTTGCCAAAAAGCACACAGTGTATTACAGTGAATGCAATTTAGTATGTTGTTTTGAGTGTTAAAAATGGAAATAGGGATCAAAAAGGTCCTCGAAACTTGAGTAAGCCATGGAAAACCAGACCATGATCCTACATTTCAGGAGAATTTTGATCCTGATACTCAGAACGTTCTCAGCACCAAATGCAACTCTTTTCCTTTTATAGACACAGGCAAACTAACAAAAACAAAATGGAGGACTTACATAGCATTTTGGTGACTGATTTTCTGTAGGGTCTTTGAATATTTGCAGTTATTTTGTCTGCCTCAAGGGTTTGGTCTTTCTTTAGCTGCAAGGTAAGTGGAAAGAAATGTTAAGAAAGAAAACATTTTCCCTTCTGTTAGGATCTGAGAAGTGTAACTCTAACACTCATTCTCAGACCAAAAATTGGGAATTAAAATAAATGTAAGAATCTGTCAAAGTTTAACAATAACTTGGAGGTGGAGTTGGATCTAGATTATCTAACTCAACTGGACAGGTGGATGTGGCCAAGTTGCATTACAACCATTTATCATCTGCTATTCTATAGAACACTTGTTATATATGGCATGTTAATAGGCATTCTATGAAAAATGTGAAATTATGAAGTAAAAAAAAAAAAAAGTTAGGCTTTTCTATTCATCTATATAACAAAAGCCTAAACGACCATTACAGCAGAACAACCAGAATGACTGGTTGCTATGATGTGCACTGACCACCAGGGGGCAGATGCTCAATGCAGGAGCTGCCCCCTGGTGGTCATTGCGCTCCCACAGGAGGAGCACTGCTCAGCCAGAAGCCCAGCTCACGGCTGGTGAGTGCAGTGGCAGTGGCAGCGCTAAGGAGCAGCGAGCAGAAGGGCAGGCAGGCAGTAAGGAGCCAGGGGTCCCAGACTGTGAGAGGGATATCTGACTGCTGGCTTAGGCCCACACCCCACAGACATCCTCCAAAGTGTCCTGGACTGCAAGAGGGTGCAGGCCGGGCTGAGGGACCTCCTCCCTCCCCAGTGCACGAATTTCATGCAACTGGGCCTCTAGTTCATTCAGTAATTATTATACATCTATTAGAATGTAATCCTTCTGCTATGTGGTGGATAGGCAGTAGAAAGCCAAAACAGGTATTATTTCTGTTTTATGAAGTCTATAGTCTCCATTGTGGGTCTTCTCAGAGCCTTTAATATGCTAATGGGCCCTATAAATCTTCATAAAGCATAATGTATCACCCTTCCCCCATGCCCTCCTTCCACACCCTACATCTCTCACCCCAGCCTCAAGGGAGAAAATGCTTCTCTGTCTAAACAATACCTTCCCCAAACTCCTTTTAGTGGAATACATAGTACCATCTTGAAAAGCACAATTTGGGAAATTCTACTTTACTAATATTACTAACAAGAGTGCATATGTTTCTGAGTTTAGAAATTATAAATACTCATTCTTATTGGAAGAGGTGGTGATTCTTTAAGTAGTATCTGAACATTTCTTTAAAAAAATATGTTTTTATTGGGTTTTAGAGAGAGAGGAAAGAAGAGGGAGAGAGACAAATATCCACTGGCTGCCTCTTGCACACCCCCTACTGGGGATAGAGTCTGCAACCCGGCACATGCCCTGACTGGGAATCAAACTGGCGCCCTCTCGGTGCATGGTTTGACACTCAACCAACTGAACAATATGTCTACAATCTGAACAATTTTTTTTTAATTTAAAAAAGTCAGTTCAACTCTGGTTGGCATGGCTGAATTCTGTTGCAATCCATCATGCATGCTCCTCAACTCAAGCATTAATACTGTATGCAGGAGATACAAGGAGTTTGTGAGAGCTTCAGCAGAACCTCCTCCCAGATGGGAGGAACTTGCCCTGGAATTGGATATTTTCCATCTCCATCATGTTTGATATTTGGAGAGCAGCTCAGTGGAGACTTGTGTCCTGGAAGGAAGCTGCACTGACTACTCAGTTTCTAGCATACATGTGGCTCTCCTCCTTCTTCCCCCATCCTGGATTTCATCAACCTATGGTTTCCTGCCTCCTGAAGGCAGTGGGTCCCAGAGTCTATCATAACTTAAGATTTACTAAGGGAATCAATAACAATCATCTTCAGAGTTGCTTAAGTCTCTTTAAAATCCTTTAGATCAAAATAGCCCTGTGAGATAATGTTTCCAAGTCTCTTGTTTTGAAGGTAGATAAGCTCAAGTCCAGCAAGGAGGGGAATAATTCAACTTCATTCATTCATTCATGCACTCATTCATTCATCTTACAGTCAATTTGAAGAGAAAGATGACAAGGAATATCCAAGTATAGAATTTTAAACTGGAATGAATCTAAGGAAGAGAAATCACCCAGAACCATGAGCACCTGTACAAGGTCCAGGTGCAACTAGGGAATCAGGGAGAGCTTCCCTGAGGAAGTGTGAGTGAAGCATGATTTAAAGTGAGAGTTAGAAAGGTAAAAGGGATTGTAGTGTTAGACGGCAGGAACATTTCAGGCAAAGATGGAGCAAATATAACCTGTTCAAGGCCCGGAGCCCAATAACACAGACTAGGACCTATCTCCTGACTTCAGTCTAGAGATCTTTAAACACCTCTAGGAGTGACTTTCTAAGCAGGGAATTCCTTCATCCTTCCTGAGAACAGGAGGCTGGAAGTTGTATCACATTCACAAAGCAAATTTGGGTGGTTTCTAAGCTGTTGTCTGAGCTGTCATTTAACTCTTGATACAAGATAGTTGTAGTCTCATGACAACAGAACAAAATGAAACTCAATGTAATTGTTTGGGGCAGGGAAATGTTTGTGTTTCCTACTCAAATTAAATATTTCCTCCAAATTGATCCAAGGTAAGTGATGGCTTGGTGTTGGATGAGACAGTATTGACCAGTTTGGGGGGGATATTCCTCATAGGACTCATGGTATTTGGAATCATGCAGAAGTCCTATGCCCCGAGTGAAATGCAGAGAGCATTCTAAAGACATGATTGTGAGGTTCTCTGGGAAAACATATGTCTCTGGGAATATAGCGGCCAGCCCTTCAGGAGGAGACTAGCACAGTTCTCTGCCTGATTAGAGTTGCTTCTATGTCTAGACATCCATGTACTTAGAATTTATTCTTCCTATTTCAACCTTGCCATTCACCTTAGGCCCAGTGAGTATTCACCAATGATATGAGAATATATTAATTGTTACGTCACACGTGGTGTCTGAACCAAATTGAAGCATATGATGTAAATGTGATGTCAGCTTTGTTTTTCTTTCAATTTATAACTCACATTGCTCCTACTCACACATTTTTTCCTTCTTGTTTTTTTTTTAAAGAAATCACAGACTGTTAGAGCTATAAGGAGTCTTAAATATAATCTGATGTGACCTTTTCATTTTATAAATGAAAAGTAATTCCAGAAGAGAGTCGTGTAGCTTGCCTAAAGGCACAGTAGACAGCGAGCTTCAGACCTGAGAGTCTAAATGGCCTCACGATTTTTTCCTACACAAGCCACCTCCTTAAAGCGGTATAAAACATGATCTCTATGAATTTGGATACAGAGTATACTAGGAGAAGAATGACATAGACTTACTTCTACCCTCATCAAAAACAGCTTCTCACAGCTTATTTGGACTCAGAAAAAAATAGAAAAAAAGGAAGAAATTGATTTACCATTATGTGCACAGAAAAGGAACCTCTAAGTATAAGATATGTTGCACAAACAGTGATAATTTTCTACTAATCCCAGCAATCTCTTATTCACACTGCCTTCTACTCTATTTTAAGTGCTCTATTTACCTCCCTAGCCCAAATCTCCACCTTCTCAAGAGAAGGCCAAGTTGATCTGGCTTAGGGCATATTTTTGCATTTTAACCTGATATTTCAAACCTGATAGAATCAAAGCAATCACAGGAGAGTGTCTGGCTGTAAAACTTATACAGAGTGAGGCAAGAGTAGGTTTACAGTTGTTTATATGGAAAATAATATGATAATAATGGTAATAATAATAACAACAATAATATAAGAATAAACTCTGTGTTTTGTGTACTCACAATTATAAACCTACTTTTGTCCCACCCTGTATTTGTCTTGGAGTATAAATGGGCAGGGTTAGTTTATGTTATACTCGGACCAAGTTGGTGCAAAGGAAGATTTCTATGCAGGCCATAGATCTGGGCAGAAAAAGACAGCAGACTGTGAAACTGGCTCTCCAGGGGTGACCACCTGTGCTATTTAATGAGGCTCCACCTCAGACATACTGAATCAGAATTTCCCCAGGGGATGGGCTTGCATCTTGCTACCCATAGTAAGGTTTCTAGATAATTCGTAGGAACACCTAGGTTTGAGAGCCACAGTTATAGAGGGAAGAATAATAAAGGTGATTTAGAGGAAATAATTTATACTTTTGGGTACTGTTTGTCCAACTGAGGCAAGTCCTTTAACTTCTGGGTTTCCCCTCTGAGCTCATTCTGTTTTACTCCATGGTCCCTTCCCATTCTGAATTTCTCCAATTCTAAGTTCCTCTTACAAAACTTCGAATCAGCAAGTAAAAAAAGGATGCTGCCCCAAGCCAGCCAGCTGGGATACTCACTCTGAGCCCCATAAGGTAGTAGAGGACACTGATGACAGTCATGGGGAGGATGTAGAAGAGGAAGGAGGTGGCCTGGATAATGAAATTATAGATCCACATGGGCTTGATGACCGTACAGGTGGCAGAGCCCGGGACCAAAGACCCATTGGGGAAGTAATGGAGCTTGATGCCATGGAGGCTGGTGTTGGGCAGAGAGAAGAGAACAGAGAAGACCCAGATGATGCCCAGGACCCTAAGGGCCCTCCTCCGGGTGCATTCCAGCTTGGCGCGGAAAGGGTGGAGGATGGCCACGTAGCGCTCCACGCTGACCGTGGTGACACTGAGGATGGAGGCGAAGCACACAGTCTCAAAGAGGGCCGTCTTGAAGTAGCAGCCCACGGGCCCAAACAGGAAGGGGTAGTTACGCCACATCTCATAGACTTCCAGGGGCATCCCAAGGAGCAGGACCAGGAGGTCCGAGATAGCCAAGCTGAAGAGGTAGTAGTTGGTGGGTGTCTTCATAGTCTGGTGCCGAAGAATCACCAGGCAAACCAGGAGATTGCCAGCGACCCCAACCACAAAAATCAGGGTGTACACCACGGTCACCGGGAGGAAGAGGTGGCTGCGCTGAGGCCCACAGACAAAGGTCAGGTAGTCCTCTGTGCTGTTCAGATATTTCTTGAATGGATCTTCCAGTTCCTGCTGGGGGATCCAGGAGACATTCTCATATTTTTCCATCATTGACATTAAAATCCAAGACCCAAGCTTCCTCTGGAAAGAGCCTCTGTCCCAAGATGAGACAGAAAGGAAAGAGAAAACTGACAGGGAAGCACAGCCCCAGTGCAAGAGGCAGGGGAGGGTGAGTGCTTCTGCAAGGATCTCTTTTGAAGAGCCCCCGAGAGACAGAAGCCCCGCCCCTCCTTAGGCTGTGGGCCAATGAGTGTGTGTCAGACAAATTAGAGGACAGCTGGGTTGGGCTTGCAGGCTTTGCGTGCAGGGAGCTGGAGAGGATGGGGGAGACATTTCTCTGAATTGGAAGGAGCTGACAAAACAGAACTGACACAGACGGTGGCTCTGACTTAAGGTGTGGGCACTCTGAGCAGTGCATTTGGTAAAGTTGTGGGACTCTGGGTGGAAATACAAATTAAAATTGTAGGGTCATGGGCAGAAGTGTATAAATCTCCATTGATCGTTGTCACCTGTACAGCATGACAAAAATGGGAGATCAATAGATTTCTCAAGTTATCTTGTTCCTTTGGAAATTCAGGACTCCCTGGGGAAAGCATGATCAATGTGCCTTTTTGGTTTTGATTGCATCCACAATAGAATGAAAAGCCTAAAAGAACACTTGCCTGTCATCTAGCCAGGCCTGCTGTCTGACACTTTAATCTCTTTTGGCAGTGCCTTTTGCAAAGGGCAGTGAAATTCAGAATCAGGCACACCTATAGAAATCCTGTGAGTAACTTTGCGGAAGTTACTCACACCCTTGGAGCCTCATTTTCTTATCTGTAAATTGGAGGGTCATTCATTTTATTTTATTCAGCAAATACTTTTTGAACATTCGTCATGTACTGAGCTTTGTAGAAACATCAGTGAACAAGCAATACAAGTTTCTCTCACATCGATGTTTCCCTCCCCCCACCCCTCTTTCTTTCTTTCTCTTTTACCCTCCCTCCCTCTCTCTAAAAAAATCAATGGAGCCTGGTTAGTGTGGCTCAATGGTTGAGCATAGACCTATGAACTAGGAGGTCATGGTTTGATTCCTGGTCAGGGCATATGCCCAGGTAATAGGCTCCATCCCCAGTAGGGGATGTGCAGGAGGCAGCCAATCAGTGATTCTCTCTCATCATTGATGTTTCTATCTCTCTCTCCCTCTCTCTTCCTCTCTGAAATCAATAAAAATATTTTTTAAAATGACTCTTTAAAACAAAAAGGAATATAAGAATGGCAACACTTTTCAATGAGATATGTGCCCTTCCTTACTTCTCCCTCAGACTCTCCAGCTGTGGTTTGTCTTTGATTATTTCAATAAAGAGTCTAGGCCAGAGAAGAAAATGGGGACTAGATAGTCGTGTAGAATTGGATGGAAGTCCTAAACTCAGCGGTCAGAAAACCTGTATATAAATCCCAGGTTACCATCAAGGGGATTATGTTTGGTCTAATGTGTCCTTGAGCAAGTTGTTTCATATGTAGGTACTTCCGTGTCCTAATGCATGAACGTATGGGTCGTTGTGAGCTCCAATGATACTTGGGGAAGATACTTTGTAGCCTCCAAGAGATTTTTCCAGTTTCTTGCTTAAATTGTCAGTCTTCCCAATAAAGATCTTAAGATGTCTTATTCACTATTCTAGGTCCATGGCTAGCATACTGCTACCACATAAAGAGCATAAAGAGAACTCAATCACATTTGGATAGATGGATGGATACACACAGGAAGGAAAGAAGGAGCAGGAAAGAAAGGCAAGGACAGCAGGCTGGTTATTTGTGTGACATTAGAGTCTTATTTGTGATAATCAGGTTTCCTACCATCTCTTTCTAGTCTTCTGTTTCTTTTATAGGTTTTGCATTTTAGTGATGATACTACACTGATTACCAGTGTAGTAAAAATAACTGGGGCTCTGTGGTCAGGCAGACCCGGGTTTAATTTTGCTGCTTGAAACTATATGACTTTGGACAAGTTACATACCATATCTAAGCATCAATTTTCTCCTCATAAAAATGGGATTAGCAATTCTTAACTTAGGATTGTTGTGAGGATTAAATGCAAAATAGTTTAGCATGGGCTTTGGCATACAGTAAGCATTCAATAAATGTTTTCTTGTACTAATAGTTCAAGGAAATTGATCTACTAATGCAAAGATTTGATAGATGGCTGGTGTAGTAGTACATGCTGGCATTCAATAAGTGGTTTGAAGTAGAATGAATAAATATAGTATTGATTTTTGTCTGCACTCACATTTTAGTTAAAGGTGATTATAATTCTGTAGTTATTTTTATATGATTAAATTTTAGTTTATTATCTTCTATTTTAAAATGTTGATGGTATAACTTCTGCCTTTTTAAAAAAATTATTTTTATTGTTGAAAGTATTACAGGTTGACACAAAAGGTGTCTCCTTTTTTTTTTTCCCATTAACCCCCTCCTCCCACACCCACCCCTCCCAAGCCTTTACCACACTATTGTCTGTGTCCAAGGGCTATGCATATACACATACATATAAATTCCCTGGTTAATATTTTTCTCCCTAACCCCCACCCCCATCTTCCCTCTGAAATAATCAGTCTGTTCCATGGTTCTATGTCTCTGGATCTATTTTGTTCATCAGTATATATTATTCATTAGATTCCACATGAGTGAGATCATGTGATACTTAGCTTTCTCTGACTGGCTTATTTCACTTAGCATAATACTCTCCAGGTCAACTATGCTAATTACAAATAGTAAGAGTTCCTTCTTTTTTACCTCCAAGTAGTATTCCATTGTGTAAATGTGCCACCATTTGTTTGTTTGTTTGTACCACCATTGTTGTTGGTTTTTTTATCCATCATCTGCTGATGGACACTGTTTCCAAATCTTAGCTCTTATAAATTGTGCTGCTGTGAACACGAGTTGCATATATTCTTTCTGATTGGTATTTCAGGTTCCTTAGGATATATTCCTAGAAGTCGGATCACTGGGTCAAATGGCAGTTCCATATTTAATTTTTTGATGAAACTCCATATTGTTTTCCACAGTGGCTGCACCAGTCTGCATTCCCACCAGCAGTGTACTAGGGTTCCCTTTTCTTCACATCCTCACCAGCACTTGTCATTTGTTGATTTGTTGATGATAGCCATTCTGACAGATGTGAGGTGATATCTCATTGTTGTTTTAATTTGCATCTCTCAGATGATTAGTGCCTCTGAGCATTTTTTTCATATATCTTTTGGCCTTCTGTATCTCCACTTTGGAAAAGTGTCTAAATTCTGCCTTTTGAAATTGAAATTTTTTTCACTTTGTTTTGATCTGTGATCAATTTTTTAAATGTATGAAAACCCGAGAAGAAGATATATTTTTATATGAATTAAAATCTGATCTATATCCATTAATTTCATCTTATGGACTAAATCAGTTAACTTTTTTTGATGGAAAGCATTAATTGTGTTGTAGAAGCAAACAAATAAATGAATACGCTTGTTTACCTGCACATACTGGGTAATTCACAAAATTAAAGGATGAGATAAATAGCCTGGCCTCAAGCAGGAAAGAAACCAGGTTATCTCTGAAGATGCCCTCATGGATGGCATCTTTGGGAGACTGTCATCTGGTGCTTTGTTTTCTACTATATTCTCTCTCTTTGGGTCTCTGTTGATCCATTGAATTATCCATTGAGTGGATAATAATCCATTCAATTATTCCAGCCAAAACGTAGGTCCATTCACATTGATAAAGAACATCAGTGTAGGTTTGAGCTTAGGGGGAAAAGAGCATGCATTTCATTTTGGGCATGCTGGCTTTGATATGCCTTTGTGACAGCTATATATAAAATTACAGAGGAGGTTGAACATAGATTCCTAGAACTCATAGGGAAAGTCTCAACTGGCAATAGAAATGTGTGAGACTTTGCTTGTAAAAAATAATGAAAACTCTTGGCATGGGTGAGGTTGAGTAGGGAAAGGGTATAGATGTGGAGGGGATGTAGATTGAGCCTTGAAAGTTCAAGATTTAGTAGCAAGACAGAGGATGACTCTCCTAAAGAGCTGAGAAGAGAGGAGTGAAACCAAGACTGGGCCAAGAAGGTCAGGTCCTCTGAGAAGTCAAGACAAAATCAGTGATAACTTTATAAAAGGTGTACAATTTCAATGATGGGGGAGTGCGGACTGCACTGATATAAAGACTTAGAGAGAGGCCAGGAAATTTTATTAACAAGCAGAATTTACTGAAATTATTTTGAGAAGTTTGGCTGTGAAGGGGATGAAACAAAATGAAATTGTGACTACACAGTGATCTTTTAAAATATATATATATAATCAGTCTGATATGCTCTTTTACTAAATCCTGCTTCTTTAATCAAGGGCTTTCAGAGTAAAATCTTTTCTTCTTTGGTGGGAAGGAAATTAATGGAGATAAAAACAAATACAGAGACTGTTTTCCTCCTCATAAGGCAACAGTTTTTAAAATAACCATGGTTGCCCTGGCCAGTGTGGCTCAATTAGTTGAGAGTTTTCCCATGTACTGAAAGGTCGCTGGTTCAATTCCCAGTCAGGGCACCTTCCCAGGTTGCTGGCTCAATCCCTGGTCGGGGTGCATGCGGGAGGCAGATAATTGCTGTTTCTCTCTCATATCAATGTTTCTTTCTCTCTCTCTCTAAAAAAATCAATAAAAACATATTTAAAATAAGATAACCATGGTCACCTAGATTCATGTTTGGGCATATTGGTTAAAAAGAGAAGTTCCATTAATTAATCGTCATGCTATAGAATGTCTAATCTCTGAGCAAAAGGCAAGCCTAAAAGAATCTTGCCAAAATATCCTGTGCCCTTGATGCATGCTGGGTTCTTTCCAGAGTACCCTGGGAGCCGAGAGCTCTGGCTAAACAGAAGGAACAATGTTATGTCCTCCTGTTGTTCTCCATCTGCTATATTTTGTAGGTCTGCCAGAATTTTCCCAGCATGACTCCTCCAAATTTCCCATTTCATCCCAAATTACACACATCTCAGCCCTGGCAGGAAGGTCCTTGTTTAGAACCAGTTTTGGAAATAGCAGAAATGTTTGACATAAATTCAGTTTTTAGTATTCATTATTCTGTATCCAATGACAAATCAGAGGGAGTGTGACCAATAATACATCTTATTCTCAAGGATGCTTAGGATTTCTCTCTCACACTTAAGTGAACCACCTTACAGTTTTTCCAAGTCTAACATTCTCATTTTACTAATGGATAAATGCAGGCCCAGTGAGATGACATGGCTTACTTTATGTCTCCACATCTAGTAACTGACAAAGCTTTCTGTAATAATACCTGAACTATCATTACATAATACATTCCTTGGAGTTTTGCTGCTTTTTTGACTGTTTGCTTTTAATAAGAGCCTGTTATTTGATTAGCATTCTCTAGGATAAAAATCATCCTACACTGGAAGCAATTAACACCTTATTTAGATCAGGTAAGACTCAGTTGTTAGTGAGGTCACAATGGCACCCAGCACAATGCCTGGGGCACAAGAGGGGCCAGAAACGGAAGGAAGGAGCCCAAAGTCCAGGCTGGAGTGCAGAACTCACCGTGGATTTAGCAAGATGGGATTTGTTGATGACTCTGATAACAGTGACTTCTGTGCAGTGTGGGAGGAAAACCTGCCCAAAATGGGTTACAAAGAGAACTGGACATAAAAGTGAAAGAATACTATTATTACATGGATTTTTTTTCTAAGTGAGCAGAGAAGTGAAGTAGCTGGAGAGAAACATGAGGCCAATGGAGGAATGTTTAAAAATATACGTGTAAAGTGTAGCATATTTGTGTTCTGCTATGAATGATCCAATATTTAGGGGCAAATTGAGGACAAGGAGAAAGGAACATTGGTCATACAGTAAAGTCTTGGGTTGTTGAGCGGGGATAGGAACTGGTGTACAAATAGAGGGCTTGGTTTTATATAGATGCAAAAATAGTTTATGGGTGGAGAAGCAGGTAGTTGAGAGATTTGGTTGTGGAAAGATGTGATCGTTCCTTTTTGGTGGCTTCGATTTTAAAAATCGTGGCAACGAAATAAAAACGAAGTCAAGAGCTGAGAGGGAGAAGATGTTGAAAATTTCAGAGGAGATGACACTATCCCTCTCAGAAAATGGAAGGGTGAATTAATTAGGGGAATATAGTGAAAGTGCTCTGTAGTACTAAACGCCCCTTGAGTTTGGTGGTCATCAATTTAAAGAGAGATAAGTTAGACTTGTAATGAGTTTTTCTCTAGCCCCCTTCAGCTGCTTGATAGGTAGAGGACTGAGTTAAACTGAAGTTGGGAGCAAGAAGTCAGGGATATGGGATTTTATAAAAGGTATGGTTAAAGAGACTGATCATTGAATCTAAAAAGGACAAGGAAAGAACTAGTTCATGAGATAGGTAATGAACAGTGAAAAGGTGTTAGACCGGTGGGCTGGAGATCCTGATGGGGGTCAAAAATTTGTAGAGGAGAATAAGGGAGATTATAAAATTAACTTATTTTCAAAATAAGAGCATCTGCTTGAAAATTATTTAACAAGCAATGCAATTATTAATAAAAACAAGGTCTAGTTTATGATCCATGGTAGTGGGTGGCCGAGGAGGGGTGAAGGAGAAAACTGGAGTTGAGGTAGTAAAGGATTGTGAAAAACAGGAGTTGGGGGATTGGTTGGTGGCCATGACATTGGTGTGTAAGTGGTCAAGAATGGTAACATAGTAGCAGAATGTCAGAGTGAAGAGTGGTGGTATGGTGTTGAGACAGTGGGGTAGGAGGGGTGAATAGTAAGGCAGTAAATTTGAGACTAAGTCTCCAGTAATTAAGGAAGCTAATGAGAGTGACAAATGACTGCAACAAGGCAGTATATTGAAGGGTAGCGCTTGATGACATATGCTTTTAAAATGGCAGAATTTTTTAAGGAAGAAGGAGGAAATTGACTCTAAATGATTATGAGGAGTGTGGAGAGCACCTAGCCTCACCTCCAAGTTCTGTGCAATGTCAGGTGTGGAAGAAAAGCAACCTTCATCTGAGAGGCCTACAAGGAAAGTAGTTTCCACAGGAAGGAACCAGGTTTCATAAGGAACTCACAACACATTATGTGATAGAGGAGCTAAAAAGTGGTTTAAGATATAGGGAATTTTTCTAGCATAGACCATAAGTTCTAGAGGATCCAGTGGAAGAGCTGGAATGGGTGGTTAATAATGGCCATAAAATCATAATAAAATATGAGCAAAGCTTGTGTAGAGTAGAACATCTTAAACTTTAAGGTATCTGCAAATCTCGTTGGGAATCTCATGAAAATTCAGATTTCATAGGTCTCGTGGGGAGGCGTGGAAAGGCGGCTGAGATTCTGTTTCTAACATGTTCCTAGGTCATGATGATACTGCTGACTTGAGGATCACACTTTGAGGAGCAAGGGTCTATAGGCTTGGACTAGTGTGAGCAATGTCAAGGTTGGGACACGGGGGAGGGGATGCCAAAGATACATATGATTAAAGACATTTGAATCTGCAGAACCTCCTTCATTCCAGGACTATTCAGTAGTTGCCACCATTTTTGGAAGATTGGTTTTTATGACTTTGATCCCCCCTTTCCTTCTCTGAATCTGAAGTGTCTAATGTATATTTTCTCCCCTGAGTGTATTATCTTTGTTTCATATGCATTTGCATTATTCCAATAGGATCATCTGCTCCTTGGAGTCAGAGACTATAGGGGAATAGTGTAACATTATTAGATCATGAGTTACAACCTCATTTGAATTTCCACTTCTATCATTAACTAGCTATGAAAAGCAATGGCAAAAATCATTTACCTGTCTGACCATTTTTATATGTGCAGTGGGGATAATCATGCCTAGTTGCCTTTTATGAAATTCAAATGAGTTACTTGATATGAAAATGTTCTATAAACTACAAACTGATATAATAATATGACAATACTTATTATAGGGCTAGTATTTGTCTGGTACATACAAGCATGGCATTCTGGCTTGATTGGTCAGTGCCCATGCTATAAGAGTGGTTAGATATTTTTAATATAACCTCTGAGACAATTGTGTTTCATAATTGTTATTGTTATTTATTCTATATATATTTTATAGTCAGTGCTAAGAGAAAAATGGGCATTAAATAGTTATTGAAGAGTTGACATAGCATCATGGACAGAACATATGAACATCTAGCCCAGGGCACACTGAGTGAAAAGTGGAAGTAATTTCAAAACTCTCTGGAATGAGTTCTTTCAAAGGACGATTATATCACTTTCTACCAGGAAGTATTAAGGTGTCAGTTCTTGCTCCCTTAACAGATTTTAAAGTGACCCCACCATAAATTCTTACCTTGTCTTCCTCTACAGATTATACCTTTCACATTGCCGCTGATGGGTGGTTGATTCATGCAGGTGCACTTAGCCAAGGGAAGACTGCTAGGCACAGCCAAACTCTGATGAACCTCACCCATTTATTTTGTTCTGGAACAGAACTCTCTGTTCAAAAGTGTGTTCTTGGGACTCAGGTAAAAACTTCCTCAAGGCCTTCTTATGTGGGTTACTATATGGGAAAATTGTCTTACAAACACAGTCAGTAAACATATTTCTACTAAATTTTTTTAAGAGAGAGAGCTTCCTTTGGTTAGGTTTCATTTCCCCAGATCTCTGGAGATGAGATAAAAAGCATGGATTTTGGAGTTCAAATTCTGGCTTTAGTAGTGAGATCTTAACCAAGTTACCTAATTTCTATAAGCTTTGAGTTTCTCATCTGTGGCACTGAGATTATTATAGTATCTTCCTCGTAGGACTGTTGTATTGAGACATTGTGCCTGAAATAAGTCTGTTCTAATCTTTTACTCATTTTAATTGGGTTGCTTGTGTTTTTACTGTTGAATTTAGAGTTCTTTATGAATTCTTAATGCATGCCCTTTATCCACATTTTTATACGGTAGTAATAATAATAACTAACACTTATTTCAGGCCAACACGGATGCAAACACCAGTGTCAATGCATCTCAACATAATTTTGCTGAGTGAAAGAAGCCAGACCAAAAAAAAAGCACCTCTTATATATTCCATTTATATACAATTCTAGAAACTGCAAACTATAAGGACTAAAAGCAAATCGATGTTTTTTTGGGGGAAGGGAACAGGGAAAAGTACGAAAGAAGAAAATTAGAAAGGAACATGAGAAAAATTTCAGGGGAGTGGACATGTTCATATCTTGATTGTGTTGACTATAGTGTATACATTTGTCAAACTCATCAAATTGTACATGTGGAATTTATTGTATATCAATTACAACACAAAAAAACCTGCTATCAGAAAAAGAACGTATGGTGGCTCCCACCTCCATTGCCTTCCCTATGCTTTTAAGCCTGGGAGGCTATCCATCATTTCAGCCCAGTTTATTGACTACCTCACCTATTACTGACTCCTTTGATCCAATGAGACTTTTTTTTAATCCCCTCCACTGTAAGGTCAAATGGTTCCTGTTTTCTTGCCTCTCTGTCCATGGGGTTCCCCCTATATGGAAGGCCTACTCCTTTCTTGTACTGGTGACTATATTCCTTTCTAGGGACACCCAAAACATTTCTTTTTTTGTTCATTAAGTAGACATTTGTTGGGTACCTGTTATGACACAGACCTTAGGCAGGGACTTAGGCATCCTTCAGTGACCAGGACAATCCAGTTCCTACTCTCAGGAGGCTCACAAATCTTCTAAAAGATATGGACAAGTCAATTGCTGTACAGTTATGCATACATTTATTACTTTGGGCTACTTAACCTTTAAACATCCTTTTTGTTTGGGAGTATTTTCCTTTGGGAGTAGTTGATGAGAAGCAGGAACTCATTTCCCCCTAAAGGTATTAGGATTACTCTCTGCTCCCTGAGTACAGCCATATGATTTAAGATTATTAGTTAAAAATTTACTACTTGGAAATTTTGAGAGAGCAAAGCAGACACTGTAAAGTTTGGGTGGTGGCAGAACCAGAAGTTAGCAGCACAGAGCAAGTGCCCAGTGGTGGCTTTGCCAATGTCATCGTTCTAAAGAGACTGTGTCTATGGGGGAATATTTTGGTTCTTGACCATTTTCAGATCCTTGTTCTTTAGACTTTCTCTAGATAGCTACCATCTTAGTCTGTTCTGGCTGCTATAACAAAATGCCACAGACTGGGTGGCTTCTAAACAACAGATATTCATTTCTCATTGTTCTGGAGGCTGGAAGTCCAAAATCACGGTGTCAACCTGAATGTGTTCTAGTGAAGGCCCTTTTCCAAGTGCAGACTGCTGGCTTCTCAGTGTCCTCCCCTGGTGGTAGGGGCTAGGGAGGGATGTGGGGTCTCCTTCATAAGAACACTTACCCATTCATGAGAGCTTTATCCTCAGGACTTAAGCTTTCACCCCCACCCCTCGCTGGTCTACTCAATATCTTAGTTTTAGTTTCCTGGGCATAGGGATAGTGCCTATCCCATTTGGTTATTATAAGATGCCACTGGATAATCCAAGTCAAATGCTCTGCACAGTGGTTGCCATGCAGAGGTGCTCAATAAATGTTAGCCCTAATGGCTTACTAAGGTAGCTTAATACCTATGTAAAAACGCTTTCTAGACAAATGTGGTCAACTAATGCTTAATGGAAGCATCAGGGACCCCGAGTCTTGGAGGTGGCTGGATCACCAAAGAAAATGTTTTTGTATGGATTACATTATCACATATCAAAAGAAACAGACATTGAAAAGATCAGGTACTTTTTTGTGAGACAAAAATGCACACAGCATGGAACCCTGGAAAAAGGACATGTCAGCAATTTAGGTGGTCAAAATTCAACACATGCACAGGTAAGTAAAGCAAACTGAAGAAGAGACTCCTTTTCAGGACAATTAACCAGGCTTCTTTGGGTCATAGTTATGCAGATAAGAAAGCTGGACCCAAAGCAATATCAATCTAAATGCTAAAATGACAATTTAATTCTGAGATCCCCATTGGCCCCCACCATGTGCAGCTACCTAGTGGGTAGAAGTGAGTGTTGCGCGTCGCCAGGGACTGCTATGCTGAGAGGGGCATGAGAGCTGTGAGGACTGTTGGAAACACACAAGAAGTACAACTTGGCTTTTCATCTTCTTCAGTCTCTCATTGTTAGCTCATTCTTACCTGAAAACTTGGGATCTGATGGAAATTTGGGTAGGGGAAGAAGTCACTGAAACAGTATAATTTGTCCTCTGGGAACATATTAACATGGTTGGTCATTTAAAGAAAAGAAAAAATATGGAATAGGCTCATTCTCAGAGACATCACCCATGGTGCAATGGAGATGATTTTAATGCCACACCTAAAACATTCAATGCTTAAGGAATTTAAGAATAATGGAAAATTGCCATTCCTCTAATGAGCACAGAGCCAAAAAAGACCCTCCGTCATTATGCTAATTATCTTCTCAGCGTGCGAACTGGTTGGCAGTGTTCTCTGCACTCACGCCTAATGGCACATTCTAGGGCATCTGTGTGCAGAGCCCTTTCAGTGTGGAAAGAGGGAACAGGAACAGTGAAGCGAAGGAGGTGGCGTGTTTTGTGCATCAGGTTTGATTGCAGTTATAGACAGTTTGCTAGATCCCAGCTAGTGCCCTGTGTCAGAATCTCCCTGTCGCCACGCTTCTGCTGGAGGTGGGATAGCTGCAGAAAACAGATAAGTGTGGGAAAGCAACTGGCTGCAAATTGAGAGCAGTGCTATCAGAGATAATCATTAATGCCGAGGTTAGAACGAGATATGGACATTCAACACGAATGGACTTGCTCAAAGCAGACCATGGAGTCCGCTTAGTAGCCCCTCTTCCTACCTTTGGTTCTTTCTCCCTCCTTTGCTTTCTATATTCTTCCTTTCCATCATTCCCCCTCCTGCTACCCCTAGAACACTAGGCACTTGACAGATTGCAAGATGAGTAAGACTCAATTCCTACCACTAAGGAAGTTAGAACAGCACACTTCTATTGATCTAAATTACTGTGAGCAAGTCTCTTCACTTCTTGGTCCTTCAGCTTTATCTCATTCAAAAACCAAGTACTAGAGATGGTTTTTAAGGTTTTCCTAGCTCTGAAAGTTGACTACATTTTAAGTGTTATGACTTATTCAGCTAACTATATTATTTGATTCTCATGAAAAGTAACCGGATATATGTTTATTTATGACTCCCATTTTACAGATGAAGAAACCAAGGTTTAATGAGGTTAAATAAGCTATAGGAGATAGCTTAGATAGCTAGTAGGTGTAAGAATTAGAATTTGAACCCAGGAAGTCTGACTCCACACATAGCCATTATGCTATGTTACTGTTTTTTAAAGCCAGTGGATTTGTTTTACAGCTGGCTTGCCTAGAACTAATAGAAATTGCATAGGTACATGGGCTCTGGTGTTAGAATTGCCTGTGCTCAAATTATAGCACCATCACTTTTTAACTGAGCATCTTTGGGCAAATTACTTAACTACTCTGTGCTTGATTTCAGACTGTCAATGGATTAATAAAACTTTTGGAGTAGATATCATTACCATCCCAAGCTTTGCTTCACGAATCAATAGCCATTAATTTGCTGACCCCCAGAATATTGCCACCGTCTTTATTTCAGTGCTGTAGTGCCTGAAATGTGATCATGATAATGTAAGTTTCTTTAAGCAGAACATTAATAATAGAAACATTGACTAGGACTTTATATCAGATCAGGCAACATATAAAACACTTTATGTTCACCATTGCACACATTCTTCACGACAACCACATAAGGTATGCACACAGCCTATGTGCAATAATTGTTCCCATGTTACATATGGGAAAATGAGACTCGGAGAGTGACCAGGGTCACACAACTTGTAGCTGGTGGGGCTGTGATTCCATCCACATCTCTCTGATTCCAGAATTATGTTCTTAACCATTCTGCTATTTGGTGACCAATCAATGTGCCTGGAAGAATTAGGATAGAGTCATTATTACATAAATGTGAACTCATTTGTTTCTCCTACCATTTCCCTACAAGAAGAGGAACTGGAACACAGCCAACCATGGTGTGGCCAATTAAAAAGAGAGACCATCAACAAAGTGAAAAGGCAATCCACTGAATGGGAGAACATATTTACCAATAAATCTGATAAGGGCTTAATATCTAAAATTTATAAAGAACTTATAAGACTCAACACCAAAAAATTTAAAAAATGGCAAAGGACCTGGATAGATACTTCTCCAAAGAGGACATACAGATGACCAATAGACATATGAAAAGATGCTCAACATCACTAATCATCAGAGAAATGCAAATTAAAACCACAATGAGATAAAACCTCAGACCTATCAGAATGGCTGTCATCAATCAATCAAAGTGTTGGGGAGGATGTGGAGAAAAGGGAACCCCTATGCCCTGCTGGTGGGAATGCAGATTGGTGCAGCCACTGTGGAAAGCAATGTGGAGTTACCTCGAAAAGTTAAAAATGGAACTGCCTTATGACCCAGTGGTTCCACTTCTGGGAATTTATCCAAAGAATCCGGAAACACTAATATACGCACCTCTATGCTCCTTGCAGTGTTATTTACATTAGCCAAGATCTGGAAGCAGCCCAAGTGTCCATCAGTAGATAAGTGGCAAAAACAGCTATGGTACATTTACAAAATAGAATACTACTTGGCCATAAAAAAAGATGGAAATTTTGCCCTTTGAGACAGCATGGATGGACCTAGAGAACATTAACGCTAAGTGAAATAAGCCAATCAGAGAAAGACAAGTACCATATGATTTCACTCATATATGGAATCTAATGAATAAAATGAACTAACAAGCAAAATAGAGACAGACTCATAGAGATCAGGCTGAGAGCTGTTAGGGGTTGGGAGGTGCAGGGGCCTGGGTGGGAGAGGTGGAGGGATTGAGCAAAAAAGATAAGGAAAAAGAATTTAGTGACAGAGACAATGGTGTGGTGATTGTGGGGAGGGGTGTGGGTGGAAATGGAAGAGTATAGGGGGATAGTGATGGAAAACAAAATAAACTTGGCAAAAAAAACAAAAACAAAAACAGAAAGAGAGAGAGAGAGAGAGAGGCCTTGAAAACCAACTTCTCTGGGCTGAGCAGGGCTGATTATGGAGATTAATTTGCTTTTCTTTGCTTGGTTTGCTCTCATGCTGGGTCTGCTGCTGAGAGACAAGGCAACCCTGATTCCAATTAGAATTACAGAGGTTCAGGGCTGGAAAGAATTGGAGAGGGTGGCTAGTCATCCCTTGTCTGATGAAGGCACTCTCTCTATAACAACATAAACTGCTGTTCTTACCCCTCTGCCTCTGCTGTAACATCTCCTTGAAGATGAAATCCCTACATCCTTCAGGTCAGCTCTGTGTTTCAAGCTCCTTAGCTTAAGCTTGACTTACCCTTGTTTTGTTCCTTTCTGTTGATCAACAAAGAACCAATATACTTGATTTAGCATGCTATGAATGTTTATCTTTTTGGAAGCAATAATTTGCCAACATAAGAAATGTTTAAACCTGTAAGAATTTTTATGCATTTATTTGAGCCAAAATGAGGACAGTGAAATCCATTGGTGATAGATTAGGGAGGCATTAGGAAGCTGGAGAAAGCAAAGGGGGAGGATAATCTCTTGAACTGGATAAAAAGTGTGCTCAGTGGTTGAGCATCGACCTGTGAACCAGGAGGTCACTGGTTCGATTCCCAGTCCGGGCATATGTCCGGGCTGCTGACTTGGACCCATGTAGGGGATGTGCAGGAGGCAGCTGATTGATGGTTCTCTCTCATTGAAGTTTCTATCTTTCTATCTCTCTTCCTTCCTCTTTTTCTAAAATTAATAACAAAAAAGTTAACCAAGTAGATACATACTTCTTTTATATTGCTGGATATAGAATAGTTAGCAGTTAACAATTGACATAATAACAATAACAATGAGGGGTTCAGTGGTCCTGCTCTGGTGGGACATTGTGCCCTGAGGGACTTGGAAAAAGAAATAACCCTGACATTCCAAAGGTGTTATCCTAGATGGGAAAAGACAATAGACAGGCTCAGTTAAGGTAAAGGTTGACCTTGGTCAAGAAAAATACCAGCCTAGGACATGACCACCTGCCAGGATCTGCTTTGAGTTAGAAAGTTGTAACTTTCCATCATCCCATGTGGTTACTTTAGGTCTGTGTTTGTGAGGCTGCCATGCAGGTCTCCTCTCCTGAGCTTGTCAGGTTTAGTATGTGGCCCCTTTTTCGTCCTCAAATTATAAATCATATACTCCACTTTCCAGTCTTGCTGCCATCCATTAACCTCGTTATTCCTACTCATTCTTCAGGTTTTAGGTTACACATTACTTTCCCTCATGCCCAGAGACAAGATCAGGTCCCCTGATTTACATCCACACCCCGAATTCTCCTTTGCAATGCATTATGCCAACAATCATATAATATGTTGAATGTTCTCATTTCCCGTGACATAAAAGCTCTATTAAGGGCAAGAATGTGTCAGTCTTTTTCAAATCTGTATCCAGGGCACTATGCTTGTTCATTCCACTCAAAACTTTGGTGGCTGGGTATCCACCACTGCACTTGTGTACAAGAGAGATTCAGCCCCTCCCCACGTGGGATTTAGAGTCTAATGGATGGTTTCATCCTTTTCCTCTCAACTGTTATCTCATAGCAATAGGCAATGAAGGCATTGTGCCGTGTGATCCCTCTGCACCATATTTTTCTAAGTATACTGATAAGTGGGTGCAGAGTGGTAGTGCGGAGTTGTTCTCACTGCCTTGATTTAGTTGACAAGCTGCGCTTGTCCTCACTGTGCAGACTGAAAAAACTGAGGTGAGGCAAGTCAGCCGACGCTTGCGCACTTGAATTACATCAGTGACACGATTCATTCATTTAATTTTTTCAGCTCCTGATTCCTTTTGCAGTTCAGGTTCCACTTACCTCAGCGTTTGGGAGAATGAAAAACGGTGGCCATGCTGTAGGCATGGACTTTGGAGAGCAGAGTGACTTGGGTTCTATAGCACCCTCCCACTTACTGGCTGTATGACCTTGGCTAGTCAGTTAAACTCTCTGAATTCTCAGTTTTCTGAGAATTATTAATCCCTGCTTCATAAGCGTTTTTAAGAGGATTAAATGAGAGGCAGTAGCATTAGCATATTACAGTTATGCGATCCTGATTATGAGCCAAGAACTGTTCTAAGGACTTTACATGTGTCTGATTTGATCTGACTGTTGGGATAGATGCTGGTATTATCCTTATTTTGCAAATGAGGTGAGGAAGCCACATGGAGGTTATTGAACGGGCCCAATGTCACCTAGCTGGTCAGAATAGACCCCAGAGAGAAACCTCTGTGTCTGGATCTGTAGCCCATACTCTCACCAACCTGGCTGTGCGGCCTCTGGAGAACGCACGTGGAGCCCTCAGCATGGCGCTCAATGCGAGGTGTCTTTGTCTGGCTAATACAGGTTTGTGACAACTCTGAATTGGTTTGTCCCACTTTTCCTAGGAGATCTCATCAGATGAAAGAAGCATTGTGAACATGAAGCATTGCTTATCCATTCTCTTGCTCAAATGAGCCCTAAGCCCAGGGTTATATCAGCTCTAAGTGTCTAGGCTGACAAAATAAAAGGAATAAATAGGTAAAGGAAAAAGCAAAGGATGGAATCTAATGAGGGGAAATGAGTTTCTGATGTGAAAACAAGATAATAGGGTTGGTTCCTGGGTCTTCCATGTAAGTCCCTGGGCTCTGAAAGCAGCAGGGTTGTCCATCAGTGTCTGCGACTAAACTAGTCGGTGCCCTCTATGTGCCAGTCATACCCAGAGCTGTGAGAATTTTAATTCTCTGAAAAGAGAGCAAGCCTACCCTATGTTACAGGCTCCCACTCTGGATCTCAGTTGTTTCTTCAGAGACTAATAAGGAGGGCTTTCCAACCTGGTCTGCTGGTTTTCTGCCGCGCGCGTGTTTGTGTGTGTGTGTGTGTGTGTGTGTGTGTGTGTGTGTGTGTGTGTATTGAGGGGGAGGGGGGCTGAGGAGGTGTCCCTTTCCTGCTTTTCTGCACCATCCCAGTGATTTTGCCTTTTTCAGTCTTTGTTCCAGCCACTTTACTTTCCCTTAAGGGCCACCCCAGGTACTAAGTCATATTTTCACCCATTCCCTCCCTCCCTCCCTCCCTCCTTCCCTCCCTCCCTCCCTCCCTCCCTCCCTCCCTCCCTCCCTCATTTATTCAACAAATATTTACCTACCCTGTGCTAGGCACTGGGGGTAAATACAAGAGAAAACAAAACAAGCATGGACACTGACTTTTAGGTTACATTAAGGAATTTTTAAAAATTTATTTAATTTTTTAAAATTCTTTATTGTTGAAAGTATTGCACATGTCTCCTTTTTCCCCCATTGACCTCTCCTTGCCCCCTCCCGCCCCCAGCACATGCCCTCATCCCCCTACTGTCTATGCCCCTTAGTTATGCTTACTAGTATATGCATATATACAAGTCCTTTGGTTGATCTCTTAACCCATGTCCCCACCCCACCCCCCACCTTCCCCTGCCTTCCCTCTGAGGTTTGTCGGTCTATTCCATGCTTCTATATCTCTGTGTCTATTTAGATTGTAGGTTCAAGGGAAATATTTTAAAGGGTCTTATGTAAAGACTGATCAGATTTGCATTTTGAGAAGATTGCTCAGTATGCAGATAGATCAGAAGGGGCAAGAGTAGATGATAATTGTGTCAACAATTAAAAAAATGTTAGAGGCCTAGAAACTAAAGAATATTGTGAAGCACTCTAAAGTGCTTTTGAAGTCTTAAATTCTCACAATGTGGATCTATTGGTCATTGGATAACAACTTAACCAGTTTTATTAGGTCACTGAATATATTTTTATAAAAAAATAAAATAAAAGGCAAGAGATGATAGTAATACCCTGACCCCCAGTTCCATACTTTCTCTTTCTCTTATAATCTGTCATTTGAAAATTCCCCCCTGGAATCCATTAAATCCCATCTTGTCTGGTTAACTGGTGAGGGCCTTGCTGAGGTCCATGTCTGCTTACTGTCCTTCATGCCCAGTGCAGATCCTTATACCAGTAGACCTGTTCGGTGCTCACTATAAAGAGTCTGAGTCTCTGCCTTTCAGAGTTGAGCGGGCTGCTGGAGGAATATAGTCCGATCATTTTATTTCACAAAGCTCCACAGGGTAAACAACTTGCCTGAGAACCTGCATTAAGTGGTGATAGAGATGAGATTTAATGTCAGCATTCTGTCTCCCAATCCAGTTTATGAATGGTCTGAAGAATTACTGAACACAGATTGTTTTTAACCACTTGTTTACAGTTGGAATCCTATCATGAAATAGGAGAGGAGCCAGGGTTGGAGAAGACAACAGAAAGAGAAGGGAAAGAGGTAAAAAAGAAATAAATATTTTTACCTGCTGCTCATACAGGATCAGTTTAGATTCTCATAGCAATGAGGAGATCCAGGAGTTCTAGACTGTCCAGGTGACAACCAGGGTGTCAAGGACAGACTGTGTGACCCCCTTGGGGAAAGTCTGGGGAGGGACCATTGAGCATATCAGTGATTGTCCTTCTTTCTTACATTCCCCCCGCTCTTTGTCCTTGCAGGCTCACCCACATACACGGTTCTTTTGTCTAATATGCCAGTGCTTTCTTTCATGCTCATGCTTTCATTCATGCACAATGTGCTCAGCCTTTTTCATGTGAATGTCTTTGGATTTGGGATCATACATTTGCTTTTCAGATTTGGCTCTCCTGTTCCGTGTATGATCTTAGGCAAATAGCTAAGTCTCTCTGAGAATTCATTTCTTTCTCTAAAACTCTCTTAAAATTTTCTAAAAAGTGACAATTAGGCATTGTCAGACTGATGTAAGTCAGGGTTTTTCTAAGCTTGATCTGCAGACCGTCTGTGTCACACTCTCCTGCAGGTGGCTAATGGAAATGCAGATTCCTTGGCCCTGCTCTAGACTTTTCTATTTAGAATCTGGCAGTGGGATCTCAGAGTTGGCATTTTACAAGTGATTCTGATGTGCATTTAGGTTTAAAAACCACGAAATAACTTGAAAAAGTGCTTTATACATGGTAAGACAGCGTTTAAGCGCAATTTTAAGAAAATTTATTTTTATAGTTAAACTGTCCTGGTCTTTGCCTCTCTTTGCTTAAAAATCTCTTTAGAAAACCATCTTTAAAGGGGTCCTTGGCAGCATCTCAACAGCTTAGGGACACATGGATGAAAGCAAAGAGCCACCTGATGGGAAATTCTGCAGTCTGCTTTAGGCTTGACTTACCAGCCTTTTAAGAAAATTCTGTAATGTTGTTGAGTGTGTGTAATAACTGGATGGGGATTTAGGCAGCAAGATTGAGACATGTTGGTGAACAAAGAAACACTTTTGCAGCTGAAAAATAGCAAAATGAAGTTAAGCCCAAGGTTTTATCTAAATGCAAGACCTGTGCTATGAGGTTGAAAACATCCCGTTTGCTCTCACACAGAAAGTGAATATTAAATCTATACTTTTATTATCTCTTGTCTAGATTTCTATCACCCTTCAATTACGGTCTAGTTGGATGACCTCTCTTGTATCTCTTTGTATCTCAGAGTCAGGGAGGAGAACCTAGGCTAAGTCATTTCCTTGCACCCAGCAAGAAGCTGTTGGCTTGGTCCAACACTACCTCTGGTCCAGCACTACCTCTCTCTTTAGGGAAATACTAACCTCAAGATTTGCTGAGTTTTATGCTGCATGAAAATGTGGGGTATTCACAGGCAGACTATCTGAAAGCTCAAGAGATATCCATATGAATTTTCACAGCCCATGGATAGACTTGTCCTGATAAAAGCTTTGACTTTAAGATCTACTTTTGCATTCTGTACCTTTAAAAAAAAACAGATTTTCACTAAAGAATTTAGATGTTTTTGAATGAGCATAATAGAGCCGAGAAAGCTATAAAATAGCTGGAATTTATGGTCTAGCTCAGAGGTGATTTTTTTCCAACTCATCTAGGCTGAAATTACTGCAGTATTCCCCTTAGAGCTTCTTTGAAATTTATTTTCAATTTTGACTGCGTACCTGTAAAAATAGGCTGCAGAATGATACTGCAGTTTCTGATGAAGAGTCTGGAAATGCAGACTGTACCATGCTTGTAAACAAATTCAAAATGATTCATTATAAAGCCTTAGACTGAGATTCCAGTTGTCTAGTCACTTTACCCAAGGGCTATGTTATTAACCCCCTGTTCAGTGTGTCCTACACTGGGTGTCTTAACAGACCTTTGTGCTGCTTTTTAAGACACTCTCAGGAGGCTCAATATTGCAGTACAAAAATGGAGTAGTTATGAGGAGACCTGAATTTTAGTTCTGATTCTGCTTTTCTCTATAGTTCTTCATAATGAAATTATAACCTCTTGATCCTCAGCTTTCTCATCAATATATTAGGAGAAGATTGAACTAAATCAGTGTTTCTGAACCAGTGTTTTCTAGAACACAATTAAAATACCTAAAATAAATTGCATGCCTGAATCAATAATTTACCTATTGTTAATGTGTTATGTATCCCCTAATCTGATTTCAGGGTTAAAGATTTAGGGGGGAAAAAAACCCTGTAATATCCTAAATCATGGAGCACATATTCAAAGGCTTGTTATTTGGCCGCTCATCAAAGGACTAAGTAAGAACATGGAGACCTAGGTGTGTAGAATCACTGTGTGACCTTGGATATGTCATTTGTACTCATTTCCTGTCTCAGTTTTCTCATCTGTCATCTACTCCATCAGAATCCTGTGACTCTCCTGAAAGTCAGCTTATACATACCTAAGCTCTCTAAGTCACATTGCTTTGGTAACTATTCACAGGTAGACTTCTAAGTAATTTTAATGAATGGAACTTCTGAGTAATTTTAACTTTTATTATAAAATATTGACAGGATGCTAAGTTGAGTTTAAATCAATGCAAAAAGAGGAAAGTGACAGGATTCACTTAAGTATCTTCTTGTCCTGAGCAGAGTCAGGTCTGGAATGGCAGGCTAGTTTGAACTGTTGGGCCAGTCCACTTGATTGTAGTGGTTGCTGAATGTGAGGAAATCTAAGGGGGCTAATTGTGAGATCTGGGATCTGTTAGCCACATCTGGCAGGCAGGTGGGAGTGGAGAGTAGCAGCATGTGACCCACATGTAAGCTGACCCGAACTTGACACACCCACCCGTTCCAGAGGATACAGGCACACAGATGGAGTTGGAGCCCGAGGTTGTGATATTCTGTCTGTTATTTGTGTTTTTGGAGTGCTTGGAAGGTCCTCAGGTCAAAACAGTAAAAATGTGAAGCTAATCAAAATTGGTGTCTGTGAGAAACAGGTACACTATGATAGAATTGCATGGGCTTTGAATGTTCTTCCCTTTTTTTACCCTAGAATTTCTTATGTTTGAGATCTTTTCCTTGATCGCTCCCTTTCATGGTCCAGTTGGTGTTCCAGTTCCTGCATGAAGCCCTTAGAAAAGATCATAGTTTACCTTGCCTTTGGCAGGTAAGATGTTCCATGGCATCTTGCACAGGAATACACACACAGTAAGGCATCATTAAGCAATGATTGGGTCAACCAATACAAGAATCACTAGCTATAGTATAGGAAACAAATAGTATGTTACATCTAATATATACATATATGGTATAAGCAGTCTTATAATAGATGGTAAATACTGATTTTATTTTTAGTTGTACTAGTATGTATTTTTAAAATATATTTTTATTGATTTCAGAAAGAAAGGGAGAGGGAGAGATAGAAACATCAATGATGAGAGAGAATCATTGATAGGATGCCTCCTGCATGCCCCCTACTATGGACTGAGCCCGCAACCTGGGCATGTGCCCTTGACCAGAATCAAACCCAGGACCCTTCAGTCCACAGGTGATGTTCTATCCACTGAGCCAAACCAGCTAGGGCAATGGTCGGCAAACTCATTAGTCAACAGAGCCAAATATCAACAGTACAACAACTGAAATTTCTTTTGAGCCAAATTCTTTAAACTTTAAACTTCTTCTAGCGCCACTTCTTCAAAATAGACTTGCCCAGGCCGTGGTATTTTGTGGAAGAGCCACACTCAAGGGGCCAAAGAGCTGCATGTGGCTCGTGAGCCGCAGTTTGCCAATCACGGAGCTAGGGAGTTGTATGTATTTTTAAATAAAATTTAGGAAAAAATGAGCAAGCAGAGGATCCCATTGTTGTGCAAGTGGCTTTATTTTTCCTGAATGGTAAAAAGGGCCATAGTCTGCAAAAAGAAAACAACTTCACAAAGAGAGATGAATGAGGACCTTCCTGAGCTGCATCAGCAGAAGCTGGAATCCAGAGTTTGCTAGTTATCCAACCTCTAAAGATCAGGGCAGGAAGCTTGGCAGGGAAGTGTGGATGCCCAGAATATTACAACTGTGTTAAAAAACCGTAGTCAGGAAAGCAAAAGTATTTCAAATAGAAATGGGTCAGAAAACAGGTATTATTTTAAAACTCATTTTCTGATCTTACAAAGAATTGCTGCATTGACTCAGGCTGGACCTCTGGGGGAATAATCAAACATTTTCACATGGACCAAATGTACTATCTCTTCCCTTCTATTGAGCGAATTAGTGGGGGCATCCTAATTCATCCACTTCGCTTCTTTTGGCTCTCTTTGTGTTTATGTTCAATTTTGTCCTCTAGAATATGAGGTTGATAGCTAGTACCATGTAGGATCGCTGGGAGAATTCAATGATATTTGTATGTGGATGTACTTTATAAACTAGGAATATAAAATACTATACAACTATATTATTATCACATATCTCATTTGAGTGTGGATTAAGTAGACTATCTTCTTCTAGGAAAATATAGAAAAGATCAGGGAGAGGTGTAGTTATAATGGATAACCTAGTTAGGTATAAATTAGGAAAACAGAAAAACCTATATGAAGTTGATTAGTTTTTATAGCAGAATCTCATCTATTAGAATGTACCAGTACAGAGAGGAAATATAGGATAACCCTCCTTTCCTTTTAACCTTCCCAAAGACCTAGAGGTTTCTTTAACATTATTTTTGAGCACCTACTATGTGCCAGGAAGTGTTTGGGGTACTAGAATACATTGGTGAACAAGACAGCTATGATTTCTGTACTCTTGTCTGAAAGGATGATGAGAAAGAGGAGAAGACAATAAGCACATCTATATATCTATATAAATAAAACCCTAATATGCAAATAGACCGAATGGTGGACCAACCAAACAACTGGTCACTATGACCTGTGTTGACCACCAGGGGGCGCTCGTGGACCATGGTGGGCGTCGGCAGCAGGTAGCAGAGCACAGAACATGGCGGGCATTGGCTGCGATGGGATGGTGGAGCAGGTGAGCAGGGGCACCAGACCAATATGGGGCACCTGTGGCTGTTATCAGGGCACCGCAGTCCCACAGGGTGCTCGCACTCACTGCTGGCACCCAGAGCTGGCTCTGATTGCTTGGCGCCATTAGCGGGTGCGAGCATCAGCTGCCGGTCCCAATCGCTCCTCAGGGCTTTTCCACCTCCTCCTGCTCCTGAGGGGTGATCGTGGCTGGCAGCTGCCTCTTGCACCTGCTGCTGGTGATAGCCCCACTTGCACCTGCTGCCAGCACTGGAGCTGCTGCTTGTACCCACTGTCGACGTCGGCCCCATTCATACCTGCAGCCAGCACCCGAGCTGCCACTTGCACCTGCTGCCAGCATCTGACGCAGGTCCCAATCACTCGGCACCGTCAGCGGTACAAGCTGTGGCTGCCAGTCCTGATTGCCCCTGAGGACTTCTCCACATCCCCCTGCTCCTGAGGGGCGATTGGGGCAGCAGTTGCTGCTTGCACCTGTTGCTGGTGCCAGCCCCAATCGCTCCACACTATCAGCGGGTGTGAGTGGGGCTGGCATTGTCAGTGCATGGGAGCAGCGGTGGTGGGAGCAGGGCTGCAGGCAAACAGGGGACCGAGGGCCATGGTGGGAGGGGTTGGACAGGGGCGCAGAGGATGGGGTGAGAGGATTGGCTGAGACCTCATGGGCCACAGTTCCTTTCAAGGTGCACGAATTCGTGCACTGGGCCCCTAGTTAATGAATAAGATTCTATTAAATATTGATAAGTGCTATGAAGAAACAAACACAGGGATGTGATGGAGCATAGATGCAGTAGGGAGCATGATGGCCATGAAAATCTCCCAGCCAGCAACTCAACATTGTGGGAGACTAGGGCCAGTCCATTGTAGGACTCCTCCAATGGTGACTGTGGCTTGAGGACTTAGCATCTGTCTTGCTCAAACTTTGTCAGAACTTCAGCTTGGTCTAAGATGCATCCTATTCAACCCTCCTTCTTTTCCTCTCTCTTTTTAGGGGTCAGATTTACATTACAGTGTGATAGCTCCCTCTCCTCCTCACAGACTTGTCTCCCAAAACATCTGTTGCATATCTACTGTCTCCTGGTATGTGCTTCTTGGTGGACTTCAATTACTCAGAGGAGAAATGGGTTAGTAATTTCAACTTGTCAAACAATGCCTGTTGGAGGATGAGGTGGTTGAGCTGAGATCTGGAGGAAGAGCATTTCAGGAAAACAGAATATCAAGTGTAAAGGCCATAAGGCAGGCTTGGCTTGTTAAAAAACAGGGAGAAGGACAGTGAGCTGGAATGTGGTGAGGGAGGAAAGGAGCATTAGGAGGGAAGTTCAGAAAGGGAAGGGAAGCCTGGCCAGCATGGCTCAGTGGTTGAGCATCTACCTATAAACCAGGAGGTCATGTTTCCATTTCCGGTCAGGGCACATGTCCAGGTTGCAGGCTTGATCCCCAGGGTGTGGCATGCAGGCGGCAGCTGATCAATGATTCTCTTTCATGATTGATGTTTCTATCTCTTTCTCCCTCTCCCTTCTTCTCTGAAATCAATCTACACTAATAAAAGAGAAACATGAAAATTACCATCACGCCAGTACACTACCAGCCAATCAGAGTGAGTATGCAAATTAACTTGAAAACATGGCGGCAGCCCTGTGTCCGGCCTCTCTCCACCCCCCACTCTGCTGCCGCTCTGGGCCTGTGGGGGTCAGATAAATCGGGCACCAGCGCCTGAGGCTGGGTGCAGCCTGGGAGATCAAGAAACCACCTGCCCCCTGATCCCAGGCCGCAGACAGCAACAGAAGCCTCACATCCGCCTGCCCCACGTCCTGGGGGAAACAGAAACCAGGCCCTAGCTCCTGAGGGTGGCTGCGGCCGGGGAAACGAAGAAGCCGCCTGCCCCGTTTTCCGAGGCCGAAGCCAGCTGGAGAAGTTGCCCACACTGCATCCCAGGAAGACAAAGAAGCCACCTGTCTGCGGTCCAGGTACCAGTACCTGCGGCTGGCTGTGGCCTGGGAGATGGAGAAGCCGCCCACCCCCAGTTTCAGGCACCAGCACTTGCGGCTGCAGCCCACCTGAAACCACCTGCTCACCATCCCCTGCAGCTGCAGCCTGCCTGGGCGCCTATGGCTGACCAGAGGGAGGGAAGCCCGATCCCGGGTGCCTGTGATGGGCTGGAGGAGGGAATCCTGGGTCCCGGATGTGGGGCTGAGGCAGTGGTGGTTAGGGGCAATTAAGCCAGCAGGGGAGCAGTTAGGGACAATCAGGCTGGCAGGCAGAAGAAGTTAGGGGCAATCAGGCAGGCAGGTGAGCGGTTAGGAGCCAGCAGTTCTGGATTGTGAGAGGGATGTCCAACTGCCAGTTATCCCCTGAGGGGTCCCAGATTGGAGAGGGTGCAGGCCGGGGTGAGGGACACCCTTTCCCACCCCACCCCCCATGCATGAATTTCGTGTACCGGGCCACTAGTAATATATATATATAGGTGTACCAGTTAATAATGTGGATTTTGTAATCAAAGAAAACAAGATAATTTCAAGAGAAACATCAAAAGTGCTTTATTCAAAGTAATGTCCATTGCTAGCTACACATTCCCCCCATCTTTCAGGTAATTTGTGGATACTGTCCCAATAGAACTTCTCTTGTTTTGAGGCAAACCATTGAGAGATCCAATTTTCCACTTCTTTGTACATTTTGAATTGCTGCTCAGAAAGTGCATGTGCCATCCATCAGAACAAGTGGTAATCTGAAGGAGCAAGGTCTGGTGAATACAGCAGGTGGATTAATACTTCCCAGGCAAGATCTTTTAACGTGTTTAACTGGTTTTGAAGTGTGTGATGGTGCGTTACCACGAAGCAAAATTACTTTGCCATGTCTTCTGGCCCACTCTGGTCATTTTACATCAAAGCCTGGTTCAAATTGATTATTTGTTTCAGTAGCAATCAGTATTAACGGTTTCACCTGGTTTTAGAAGCTCATAATACACCACACCTTTCTGATCCCACCAAACACACAGCATTGTCTTCTTTCCAAAGCGATTTGGCCTTGCAGTCGATGTTGATGGTTGATCTGGATCAACCCATGATTTGGGATTCTCAAAATAAATCCACTTTTCATTGCCAGTCACAATTGGATGCAAAAAAGACTTTCTTTTGTGCTGTTGAAGCAACATTTTACTGATGACTTTTTGGGTTTCCATTTGTCTTTGGTTCAGTTGATGTGGCACCTATTTTCCTTCCTTTTTAAAATCCTTCCCATTGCTTGTAAATGATCGGAAATTGTTTGCTGAGCAACATTTAATCTTTCTGCAAGTTGTTTTTGAGTTTGACACACATCTTCATCCAATAATGCTTGTAATTGTTGGTCTTCAAACTTTTTCAGTTGTCCTAGATTTTCTTTGTCTTTCATGTCGAAATCATCACTTTTAAAGCATTTAAACCAGCGTTCACACGTATCATATCTTAAGATGGAGCATGTTCATCATAACCTTCCCAGAGTATATGATAACTTTCAGCAGCACTTTTCTTCAAAATAAAGTAATGAATTAATACTTCCCACAAATGCCTTTTTTGGCATGAAATTCGACATTTTTAAGCATAAAAATATCTATGATGTTAACCTTCAGATAACACCTTCAGAAAATTTGACATATGAAGTTTTAAAGCTTGCTGTCAATACAACAAAATAGCATACATATCAAATCGCATATATATCAACATATGTGTAACTCCATCTATTGAAAAAAATCTGCATTATTAACTGGTATACCTTTAATTTATATATTAAAAAGAATAAAAAAAAAGAAAGAAAGGGAAGTGGGGACCCAATCATGTCAGATCTCATGGGCCATGCTGATGAAGTTGGGTTTTATGTTAAGTATGCTAGGAAGCCTCTGGAGTATTATAAGCCAGTAGATAAGATGATCTGAGAGTGAAGGCACTTCCTGAATACATGTGCCAGTCTTTTTGACTTAGATAACCATGGAGTCTGCACTGAGGTTTTTCTCAGGCAGATTCCACATCTGCCTGTGTGTTGGCCACCACACCTCTTCTTCCATCTTCTGCCTAGTAAGGGAATAGAAGAAGGTAAGTTTTGACCTTGATGACTGGGAGAGTTGAGAAAAACCTACCACAATGAGTTTACCCAAAAACTTTATGTCTTTGATATTTCTCTTCTTAAGATCAGATTTTGGGGAACAACATCAGATTGGTTTGTCTACTGTTAGAACGTCTTTAATTTAACCTCTATACTTTCTTGTTGGATTTGAGGTTTTATTCAACAATGCATCATCTCTCTTCACACCCTCCTAACTTGGTATTTTAGATCTTTATTCTCTTACAGACACTGTCTGCACACAGTACTTTGTGACCCTCATTACATTTGCCTAGCACAGGACTCTGGGTCACTTAGATATCTTTTCCTGATGCAAGACATTCTTTTTTGCATATAAGACATTTGTTATGATGTTTAACAGCTGAAGCTAAACATCAGTCACTTATTGCTGGGTTGACAGTGTTCCCCCACCCTTTAGGACGTGCTTACATGTGCAAATTCTTGTAATTGCAATAATGGCAGACACCCATACAGGACACCAGTAGTAAAACCTGTGGAGCATGTGTGGAGGGCAAGCCCTTATTAAGCTATCTTCTCACATTGTAGGGAAGTGAGCCTGTGATCTATGATGTATTATTTACTTAGTAGCTACCAGGGGCCAACCTCTGGCCTAAATGTTGGGGATACAATGGTGATGGCCTGTATATACAGAGTTCCCGCTTATGAATTCGTCTTTGGCAGAAGAGGAAGACTGTGGGATTAGGGAAGGGATAAGAAAGCCTGAGTTTGAAGTCTGGATCCAAAACCTTAAAACTATAGTGCCTTGGGCAAGTTCCTAACTCTTTCATTCGAAGGTTCCCCTTCAGTTAAACAGGGATGCTAACAAGGCTCCTGCTGCCACGAGGGTGCTTGTAGGTTACATGAAGTAGTAAGACATCACAGCTGAGTAGCACATTAGATTCTGTTTTTTTAAATTTTGTTTTTAAATAAAATTAAAATTTCAGAACAATTTTAGATCTGCAGAAGAACAGAGAGGACAATAAAGAGGGTTTCCATGTACTTCCGCACACAGCTTTCCCTGTAATTAACAGCTCACATGAGCAGGGTGTATTTGTGACAGTTCATGAACTAATGTGAATGAATTATTAACTGAAGTTCATCCTTTATTCATATTTTGCTAGGTTTTACTTAATGTCCTTTTTCTGCTCCGTGATTTCATCCAGGATGTCAATTATATTTAGTTGTTGTGTCTCCATGGGCTCCTCTTGGCTGTGGACATGTCTCAGGCTTTCCATGGTTTTTATAACCTAGAGAGTTTTGAGGAGTCCCGGCCAGATATATTACAGGATGTGTCTGCTGCTTTTCTCATTTTTAGACTAGGGTTATGAATATTTTGGAGGAAGATCACAGGCATAAAATGACATGTTTATCACATCTTATTCAGGCTACACACTGTCAACATGACTCCTTATTATTGATGTTGCCCTAAGATAGTGTTTGTCAGCTTTTTCCACATTAAAGCTATCTCTCCCACCTCCTCCTTTCTTACTGTCCTCTTTGCAAGGAAGTCACAGGCAGCCACAGTCTACACTTAGGATGTGGGAGTTGTGTGCCTCTTCCAAGAGGGCAGAGCATTTGCATAAAACTATTGGAATTTTTCTGCATGGGAGATTTCTATCCATCTGTTTATTATTTTTAAATCATTTATTTATATTGGTAGGAACTCATGGATATTTTATTCTTTGGGTTATATAATTCAACACTATTTTATTTTGTTGCTTAAATTGTTTCAGCTTTGGTCATTGGTTGGCTGTTGTGTTCCTTTGGCATACCTCAGTCATTGTGGATTCCTTCCTTCCTTCTTTTTTTATTTTTATTCATTAAAACATTTTTATTGATTTCAGAGAAGAAGGGAGAGGGAGAGAGAGATAGAAACACTAAGATGAGAGAGAATCATTGATTGGCTGCCTCCTGCACACCCCCTACTGGGGATTGAGCCTGCAACCCCAGCATGTGCCCTTGACCAGAATCGAACCCTGGAGCCTTCAGTCTGCGGGTGGACACTCTATCCACTGAGCCAAACCAGCTAGAGCCCTTCTTCTTTTTTAAAAAATTCATTTCCTGACCCAGTTGGTTTGGCTCAGTGGATAGAGCATCGGACTGTGGAATCGAGTTTGATTACCATCAAGGGCACATGCCTGGGTTGCAGGCTTGATCCCCAGTAGGGGGCATGCAGGAAGCAGCCAATCAATGATTCTCTCTCATCATCGATGCTTCTATCTCTCTCTCTCCATCTTCCTTCCTCTCTGAAATCAATAAAAATATAATTTAAAAAAATAAAAATAATTTCCTAACTTTCTGGTACTACAAGATACTCCAAACTCATCTGTGTATTCCTTGCCTTAGCTTGGAATGTATCATTTTCACAGTGAGCCCTCCGTTCCTTTTATTGAAGAATGATCTTAACAAAACAAGGTCTATATAATTTTTTAAAATCTATTTACTTATCAAAAACCATTTATTTCCTTCCAGATTTTGGAGATTATGAATGGAACTACTACAAACATTCATGCACAAGTTTTTGTGTGGCACTGAAGTGTGTGAGGCATTTCTATATTTCTTTTCTATTCTAATTTTCAAAACATTTGAGGGTGGGGTAGATGAAGTAACATCATATCCATGTTATACCTTGGAAAAGACTCAGAGATGATGAGGTTCTTGCCTCCGTTTGTACAATTGGTAAAGGGCAAAGCTGAGACTTCTAACCCCAAATATTGTGTTTCTTTGTTTATTCATAACCCGTGCACTCCCTAGCTCTCAGTATATTATTTGAGAAAATAACTCTGATACACTATCCAAATGGTATTAAGCTAGAGCTTCTTGTTTTCCTTAATTGTCTTTGCCTCTATACTCATCCCCACACACGAGGCAAAGATAATAAAAGTGCCATCTGCTATAAAATAAATGAAAAGGGAAATTAAAAGGTCATCCCTATCCTTGGCTACTTCTTACCTCACTGCTTTACTTAGAGAATACTGCTAAGGCATCTCTTCTTTGTGTTTTGTAATCACCTTTTATTACCCTTCACCATGCTTTTAACCTTTTTAAATAATGTACAAAATGTGCTTAAAATTAACAAGCATAATAGTATGTAGCAATTGAGTGTTCATCATATACTAGACACAGGTTAAGCAATTCATTGGTTTCATTTATCTTTCACAACCCTCAGAGGTAGCTTCTATTATTCCCATTCTACACATGAGGAACTGAGGTTCTGGGCAAGTTTTGTAACTTGCCCAGGAATCTGCGATAGGTAGGGATAGAAAGAGATAGGAATGGGGCTCAGGGCCTGCTGAAGTCACCTTTGTTCCCTACCTTATTAATGATGTCCAGAGACACATTGCCTTCAAAAGCAACATAGTCATTTTAGAAATACAAGCTTGATATTGAGGGTTTGGGAGAAGGAAAGCCAGGCCACCAGGCCTAGAGTGGCAACCCCAGACAGGTGTGCCCATGAAAACAGTTACTGCACAAAAGCAGTTGAACCTAAGGAAAGAGGAAATAGTATTTCCCCCTGGTGACACCGTCTAATAAGAACAGCAGCTGCTCTGGGGCACTGGCCCATTATGTTGAAGCGATAATAGTGCAATTAGCTCTTTCTCCATTTTCCCATGCTAACCCAGGGGTAAAATGGCACACTGAGCAAATACACTAAATTACATTGAACTTGGTGTTCAATTTGAAACTCTTAGCTGCTGGCTGCAGAGAGCTTAGCAGATTCCTGTAATTTTATTTTGCTCATACTCCACCCCCATCCTAATGAAAAACCTCAGCAATAGCCCTAATTGTTTTTATCAGATGCAGCATAACTTTCTGCAGGCAGCTCTGAGCTGGCTCTGGAAGTTTTCCAGAGAGAACTCTTGACACGAAGTAGCAGAGGAACTCTTATACAATAACCAATGCATTTATTTTGGGAAGACTTTGCACAGGCTGGGCACAGTGCTGGGCATGAGGATGATGGCCATCTATACCCAGGGACATTTGCCCTGGGATCCTGATCTCGTCAGCACCACTGTCATTATGAGGACACTGCTGGTCAGGAAGACAGAAGGGGGTCCTCAGCACTTTGGTACCTCATTACCTGCAGAAATTCACCTCAATTTCAGTTTGATGGTGATCAGTGAGCCCCAGCATTTACCAGGTGTTGCTAACATTTATCAACCAGGCTCTGTTGATAAAACCAAATTGTACCCAGATTTTAATGGGTTAAAAGAAAGTGTCAAATCAATGTATTGAAAGATTCCTTTATTATGCTTCTCCAGCTACAGCAGACTCAAAATGAGAGGAAGATATGTGTGTGTGTGTGTGTGTGTGTGTGTGTGTGTGTGTGTGTGTGTGTGTGAGAGAGAGAGAGAGAGAGAGAGAGAGAGAAAGAGAGAGAATATATTCCTTTACTATATGCATAGAAGCCTTTGAGTCTGTCCTTTCTTTTGTCAAGGATTAGATAAACATGTTTGTTTTTTAGGATTACAAATGAAAGTTTCCAGACACATAGTGGAACTGGCCTTTTCCGAAGAAAAGAGGGTTAGCTTCTAACAGAAGGGGTTGGTAGGGCAATGAAGCCATGTGTGTCTAAACTGTGCCACTGTGTCCTTCCTCACAGCACCCGGGGAGGTGATAGGATCTCTGCTGAAGGCGTGGACTGGGTGGGGCTGGAGGTGTCAATGAACACTACAAGATGCACCCCATTTGACACTGGCCCATCTTCCAATAGACCAGACAGTCATGGACAGTGAGCAATGTAGTGGCAGCTATAGCAGACGGGAGACCAAGATCCCTCCTCTATTTTTCTGACAACATGTGAGTCTCTCCCTTCCCTACTACCACCTCATAAACATAGGATGTCATGGAGATACTCCAAAATAGCTTTTTTTTTTTTTTTGCCTTCCCTCCACCCCAGCCTCCCCCCCCCCCCCCAGCATGTGAGGGTTTGAAGTTAAATTAAACATTTTTAATTTAAATTTTTAATTTAAATTAACTGTAAATATAAATATTAAGTTGAGAAAGTAAGAGTTTTAAAAAATGAACTCTTCATTTTGGAATGACTTTGGGTTTACTGAAAAGTTGCAAAGATACTACATAGTTCTCATAATCCCTTATTCAAGTTCGTATCATCTGTTTAAGTTTCCCCTAATGTTATCACCTTATATTATCTTGGTGCATTTGTCAAAACTAAGAAATCAACAATGGCACATTACTATTAACTAAACTCTAAGTTGGTTAAGATTTCACCAACTTTTCCATTAATGTACTTTTTCTGTCCAGAACCCAATCCAGGATACCACATTGAGTTTTCCTGTCTCCTTAGTTTCCTCTGGTCTGTGACATTTTCTCAATCTTTCTTTAGTTTTCATGACCTTGACAATTCTGAGCAGCACCAGCCCAGGTATTTTGTAGAATATCTATCCAGTTGGGTTTATCTGATCTTCCTCTCATGATTGGACTGAGGTTATGGGTTTTTAGAAAGAACATCACAGGGATCAAGTGTACTTCTTGTCACATCATATTAGATAACATGACCTCAATGATATTGACCTTGATCACTTGGTTAAGAAGTGTTTGCCAGATTTCTCTGCTGTAAACTTACTATTTTTCCCTTTCACCTACATTTACTAAATCCAGCACACACTCAAAATGTGGGGTGGAGTAAGCCCTGCCCTCTGGAGAGAGTGTTTCTACATATATTTGGAATTCTTCTGTAAGAAAGACTTGTGTCTTCTCTCCCATTTATTTATTTAATCAGTAGTTTATTTATACTAGTATGAAGTCAAGTGCTATGATTTGGATGGTTTTTGTTTTCCCCTCCCCCAAATTCATATGTTGATGGCATTAGGAAGTGGGCCTTCAGGAGGTGCTTAGGTCATGAGGGTGGGGCCCTCCAGAATGAGGTTAGCACCCTTATAAAAGAGGCTCCAGAGAGAATGCTAGCCTCTTCTACCATGTCAGGACACAGCAAGAGACTGCCAGCCATGAACCAGAAAGAGGACCTTCACAAGAACATGCCCATGCTGGTGCCTTGATCTTAGACTTCCAGCCTCCAGAAGTGTGAAACATTGATTTCTGGTATTTATAAACTACCCAATCTATAGTATTTTGTTGTAACAGCTTGAACAGACTAAACCATCATGTATATTTAGTTTATATTTTGTGTTATGATCCAAAACTCTGCTATTGATTTCATTGGGTGAATTATTCTTTGGTCATTGAGTAATTGAGCTCCTTTAGTTGAGCTCTGGTGTCCCTTTGAGGTGGCCCATCACCAGATGCATCGATGACAGGAGCCACATATCACTCCTCTTTCCGGTGCTCACTGTACGTAGCACAAGCTTTGGCATTGTGTGTGCTGGCGTTATTTCAGTTGAATTATTTAGTTAGGGATGCTTTTTTGGGCAAGATTTCTTTGTTTCTTAAGGACAAATTGGTAATAGTTTATTTTCTAACTTCTTACTTAGAAATTCCTTAAGTACCTCTCTAGAATCTCAAGAATCAAATTCCAGTTCTCAGTTCAGAAACTCTAAGAATTTAAGAGACATTTTTTTTTCAAGAGCTGTAATTGCTTCAGAACAAAATATGGGAAAATGTCATCACAAAATAGAAAATGAAGGTCAAGTATAGACTTTTACATTTCATTTGGTGTTGCATTAGCTTTAGGACTTTTGAGTAGAAGGCATCCAAATACATAGAAAGAATGGGGGGGGGGTTCCATAGAACTGAATGATTCAATTCATCCATCCATACACTAGGCAAAATGTATTGAGTGCTTACTATGTATCATGCACTATTATAGGCAATAATACACCAGTAAACAAAACAAAGTCTTGATGGTTGGGTATATTATTACCAAATATCTGAATATTTTCCCCTTACTCCTCTCCTAGGTCCTGAGTCAGACTGAAAACACTGGATCCAAAATTTCATTTGATGATATTCACTTGACAAATTTTTATTGAGTGGCTACTCTGTGCTAGTCACTGTGTTAGGTACAGGGGTCACAATGGGGATTTTTAAAAGATAGACATGTCCTTTTTCTAACATGGCTCATACTCTATTGAACAGAATTAAATGAGTATGTTAACTCTGGTACTCTGAGAAATAGGCATCAAGAGACTTATTGGAGAACACATCTGTAAAGGAAAATGAAGAGGGAACTGGGAGAGCTGGGATAGCATGGTTGAGATATCAGACCATAATGCCTATCTGACCCCTGTGGGGGAGAGAAGGAAGGAAGGAATGGGTATAGAAGAATCCATTGTTCTATTCTCATGAAGTTTTGGCAAGGCAACTGAGACTATTCCAGCCTAGTTAGCAATCAGGAGTCACATCTAAAAATGAACCTGTTGTAGAATTCCTCTCGGCTCAGTCACGGGTAGAGCAGCTGGTGAGAAGTATGGCTTCAGTGCTGGGCCATCACATTATATACCCTCAGTCAGAGATCTGAGAGAATTGTCATGGCCACCACAACATGTATTGAGCATCATGATAGGGGAAGTACAGGATGCTGTGGGAACATAAAGCCCGAGAGACCACAGGCTATCCTGAGGAAGTGATACCTTGGGGCAATAATTCAAATTTATTCAAGAGAGAGGAGGGGACAAAAAGGGGAAAGCATTTCAGGCAAGAGAGAATGGAGAGCAAGAATGAGAGCAAAAGTGAGGAAGTTGCTGAAAGAAACACAAGGAATTCATTCTGACTTGGTTTTTTTAAAATCGATTTTAGAGAGAAAGGAAAGCAGAGGAAAAGAAGAGAAAGAGATTTGTTGTTCCATTTATTTATGCATTCATTGGTTGATTCTTATATATGCCCTGACCCGGGATCAAACCCACTACCTTCAAGTATGGGAATGAACCTTTAACCAACTGAGCTACCTTGCCAGGGCAATTGAAGTGTTTTAAGCAGTGAGTAGGTTAGTGGAGGGAGAGTGGGAGTTGAGTAATGTGATCGTATTTTCACTTTAAAAATACACTTCAGTGGCTATGTGAAGAGTAGTTTGGTTGAATACAAAACTGGAAGCCATAAGACAAGTTAGTGTTGGAGAGTGGGAATTTTTGCCCATTCCAGAGACCGTGGACTATGCCCTAGATAGAGTTGTCAGTGCTGACACCAGGCCAGGTCTTGAGATACGGTCTCATGGCCCCTTCCCAGCACGTAGGCCTTCATTCATAGAACACTGTCAGCTTTCTGAACAGGATGATCCTGTAAATAACATGGTCATCAATGGCATGATCCTAACATTGTTTAGGAAAAACTGTTTTGTCTTGGGTTACTTGCTCTGCAAAAACAAGATGTGGTTAATGTGCTTAAAAGTGGTCCTGCGCGCCCAGTACAGGCCTCTTGCAACAGAAGGCAAGGTCGAAATGCAAACCGACCCATGATTGGGCCCGTAAGTCTCATGACAAGGGGGGAATGATAGAGCTAAAACTAGGTGGCCCCATGGAGTTCTTTTTGTTACTTTTATAATGTTTCTTTTGTTCTGTACCAGCCATTCTGCAACTCTTCCTGCTGCCCTTCCCTGTAAACAGCAAGTATGCAACATTTTCACAAACCTGCCAATAGGCAGAGAAGTGGACTCAGTCCAAATTAGGCAAACTGCACAGTACCCCTGCGTAACCAGACTCCTGATCCTGCCCCCTGACCAATCGATGGGAGCCAGGAATGTTCCCCCTGCCCACTGCTTTGGACCCCCTATAAAGCCTTTGTTCTCCCAAAGCTCTCTCTCTCTCTCCTGCCACTGCACAGGTGATTGCTGGAGACAGGAGCTCGTGCTAGCATGAATAAAGGTTCTCTTGCTCTTGCATCGGGCTCGGCTCCTTCCTGGTGGGTTTTTGGGGATCCTGAACACTGGGCATAACATTAGAAGGTTCTTAGTGTCATCCAAGTGAAACATAAACCGGACAGCAACTTGGACTATGGCACCATTTATGGTCATTTGAGCCATAGTTAGGGATAAAATGGTAGACTGCTAATTTAATGAATGTAGTAGATGAAGTAGAGAGGGGAAAAAAGGACACTCAGATTTCAGACTTATTGGCCATGTGACATTGAAGGATTACTTAAACTCTTTGGACTTTGGTTTCCCAGGCTGAAAAACGAAGGCAATAACACCTACTTATAAGGTTGTTTTGAGGTTAAATTAGATAATGTAAATTAAGTATCTTACACAGGGCTTACCTTATAACTGGTACTTCTCTTCTGACTGCCTCTGTGTGCAGCAAGGATGTAAGGTGCATTACCATTGGAGAATCAAGTTAACTGTAAAGAAAGTTAGGTTTTCTCTGTCTCTATGATTTGTCTTTTCTGTTTGCCCTCATCTCTTACATTATTACATTGCATGTAAATAGTAAACACCATTTTAACTCAAAGATCTGAGTAAAACATTTTGTTAACCCTTCTGATAGGAAATCTCCACACCTATAAAATGAAAGGCTCCAAATAACTTGTGAACAATCTATAAACAATAACTACCAGGCAAATCATGTCCCCTGGGTCGTGTGTGTTTGTGTGTGTGTGTGTGTGTGTCCATCCCTCTCTCTCTGAGCTTCTCTCCCTCTTTGAGTCTTAAGCCAAGTGATCTAAGAAGAGAATAAATACTGGGTGTTTATTCATTCTGGAAGATTCTTCCAATACTGGCTTTTCTTTGCTGCCTGGACCCCCTGGAGCTGCCTTTCCATCTTTTCCCTGAGCCTGTTTTGGCAGCCTCCGTGAGGACTCCCTTTCCCCTGAGCACAGTCCACATCTGCTTCAAGTGGCCGGAGTCATCTTCTCTTGTCTGCACTCATGGAACCCTAGGTGTCCAGCTGTCTTGGATTTTCTCTCCTGTCATCTCAGGATAAGGAGCCTTCCTTCCCTTGGGGCGGAGAGCCAAACATGTTTCACTGCTGGTGCAACATCCTTGATTGCAGCTGTGGACCCAGTTTAGGATGGTATTCCCAGGGATTTCCAAGCTGATCTCAGAATATCAGAAACCGCTAGTCCTGGGCCTGAGGTGACTAAAATGTGCCCAAGGTTATTTCCCATTTTATTGTGCATAAGAAATACCACAGAAGCTTGTTAATACACAGGTGTCTGAGCCCCAGCCCAGGTATTCTGAAGCAGCATCCCCTGGGTTAGACCTAAGGAGTCTATATTTAAAGAAAGTATCCAACCTACTTTCACTTCTAAAGCTTAGTTCTTAGACCAGCAACATGGATAGCGCTGGGAAGTTGTTAAAAATGAGGAAATCTCAGGCCCCTCACCAGACCTCCAGAATCCATCTGAGTTTTTAACAAGATTCCCAGGGGATTTGTTACACATTAAAAGTTTTAGAATCACTGATCTAAAACAATGAAAGCCAAATCTCCCAACCAGGGGAGATTTTTGACCCTCCCCCCCACACACACCCCTACACACACACACCCAAGACAATATCTGGAGATTTTTTTTGTTTCATAACTTGGAAGGAGCTCCTGGTATACTAGTATAAGTAGGTAGAGGCCAGGGATGCTGCCAAACATGCACAAGACAGCCCCCCACAGCAAAGGACTATCAGAGCCAAATGTCAACAGTACCCCAGTTGAGGAACCCAGGCCAGATGACTACAAAGAAGATGGTAGACTAGTCTGGGAAGCCAACCATCTTCAAAGACAAAGAAGAAACAGTTACTAATTTGGGAGTGACTCTAAAGGCTCTGAACAGCCTCTACATTCTCCAACTAGAGGGAGAGGGGCTATGGGGTCCAAATGCTTGGGTTTGAATGCCAACTCTGCTACTGAGATGCTATATGATCTTATGGTACTATGCAAATAAATAAAGATCAACCAAATGAGAACAAGCAAACACTATTTATTCTGAACTGGCTATAGCAAGAGAGTCAGTCACCAGGACTTGGGTTTTCACAGAAAGCTAAGGTCAGGCAGAGGAGCGGGAAACTATTGTGGGGACAAAGGGAAGGCTCCAGGTGTTCCTTAATAGGAGGCTGTTGGCTAATTAAAAGTGGGGTTTCTAGGTGATTGGTTAGAAGAGCATGTTTGGCTTTCTCGGGTTGGTCTTAAGGTGGAAGTGGAGACAAAATTTAGGGAAACTGTCACTTATTAGTCAAGTCCTGGCCATTAGGGGCTGAGAGTTATAGAAGTTATTGTTTTGCTTCCTGGACTGTTAGTAAATATAGTTCTCAGAATTCTTACAAGTCTGACTCACAGCAGGCTAGCTTTCTGGGCTGTTTATCATAGAGAAGAGGATTGGTTTCCTGGAAAGGCTGTGCAGGTTGTGGGTCCTCATTGTTCATTTTTGTATTCAGTCTTTCACAACTTTTAAAGTTCTTTGGACTTGAGTGTTTCCTAATCTACACAGTGATAGTAATAATAGGGTTGTAGTGAGAATGAAATGAGTTAACTCAGGTAGAACTCTCAGATACCCACTAACGAGGAGTGAGGGCTGAGTAAGTCTGCAGCTGCATTTAGGGGCTCTGATCCCCTGCAGCTACTCCAAGGGGTCTGCACATCTCTAAGTGCCGAGATATAAACAAAGAGTTTCCAGAAAGTGCCTGTCAGCAATGGGGTGGTCACCCCACGTCAGTGTTTTCAGTGAGAAGATGGGATATTACTACAATATGAGACGTACTGTTAACAGAAATCAGCAATTTAAGTCAGACCAATAAGAGCCCATCTGAGTGTTAATTACTTACCAGCTGTGTGGCCTCAGGCACATGCCCATTTGGGCCCCTTTTATAAAATAGGGATGCCACTAGCATTTATTGGTGAAGATGAACTAAATAACGCCTCTTGATCACCCCACACAGTATCTGGCAGAGAGCAAGCACCCTGTAAAAATTAACTTTATTATTGTTATTATCACCGACTCAGCCAGGAGCCAAAGCTCTTTCCCTGGGCACAGGACCCTCCCATCATGGAGAAAGGTCTGTCCTCTGAGGTTAATAGTAGTCCTAGAACTGCTTCTTTGGTTCTGGCAATTCATGTGCACTAGGCAAACCTAGGGTGTTTATCAATAAACAGAATCTTGGTGACTGCAGCCTAGAAACACATGTGCCAGCTATTCCCAGGTGATTCTTATATACACCAGGGTTTTGAAAACAAGCCCTACTGCCTGTTGTTCCCCTCTGAGTGCCCGGTGTTTCTCTGAGGCAATCCCAGTCCTCCCCACAAGTGTTGTAAGTTACCAGGACACACCCAGCACCCTCTCCATTTATAGTCAGGATGGGGCCTCTGGGAGATCTAACCAAGAACGTTGGAGCTGGATGTTGGGGTTTCCTCTCCTGATCTGGGGGTAAGTGATGGCCTGGCCTGTCCTGGGCTCTCGAATACAGAGGTCTTGCAGAGATAGCCACCCCACGCCACCAGACCTTGGGCCAGCAGGTGAAAGGATTATCAACTCTGGGAACAGACTGAATCTTCAGTGAGAAGCCATGTTACTGAACAGAATTTCAGAAACTCTGATATTTGTGTGGGCTTCAGATCTGGAGAGCCAGTCAGCTCTGGAGTAGAAGGTCAAATGCCATCACTGAGGACATAGGTGATTGGAGCCAGTGGCTTGCCTTGGACTTCATGGGGAGATATGTCTGAGCGTGACTTTTCTAGGTCACGGGCAGCACCCCAGGAAGCAGGCATCTGGAGCATAGCATTACTTTGGCTGATGTCTACTGGTTTCTGGCATGGCAGGGCCTTAACAGGGTCTTAGCAGGGTCTTAGAGACTCCCATTCCTGTTTGAAGAGTCAGCAGCCTGGGGTGGGGTGGGGAGTGGGGCTGGAATTGTCCTCAGGTGCTGGCACTGGCTGAGGTTTTGGTTGATAGGGGCATTTTGTGTCATTCTGAAGAAGTTGGAAAGAGAGGCAAGATTGGATGATCCAAGGGCTTAATTTTGTGTCTTGTTGGTGCCGTCCTTCCCTTGGGGTGGATGTCTACAAGCTGGTTAGCGGAGTATTGAAAACCCAGCTGTATCTCTGTCATTCAGGCAAACCCTGGTCCGCTGCCCCCAGGTCTCACGTGCAGGAGGCTTGTGCATGCCATTGGAGCCTGGACTCTGGCAGAAACTTACAGTCCACAAAAGTCTGAGGGAGATGGAGGGATTAACTAGGGGCTTCCTGGATGTAGTAATGCCAGAGGGCTGCCTTTCAATTGTGAGTAGAAACTTACATAGAAAACAAGGACAAGACTTGTGTAACATGGAACTAGATTTTTCCTTAATGGAGATGATTTTTACCAAATTCCCTCTATATTGCAAGCCCTGGAATTTCAAGTGGTCCCACTAATTTTGACTGTGATTGAGGGAAAGAATTGCCAAGGAGCTTGGTCTGAGATTTCTGAGTGCAAAGGTCCCCTGTGTTCAGGTTCAAAGGAGAGGGACTCATTTCCCTTGATTATAGGGAGGAAATTTGCTTCTTGCTGGCTCCGTAGAAAATGACTTGCATTTTTGAACCAATAAGTACTTCATGCAAATAGGCTACTCTCTGGGTTGGCAGAAGGCCTGGCCATCTCTGTGGCATGACCTTAGGGGTTGGGGACTACAGCTTCAGAGAATGTTCAAGAGAAGCGTGGGGTGACACCAGGGAGCTGTTTCCAAAGGATAAGGGGTTGAGGTGGTTGGTAAAGAAAAGGGCAAAGAAGAGTTAAACAGTGTCTGAGAAGGGAGGGCACAAAAGAGGGGACTAGCTGAAGATGGATCGTTAGGTAACCACACACCAGCGGAAAAGATTATTCAGAAAACTATAAAGTGAGCTGCTAGAGGGGGGAAACACTGGGACCTAGATACATGATGAAATGTGAATTGGAAATGTTCTCACACATTGATATGAACCTATCTACACTAATAAAAGAGAAACGTACAAATTGACCATCACTCTGCTGTGCCCACCAGCCCATCAGGAGGGAATATGCAAATTAGAAGGTCAAAGATTGCAGCCTCCCAGCTGCTCCAGGTGTGTAGTGGCCGGGCGGGGCAGGACTCCTGCTATGAGAGGGAGGGTGGGGGGGGGGGAATCTAAAGGAGTGGCACTCTGGCTGCAGCGAAGATGAAGACTGCGCAATGAAGACGAAGATGGCAGACCCTCGCCGGAGTCTGCAGCAAAGACAAAGGTGGAAGACTTTGGCAGGAGTGAAGGCCTGGGTCCCGGGTGCCAGAGGAAAACCAGTGCTGGAAGCCAAGGGAAGGAAGGCCTAGTGCACGAATCTCTTTGTGCAACAGGCCTCTAGTGAGTTTATAACAGTTGGAGAGACAAAATTGCTGTCAGTTTTCCAAGAAGGACCACACTGTGGCCAGCAAATGGGCACAAATGACGGATGGAAATAAATGTCTTTGTGGCTCACTCCCCTGTCTCTGTTTTTGTGAGGGAAAGGGAAAAACAGAGATACTTCTCCTCACTCCTAGTTGTAGGAGAGAGAAGGGATCTTGTTCTTTTATATCTGTGTGTGAGAGAGGTTGACTGTTAATGAGTAAATAAAAAAGATGAATTTGCTGCTATAAATTTCATTCCCTGCAAACCCCTGCTCCCTTCCCCCTCCCCCCCAAAGGAGATGCATGCATGGTGACCGGTCAGGAGAGCTGTTGGCAGGTTGGTGGCTACAGTGCTGGTGGGGGGCGGGGGCAGGGGGATTTTAGAAGCAAGGCTGCCAGATATTGTCCCGACTGTATTTCTGAAAAGAGTCCCTCCCCACCCCTGCCGTCCCCCATGGAAATCACATTCTTATGGGCAAATATGACTCTTCAGGGGAACTCTCCCAGTGTCCTCTCACCTTGACTTGATGGAGTGAATTAAAAAATCTCTTTTCTCTGGCTTATGATGAGTGGGCAAGGGGCGGGAGGCAATCAGTTTCTGGGGAGTGGGGATCAACAGAGTGGCAGAATCAAGCAGAGCATGGCTGTTTTTATTGTACTTGCTTACTGTACTATCTGACTTTTAGGCTAGGCACCTGTATCACTAGATCAAAATCTTAATTTTGTGAGTGTGCTGTGCTAATAAGAGCAAAAATGGTAAAGCTCCTCAGAGCCTAGATGCAGGTTTTGGGAAAGACAGCTGTGAACATGTGTGCTCCCTGAGCCCAGGAGGATGCATTTGAACTGAATGAAATCTTGATAAGTGACAAAGTCAAAGAGATGGGAAGAGCTACTCTACCTTAGTAACTACTAAGTTAAGCCAGGGAACATTTAAATGATGGATAGATCATCTCTTTGTCAAGTGGCTGTCATTTTTCCCCCCCTCCCTTTTAGGAAAAAGCATAATAAAACTAAAAGGTCATTTACACAAAGATCAAGGTGCAAAATAAGTTTCATTTGCAGCTAAACTCCCTTTACAAGTGTGCTGGGCAGAGAAAATTAATATCTTTAGCTTAATGCTTTACAAGTGAAGATGCCAGCAAAGGGTGTATCTTCTCTGTCTTTGTGATGTCCCCAAAATGAGCAAGCAGTCTGCCTCTCAGAAATTGTGCCCAGGAATAAAAGTAAAGCTAGAAAGATTATACTGTATTAAAAACTTCAGACTCCCGAATTAAAGTTAGGAAGGTTCTATTTAGCCTGGGGAATAAATTAAAAGGTTAAAGGAGAGAATTAAAAGGATAATGTCACCTTTCTTTGACTTTTTTGTTTTTTAAAATTTGCTTTAAGTAGCAGTTTCTGTCATGCTTAAAAGATTCATATGGAAATTTGGTTAAAGTGCCTTAAAATAATATGCACACTTTGAAGTTAAAACGCTTATAGAAAGCCCCATAGGAAACTTTGTAGCTGTTTTTTCCTTATCTATGCATGAACATAGTGTGCAGAGGTTGTATATTCATTAACTTCTAATGAAAGCTCCTCCACATTTTATTTTATTTTTCACGGGAGAAGCAAATAGATTAATTTAGAAAAATAAATTCAAAAATAACATTAAGAAAAAACAGGGCTAATTTAGGCATTTATAGTATTTCCTATGGTTCTATCCTGGAAATAGGCTGGTTTGTTCCAGGGTCATGCTGAGTTGCAACATGCCTTTATGTATCTTGAGTTTTCCACTGTTTGTATTTTAGCCAGAGGTTGGGCTTGTTTTCAATTTAGTTGTTGTTTCATATATGTTTCTTTAGGCAAAACCCCTTTACAGATGGCTGTGAATAGTTATTCCTTTAAAATGAAACAGTTTGCTTGTGGAAAATAATCCTATCAGTCAGTCAGAGAAATAATCAGGTACATTAGAGAATAATGGAATGATCTACACTAATAAAAGAGAAACATGCAAATTGACCATACCTCCACTATGCCCACAAGCCACACCCACCATCCAATCAGGAGAGAGTATGCAAATTAACCAAACCAAGATGGCTGTGGCCACAGAGTGAGCAGGAGGCTTGGGTTTCCCTGGCAATGGAGGAAGCCAAGCTTCCCACCTGCTCTGGCCGGCCCTGGCCTCAGCTCAAGGCTACAAAGTTTCAATTATAGAAGATAAATAAATCTCAACAAAAATGGCCCTGGCCTCAGCTCAAGGCTACAAAGTTTCAATTATAGAAGATAAATAAATCTCAACAAAAATGGCGGCAGCCACGGAGCTGGAGAGAGCGGGAGGCTTGGGTTGCACCCAGTGATGGAGGAAGCCAAGCTTCCTGGCCGGCCCTGGCCTCCACTCCAGGCTACAAAGTTTCAATTATAGAAGATAAACAAATCTCAGATACCAGGGCCTCTGTTTGGGTTGCTGGGGAGCATGGCCGGCCTGAAAACCACCACAGGCCCCTCACCCAGGCCGCCCCACACCCCAAGGGAACCCCCACCCTGATCCAGGACACCCTTCAAGGCAAACCAGCCTGCCCCACCCGTGCACCAGGCCTCTATCCTATCTAATAAAAGAATAATATGCAAATTGACTGTCACTCCAACATACAAGATGGCTGCCCCCATGTGGACACAGATGGCCACCACAAGATGCCAGCAGGGGAGGGCAGTTTGGGAGGGACCTGGCCTGCAAGGAAGGGTAGTTGGGGGTGATCAAGCCTTCAGGGGAGGGAAGTTAGGGGTGACCAGGCCAGCAGAGGAGGGAAGTTGGGGGCAACCAGGCCTGCAAGGGAGGGCAGTTAGGGCAATCAGGCTGGCAGGGGAGCAGTTAGGCATCAATCAGGCTGGCAGGGGAGTGGTTAGGGGGTGATCAGGTTGGCAGGCAGAAGCAGTTAGAGGCAATTGGGAAGGCAGGCAGGTGAGCAGTTGGGAGCCAGCAGTCCTGGATTGTGAGAGGGATGTCCGACTGCCCATTTAGGCCTGATCCCGGTAGGCAGTCGGACATCCCTCGAGGGGTCCCAGATTGGAGAGGGTGCAGGCTGGGTTGAGGGACAGGCGCCCCCCCACCATGCACAAATTTTGTGCACCAGGCCTCTAGTTTTTAACATAAAAAGCAATTCTTTCAACCTGGCTTAAGAAACCATTTTAACTACTATGGTGGTCATCCTCCACATTGTAGCTATTGGATCCCGGAGGAGCAAACTGGCAAGGATGTGGCCTATAGAATGATTTTTATCGAGTAATGACAAAGAGTGAAGTTATTTATCTCATTTTGAAATTACTATCTTCTAAGCAGGGTATACAATTTACAATAATGTTTAAGGCTGCTTTAAGTTTAGTGAAATATTTTCATTCTAAACATTTTATGACATATTTAAAAATAAAGAAAATGATGGAGACAGTACAGAGAGAAACAGCATAGAAATTAGAATTTCTGGGTCTGGATTCCAGATTTGCTACTTATTTCTGTTGTGCATGGGAAACGCAGTCTACTTTTACTTAGTTCTGTAGGGCCTGTGACGTATGCTTATGCCTTTGTTTTCACCATGTAAGAGTTGTGCAGAGATTTCATATCTCAAATGTGCATACCTTCTCACTCATCCCTGCTCTGCTGCCCTACAAATCCTTGTCACCCATCCCTTTGATACTCAAAGTATACTGATAACTATCTGAGGTGTTTATTAATATACTTATTTCTGGGATCCACCCCTCTCCTCCAGAAAACAACATTTCAGGAGGAGGGAAAGACCCTGTGTCGGAACCATGGAATTTGTGTTTTTAAGGAGCTGCCCAAGAGTGATCTCAAACAATTGTATCAGAATCTTCAGGTTAGAACAACTGGCATCAATATTTTAAAAATTGTCCCAGATTATTCCAAGGCATAACCCGGATGAAGACTTACTGCCTTTAGGAATTGAATAAATACTGGTTCTCAGTGTAGGTTTATTAAAGGAATGTTCTGGATGGTTTTCCAGAAATGTCATCAATGAACAGTATATAGTGTGAAGCATAATCTCACATTTCCTAAACCTCTATGTTTTTAACTTAAAAGTAGAGTGAGCATGACAGAATTTCCTGTGATTAAAGGAAACTATAAGCTTTGAGAGGAGAATGGAGAGGAAAGGAAGGGTGATTTTGAGGATAAATGTCACTTCTGTCCATGAGATCAATGCAGCCAAGGATCTCTGTGTCGAGGACAGAGGCAGAGTGAAGGTGCGGGACTCCAAGGAGAATTTTAATCTCCTGTTAGGGAAACCAGATCTCTTGATTTACGACTGTGACATTGCCTATAGCAACTTGCTAATGGGAAAGGGCTGTCTGACTCAGAGACTTGACATTTGTGCCCTCAGGAACTGCAGTTACCAGTTTGTTTTTCAAAAAAGTTGTCATGTTATTCAACCATTTAAGGACATGTATTTTCTTGGCAATAAAGTCCACATTTTGCACAAGATTGATCTGAAATAAATTATATGTGAGAGTGTGCAACCTGAAAATCCTAATTTGCTGAGTCCTTACATCAAAATCTCTATTTTTTTCTCTCTAGAGGAATAGGTACCTCTAACCTCTCATTCTTGCTTTAGTTATATAGGAAAGGTTTTATAGGAAAGTCTGCGCCAAAAAAAAAAAAACAAACAAAAAAAACCAAACAAGTATGTATGCATACACATTTTGATAGCTCAATTGATTCAATTGATGTTTCTTTCTTTTCAGGTTTAACCCATTGAAATTAATAATTATTCAAAGTGTGTCTACAGTTTTTAGGACACCCTGTATATTCCATACTAGTAAATGTGCCACTTGCATATTTTATAACTATTCTATGAGAGTATGCAAAACAGGAGTGTTGCTATAGTCGCTGTTCAGAGTTTATACAGTGCCTGAAATTGAGGGTGTCTATGATTTTTAAGTGGTTTCCCTCTCTCATTTCTATTCTATCTTATTGACTTTTTTAGTGTCCTGTGTTTCTATGTTTGGGGATCATTGCCTTGGCCAGTTGGTGTTAATATGTTCTCTCTCTCAGTTGTGCTAGGACAGAAAAAAGTTCTGATACTTTGGTAGGCTGAATAATGGCTCCCCAAAGATATCCACATTCTAATTTCCAGAACCTGTGAATGTTGCCTTACATGGCAAAAGGGACTGTACAGATGTGATTCAGTTAAAAGACCTTGATACAGGAAGATGATTCTGGCTTATCTTGGTGAGCCCAATCTAATCACCTGAGTCCTTAAAAGTGGAAAACCTTTCCTGTCTGTGGTCAGAGGGAGATTAGACTGTGGAAGAGAGAACCAGAGAGAAGGCAGCATGAAAAGTACTCAGCCCAGGGTTACCAAGGAAAGAGGCCACAAGCCAAGGAATGCAGGCAGACCCTAGAAACTGGAAAAGGCACGAAAATGTGCTCCCCTACAGCCTTCTGGAAGGGGATGGCCTTGTGAGTGCTGGCTTCAAAACTTCAGAGCTGTAGGATAATGAGCTTGTGGTAATTTTAGGCAACTAAGTTCGTGGTAATTTGTTGCAGTGACCATGGGAAATGAATGCACCCACTGCCTGGGACTGGGGCTCAAGGAACTGAGGCCTGGTGTTCTCCTTCGTGCAGGTGCTTTACTCTGTGAGCTTTCCCACTCTGAGAGCTACTGTCCCCTCATCTGACAAATGAAGGAGCTGGTTCAGATGAGTGGTTTTCAAACATTTTTGCCAACAGAACTTTTCTTCAAAAGAAGTGTTGCACAGGAGGTGAAGCTGCTCTGAAGCAGATGGCAGGTATGGAGTCTGATGGGGAAAGAACCAGGTGGGCCAATAGAGGGTTCATTCAGGGCCCTCCTCCTGCTGAGGGAAGGCACTGGATCCTACCACAGGCACATCTATGCAGTGGGTTATTGAGTAATGTGCTTGGGAACATATTTAAGGAAAATGTATCTGGTAGTGTTGATAATCAGAGACAGCATTCTGAAAATTATATTGTCAGACCAGTGAAAAAAGTGGACCCCAGTTTTAATTGGGTGTTCAACTGCCTGAGAAAATACATTTTATATGCCTTCACCAAACCAGGATGAAATCAGAGGAGGGGAAACTATCTATATATATAAAAAGTCAGTGACCATAACGCTGTCATGACTAGAGACCAGAACACTGCGGCCCCACTCCCAAGTAGGGACCCCCACCCCATCGGGGGTGTGGCCAGCCTGAAAACCCCTGGCAACCCCTCACCCAGGCCGGCCCTGCCTCCAGCAGGGAACCCCACACCAATCGGGGGCATGGCCAGTCTGCAAACCACCAGTGGCCCCTCGCCCAGGCTGGCCCCACCCCCAGTGGGGACCCCCCACCTGTATCTGGGGCTTCCATCAGGGCAGGCCAGCCGGTTCCCACCCATGCACCAAGCCTCTATCTATACTAATAAAAGGGTAATATACTAATTAGATCTTCCAGACATCCTTCCAGAAGTCCTTCTGGACAAAGTCTCAGTGGCGGGGGCTGAGGCAGAGGTGGTTAGGGGCAATCAGGCAGGCAGGAAGAGTGGTTAGGGATGATCAGGTAGGCAGGCAAGTGGTTAAGGGCGATTGGGTAGGCAGAGGGCCCCTCGCTGGGCTGGCCCCGCCCCCAAGCAAGTGGTTAGAGGTGATCAGGCAGGCAGAGTGATTAGGGGGTATCAGGTAGGCAGGCCAGAGGTTAAGGGTGATTAGGTAGGCAGATCTTCCCTCCCAGGGCTGGCCCCATCCCCCAGCAAGCAGTTAGGGGTGATCAGATAGGCAAGTGGTTAGGGGCGATCAAGCAGGTAGGCAGAGTGGTTGGGGTGATCAGGTAGGCAGACCAAGGTTAGGGGTGATCAGGTAGGCAGACAGGTCCTTGCTGGGCTGGCTCCACCCCCAAGCAAGCAGTTAGGGGCGATCAGGCAGGCAGGCAGGAAAGTGGTTAGAGGTGATCAGGTAGGCAGACAGCCACTTGTAAGGCTGGCCCTGCCCCACAGAAAGCAGTTACGGGTGATCAGATAGGCAGGCAAGTAGTTAGGGGCAATCAGGCAGGCAGGCAGAGGGGTTAGGGGTGATTAGGCAGGCAGGCAGGTGAGTGTTAGGATCTAGTGGTCCCAGATTGCGAGGGGGATGTCCCCTGCAGGGTCCCGGATTGGAGAGGATGCAGGCCAGGTTGAGGGACACCCCTCTCCCATGCACGGATTTCATGCACTAGGTCTCTAGTATTAACATAAAACACAATTTTGCTGCAACAAGTTTTTAAAAGTTTAGTGCAGTGGTTGGCAAACTGTGGCTCATGAGCCGCATGTGGCTTGCGAGCCGCAGTTTGCTGACCACTAGTTTAGTGGAACAACATTTGGTTGTTTTAAATGAAGCCAAAATAATTTATTTGACCATATCATCAACTTTTCAGATGGGTATATGGTGAAGTGAGGAGCTAACCTGATGGATGAGTGATTTGTGTTTGTTGTTGTTAGCAACCTGAGTGCTTTGGTCAGCCTCAGGGTTTTTGTGCTGCTTTTGCTTTTTAATGATTATTTCCATTATATATGGAAATGTTACCTTTGAACCCAGAGCTAGAGTTTTGAGATAAAGTGGGGATAGGAACAATCTAATGTAAACAATATACTTACCACACAAATGCCTACTGGTTATTAAAAGTAACACTTAAATTTATAAGAAAGCATACCTAAATTCTTAGTAATCTCACCTAGAGATACACACTAATTCTGCAAGTCTTCTAGTCTTCTAACTTTGCACCCAAATTCCTCACATATTCACTCTCACTCTCTAAAAGAATAATTTTATATCATTGTCAACATCATGGTTTTTAAACGTGGACAGTCTTGGGTAGTGTCTGGGCTCTTCTATGTTGTAGGGGACAAGTGACTTAAGCTTTGTAAGATCTCCTCAACTATATGAGGAAGGTGATACAAATACCACTTTTGGTGTTGTTTCAAGAATAAAAGAGATCATGCTGTGATTCTCATTTTTCACTGCAAGGTAGAATCACTCAAGGTTTTGAAAACATTCTGATGTATGTGCCCCACCTCCCCAGAGAGCCTGACGACCCGTGCTGCCCTGGCTGGGACTGTGTGCTTTCTAAGAGCTCTCTAGGTGACTGTAACACAGCCAGGACAGAGATGCTCTGTGGTCATGTACGCACAGCTCTTGACACTTAAAACCCAGAAAGGGCATTAGCGTCATGATTGTCCTGTGCTTTTTAAGAAAATGGATTGACAAAACATGCTATCACCTGCACTTTTTTTTTTTTTACTTTACAGCTTTTACTGATAAACATGTATTTATCATTTTCCTTATTTATCATTTTCCATGGCTGCGTGGTATTGGGTAGTATCATTATATCTTAATTTTCTTGATTAACTGCACATTCGGCATTTAAGTCATTTTAAGAAGCCTAAACAACGATGGGGAGAGGCTTGTGCTATGAATTCTTCATAGCTGTTCAACTGTTTCCTTAAGATAAATTCCTGGAAGACAAACTGCTGGCTCCGGGGGTCCATGCATCTTTGAGGCTTTTGCACATTGCCGAATTGCCCTGCTTAATGAATGATCAATATCGTTTAGGATGCGTTAGGGCTACAAATATGAAAACACTTGGTTCAGATTGACTTAAACAATAGAGAAGATACGTTGGCTTAAATAACTGGCAAACCTGGAGATTAAGGGAATTTCAGGGCTAGTTTGCTTTGGCATTTCTATGATGTCATCATGGATCTGTCTAAATCACTTGACATTTTCCCTTAGCCCTGTGCCAGGCCAGCTTTTTCTGAGGTCAAAACAGGGCTGGCAGCAATTCCTGGGGCAGCAGGCCTCACATCCAGATATAGGGAGGAGGGAAGGGTCCTTTTAAGAAGCTTGCTCTGGGAGAACAAGCTGCTTCCTTCAGTTTCAGCAAACCATGACTACCCTCTTATGGGTCTGATTTTCTATGGGTCAGCAATGAGAAGATGGTGGTTAGCTACTGCCTGGGTCACACACCCTAACCCGAAAGGGGCTCCTTCCAGTTCTCATAGATTGCAGGGGAGAGATTGGGATGCTTTGAAGGAAGCGGGCATGAGAAGGGAGAATGCAGCTGAGATGTCAGCCACAGTGCCCACGATGAACACAATTTGAAACAGAATCAGAACTGGATGAAAATAGGAGAAGAAAGTAAGTTTATGAAAAATGAGGCTTCGTGCGTTGGGCTGAGTGAGTCTCCCAGAACCTACCACTGGCAGCTTGAAGTTATTCAACAGCTAGAGAGGAAGCCAGTGAACATGCCATCTGCCTGGACACCCACCCAGGGTGCCACGTGCTTGTTACACCACACGCATCTACTGACTTACCAATGAGGAGGGTTACCATCACAAGGCTGTTAGACAGAGAGTTGTATATTTTCACTTTATCATTTTAGGGAAATTCATCATCTATCCTCACTCTCCCACCCACAGTCTAAATTATAAGTTTCTTGAAGTGCAGAAATATTCTTTGTGGTATGTGAATGTGTGTGTGTGTGTTGTGTGAGGGGGTACAGTGGGGGAAGAGATAGAAACAGAGGAAGAGAGAGAGGGAGAGGGAAAGAGAGAGAAACTGATTTGTAGATGGTAACGTGTCCTAAAACTTTTTATGTGATTATGATAACCTTCTACAGATGGTTGCAGGGTTAAATAGGTCATTGCTTCCTAATCAATGCCTGTAGATGGACAGAATTATTCATTAAGAGAAACACTGCCCTCGCCAGTTTGGCTCAGTAGTTAAAGCATTGTCCCCACGGACCAAAGGGTCATGGTTCAATTCACAGTCAAGGGCACTTGCCTGGGTTGCAGGATCAATCCCCGGACCCAGTTTGTGCACGAGCAGAAGGCAACGAATTGATGTGTCTCTCACATCAGTGTTTCTCTTTCTCTCTTCTTTCCTTCCCTTCCTCTTTCCTCCCACTTTATCTAAAAATAAATGAAAAAAGTAACCTCAGCTGAGGATTAAAAGAAAGACACACATGCACGCATGCGCTTGCGCGCGCGCGCATACACACACACACACACACACACACACACACACACACACACACACACACACACACACACACACACACACACACACACAGCTGAGGAACCCTCCCTTATGTGTGAGTCTGGATATAGGCATTGGGAAAGGTCACCGTTTGACCTATTTCAAGGGCATTAATGTGTGTGGCCAGGTTCTAATTGGATTCCATCCTATCATGAAGGTGATCTCGCAGTGCTTCCTCTGGTGCTGTAGGTCTAGCAATTCCCCCATTAACATTTTGGCTTTCAAACCCAGACTCAGAGGTATTTGGGATGTGGAAGTATTAACATTTAGATTATTTCTCATGGCAGTTGTGTTGTTGGATTTCTCTCTCGGGCCAACCCACTTGAAACTGGTATAACTATCATGGTCTCCAGTAGACCTTTTAAATAGCATTGGTAGAATAATGTCTGCTAAAAAGAATTGTATCAATTCAAAATCTACCCTCAGCATTCCGTACACAATCCTTGCTCTTGGGCAACCCTGAAATACATTTGTAAAGGTGTCAGTATTTGTATTCCAGGGACCTTTTAAAGATCAGTTACTCCCTCCAGGTATCTAAGTGAAATGATTGTTTGGCCAGGTCAGAAATGTAATTTTCATGACATGTAAGACAAATTGTCCTCACTTCTGCTTGAAATCTTTCTCTTTAAAATCAAATACGTTTTTAATTGTTCAAATAAAACTCTTTTAAAGAGAAAGTTTGGAGAAAGTTGGGAAGTTATAGTTTTGTTATTAGATGAATTATTCCCTAATATGTAGTTGAAACTCATGTGTAATAGGAATGAATTTTGTTCCACATTTCTCAGTATGGAAATGCCATATTAGTTCATTTCTCAATATCAAATTGAATTCAACTCTGAGACCCAACTTTTCAGCTGCTTAGTTTTCAAGCACCTTCTCCGTCCCTACTTTTACTCAAGGATCAGGGTACCCTATATGTCCCTGGGGCATGGCGAAAGGGCATCGAGGAAATTCAGTTCTCCATGATCCCTTAAGGAGCCCACTGTCCAATCCTGAAGGCCAGTTTGGGAAAGGTGTCATCCCCTCATCTTTCTTTTTTTAAAAAAATATTTTTATTGATTTCAGAGAGGAAGAAAGAGGGAGAGAGAGACAAATAATCAATGATGAGTGAGAATCATCCATTGGCTGCCTCCTTCACGCCCCACCCTGGGGATTGAGCCCACAACCTGGGGATATGTCCTGACTGGAAATCGAACCGTGACCTCTTGATTCATAGGTCAACACTCAACCACTAAGCCATACCAGCCGAGCATCCCTTCATCTTTCCACACTAAGTACTGAGTGTGCATCTGCTGACCATTTATGACAGTTCTTAGTAATGATGGAAAAGAGTCCCTAAAATGGTAACAAAGGAATGGATTCTTCCCTCAAGCACATTTGGTGTTACCTATATAATTTGTAAGATATGTAATTCTTGACACAGAACTTGAGCATGCAATGACATCCAGATGTTAGCCCACAGTGAAAGAACTCTAAGACAAGATTGTGAGAAGGTAGTCAGTGTTCTTTTTTTTTTTTTTTTAATCCTCACCCAAGGTAAATACACCACAATTTTTCAATTCTCCTATTGATTATACTTCTATAAAAATTCGTATGCAAATCTTATTACACGAGGGTGAAAATTTCTCTAGGGTATTTGCTTAGGAGCAGAGTTATAGAATTGCTTGGGGATTAAAGGGTGTGAGCATCTTTCATTTACTAGGTAATGACAATGTTTGTTTCCAAGTACTTGCACCAATTTGCCTGACTAACTAGGGTTATATAAGTTCCTATTGTTCTGCATCCTTACTAACACTTATTGTTGACAACTTTCCTAATTTTTGCCAACCTAGTGATTATAAAAATGGTTCATTGAATTTTAAATTTCAGTCATTTTATTATTTGTCTTTTGGCATCTCTTTAGTTTCTCACTAAAAATCTCTTAATTCCGTGTTCTTTTTTTATTTCTTAATGGTTGGTGTTTTTAATTGAGTTATATTGCTTTCAGATTTTGTGTTATCTGAAGTTGTCGGAGTTTAGCCATCCTACTATGTCTGTTAACTCTCACTAATGCTGGCGAGTTTCCTTGTGTAGTTGATAGTTTTTACTGGGTTGTTATTTCAATGGTACTTGACCTGATAGAATCATGGGCAGTTAAGGGTGCTATGTTTTTCTTTCCATAGTGTGTACCCATTGGCTTCTGATGGGCATGGTAAAAATGGGCACTCCAACAGCCTGGGACCATGTTAACATCAGTTATTTGAGTTTGGAGTTTCAGACCACTTGAGTAGAAAAAGAAAGCTGTTCATTGAGCACATACTATTTACCAAGAACTGACCCAAATCCATTCTGTAAGGAAGTTCTATAAAACTTTTGATCCCAATAAAAGATATTAGTGGGTCTTGAAATCTGTTCCTTTAAAAAATTATATTATAAAGCTGGAGTTATATAAAACTTCAAGATAATTTGTACTGACTTTTTAATTTTCTGTTCCTTTTTTATGTCATGTACTAGTATTTTCTAAATATTGTAGATGTGAAATATATAGTGGGAATGCTTGCTACTTGACTAATTTTATTTATTTACTAGAGGCCTGGTGCATGAATTTGTGCATTAGGGGGTGGGGGGAGACTCAGCTCAGCCTGCGCCCTCTTGCAGTCCAGGACCCCTTGCTCCTTACTGCTTGCCTCCAGTGGAGGCTGGAGAGGCTCCTGCCACCGCTGCTGTGCTCACCAGCTGTGAGCCCGGCTTCTGGCTGAATGGCACTTCCCCTGTGGGAGCACACCGACTAACAGGGAGCAGCTCTTGTGTTGAGTGTCTGCCCCCTGGTGCTCACTGTGTATCATAGTGACCTGTCATTCCACTGTTTGGTTGATTTGCATATTAGGGTTTTATTATATAGGACATTTATCAAAGCATAATGGTTGAATAAATAATTTTCATTTTCTTTTTACTGACTGAAGAAATGCTGGACTATTTAAAAAATTATAACCCAGTAGTTCATCTAGTGGAGGTATCTGAAATGTAGATAATATATTAATTCAACTGAATAGAATTAAAGCCCAAAACAATAAAAATTTCCTGAGAGTGACTATTTTTCCAAACCCAAATATATAATGTTCACTTTGTTTACTGAGGTAGGCCTTTTTCTGTTTCAGTTAATCTATTTTTGCCACATTCCCATTCTTGTTTGCCTAGTTCTTGATGAAAATTACTGCTATTACAGGCCACAGAGCTTTTTCTCATCTATCCTCTTTAAAAGCAAAATTTCACCTGTGTGATAGAATATTTATGAGGCTTTTTTTTCTTATTGTGTTAATTTAGGCATTAACTAAGTTCACAATACTTCCACTGGGCATTTTTATAGTACATTATACTAGGGATTATGCGTAAGGAATATTTTTTCAAGAAAAGTAAGTGTGATTCTGTAATTTCCTTTTTTTTTTTACCATAAAAACTCCCTTTCAATAATAATGTCTAATTATTTTCCCCTGCCTCCCCACCTATCTTTTTAAAAAGAAAAGAAAAAATAAACCCTTACTTATATAAAGGTCAATGATATGAAGTATAGTAACAATGCAAATTTTTTTTTAAAAAGTAAAACAAAAGTAGTCAGTAACCAAGAGATGCATTCTTCTTAGGACTCTTTTTAAAATAAAACACATGATGTTTAAGAAAATCAGTCATTTGATTTTATTACCCACAGCAAATTGAGTACAAGAAATTGGGACTAGATTTAGATATACTCACACTCACATGAGATGGCTGGCAAGTGAAAAATCAAGGAAAGATGCGGTTGGAGAAGACACAAGAATAGTAATCTTGAATCATCTGGGAAGAGGCAAATGGTGGTCCATATGGTGGTTACCCCTGGGTCTTGAGAGTAACTCCTATATACACTTTTCAGTTTAGATATAAGTTCTACTAGAAGACCCTGAACTCTTCTCCCTTTGCCCTCACCACTACACCTTCAAGTTCCCTTAGAATGGTACTTACCAGACTGTGTGATGGTAGCTACTATTAAATTACTGGTAGGTCCATAAGTTATTTTCAAGTGGTTTTCCAGGTCTCTATCAGTGTTTATTGCAATAAATATGTTGGAAAAAAACTAAAAGGATCATCCCTGGTGTTCACCATATTGACTCTGAATCACCAGGAAAAGATTCAATTGACTAAGGAAATTTTAGAACTCAAAGTTAACTTATAGAAAACTTGGCTGGTCTAATCACATATATAGATGAAGAAATTGAAGTCCAGGGAAGGGAAGTGACTCACCCCAAATAGGTGGTTAATGATATACCTAAGTGAAAACAGGTATCTCCTGAATCTTATTCTAGCCAGTGGTTCTCAACCTTTCTAATGCTGCGACCCTTTAATACAGTTCCTCATGTTGTGGTGACCCCCAACCATAAAATTATTTTCGTTGCTACATCATAACTGTAATTTTGCTACTGTTAATGAATCATAATGTAAATATCTGTGTTTTCCGATGGCTTTAGGCTCTACAGCAGTGGTTCTCAACCTGTGGGTCACGACCCGCTAGCCGGGTTGCCTAAGACCATCGGAAAACATAGATATTTACATTACGATTCATAGCAGCAGCAAAATTACAGTTATGAAGTAGCAAAATTACAGTTATGAAGTAGCAATGAAAATAATTTTATGGTTGGGGGTCACCACAACCTGAGGAACTGTATTAAAGGGTCACAGCATTAGAAAGGTTGAGAACCATTGTTCTAGTCTATTTCATGATCCTATGTAGGCGCTGAAGATGACAGTGAATTGAGTCCTTACTGTAAACGAGGAATTGTGCTAAATGACTGACATTTGTTATGTCATCTAGTCCTCAGAACAGCCTGACAAGAGTTGATGCAAGTATTATTGACATTGTGCAGACACAAGAATGAGACTTATAGCATTTGAAAAACTTAAGTAATGTAAGCAAGGTTTCCATCTTGAACTCCAGAATTCTGACTCTTCAGACACCTCCTGCTCCCCACCCCAAACTCAAGATTCCTCTCTTATATTTGGTTTCCTATTGATAAAAGTAGCAGTGTGTGAGAGCCCACTGAGATAGCTGTTTAAATATTTACTGGTGCATAAATCTACAAACTAAAATTTCTGAATAAATGATGTTTTAATTCAAAGTTAGAAGAGCCCTAGTCGGTTTTGCTCAGTGATTAGAGTGTCAACCCACAGACTGAAGTGTCATGGGTTTGATTCCAGTCAAGGGCACATATCACAGTTGCAGGTTGGATCCCCAGCCCCAGTCAGGGCATATGCAGGAAGACACCAATCAATGTGTCTCTCTTTCACATTGATGTTTTTCTCTCTCTCTGTTTCTCCTTCCCTTCCACTCTCCAGTGGGGATTGAGCCTGCAACCCAGACCTGGAATCGAACCAGGACCTCCTGGTTCATAGGTCGACACGCAACCACTGAGCCACACCTGCTGGGTAGGATCTCTTCTCTGTAAATGTGCTGGATTCCCATCCTCTGGAGAAGTGCATACTAATAAGGCATTTGTGAAATGTCAGCAGTCACAGACAATCTCTTTTGTCTCATCCCTCAATTAGTGAATTTGCTGACAGCCTTCATTGTTCTGTTTTGAGAAAAATCGAATGTTATAGAAATCATAGAAGCATTTATAGCTCTAGACCAGGAATTAGGGTGATTGATTACTATATTGGATTTGGAAGATTCTATGTGAATTTATGCATTGTTTCTTTTCTACAGCATAAAATATTTTTAAAATTCCATATCTATTAATTACACAGGGAAAATGACAAAAAGGAATGTGCTTATAGATAATAGAGTACCCCCCCCCCCGTCAATTAGAATGATTTCAACTAAAATAGATTGAAACTCTCTTATGAGTCAATTACTAGGAAAACGTCAAGATGAGAACTTGTCCTTGACAGCAAGATTAGTCTAGTGAGAAAGATGAATGTTTACCCCAATATTATACCCCCAGTATAACATAGATGAAAATGGGTAGCAGAGATAGGGGAATAACTACCTCTAAATTAGAGGTTGCAAAATGGAAAGACATCTTTTCAGGCAGATACAAGTGTTTTGAGACATGAAAGATCAACGCACAAGTGGTCCTTGGTAGGCGTATTAGTTTTCTAATGCTGTATAGCAAATTACCACAAACTTTGTGGCTTAAAACAACACCTGCTAATTATCTCTGCTTCTGTAGGTTAGAATTTGGGGCATGGCTTCTCTGGGTTCTCTGCTCAGGTTCTCACAAGGCAAAATTCAAGTTCATCCATTCTGCATCCTCATCTGGGGTTCAGATCCTCTTCCAAACTCATATGGTTGCTGGTAGAATTGACTTGTGATTCTAAGACTGAGGTTCTCACTTTCTTGCTGTCAGCCAATGGGCCTCAGCGCCCAGAGGCCCACACAGTTCTTTGCCCTGTGGCTCCCTCTATTGGTAGGTCACAGCATCACTGTCTGATTCTTGAGAGCAGCAGAGTGGAGACACTGGGAGTTCCTACCCTTCCTCCCGCTTGACTGATTTAGGCCCACCCAGGATAATCTCCCTTTTGGTGAACTCATAATCACCTCTTTTGGGAGCCTAGTTACATCTGTAAAATCCCTTCATTTTTACCATCTCCTATATAATAAAAGGCTAATATTCAAAGTGTCCCCTCAGGAATTTGACCGTGAGACTGAGAGTTCGATTGCTCGCTATGACTTGTGCTGACCACCAGGGGGCGGTGCAGAACATGGCGGTGACCAGGGGTGGTGGCAGGGTGCTGAGGGAGTGAGGGAAGGAGGAGGCTGGGAGGCGGGAACCTGATCAGCCCTGATCTGCAGCCAGGCCTAGGGACCCTACCATGCACAAATTTCGTGCACTGGGCCTCTAATATAACACAATCACAGGAGTGATGTCTCATTACCTCTGTGGTTAGAAGGAAGTTACAGACTCTGCCCACACACTAGGGGAGAAGATTATACAAGGCTATAAATCAGTGTGGGTCATCTCAGAATTCTATTTATCAGGATAGGTAGACTTAGGCTGTAGCAGGATGGAATAATAAGAGATTTTGTTCAAAATTCTAAAGGGCATGGATCCTATCCTGTAGGTAATACTGAGTTACTGTTAGGTTTTAAACCATGGAGACATGACAATTAACAGAATAAAAGATGATTCCTTTGGCTGTGTGAAGAATGATTTGTAGTGGAGCTGGATGAGAGGTAATTAGGAGTTGTTTAAATAACTGAGTCAGGATGGCCTCAAGAGTACAATGTTGATAATTGCCACAAAGGCTGGCAGGAGGGGAAAATGCTAGAAATGTTTAGAAGGGAGAATGGGATAGTAATTCATGAGTCATTGGATATAATGGCTGATACCATAACTGCATGAGGCTGCTCTCTTTCAAAAATCAAAACTTGATTCAAATGAGATAAAAAGGATATGGAATATGGTCTATAACGATATTGGCATATCTTATAAAATGATGTTACTAGAGTTTTTGGGGGGTATTTAATTAGGCTGCATTTCTGTAGTATTCTATATTCCTAAAGCAATCTTAGACCTGGGTGTGTAAAATACACATTGTTAAGCTGTGGACATAAATAGATTTTCTTGTAACCTTTTATATCAATGGAACTTCAAATTACATAGAGTTGCAAAAAACACACAAGAAACTCCTGCATTTTGCCCTATTTGCTTCCTCATTCTCTATTTACCTACAAGGAGATAGAGATCTGTGTGCATATTTTTTAATAATTTGAGTGAAATTTGCAGACATTATGCCTTTTCACACCTAAATTACTTAGTGTCTAGTTCTCAAAAACAAGGCTTTAATTCACTAGTATTTTTGTGAAAAATGTTTTCATCTATGTTCATAAGATATATTAGTCTGTAGCATTTTAATATCCGTGTTGAATTTTTGTGTCATTACATTGGCTTTATAAAGAGTTGGAAAGGGTTCTCTCATCTATTTTATAAAAAAGGGTGTAAAATTGGCATCACTTTTTCTCTAAGATTTTGACAGTATTCACCAGCTATACTATCTGGACCTAGAATTCTTTTTTGGAGGGTGTTTTTAAAAGTTAATTTTATTTCTTTACTAGACAAAGGACTTCAGATTTTTACTTTCTTCTGTTTATTTTATTGATTATGATTTTCTAGGAATTTGTCCATTGCACCCATGTCATTACATTTATTGGCATAATTTTTCCCATGTTCTTTTATTATCCTTTTTAAACTTTTTATTTTGAAGTAATTTCAGGCTTAAATGAAAGTCACAAAAATAATACAAATAATATCTGCATACCCTCAATCAGATTCTTCAAATGTTAACATTTTAGCACATTTGATCTTACACTGAGAAAACTGACTCTCATTATCCAAAATATACTTCATATTTCCTCATTCCTAGAATATACGTATATATGTATATGTATATGTATATATGTATAGTATGTTACTATTGCTAACTCATATTAATATTAGCATTTAGTAATGCTAAATTTAGTATTACTAAAACATATATTGCTAAAACAAAAGTTTAACATTTGTTTACTGTTCTTGTTTTTAGCTTGAGAGTAAAATTTGAAAGTGTTTTCAAAAGTTATTTTGAATGGTTAATTTTTAAAAAATTGTTGTTGTCCTCATTTTCCCCACCTTTGCCCACCTCCACCCAGCCCAACACCCCTCCTCTGGCCTTCACCACATTCTTGTCTGTGTCCATCGGCTATACATAATTTCTTTGGCTAATCTCTTCAACTCTCTTTTATCTAGTCCCCCTCACTCTTCTCCACCTCTGAAATGTTTTATAGATTAAGGTGACTAATAATGCTCAGATGTTCGATGTTCTTGCTGATTGTTGTCTGGCTGCTTTGTAATTAGTACAGAGAGAGGAATGTTAAAGTTGCTAATGAGTACTGTGGATTTGTGTATTTCTCCCTTTAGGTCTTTCCATTTTGCTTGATGTTTTACAAAGGTCTCATAATAGGCACATAAACTTATGATTATTGTCTTTCTCAAAACTAACAGTTTTCTTATGAAATACTAGAAGCCCGGTGCACAAAATTTGTGCACTTGGGGAAGTCCCTCAGCCCAGCCTGCGTTGTCTCACAGTCTGGGAGCCCTCAAGGGATTTCCGACTGATGTCCTAGGCCTGCTCCCCATGGGCCTGAGCCATCAGTCGGATATCCTTAGCACTGCTGCGGAGGCAGGAGAGGCTCCCACCACTGCCGCTGTGCTTGCCAGCTGTGAGCCTGGCTTCTGGCTGAGCGGCGCTCCCCCTATAGGAGCACACTGACCACTGGGGGGCAACTCCTGTGTTGAGTGTCTGGCCCCTGATGGTCAGTGCACATCATAGCAACCAGTCGTTCTGCTGTTGGGCCAAAACTAACTCTCCGACATCCCCCGAGGGGTCCTGGATTGTGAGAGGGCACAGGCCAGGCCAGGGGACCCTACTGGTGCATGATCGGGGCTGGGGAAGGATGCAGGAGGTTGGCCAGCCTGGGAGGGACCATGGGAGGGCTCCAGGGCATGTCCCGCCCATCTTGCTCAGTCCTGATCAGCTGGACCTCAGCAGCAAGCTACCAGTCAGAGCGTCTACCCCTGGGTGGTCAGTGCACATCATAGCGAGCAGTTGAGCGGCCTTAGCATATCATTAGCATATTACGCTTTGATTGGTTGAACGGCAGACCAGATGACTGGACACTTAGCATATTAGGCTTTTATTATATAGGATTCTTCTTTATATCTTGTAGTACATCTTAAATTCTATTTTGTCTGGGATGAATATAGTCACCCAGCTTTATTCTTATTATTTGCATGGTAAATAATTTTTCCTTCTGTTGCTTTTAGATGATCTTTCTCTTTAATTTAAATGCCGTCATTTATAGATAGCATTTAGTTCTTGCTTTTTATATCTAGTCCAATCATCTTTCATTTTAATTGGAGTAGTCAATCTATTTTTGTTTAATATAATTATTGACATCGTAAACTTAAGTCTGTCATTTTGCTGTTTGTTTCCATTTGTTTTGATTGGTTGACTAACTTGTTTATTTCTTTATGGTTTCCTTCTTTCCTGACTTCTTATATATTAATTAAATATTGTTAGTGGTCAATTTTAAAGCTATAGTTCTTTATATTTTTGGTGGTTGTCTTAGAGATTACACTATGCATTTTTAACCTATTGCATTTTTAACCTAGTCTACTTAGAGTTACTATTTCATCAATCCATGTAAAATACTAGAAACTTCCAACATAGTTCCATTTAACCATCCATCCTTGGGGCTGTTAATATATATATTACACCTATGGTATGCATTTTGATACACACCTATGGTCTAACACAGTGGTCGGCAAACTCACTAGTCAACAGAGCCAAATATCAATAGTACAACAATTGAAATTTCTTTTGAGAGCCCAATTTTTTAAACTTAAACTTCTAATGCCACTTCTTCAAAATAGACTCGGCAAGACTGTGGTATTTTGTGGAAGAGCCACACTCAAGGGGCCGAAGAGCCGCATGTGGCTCGCGAGCTGCAGTGTGCCGACCACTGTCACATCTCAAACATTTCAGGCTTATTGTAACCATTTTCCTTTCTTTGTGAGTCTACTAATTGATCTGTTATACTGCATATTCTGAATAAAATGTGGTAGAGACTCAGATTCCTTTTTCTTTTAGAGTGTTTTTGTTCTAGCAGGCTGTCTACTTAAGCACCAAACTGTCTCCCATTCAGTGGGTAGAAGTTGAGATCTCTGCTCAGTTCCTTCCCTTTTATAACTATGGTTAGGTACTATGAATCTTGGTATTTCCAAGCACTTGCTCACAGGTGAGCCAGGGATTTGAGTGGTATTCTTATGCAGATTTAGGGACTTTCTCCTTTCCTACACCGTCCCTTCACCCTTCACGTTTTAGCTGCTCTGGCAGCCCTAACCTCCAGCCTCTGCCTTGTCAATGCATTATGATGATGACTTGCTGCTTAAATTCTCTCCATCCCCTTTGCTCATCAGAGAATATCCTCAGGTGCAAAGCTGGATGAATGTGAATTTTATCCAGGTCGGTTTTCTTCCTTTCATGGGCCAACTTGGGACCCTTACAACCCGTTTTGTGCAGTGTTTACAAATGTTATCCATGGGAGGGTTAGTCAAATATAAACTTCACCACCATTACAGGGAGTAGAACTTGAGTAAGTAGATATTTCTAGATTGCAAGATGTCATTCAATAGAAATGTAATATAAGCCACATACATAATGAAAAGTATTTTTAGTAGGCATATTTAAAAAATAAATGAAAAAAATAGGAAAATAATTTTAATACTATACTTTATTTAACCCAACATATTCAAAACATTACCATTTCAACAAATACTTAACGTGAAATTATTAGTAAGATCTTTTCCCATTATTTTTGTTTACCAAGTCTTTGAAATCTGGTGTGCATATTAGACTTTCAGTACAGCTCCATTGGGATGCTACATTTTAAATGGTTAGAGAGGAACATAGTATTACTGAAATCACAAAGTTATGTTTCACGGCAAAGTATTTTATTTTGCTTTATTTTGTAAATTAAAATTAATAACAATGAAATATAACTGAAAAGTCAACTCCTTGGCTTTACTAGCCCTATGTCCAGTGGCCACATGTGGCTCATAGCTACCATATTGAGCAGCATATAGGTCTCAGTAATAAGAAAGAAATCTTGTTTTTTCACTAAAGGAATTGGCTTTGGTATAAGGCATCAATATAAGTACAATGGTATAGGAATTAAAAATGATTCCTATACAATTACCTCTACTTTGAAAAAAATAAAGGAAATAGACATTGTCTTGCAATATATACAGAGACAGGAAAACAATTCCTTCCTAAACTTTTTGCAAAAAGATTTTGGTAACTGCAAAGACAAACTGGTTTGCACAACATACATTGCTTACGTGCCATTTGTCAACAAATTGCTATTTTTAATATAACATGTTGCTCATTATTCTGTGAATTTATCCTTTGGGGGTTCCTCTTTAATAATATTCTGGTTATAAAAGTCTCTGCCACTTTGAAAGTGTTCCTTTCTGTTGGCTAAATAATTACAATGATGATGTTGATTATTTAAAAAGTAGTCTTTTGGCATTAGGGTTATAATTGCCTTGATTCCCAAGGCAGTAGTGTGTCTAAATTGGCTTATGTAAAATTCCAGCTAAGAAAACTAGCATAAAAGTCTTCTAACTGGTGGTTGGTTGGGTTGACAATATATCTGTAGTTTTCTTTGTACCCTTTTTGGGGATAGCTATGCAGTGATAGCCTATATTATAATTCCAATAACTCATCAAATTGCTTATAGAATTTATTTCTATAGGTGGTTGATTTTACCTATGCTGTCCAAACAAAGTCAAGAACCTATTTAACCTCCCAAAATCAAAAGACTAAAATTTCAGGATCCTAAGGCAGGAAACTTTGACTATGACCAAGAACAGTGACATCCATTGATGTCATCTAGATTGGGGCCCAATGGCTTTACATATTCAGTCAATATGGTTACATTGCATAAATGCAGATGTAGAAGAAAGGGGGCACAATAAGTACAGTGATACTGTTCAATAGAGGGATCAAGTCAGAAGTTTCCATCATTGTGGGCAGCTCCATAGACCCTTGGGCATGTGGAATCATTTATTTGAAAGCTTCTTGAGCACTTTATACGATTTAAGCACTATTTTCTAGGAATACCATTGAGTAAGATAAAGTCACTATCCTCAAATGGGCAAAAAATCCAGTGGTTAAATTGGTGGGCAAAGTGCTAAGAATTTTACAATCATTACCTCATTTAATTGTCATTAAAAAACATAAATATTGGGGTGGCTCTTTTCAGGGAAAGAAAGTGAGGCCTGAAAGATGACTTCTTCAAAGTTGCCAAAAAATGTGTGTGGTGGGGTTGGATTTAAATTTAGGTTTGATCACGCTAGATGCCACAGTCTTAACCCCCAGCCATAGTGCCTGGTAGGGATCATCTCTGCACTGGCATTCATGGTTTCCCATGAACAACTCTTGCCCCCACCCTAAGATATAACCCTTCTGAAATTTAAAGGCCTGATATCCTTACTCATGTCTCAATTGCTGTTTTGAAAGGGGATTATTTCAATCTGCCCACAAAACTTCATTATTTATGTCAAATGATAGATAGTGTTCTATATTCTGAAATCCCAATGACACTGTTCTGGATCCTATACCCTGGGTTTCAGTAGATTTTTTTACTTTTTAATAGAATTTGTTGGGGTTACATCTATACTAATAAAAGGGTAATATGCAAATTGGTCAGGATGCCTTCACAGTAACAACCGAACAGTAGGCTGAGTGGGGTGACAAGGCCTGCAGGGGGGTTAGTGAGGGATGACCAAATGACCAAACAGCAGCCTGCATGGGGAGACCAGATAAGCAGGTGGGTTAGTGAGGGACAACCAAATGACCAAACAGCAGGCTGCATGGGCGACCAGGCTGGGGGGGGGGGGGTGGCAGTGAGGGGCAACCAGGCCAGCAGGAGGGGGCAGTTAGGGGCATCCAGGCTGGCAAGGGGGGGCAGTTGCAGGCAACCAGGCCAGCAGGGGGGGCAGTTGGGGGCAACCAGGCCAGCAGTGGGGGCATTAGGGGCGATCAGGCTGCCAGGCAGAGGTGGTTCAGAGTGATCAGGCTGGCAGGGGAGGGGGGGCAGTGAGGGGTGATCAGGCAGACAGGTGAGCACTTAGGAGCCAGCAGTCCTGGATTGTGAGAGAAATGTCCAATTGCCAGTTTAAGCCCAATCCCCTGGATCAGGCCTAAACTGGCAGTCAGACATCCCCTGAGGGGTCCCAGATTGGAGAGGGTGCCGGCTGGGCTGAGGGGACACTCTCCCCACCCCCCCAGTGCATGAATTTCGTGCACCGGGCCTCTAGTTGGTTAATAAAACTTACATAGATTTCAGGTGTACAATTCTATAATCTATCATGTGTATATTGTATTGTGTGTTCACCACCCCAAGCCAGGTCTCCTCCCATTACCACTTATCCCCCCCATACCCTTATCTACCTCTCCCCACCCCCCTTTCTCCCTGGTAATCACCATGCTGTTGTCTGTGTCTATTAGGTTTTTGTTTTGCTTTGCTTAATCCCTTCACCTTTTCCACTCAGCATTAAACCCCCCTCCCCTCTGACAGCCATCAGTCTGTTCTCTATGAGTCTGCTTCTATTTTGTTGATTATTGAGAAAGTACTCTCTTGTTCACATTTTCTGCACTCTAGAAACAATGAAAATATAAGCCATGTTTCTGCATGCTGAAGGCTGTGTGAGTTCTATATACCAAACACAAAACAAAAACCTCTCCATCCTGCCCTCCTTTTCTCATTTTGAGAATGGGCATCAGTCTCTCTGCTTCTCAGGGTCTTGACCATCTCCTAGTTGTGCCTTTGGGAACCACCAGCAAACCTAAGGAATAGGCAGAACAAAGGAAGAATACCAGGAGGCTGGTAAAGGGAATGGGGTTAAAAAGCCAGGGAGCATGGAGGTAGGAGAGAACATGATGAAAGATAAGAGAAAGACTAAAGGAGAAATACACTCAATTTAGAGAAGGAAAGATGGAAAGGGAGAGCATTTTCAAATTAATGTTAACTCTTGTGGTTCAAAGAGTCATAAGGGCTGTTAAATCAAGTTCATTGGAGCCTCTGTCCTTTCTTTGTTCCCTAATATGGTAGCAACATGCAAAATATATATTAAACACTTTACCTCCTACTGTAGAATTTTGTCTTTTTGTCTTTTGTATCTTAGTGTCTGAGCTTTCCCCCCTTAGATCCTATTAATCAGTTTTGGAAAAGGAGGTGGATATGGCATGAGAAGCAGGAGAGGATAAAGGGTGCATTGGAGAGGAAAACCCCCAGCAGGGGAAGGAACAGCTAATGTTTTGGGGATGCAAGGATTGGGAGCAAAAGAATAGAGAGGCACAAGGGGGCTTAACTGGAGTAAGGGTTTTAGTGAGGCTCAGAGTGAATTGGGACAGAGAAGTGTTGGGGCAGGTGTGGTGTTTAAGAAAAAAGGTGACTGCTAGGACAGGGGAAGAAGATGTAACAGGATTTTTCCATGCACTGATGTCATCGAAGAGTGCCAGTAGACTGCAGGCACCTGCCACTGCTTCTGAGAGCTGTTTACTGAAGACGAGAGCCAACACCAGATGACACGAATACGTTTATGTTAAGATTCCTCAAAGCATGGAAGGGAATGAAAATGTTGAGGGGTAAATGGGAAGAATACAAATATAGAAATAAGAGCATAGTAAAGAAACAGTGAAATGTTTCCTATTTCCACTGAAGATTCAACATTCTAAGCAAGAAAATGCAGATTAGATCTAAGTGCCCTTCCTGGTTGTAGATGTTGTTATGTGAAATTTTTTGATATTCACGTAACTTGACAGACCCAATTCCTGGCATCTTTTACAAAAATGTTGACTGTGGCATCTTTATGGCTTACCTGAGAACATCTTCTGTGAGAGGAGAATAAATCGAGCTGATTTCCTGGTCTGATCATTCATGATTTAATGATGCATTACCTTTGAAATGAATTTTAAAATAGTCAATACCAATTCTTCACCCGTATAACGACATACTCTTCTCACTGGCGTGGCGCCCCCGAGATTTATTTTCCATCAGTGTTTTTCACACTGCTTTCTGTCTTTCTTCATCAGCCTCATTCAAAGGGACTGGGCATAATAAGTCGCCATGCTATTTCTTTTCATGTAAATGACCATCGGGGCTCTGCAGTGTCAGCAGGCATCGCCCCAGAGCTCTATGGCGGTCCGTGTAGCAGGTGCACTGGTAAAGTGCAGTGTTGTTTTAAGAAAAGTAACAGCATGAGCAATTGTTTCACAGTTGTGACCTGCAGGGTCTGTTTGGCAAAAGGGTCCAATCAGTTTGCGCACTTGGAAGAGTGCTGGCATAAGATAAAAGACATCAGCTTAGAAGTGGAGGCACTTGGTTTGTGGTACTAGGCATTCCCTTACCGCTCTGTGTGACCTTGACAAGACCCTGAAATTCTGTAGGACTCTGAAATGATGGTCACGGTAGCTGTCTTCTCTGCAGGGTAGGGCTGCAGCCTGACACTTGGTTGTAATCTATGGTTTACAGTCCTGCATCTATGGTTAAGAGAGCCTATACTATATTTCAGCTCTACCTCCTAATGCTGTGTGATGAGGTCAAGTTACTAAACTTTCCTGAGCTTCAGTTTCTCTTTAGCTGCGAATAATATATTTATTTCATAAGCTTTCTGGCTAATATTAGATAGCTGATGTCAAAGAGGTAATTATCATAGAATTACCTAAATACAAGGCCAGTCATAACTAGTAGCATGTGATTGTATGCTATAATTAATTAGCAACAAGAATAATTATAATCATTAAACCTCTTTTTGGAAACACTGGTAAGAGTGCCAGTAACAACAGCACTGACTACTATTTATTGAGCACGTGTTTTTCCCCCCATACACTATTCTGAGAGCTTTGCTTATGTTAGCTTATTTAATTCACATAAGCCCCCTGTAAATCAGGTATCTAATTATCCCTATTTTTTACAGAGAAAGATGTGTGGTTCACAGAGGCTCAAGGTCTCACAGTCAATAAGTGGCAGAGGAAGATGTTCTGTCCCAGGCCAAAGACTTTAAAAAATAAATAAATATATTTTTATTGATTTCAGAGAGGAAGGGAGAGGGAGAGAAACATCAATGATGAGAGAGAATCATTGATTGGTTGCCTCCTACTGGGGATCCAGCCAGCAACTCGGGCATGTGCCCTTGACTGGAATCGAACCCATGACTCTTCAGTCTGTGGCCGATGCTCTATCCATAGTCAAACCAGCTAGGGTGGGCCAGAGGCTTTTAACCTACCCTCTGTTCTCTAGTTAAATGTTCTTGTTACCTGCCCCTTGGTGCTGCTAGACTCTGTTCTTCCGGCTGTGTAGAGGCTATGGAGACTGTGGTTGGTAATTCTTTCCCGCCCTCACCAACAAGACCTTGGCATGGAAATTAAAGAAGTACAGACAGGATAAGATGCACTAGAGGCACTTTGATTTCCCTCCGGATTTTTTTCTTCCGCAATGACAGTTTTTATTTAAATGTTAATTTAATTGAAATGATAGTGCCATGATTTGACTTTAAAGAAGGAATTTGCGCTGATTTATACTGATGATTGATTTGAAAAACATAAAGTGGACAACACTGCGTTCTTGGAGGGGTTGTTGCATTGTGAAGTCTGTGGAGGAAGGAGCCGAGCCCTCTGGTTTGACACATAATTCAGGTTCTGGAAATGTTGGAAAGAGGGGTTGAAGCTGCTTCTTAGGTCTTGGAAGAAAAATGGACAAGATTGCCATCTAGCGGACTCCGAGTCAACTTCAGCTGAAAAAATTAGCCGTGTTTTAGTAAAACTTACCTGAAATGGGAAGTAACACTAATGGGTAGTTTATTTAAATATACAACGGAGGAATACACCTCAGGTCAGACCAACACTCAAGCTGAATTCTGCCTCAGACAACATCAGAAGACTAGGGAGGATCTTAGGGGTAGGATGTTGGCACTAAGAGAATCTGAGATTAACATCGCCCTCCTTTTACAGCTCAGGGGAGGAAAGCAACGCATTTAGGATCACACAGGTGTGATGACTTGTATGCAGGCCTCCCCTGTTTAAGTCTGGTGCCCAGACTTTTATCTTGTGTATAGAGCAGGACATTGTCCTTCATAATATTCAGCAATAAGGAAAGGAATCATCCCAAATTGTACATATTGTCCCGATTACTAACTATAGACTCACTAGTAGCCCTGCGCCAGTAGCTTGCCAGTAGCTTGCTGCTGCCCTCTAGTAGCTCTCCGCCCGCCCGCTGCCCTGCCCTCCTGTAGCCCCCCCCCACCTCCCTCATATCTTGCTGCCCTGCCCCCTCCTGTAGCTTTTCGCTGCCAGCTTGTAGCTTGCTGCCCCACCCTCCTAATGATCCGGTTGTTATGGGGTTGGTCATTATGCTTCATGGCGTAATGACCATTTGCATATTACATCTTTATTATATAGGATAGTTACCGAGGATGGATATCATATGTGGTCAGTTTCCCAGCTCTTTTGGACAGGTTCACCGGAAGCACTACCTACAACGTGGCATTGTAACACACCATTATCTTACTGAGGGGTCAGAAGCACCTCTCTGTATTTGCTCCTTTAGGGATTTTCAAAGTACACACACCTGAAGAATATATTATGGGATTCTGTATGATTTTGTTACTTTTACTCTATCCCCATTCATCTATTAACTCTTTCTTTTGTGCCTAAGTTTTTCATACAGAAAAATTAGAGGGGAGAGGAATTATAAAGAAATTACCCCATGTATATGTCAGTTTAGATGTTTAAGATACAGATGGCATTACCTCTCTGTTGTGTCAAGCTGTGTCTCTTCCAGGCTGTTATCTGGAATTGGTTTTTGCTGTTGTTTCCTCATTTCAGGAATAGAGATGGTGATAATGGGTCCTTCATCTGTGTCCTCAGGAGGTTTAAAAGATATGAAGCATAACACATCTGTAGGAATTCCCAACCTTTCTCTTTCTCCATCCCTCTCCCCACTCCTCTCTGTGGAAAGTTTTCATTTTTTAAATTCAGTTTTCCTTGTCTTTTCTCCTGTAATTCCAAACCTGCAGAAAACTTAAAAGAACAGTTCACTCTATACCCAAATCTCTATTATACCCTTTACTCCTTAATTAACCACTCCTAAATAAACCCGCATGTCTCTATCTAAAAACAAGGACAGCTTCCATATAACCACAATGCCATTAATACAACAAAGAAAGTTATTAATATTTCTATACTGTTATCTGATATTTATATTCAAATTCCTTTCATTGTCCCACAAATGTTTTTACAGCATTATTTTCTAACCCAGAATCTAACCAAAATTAATCCATTGTCTTGGATTGTTATGTCTCTTCGGTTTCTTGTATTTTGGGATAAAGCTAAATGTTTTATTTTTCATGATGTTGATTTTTTGAAGATTTCAGGAGATGGATATAACTTTTGGCTATACCAAGTTTGGTCACTTGATTCAGTTGGTGACTGCTAGGTATCTCTGTCATAAAGGTATGTTTTTTTGTTTTGTTTTGTTACATTAAGTATTTGTGGGGTGATATTTTGAGACTGTGTGAACATTATATCCCCAAATATATTTTGACCCAGAAGTTTATGCAGCCACTGATAGACGTTAGCTGAATTGTTAATACAATGGAGGATGAGAGTGGTAATTTCCTATTTTTCTACATTATTTATCTGGCAGTTCTTTAAAAAGAATTTTTTCCTCTTCTCTTTTTTTGGGTATCATTATGGACTCAATCTTTTTTATTTAAATCCAAAGTGGTTTACTCTATTGACATCGTATTCCTGGTATTAAAGGTCAAGTTGTCCCACATTTAGGTGATGAAAGCTCCCCCAGGCTGGCTCCTCTGTTCTCCCAGGTACCTGACTACTTCCTTCCTCCCTGGCACACGCAGTCCCAGGCTCATCTTGTACCTTGCCTAACCTCACCTGGAATTAGAGCTAAAAGGAGTGGGGAATGCAATTTAGAACCTGAGATGTGAGTATAGATGAAGCACCATGCAAATGTTTTAAAAACACTGGTATTGGTGTAAAATAAGATGTAGAGAAAAGTGCAGCTGACGTTGTGTCATTTGTCCAGTAACTCTTCTGCCTGTTTAAATCATCCTTCAGCTAAGTTTAATGATCGTTTCCTCAAAAAATACCCGAAAGTCCCAGATTCCTCAGGCTTAAGACACTTCTTTTTCCTAATATACATGCCTTTGGAGCCCTAAATCTTTCAGTACACATCACACATCTAAGAATTCAAAGTCTATCTCACCTGAAAGCTCAACTGGGGAAGACTCCGCTTCCAATATCAGGTGGTGGTTGGCCACGTTCAATTCCGTGCGTGCTACCAGGCCCAGTGGCTGTCAGCCAGAGGAGACCTCATCCTGTGGGCAGGAGAATGAGGAGACCTCATTCTCCAAAGGGCATCTTATGCATGGCAGCTTGCTTCTGCAAAGCCAGCAAGCAAGTGAGAGTTCTAGGAAGAGACACATCACAATCTCATGTATTTAAGAACAAATTAAATGTCACTTCTATTATCGAACGCTAATAGGAATAGTTTCAACCCACATTCCAGGGGCGGGGATTCCACAAGGGTGTGAACATCAAAAGTGGGAATAATGGCAGCCCCCTTAGCGTCTGTTCATACTCATGGGTTTGATATTCTACCATGAGAAATCAGATGATACACATATGAAGTATACTTTCAAATGGTTATAAAAAATGAGTAGAGTGATTAGATGGAGAGTCACTGGAGGAAACACATTAGCGAGAGTGGTAGGATGAGAGCTCTCTAGGGAGGTAAAATTAGCTGAGATTTGAAGCATGAGAAAGGATCAGTTGTGTGAATATATACAATAGACAAAGGATTGAATATGTGCAAAGACCCTGAGATAATAATAAATTAGTAATGAAATGAGTCCAGTAACCTAGAGAGACCACAAGAATGGGTTTAGAGAGGTAGGCAGTGATCAGACCATTTGGGACTTATAGGCAATATGGTGAGGAGTTTGGCTTTTATTTATAAACTGTTGGCCTGGTGCATGAATTTGTGCACATTGAAAGGAAATTAATTAGAAGAAATATTTTAATATCACTATTTGCCCTTTCTCTATAATAGAGGTGTCAACCAGATTCATGCCTGACAACAAATCAAAACACACACATGCAATTGGCACCCGTGAGAGCTTTATATGTATTGCACATGCGTGAGTCAACTTAGCCTTTTATATATATACTAGTGACCCAGTGCAAAAGGCAATTAATTAGAGGAAATATTTTAATATTGCATTTGCCCTTTCTCTATAATAGAAGTGTCAGAGATGAAAGAAAATTAATAAAATGCATATGAAAATCTTCCTCCTGTCAGAGTCTTGGGCACACCGTGGGACCCAGAGTCAAGTCCCCGCCCATCCGCACGTTCCTTAATTGCGCGAGACCCAAACCCGGCCAGCCCCATCCCCATTGGGCAAGATCCATACCCAGCCAGCCCCACTCCCATAAAGCCCCGCCAGGAAGGGGCTGCAGCCTCAGGTCTCCCGGCCTGGTGCTGGGGTGGGGGGTTCACCTTGAGGTCCCCATCAAGCCCGGACAGGCAAGGGGCATGGCCTCGGTCCTCTCTTGCCCCCCCCCCCCACCCTGGCGCTACGCAGCCTCAGGTCCCTGGTGATCGCTTCATTATGGCTTGTTATGGGAACCCCGCCTCTGTTGTGGGTGCAGCCATCTTGTGATGGTGTTACAGCGTGAGGATCAATTTGCATATTACCTCTTCATTATATAAGATAGAATAAACTTGCTTAATTAGACCTGCTTTCTGATTTATTTAAACTTTTTCCAGCCCAGTGAAGCACCCCAACTTCTCTTTCAGGTAATTGTCAGCAACACAGCAGTAAATATCAACATGAAGCAAATTATTATTGTAGATCATGCAGGGAGAACAAAGGGTGAAATATTTAACTGTAGCAGTGTTTGACTATATTCTGTACTGTGAGATAACCTGAAGCCATTTTTAAGGTCCATCATTTCTTCTTTTCAGTCAGGTCAAGTTTCTAAGCTTTCTAAATCTCCATTTTCTGGCTAATGAAAATAAAATAGGATTCCTACTCCAGGACTTCTGTGAGGATCAAATGAGATGAGGCATGGGAAAATGATTCACAGACATTTGGTTACAGTGTAAAATGTTTGCACCTGGCTATAAAGCAAGTCGTGTTCCTGGGCTGAAGGAAACTCCCAGGGAGGCTAGTTGCTAGGGAGAGGAAGCCAGGTTTGCTACATGATGTCATTACCCTGTGCCCACAGCTACCATTTCCAGAATGGGCTGGACTGTGGGCCGCATTTTGCACCATAGGGTTGTTGGAGAGTGGGAATTTTTGCCCATTCCAGAGAGGCCGTGGACTATGCCCCAGATAGAGTTCTCAGTGCTGACACCAGGCCAGGCCTTGAGATACGGTCTCATGGCCCCTTCCCAGCACGTAGGCCTTCTTTCAAGAACACTGTCAGCTTTCTGAAGAACAGGATGACCCTGTGAATAACACGGTCATCAATGGCATGACTCTGACGTTGCTTGGGAAAAACTGTTTTGTCTTGGGTTGCTTGCTCTGCAAGAACAGGATGTGGTTAATGTGCTTAAAAAGTGGTCCTGCACAAAGGGCGGCTGCTGCTCTCTGGACTCCCTGAGTGGAGAATGGCAGAGCAGTCACCTGGCCAGCTCGAATAAAGGCTCTTTGCTTTTGCATCAGACTCGGCTCCCTGGTGGTCTTTGGGGATCACGAAATCTGGGCATAACAGGGTCTTGGCCTCATTGGCTGTGATTTGGTGGGGTGTTGCTCCAGGATGGTGGCGGGGACTGTGTTCCACTTGGGGAAGCTGAGTGTTGCTTTGTTGGCACCAGGTGCGTGGTACTTTTTCTTTGTAAATGGCCAGTGTGCGTCATGGCAGCTCCTACATTAAGCGTCTGCCCCCTGGTTGTCAGTGCACATCATAGAAACTGATCGGACAGTTGGACACTTAGCATATTAATCTTTTATATATACAGATAGTTTGAAGTCAGCAGAGGGATTAATATGGAGAGTGATAAGATCAATATTTTTGCTCTCAAAGGAATTCATTTTGTGAATGGACTAAAGGGGGGAGTGGAAGCAAAGGGAACAGCTGTTGGGAGGCTATTGCATCAACTCAGAGAGATGATGACTGAGACTAGGGTAGACACAATGGATTTGGTGAGAAGTGGTCAGAGTCTGCATGTATTTGAAAGCAGGGTCTATGGGATTTCCTAATGGATGAAATAAGTGACTGAGAGAAATCAAGAGGTGGTATATCCATTGGGTCTAAGCATATGGGAGGATGGGGTACTGGAGGGAGGATAAATACAAAAAATTAGTGTCCTGGAGTATTTTTTAAAAATAGACTTTATTTGTAAGACAAAATTTAGGTTCACAGCAAAAATATACAGCATTCCCATATATCCTTCCCCAACACAAGCACTGCTTCCCCTGCTATCAACATCTCATGACACATTTGTTACAATGATATGACATTATCATTGACACTTTATTATCAGCCAAAGTCCATGGTTAACATTAGGGTTATACATTATGTGCGTTTTGAAAAATACTTAATGACATGTATCTGCCATATGGTATCATACAAAACAGTTTTACTACCCTGAAAATCCTCTGTGTTCTACTTCTTCATCCTTTCCTCTCCTTTACCCCCCAATTCCATAGTTTTGTCTTTTCCAGAATGTCATATATGTGTATTTAGAGTCATGCAATGTGTAGCCTCTTTCTATTGGCTTCTTCCCCTTAATAATATGCACTTAAGGTTTCTTATGTCTTTTCCATGGCTTGATAGCCCTTTTCTTTTTAGTAGTGAATAAATATTCCATTATTTGGATGTTACTTCAGATTATCCATCATCTACTGAACGGCATTTTGGTGGCTTCCAGCTTTTGGAAATTATGAATAAGGCTTCTGAGGAGCCTGTGTGCGGGTTTTTGTGAGGGCATGCATTTTCCATTCATTTGGGGAAAAGCCAAGGAGCATGATTGCTGGACTGGATGGTAACAATATGTTTTAATTGTGTTAGAAACTTGGCGCAATTTGATTGCATTAAATTCCATACACAGGTCCTCGTAATTGCCTCATCTGTCATATATATGCCACCACAGCTAATAAGTCGTGTGCTACTGCTGCTTGTATATTAAGACCTTCTTTTCATTGCCTTACACATTTTTCCACTGGGCTTCCCATTAGATTAGTGACGTGGGTGCCATCTAGTGGACATAAACAAAATGTGTTTTCACAGAACAAGGACCACAAAGGATTCATTAAAGATGAATTGAAAAATATTAAAAAAACACACCTTTGTGCTAAGTAGAAAAACATTTCAAAAAATGAACTAGGGGAGGCATGGTAGAGGCAAGAAAGTAACAACGGTTAATCAGCCAGTTAATATACTGAATCTGAATTTATTCACCAAAATGATTTTGGCTCTTCATACATATACAGAGCTTTTTTAGGATGAGTGTGTGAAGTGGGAGTGGGGTGTGGGGTATATAAAGAGTGAGAGAAAAAAATAATTACTAGTAAAGGCTAAAACAGGTCTTCTACCCATGTTGTGAGATGACACCAATTATATAAATATTCAAGATATGATTCAATTTAAATTATAATTTGTAAGTAGGAAGAGAGGGAAACCCAGAGGGCAGAGTGCTTGGGGAAGGTGTCACTAAAAACTATTAACTGACATGGGTCTTGAAAGTAGGAAAAACGTATGGATAGGTAATGGATCCTACTTATTTCAATGTTCAGTTATCCATAGTTAACAGTCTAAACTTGATCAGCATATTAACCTTCTCTACTAAAATTATAAGAACCTTAAGAGTATTTTATCTCTGATCACAACCCTTCCAATTTACATGTAATTTTTGTATAGCGTTTATTGCTTCTGAAGCCCACAGATTGGTACTATTATTTTTTTTTTTCAGTAATATTTCATATTTGGAGTTATTATGAAACATTTACTGAAAATTCACAATTTACTTGATAATAGTCATACAGAACTAACACAGCAATGAGAGACAAAATTTAATGTGACCCTAATGGATTTACAGGAATTCAAAATTATAGAGCAAGGACTGGGTGTCACCAACCGAGCGAGCCCTGATTGGCTGCTGCAGGGCCATCTCACGGGCATTGTTTGCTTTAGTGAGTTCACCATGATCCAGGCCTTGGCCTTCACAATCTTAGGGGCCTACAGCCTGATCTTGGTCATGCCCCAGAATTAATCCAAATCAGGAGATGGAACTACTCTGATTGTGTCATAATTCTTAGAAATCACAACTCCCCAGTGCGGAACAATGAAAAAGCAGGGTGGTAGTGTCAATTATCTTCACCACCTTCGCTGGATTAACTTTATTATGAAGGCACCAAAGCAATGGAGTCATGCTGCAATGCCTCAAAGAAACCTCAGAGGGAAGGCACGGGAGGGTGGGGCTAAGGGAAAGAGATCAACCAAAGGACTTGTATGCATGCATATAAGCATAAATAATGGATACAGACACTGAGGGGTGACGGCATGGGTGGGGAGCTGGGGGGGACAATAAGGGGATAAGGACACATTTGTAATACCTTAATCAATAAAGGAAAAAAAAGTTAAAAATAAAATTAAAAAAAGACTGGCTTAGGGTAGGAGGAGTATATTCTACTACTTCCCATGAGGAGGAGGGTGTGACTTCAGACCTGGTGATGCAGGCAGAGGTGCAGAGGGGAGAGGTGTACTATTTCCATTTGTGGTCCCTTTCAGATACTCCCACTGTAGAGCTAGGAGGCAGTGCTTTTTTGGAGGCTTGGTTTCTCACATGTTTCCAGGTGGGAGTGTGGATCTTGGGGAGGCACAAGGTTGGTCCCCCCGAAGGATTATTGGACCTGGACATCAGGTCTCTCTGGAGGCCCCTAGTGAGGTGGTAGCAGGCCCCCTCCAGACTAGTATTATTATTTTCAGACAAAATTTATGTTTATTTTTGCACTTACCAACTTCTTTCCTCCCTTTTTAAAAAAAATCTTTGAACTTCCTAGGTCATCTTTCAATATTTCATAATCATAAAATAAATCCTTTAAGAATTTCTTTATTAAAATTCTACTAGTGACAAGCTCTTAAGAATTATTTGTCTTTGAAAACATGTTTAAATAGTTTTATGGGGAGCATATTTCTAGACTGACATTTACTTTCTGGTTCCATTTTCAATATTAAGCCTACTGTAAGTCTAATTGTTATTCATTGCAGGATATCCATCTCTTCTCCCTGGCTGATTTTAAGTCTTTCTCTCTGATTTAATGTTTTGCGGTTACATTACAATGTGCCTAGGTGTGCATTTCTTGAGATTTTTTTCCTACTTGTTATACAACAGAGCTTCATATTTCTCTTCTTTTTTGAGATATATTTGACATATAACAGTTTTTGGAGTTGAACATTAATGGTTCATTATTTTTATATATTGCAAAATGATCACCACAGTAAGTCTTGTTAACATCCATCACCACACAGTTACAATTTTTTCTCTTGTGATGAGAACTTGAAAGACTTTCTCTTGGCAACTTGCAAATATAAAACAAAACAGTATTATTAACTGTGGTCACCATGCTGTCCTTTACATCCCCTGACATTTATTTTATTAACTGGAAGTTTGTATCTTTTGACCAACTTTACCCATTTTTCACACTCCTCCTACCCTCCTTCTGTACCTTATTTTTATAAGATGTGAAATATAACAATCAATATATTTGTGACACTATTTATTAAACTTTCTCGGAAAACAGGAAACTCATTGGACGTTCAGATAAACTTCTGCCTTCACTTCCAAATTCTTTTTCTTTTATTTTTTTCAGATTATAAGACAAAGTTTATTTCGAAAGTTACGGAGGTAGTAGAAGTGAGTCAGCTGGGCTGCACAGGCGCAGGAAACATGTTGCAGAGGCAAAAGAAGGGCCCTTGAGGCTTAGCAAAGGTAAGGCACCTGGGGGAAAGAAGGTGGGGAAGGACAAGATGTGGGCATGCTTCTGAGCAGGAGAGCACACCTGTTTTCTTCTAATGTATCTTGGAGTAATTTTTTTCTGTTGCAATTATTTTTTCTCTTCTTCAGAAAGAATAATCTTAATCTAATAGACCTTTCTGATCATCCCCTAATATTGATTGTATTTTCTGAGTCTTTTAAAAAATTCTTTATTGATGAAAGTATTACATATGTCTCCTTTTCACCCCATTGACCTCTCCCAGGCTGCTCCCATTCCCCAGCACATGCCCTCACTCCCCTATTGTCCGTGTCCATTGGTAATGCTTATATGCATGCATACAAGTCCTTTGGTTGATCTCTTACACACCCCTCCACCTACCCTCTGAGGTTTGACAGTCAGTTCCTGATTTTCCCCAAGGCTTCCACCCTCTGGTTACTGTATCATTTTTTATAAATATTAATTCTGCTTTGGTTAACTGCTCATCCTTTACTAGAGTCCATGTAATGCCAGTATTTCTTGACTCTGCCAGTTTTCTTATCATTGTGTGTTATGGGTTTATTTCCTGTATCAGGGCATTCATGTTTTAATTCTCCTTGACAGAGAAAGGCATTTATGGTGTACCATTTTCTTTGTTATCTCTTGCAGTCTGTGTCTCTTCCATTATTTCAGAGGTTTTGTGTTGGGTTCTTTCCTTTGCTTATTCATCTTTCAAAATGGACAATTCTACTCACTACAAAATAGCAAATATGGTTTATTGAGTGAACTGGATTGGGTAAACCTAACAGGAAATAACTTACTCTTTTCTGCCATTGCCGTCACTCTGTACTCTGTGAAACCTGTTTTCAACATCCCTGACAATGCCTTGGGTATGTGTCATAGCTTTTGCTGTCACTTTCAAATGGTCTTATTTTTCAGGCACAAAAAAAATTTCATTAAGTTTATTATCAGAACATCAGTTCTTCCAGTTTTAGACTTTAGCCCTCTCTTCAGTTTGAGCCTGATTCAATCTGAGATGACTCCAGTGGCGAAGGGATATGATGGGTTAGCTTTGCCACTTACTCATTTGTCTTTCTTACTCTTTATCCTCCACCTATGTGACTGATGCTGGCTCCCATCGGACTGAAGAAGGGCTGTGAGAAGAAGAAAAGGGCAGTGGAGTTAGGGCAGGTGTGGTTTGTAATCCAATGTTGGGAAATTAGGTAACTGAGGGGGAGGGAGGGGAGAGAGAGAGAGAGAGAGAGAGAGAGAGGTGCAGCTTGACAATTCTCTAGGAGTGAACATTCAAGCCTGAAATATAGGACTTGAACTTCCATCTCTAAACTCAGTGCCTTCGGTCTCTCTTCCTGAGGAGAGGTGCTCCATACCTTTATGACTTACTGAGTGTGGAGGGATTTCTGCACATCTGGTCTCACCTGTTTCTCTCTGCTGTCTTGGTGAGTAGCCCAGTTGTGACATATGTTCTGATGGATGACACACGTTTCCTGTAAGGACCAAACCTTACCTATAAGGAAGTCAATATTTATGAAATTTTTCAGAAACAACCACCAGATGTCACTCTAGACTAGCTTTTGTCAAATAAGAGTACTGTATCCATTGTTCCCAAATTTGTTTGGGTTTGAGGAGGGGGTGTGAGAAGAAAATAAATGTCATGCATCCTAATATTTCAGGGTACAAGGAATTTTCTAGGGTGGTCTTAGGACAGACAGCCAACCGTGAGAACCAAATGTGAAAAGATACTGTGGATCTTTCACTTATACTCTAGTGGGGTAGGAGCAGTCAGGCATCAAGGCATAGGACATGTTATCCTAACCCCTCTGCTTGCAAATGAAATAGACTGAGAGGGGAAACCAAAGTGAATAAAAGGAAAAACTTCCAACTTTATGGGGGGCGGGAATAAAGGTATGTTAGATTCAGGTCAAACAAGTATAGGACCTGGGAGAGGGCACTTGATGGGCTAGGAAGTGGTGAAAAGGATGGCAGGATTGAAAGCTTAGCAGTGTGAATGAGTGAGTCAGCTTGGACTGTCTGAAGGACTGTGGGGAGAACAGTGAATAGTCTAGAAGGGTTAAATCAGAGAAACCAGAGACAGTGTAAGACTAGCAATGTAGCATGTGGTTAAGAGCACGGATGCTAGAGCCAGGCTGTCTGGGCTCAGATCCAAGCTCTGCCACATGCTGGTTGTTGGCAAGGCTTTAGGACATGCTACTTGCCCTTACTGTGCCTCTGTTTCCCCACCTCTAAAGTGAGAAGATAATATAATACCTAATTCAGAGGGTGGTGGGAAGACTAAATGAAATATATATTTCAAGTGTTTAGAGTGCCCAGCACTTAATAAGTGCTACATTAAATATTTGTTAAATAAATAAGATTTTTCATGGAACGAGGGCCTAAGAAATCAAAATAAAGTTAATGATTGAATATGGACCTAGGATGTGCTCAGTTCAACACCTGTTCATCAAGTACTATATGCCAGTTTTTATAGTGGCACCACATGAAACTTAAAAAAATAAAACATGTAAGATGATGTTAATTTCTACTATGTATTGAGCTGTAACCAGATGCTAACAACTCAGTTAAATATGTTAAATGCATCACTTCATTTAATCTCTAAAACTTACAGGGTAGGTATTATTTTTATTATCTCTATTTTATAGGTTGGGGAAATAAGACCCAGAGGGAGTAATTAATTTGTTCAAGGTTATACTAACATTAAATGGCAAAACTGGGATTTAAACCCAGAGCCTGATCATTTAACCACAACTCTGAATACCTGAGAGGCATTGAAGAATCTTATAAAATCACATTATATCAGAACCAAGAGGGATTTTAGTGATACTTTAGTTTAACTCTCCCATTTTATGGAAGAAGAAACTGAGTTTCATATATATGAAGAGAGTTATCCAATGCTATTTGGTTGGCAGGTGACAGTATAAGAATTTACATTTTCTGTTCCCAGTCTGGTTCTGATAACAGAGCTTTTGAAAGTAAGCAGTGTCAATCCAGTACATTATGAATGTTATTATTATTCAGAGACTTATACAATGTCTTCTTCACTAGGGCAACAAGTGAGAATCCTACATTTTCTATTCTAAATATGACATTCTAGCAGCAATTACAATTTTCTCCCTACTGTGGATGTGGATTCCCTTCACTGGTCTGCCTGAGCACAACGTGCTGCTCCTTGATCAGAGCACTCCTGTGGGTATTTGAATCTGTTTTGTCACCTGTCCCCAGTTAGAAGGCCCATTTCTAATGGCAGCACTGAGGGGAGGATCAGGGGATGTCATCCTTCCACAGTTTCTTTCAACCCCACCAAATTTTGTCCTTCAACCAATTATACAATCCAACAATCATTTTGCTATGCATACTCAAGTTCAAGGTAAGTCACTTACCTGCCTCTCCGCCCCCAGTGTCCACTTACCCCAGTTGTTGGCTTATTAGCCCTGTGTATAGAAATCCTATAGCTGCCATTGCCAGCCTTCCAGGCCTGTGACAGGGTGTTTTGGTTCATGTCTGTCCTCTACCAAAGTGCCTGTCGCAGACTCTCAGGTGAGTGATCAACAAGGAGCAATCCTTTACACATAAAGGGAGAAAAATATCTACCTAGGGCTGCATGTGTTTGTTCTGTTGGTTTGGTTTTTGCTGGCATTTTTATCTTGCTCCCGGGCTCCTGTGAGCTCTGGTTGGGTTACAGAGCTCTCTGTCATTTAGGCCTTTCTCAAAAAACAAGAGCACAAAGGGAGAAGGGAATCCTGCCGGGGGAGTGTCACTTTTAATCCAAAATGTGAGTTAGGTAGTGGACACGGGTTTCTAAGCTGTATTCCTGGGGTCACTTGTTCAGTTATACTAAGAGGTGTTCGTGCAATAAAATTTGGAGAGTAATTAACAGTCTGTTCCATTTTGCGTGCCATGGAGCACTTTAACAGAATAAAGCTACTGAGAAATTTAATAGTATAAAGAAAAAATTAAATATGCTTGAATGATATTTCAGATTTGGCTATCTGAAAACGAGCTTCCAATCTTAGCTTTGTAAACGACTTGGTTGCAGTCAGTACTACTCAAAATATGATCCAGGGGCTGCCAATTTGCAAACATCTTATGACTATACTGCACTACCTAAGGAGCATGCACAGAATGTCAATCAGGTACATCAATTACGTCACTAAGCATGCTGTTTAGGTCAGCTGATTTTTTTGTTTTCCTGGCAATACTTCCTCCATGAAGGAAGCCATATATGCTGATTTATATTCTATTACAAGCCTGACACTTTGATTAGTATTAGCTGCAGTGCTTTTAAGTAAATCATTTGCCTTTTTTTTTTAAATCACAAAATTCTACTTTCAAATTACTGGGTTGAAAAATAAACGCTGAGTTCTATAATCCTACACTTAGTAATCTCCCGGAGCCCAGGGTTTTGGAGCATAATTGACGATCTCTGTTTTAGACCTCTGACATAACCCATGAGAACCATAAGGATTTGACTTGTGTCTTCACTTCCAACTTGCAAAATAGAGACATTCAATATTTTCTTATTATATCCTAATTGTATGTCCAGGAATACGGACCCATAGTTTTTTCCTTATTGTTGTTCAAAGGCCATGGATATTATGGATAAATACAGAGGCCAGTTGTCGGCTTCAGCAATGCTGACTAGTATTTAAACTGTGCTTGCTGTAATGATGTATCTGTTTCCTGGATGATGAAATGATTGTTATAGAACTTTCTGGCACAGTCATAATCTGAGCTCCAGAATGAAAATACTAGTAATTGCAACATGGATGAAGATTTTGAAAAACAGCACAGTATTCTGAAAAGGAGTAGGGATTACTGAGTCAAGGAGACCTAGATTTAAATTCTGTCTCCCTTATGTACTCTCTTTGTGACCTTGGACAGTTTTATTAACCTTGACGGGCATTTGTTTTCTCATCTACAGACTTCATGGGTTTCTTAAGAGGATTAAATAAGATAATGCTCCTAAAGTACCTATTATTTGTATAGCTTTTAAAAATAAGAATGGGAAAGATAATGTGTGAGAAGAAAGGAGACTATAAGAAGTATTCAGAAAGAGGATGAAGAGTATAAAATGTTGGCTCCAAAAATTCTGGTCTAGATGCAAAGGTAGAATTGCCCACTAAAAGTGCTAATATAGTTAAATGGATGATGAGCATAGCTAGAGGTTTGAGGAGCTTGGAACCTGTATTTATAGACCAAGGATAGCATCAATAGTGGAAATATGGGAAGGAATGGGAAGAATATCAGCTTTCTGGGATAGAAAAGGGCAACATTAGTAGGTTCTATTCTAGTAGGGTATCAAGACTAAACCAGAGGGGAGCTCATGAAGAGAGCACTAACTAGTCTAGAGGTAGGTTGGAATAATGCTCAACAGGTGACAAGGCTGAAGCCATCCCCTGAGTCAGTGTAATAGAGTTATCACCCTGCGTGGCAGAATTGAGCTCACTTAGTCCTAAGTGGAATAGATAGACCTGTAGGGCTTGGAACTGCAAAATATCTCTGTGTTACATAGTAAGCTCTCTGTGATCTTTTTCATTTAGTAATAAATCATATTTGTATAGCATTTTTCAATATCAAATGTACCAAAGAACTTTTACATATGTTATTTTAATGGAGGCATCTCCGTGGTATAGATGAAGAACCTGAAGCTCAGAAAGGTCAAATGATTAGCACAAGGATGCACAGCTTATTTTCGGAGGAAGTGGGATTGGTATCAAGAATTTAAACTCATACACTTAACTTTTCTCAGAATGAAGCTGTGTCTCTCTCTGAGAGGGAAAGTTATCAGTTACAAATCATCTCGCTCACTTGTACTAGATGGAAGGAAATAGTAGGAGAGCAATGTCCCTGGGAAGGTCAGTAGAGGTGCAGTTGTTGAATGACATTGCTGCCAACACTTAAGGGTTACTTCTCAAAACAAGCCACTTTGTTGCTGTTTAGCTCTAAAATAATAGCCCAATGTCAATGCTATTATTCAGTTGAGAATCCTGTATTACTTGTGGATGGTTTAGGTCAGAGAGGATAAGTAACTCATACTCAGGCTACCACTTTCTCTTTCCATGACCATGACAGACATCAATAATTGATCATGATATCATTTCCCATTGGGTTGAGGTGAGGCTTCACAGTTTTCAATTTAGTGTTCTTGGCAGGCACTGCTCATTGTTCAGAATTGGTCTCCTCCCACTCCCCCTTCCCTCTGGTAATCACCATACTGTTGTCTGTGTCTATGAGGGCTTTTTTTTCCTCTCTTAATCTCTTCACCTTTGTCACTCAGCCCCACAACCCCCTTTTTCTGTCAGCTGTCAGTCTGTTCTCTATTTTGTTTTTTAATTTATTTTGTTCACTAGATTGCACATATGAGTGCAATCAGATGGTATTTCTTTCTTTGACTGGCTTATTTCATTTAGCATAATGCTGTCCAGGTCCATCCATGCTGTCGCAAAAGATAAGATTTCCTTCTTTTTTTACAGCTGAGTAGTAGTCGACTATGTGAGTGTACCACAGCTTTTTTATCCACTCATCTACTGATAGACATGGGCTGCTTCCCTATCTTGGCTACTGACTGTAAATAACGCTACAAGGAACATAGGGGTGCATGTATTCTTTTGAATTAATGTTTCCAGTTTCTTTGGACATATTCTGAGAAGTGGGATCACTGGGTCATGAGGCAGTTCCATTTTTAATTTTTTGAGGAAACTGCTTTACACAGTGGCTGTTTGTTCTACATCTTGGAAGATACTGTCATTTATTTATTTATTTTTTAAAATGTATTTTATTGATATTTTACGGAGAGGAAGGGAGAGAGAGAGAGAGTTAGAAACATCCATGAGAGAGAAACATCAATCAGCTGCCTCCTGCAAACCCCCGACTGGGGATGTGTCCGCAACCAAGGTACATGCCCTGGACCGGAATCGAACCTGGGACCCTTCAGTCTGCAGGCTGATGCTCTATCCACTGAGCCAATATTTATTCAAATAAATATTTGAATAAATTATTTAGGGCGATATTGTCATTTGTGACAAAGGGCCCTCCAGTAGTCATTAGTGAATTTCCCTTTTCAGAAGCGTTTTGTTATGAATTTCTTTCCTGCAATTCTGAAAATTAATTTTATTTCAGGGACCCAGAGAAGTGAATCATTTCTTTTGGGAAAAAAATTTCTCCATGCATTGTTCATTGTTACTAGCTCAGAAACCAGTTATTTGATTCCATAAAGTGTAAGGCAGCACTTTAAATGAGTCTCACTTCTACGACATAATTGAGCCCTTGATACTGAAAGTAACAAAGCAACATTAGAGTGTAGAGTTGTTCTAGAGCTAGGGAAGTATCAGTCACTTGGGGAGCTTTCTCAAAGTATATTTGCTTGTATTGTCATCTTCACAGCCCTTCTCACCTCCCACCTCCAGTCTTCCTTTGTTTTGGTGTCTCGGGGTGGTGGTGGGAGATTAGGCGACTGTTGGAGGGAAATGTACATTTTTGAAAAGTTCCTCTAAGTGTTCTGATACCTAAATATTTTCCCTCCCAAATGAGAACAGCCACACAATGGGGAAAAAACCTTAAATTTTAAGTTGAGAGACATTGTTGGAATTGACGTTTTTTTGTCCTGCCACTTTTCCTTGGTAAACTTGGCCTTTCCTCACATCTTATTTGGTTGCAAGTGACAGAAACCCAAGTCAAAGTGACCTTAGCAAAAGAAAAAAAAAAAAGAAGAATCCTAATATATAAAGAGCCAGGGGCCGTCACAACCAAAACAACTGGATGGATGACCAAACAGCAGGCTGCATGAGGCGACAAGGCCGGCAGGGGGGGCTGTTAGGGGCAATCAGGGCAGCAGGCAGAGGTGGTTAGGGGTAACCAGGCTTGTGGGGGGAGAGGGGCAGCTGGGGGCGACCAGGCAGGCAGGCAGATGAGCAGTTAGGAGACAGCAGTCCTGGATTGTGAGAGGGATGTCCAACTGCCGGTTTAGGCCTGATCCCTGGGGATCGAGTCTAAACTGGCAGTTGGACATCCCTTAGGGGTCCCTGATTAGAGAGGGTGCAGGCTGGGCTGAGGGGACCCCCCCCTCCCCATACACAAATTTCATGCACCGGGCCTCTAGTAATAAAATAAAGGGGGTAGTGGAATTTTTAGATCACATGCTTAACATGTTCAGAGTTGATTCTGGCTGGCTTCAGGTACTGCTGAATCGGGGATCCCAGCAATATCATAAGGACCTAGTTTTTCCTCCATCTTTTTAGCTCTTCTTTCCTCTGTATTGGTGCTCTTCTCAGATTCTATGTGGTGAGCCTCACTCATTTCAAGGAGGGAGTAATTTCTTTCCCCAATAAGTCTCCCAAAGGCTTTAGCTCCACTCTTTGGCTTAACTTGTCTCCTGACTATCCCTGAATCAGTCACCATCTCCAGTGTGGATGGAACACTGTAACTTGCTTACTTTGGGCAGAGAAGTTACTGCCCACTATTTTCCTCTATTGTTGTTATGTGGTTGTCTGTGACTGACATTTGTGCTGTTCCAGATGTTACATATTTTCTTCTTGGGTGACAGGTTCTTAGAGTTGAGAACAGGTGTGATTTTTCCTGAACCTGATTTGGAAGGTCCCAAGGGGGGAAAAACACCAGAAGAAAAGGAAACAGAAAGATATTTTCTAAAAAATGATATCACTGCTTCAGGTCATGATTTTTCCATATGTAAAATAGAAAATATAAATCAGTTGATCTTATGAGTTGCCTAATCATTTTGATTTTCTACAAAAACGAACAGAACATTGTGGCCTTTTCTAGTACCTATTACCTATTTTATAGTAAATGTACATATACACATGCAGACATGTATTTTTATAGAAGTCCCTGTGTGTGTGCATGTGCCCCTCAGCTTGCATACAAGGTAATGAGACTCAGAGAAGTCACCATGGTCCCACTGACAAATGTGACAAGAAATAGTTCTATATTTCCTAGCGATCAGTCTTTTTATTTACTAGATTATACTCAAATATTCATGGCTTACATTTGGCATATTAACCCTTTAAGAGGCTTTTATAATTTATGAGTCTCTCTAGAAATAAAAAGCCATAACTAAAAGGTGTATGTCTCCAAAGCTGGAATTTTAGGTACTACTATCAGAAGTGGGCAGGTGGGCCATAATACTGAGAAGGAACTTCGGAGCAAAGACAGGGTCTGTGCCATCATTTCAGCCGGAGGGGGGGGGGGGGGGCGGGGGGGAAGTAATTAGTTTTAAAAGCATCTATTTTAGTTTAAAAATAATCTGTCTTATTTTGACTGTTTCTTGATCTCTCACCATGCTCTTGTTATCATGAGTGTCGTGCTTGCTTTATGAATGACCTCTTCATCACATTTTTAACAATATTTTCATCCTAACCTATTATCTAATCAAGTCATGAAAACATGCCACTTTCCTAGAACATGGATTCTCCTTGCTCCTTAGCTACTACCCTTACAATGATGTATCAATGTGAGGGAAAAGTTAGAATTGAGTAGAGTTTTTTATTATTTTTAAATATACTATATTAAGTCTTGTGTATTTTATATAAAGCTAATTTGTTATTATTATTGTGCATTCATAGGACTGGAAGGCTCTTCTTCTTCTCCACATTTGGAAATGTTTGACATGAAAATTATTAGGTAAGGATTTAAAATCCAAACCATGGGCCCAGCACAACAAGCTGTGTCTCATTCACATGAAAATCACTTATTGAATGCCTATTCTGTGTAAGGCTGGATAATATATAGAGATGAATTGCTGTCTTACAGAGATAAGGCCTGCACATAAATCATTACAATGCAAGATGGGTAGTAATATCTGTCATAGGAGAGGAATAGATAAATTGCTATGAGAGGTGAGAGGATAAAGAAATTACTTGATTGTGTAGGGGCTTCGGAGTGCTGTCTGTTGGCATCTTTGGGCTAGAAGTAAATGACTTATTTTCAAATGTGCTTAGTCTAAAGCCAAAAGCATGTTCCCATTTCATTCTGGGAATAAGAGAAGTCTTTATGAAAGTGACAAGATTTAGGCGAAGCCCCCAAGAGATGAGTACGATTCAGACTTAAGACAATGCCAAGAAATAATTGAAGAAGAAATGTTTTAACCCATTGGCCTCCATTAAATGCTTAACTTGAGGTGACAGCTATTTGTTGTGGGTAGAAAGGAGAAATGCTGAGCACAAGCCCCTGCCTGAAGAGGCAGGTCACACTGAGGAGAGGAGGACATTCTGCATCTACTCCCAGGTAGATACCAAAGAGCTACCAAGAGTGGGGCGAGGTCTATGCATTAAAAGGAGAGAATAGACAAATACAATTGGGAAGGCAACCTGAAGGGCAATGATACAAATGGGATGTTTGGGAAATGGATGTGACCGTCCCTAAATAAAATAGTCACTTCTTTATATGAAAATAAGTATATGGAAAAGGACAAGATGGCCTGGATTTTCTCACCCTATATACCTGGTAGGTTCTGCTTTGGGTGTTGAGAATACAGCCGTGAACAAGAAAAAGTCCTTATACAGAAGGCGCTTATAATCTAATGTGGGGAGGAGTAAGTCAGCCAGCAACAATTACATATGCAGTGTGTTCTATGGCAATCTACATCTCAGGGCTGGGCTGGAATCCTTGTGAAATCTACTCCAAATATCCATTCTAGTTCTCAGTCTTAAGATTTTCCTTATGGGTAGCCATTTAGTAATGCTTTTTATTATTTCTTTAATTCATTCATTTATATATTTATTCAACAAATATTTGAGCATCTACTATGTTGCAAAGGCATTGTGATGGGCACTAGAGTACAGCAATGAACAAGATGGACAGTGGAACCCTGCCCTAATGGAGCTTGTATTCTACATCAATGTCATCTATGATGATAGAGATATCCTATAGGTGTGCTGCCCTATATGGTACCCACCAGCTACAGTGGCTACTGAGCATTGAAGTGTGACCAGCATGACCAAGAAACTGAATTTTTAATTTTATATAATGTTAATTAATGTAAATATAAATACATGTGACTAGTGGCTACTAAACTGTACAGCATAGTTCTAAAAGGATTATTAGATAATAAACTGGTGATGCTCTAAAAATAATTATAATTTAGGTGTTGTAAAAGAAATAAATGAGGTCCTAAGTTAAAAAATAAAAGGGAGAGGAGCCCTGATCAGTTTTGCTCAGTGGTTAGAGTGTCAGCCCACATACCAAAGGGTTGCAGGTTTGATTCCTGGTCAAGGGCATTATGTACCTGGGTTGCAGGTTGAATTCCCAGTACCAGTCGGGGCACATGTGGGAGGCAACCAATCGATGTGTCTCTCTCACATTGATGTTTCTCTTTCATCTCTTCTGCATCCCTTGCACTTTCTAAAAATCAATGGGTGAGAATTAACAAAAACAAAAAAATTAAAAAAGTAAAAACAAAAAGGGAGAGGAAGTATTATAAGGATGATCCAGTAAAACTTTGAACATATTTAAATGGAGATCTGAAGGATGAGAAAGAGACAGCTATAAAAAAGATTCTTGGAGAACAAAGTGGGGAAAAGCCCACGAGTAGGAAATTGCTTGGCATATTTGAAGGACAGAATGGCTGGGGTCTGCCAAGTGAGAAGTAGTGTGTACAAGAGGAAGCTGGAGGGGAGGCAAGAGCTTTATCCTTGCAGGTCAGGCTGAGAGACCCCACTGGTGCACAACCGGGGCCTGGGAGGGATGTGGGATGGCTCCAGGGTATATCCAGCCCGTCTCGCTCAGTCCCGGTCTGCTGGACCCCAGCAGCAAGCTAACCTACTGGTCGGAGTATCTGCCTCCTGGTGGTCAGTGCACATCATAGTGACTCGTTGACCAGTCAACTGTCTGCCCCCTGGTGGTCAGTGCATGTCATAGTGAGCGGTTGAGCGGCCTTAGCATATCATTAGCATATTACTCTTTGATTGGTTGAATAGATGCCCAGATGACTGGACACTTAGCATATTAGGCTTTTATTATATAAGAATATTATTATTTGGTTAATCCACATCCAAGAATATTTTTCCATTGATTTTTAGAGAGAGTGGAAGGGAGAGGGAGAGACAGAGAAACATCTATGTGAGAGAGACACATCAATTGGTTGCCTCCTACATACTTCCTGACCAGGGCCCAGGGAACCTGCAACCTAGGTACATGCCCTTGACTGGACTCAAACCAGGGATCCTTCAGTCTGTAGGCCTGGGCAATCAGTTCAATTAGACAAAGGGTGTAGCAATGTAAATAATTGTTTAAAAGGTTGTTTTAATAAGAGTAATCAATTATAGATTAAAAGTAGGATAAAAACTATTCTATTTTTAAAAACATTGCTAAAAGAAAGCGTGGGAATACTTATGTCCTAAAGCTTTTGAGAGAAAACATGGGGGAGGTAAAGAAGATAATAGAAAATTGACTTAAAATAACTTGACTATTTTAAAGCTCTCAATTCTTGGTTTTGGAGTTTCTTCTCTAAATGGATAGATACTCAGACTAGAGAAGGGTGATGTCTTCAGGGAGATCCAGTCATTACAGAGATTTAGTGCCCATGGGAGGGGGTGCTGGCAAAAAGCAGTGTTTTTCAAGCTGCCACTTTTGTCAGCTTCATTGATTTTAAAAATTGCTAAAAACTTGCATTTGAGAATGTGATTACTCTGTGGCAATGTTTATGTACTTCCTTTTTTTCTCTGTAGAATCACGGTACATTCATTTGGGTTCTAGAGGCAAGAGGATTACCTTTAACTGATAAAAATGATGACAGAATGCAAAGTGTCATGATGTGTTTTGTTCTACAGAAATAGCACTTTTCAGTCAAATAGTAATATGCATTACAGTTGTGTTAATTATTACTCTCCAATGACTAACATTGACTTGAATGATTTTCTTTTTTACTTTTTCAAGTTTTTTTTTTTTACTGTAGTCCAGCAGTAAATTATACATGTATTCTATGTCAGCAAGTAGGTTGTTTTTGTTTTTGTTTTAATATGTTTTTACTAACTACAGAGAGAAAGGGAGAGAGAGAGAGAGAGAGAAACCTCAATGATGAGAAAGAATCATGGATCTGCTGCCTCTTGCATGCCCCCCACTGGGAATTGAGCCCGCAACCCAGGCATGTGTCCTTGACCGGAATTGAACCCAGGACCCTTCAGTCTGCAGGCCAACACTCTATCCACTGAGCCAAACCAGCTAGGGCAGCAGGTAGGTTTTAATAACTCAATATGATATTAAATAAAGCATATAAATAAGAGCATCTATTTTGAGCTAATCATCATGCCAAGCAGTTCTATCAGGCTTCAGATTTTTCATAATTGTTCACAAGCATTGTGTTATGTCATACTCTCAACAGCCCATGGAGGGTATGGTATGGGATATTTTCTGCCTTTTACTTACAGCGACCCTGAGGCCAACTCTCCTATGCCCAGGGAGATTGAATGACGTGTGGAAAGAACTAGAAGCCAGGACACAGGCTACTATATCACTTGCCCTTTTTTTCTGTTGGAAGAAAGAAGAGTACAGATTCTCCTCTAGACCTTCTTTAATATTCAGTGCTATGCCCTAGCAAAACCATGGACTAGGGAAAGCCTTTGGATTCAGAGAAGGAAAAGTCTGTGTATCCATTAGGAATCTTTGTAATACAAATAACCAAAATGTGACCCATAGTGGGCTAAAAAAAAATCAAATGACTTCATTGGCTCCTATAACTAAAAAGTCCAGAGGTAGGACTGGCTTCAGGGCTCAAATAATGAAATTGTGACCTGTTGTGCATCTCCTTGAACTATGAACTGGTTCCAGGATCAGGTAAGCCCTCTCCTCATTTTGCAAAGAGAATTCCATATTTCAAATATTAAGTAGCACATAGTGGGAAGAGCATACAAGGGATAGTTAGGAAATCTGCTTGAGTCTCTGTTATGCCCCTGGCTGTGTGAATGTCACCTGTCAGAGCAGAGTGGTCAGAAAAGTGAGAGTTAGCCCCTAGAATGTGTATTTCCAGATGGAAATCTACAGTGTGGAGGGGCATTGGAGGGGAGAGCACGTTGGCCTCAGCATTTGCAGGAATGATAGTACTCTATTTGGACTCACATAATTCACAGGTCCACCCCAGGACCACCTACTCGGGTGTGGGCAATGGGATGCCAGCTGTGCGTCTGCATCACCTAAACCAGAGGAGAGGCCACCTTGGGATATGGGGCTGTCTATGGCTGGGAGCATGGTGAATGCTTTCTGGGTGGTCCTCTACCCCTAAAATGCACAAGATGCAACATTGATCTCCCAAAAATTAACCCTCAACTCTCAGCCTTTTTAGGACCACTAGCTAATCCTTTTGGCTAATTGTTCAGGGAACCAGAATTCATCTCTCCTTCTTCCTCTCATAAGGACTCCCTAGTCGCAAGCTGCTCCAAGGGGGATTGGGCTATTCCAGATGGCTTTGATCCATGCCAGTACTCTTCATTATGTAAACTTTCCTTCTGACAGCTCACGTGGAACATGTCACATCTTGAAAGAGGAGTTTTCATTAGCTACTTTGCTGCTGCCAAATGGAATCAGTGTATTCGGTGGGCCCTGCCAAATGTCAGAGGGAACTTTCCTCTGTCTGCAGCACCAGCTGGGCTCCCACCATTAAGCTGAAGTTCCTATTTTTCAAAGATCAACAAATTTCATGCCTCATGTGGAATAAGGACTCTTTCAACAGGGGAGTGTTACATAGCCAGTGGCAGAACTGAGGATAGAATCCAAGTTTCCTCAGTGGCAGTTTTGTGTTCTTTCCCTGGTGCTCCTTAATCTTTAAAATCTGAAGCGTTATTTTAAAAATAGAAATTGAGTAAAATGTGACAGAGGGCGTGCATTTATTATGAAAAGGAACTTGGCCACCAACTTTACTTCCCTCCCTCGCCTCTCTGCCATATGTAGTCAGTCAGTACATCCTACTTACTGTTTCTTGTAAGGACTTCTACATATCGTTTTTTGCTCTGCACTGTATGGGTCATTGTCATTTCCTCCTGGACTACTGTACACTATCAACAGTGGGCTCTCTGCTCAGAGCAGACACAGGAAATTGTCTAAAATCAAGTCTGGTCTTGGCAGTTTCCTACATAAACCTTGACAATGACTCCCACTGCCCTTGCCTCAACTTTAGCATTTTAATGAGGTTTCCTGTACTCTTTTTTTTCCCCCCCCCCAGTCTCCAGACCATTCCTCATTAAAAGCACGGTGACCTTTTTGATCTCTTAGAGCCAACTCACATTTTTTTCCAACTTGCGGCCTTTGCACATGGTATTGTTCTTACTTGGAATGTTATTCTCCTTCCAAACCCACTTCCTTCAATTGAATAATGTCTACTCATTCTATTCATCTCAGCCTTGAGGTCTCCTAATCTGGCAATCTTTTCCTCATCTTTCACTATGGCCTAGCTGCCTCTACTAGGTATATCCATAACATCCTCACTATGCTTTCTCTTATATCAGCCTCTTTGACACACACCACAGTCCCTTTGCATACACACATGCATATACACATGCACACATACATGCACACACACCCTTCGCTCTGAGCATGTTGTAAACTGAGCACACTTAATGCAGACTTGGAAGTCATGGGAAAGGAGCCCACTGTAGAATGGGGAGCTTTGCCTCTCACGGCTTCTACTTTTCACCTCTCCTTACATCACTGTTGACCAAAAGGAAGTCTTCTCCATAACAAGCCCAGCATTTGCCGAAGACAATTATAGTTATCAATCACTTTTTTTTTCTTTTGTAATCAAGTTTCTTTAGCTTACACATAAAAGGAAGTGTTTATCCTGGGACATATGTAGAGCAAGCATCATCCCTCTTTACCTACAATAACCCTTCCTTTTTTCAGTTTCTCCATTCTAAGAGAGATGTAAGTGACAATTATTTATAGAGTTTGGACCCCAGGGGCAATTCACCTCTAAATCAAAACTGAATTCTTAAAAAAGGAGAGTTACATTCCAGTGGTAAAATGTCAGGAAGCATCCTGAGCGACAAGGATGTTGGGGTGAGCAGAGCTATTGAGTCCCCTAGAACCTCACCTTGTGGGTGTCTGCCCAAGGTCTTGGAGCCTGAGTGGAGAAAGTAACTTCAATGTCAGGTTTATGATCCTGTGACTAGTTCTTCTCAAAAAGTCCTTTTAAACTCCATTCTGAGTGTGTGTGAGTGTATGTGTAACACTGTGATCTAAGTCACTATTAATTCTCCATTGGGTGGAGTAAATAACCTCCTCAATAAGTTTACTACTTTAACGCTTGTTCTTCCATAGTTGCTTCTCACCATAGTAGCTGGAATGGTATTTTTAAAAATATATTTCATTGATTTTTTACAGAGAGGAAGGGAAGAGGGATAGAGAGTTAGAAACATCGATGAGAGAGAAACATCCATCAGCTGCCTCCTGCACACCTGCTACTGGGGATGTGTCCGCAACCAAGGTACATGTCCTTGACCGGAATCGAACCTGGGACCTTTCAGTCCATAGGCTGACACTCTGTCTACTGAGCCAGACCAGTTAGGGTTAGAATGGTATTTTTAAAAACTAATCATAACACTCCTCTGTCCAAGCCTCCCTAGGCTTCTTACCTCACTCTGAGTAAACACCGAGTCTTCTGGGACCTGCCCCCCTCTACCATGCTGATCTTTGTTACCTTTACCTAGTAACACTGTCCTGAATGCTCCTCACACATGCTGGGCCTGCTCCTAATTGATGACTTTTTTAGTGGTTATATCATTTGCCAGGCTCACGGCCCTCCTACCTAATTTCGACGTGGTTCACTCCTTCAAGTCTTTGCTCCATGCCCCTTCCCAATGAGGTATACCTCAATCACCCAATTTAAAACTCCTGTGAAGTGCTTCTGACCTATTAATGTTCTGTTTTTCTCATAGCCCTTATCTAATCTATGATGTAACTTCCCTATTTATTAGGCTTATTATCTGTCTCCTCCAGGTAGAATGTGATCTTCAAAAGGGCAGGGTTGTCGCCTCTTTTACACTGGCGACAACTGAGGGAAGGGAGGCCTTAGCCAGCAGTGGCAGCAGGCAGCTGGGGGAAGGGAGGCTGCTAGGGACCCTACCCATGCACAAATTTTGTGCACTGGGCCTCTAGTGTAAGTGTATAAAAGGCTCAAAATTTCCAAAAGCATAGCACTTTTTGGGACATCTAATGTGCAGGCACAAAGCCTGGTTGGTCCCCTAGGGAATTCATGTCATGGTGTTGCATAACTCCCAAGTTATCAGGTAGAGAGTTTATCTACTTACACAAATAATCTGTTCAAGTAGATTAGGAAAAGTTTAATTCATTATAGAAACTTTGTAGAAAGAAAAATGATTTTTTTTTAAATTAAGCTTTCGTATTCAAAGGGATAATTTATAATTAGGTGAATGAAATTAACTTACAGATAATAGTTGACTTCTTATCCACATTAGGAAAGAAATGAGTCTTGTCTGTAATTTTTAAAGTTTATTCTTTTAAGCACAGGCCTCTATACATAGTAGGTGTTGGGTTATCACTGCTGATGAAAATCGGATCACAAGCAGAAGCCAGAGGGATGTGGATGTTATCATTCTATCCAAAGGCAAATTTCGTATCCCATAAAGGTTAATCTTACAGCTTCTAAAATTATGAACAATAGACTTTTTCACAGAAGTGGTGGTACCCAGGTGGATTAATTATCTTTTTGTTCCCATTAACTAGTGGCAGATATGAAGAGCCCATAGCACAGAGCCAAAGAACTGATATTAGTCATAGTTTTGTTGCTGATCATGGGAAAGAAAATTGGGTTAATGAGAGGGCATGGGGATTGAGCACCATAGTCTCTGATGGATTAGACAGTACGTAATAGGATTGAGGAGGAACACACGCATGCTCTGAAAAATCAAGGGGTAATTGAGCAATTTCCAACAAAGGAGATAGAAGGAAAATTCTCACAGGAAGAAAGAGGGTCCCCATGTTGGGGAACTTGACTCACCTCTAACTACTGCTTGGCTCAGCCCTTATCAAATGCCTGGAACTCAAGTTCAACTGACATTTAAACCACTGACTATGTAGAATTTGCATTCTCTGAGAATAGCTGCAGATGGCTCCATAGTCTGGCTCCAACCTTATGCAAAAATTTCACATTCAATGTGTATGACACTTGTTTCTCTCCATCCTCTGCTTGGACATGTCCAATGACAGTAACTCACTGGTTACTTAAGAATTCAGTTTCTGACATTAGAAAGGCTATACCTGAATCCTGGATTAATAATATATTAAATGCTCTCTAAATAATATATTAAACATCTCTAAACCTCAGACTGAAAAATGCTAATGAGGGTGGTATAGAATTTATATCACAACGTAGGTACAGGATTAAATAGTTAAGGCAAAGAAAAACAGTTATTAGTGTGCCTGGCCTGTATTCACTACTTTGTAAAAGTTATTACTATTTTTTTAATTTAATCACACAAATGTTCAACATTATCTTTCCATTGAAATAGCACACGTGAAAGGGCTTTGCATCCTTGCCTTCTTCGGTGTTTGCAATAGCTCTTTGTAGACATCCTTGTTCGTCTTCTGCTGAGAAGACCATGACCCAATCTCGGTGCTAGTGTCTCATGTGCATTCTCCTTCTCTTGCAGACAAGAAATAAAATGTTATCTTGGTAACAGGGCTTGCTAGGCAAAGCTTTTCTTTGACAACAGAGTGCCTTCATCACCTCTTTCTTGCCCCCCTGTCCCTATTCATGGCACCTCTGCCCCTAGAAGTCAAGAAATTGCATGGTATCTCTCAGCATTTTCACCTGACCAAAAAGAAAAGAAAGAAAGAAAGAAAAAGACTCAGATATCAGTCATGTGTACCTCAGAAAGATGACCTTTGAATTCTTCTCCTGAGGGTTTTAACACTTTAAGTTGGATTCTGAGGGCAACAGGACTTTTCCCACCAAATGAATTCTAGGCATGAAGGAGCAGCTGCAAATCAAGTTCACAATATGTGGGCGGCTACCTAGACTGACATCCCTTTTGCTAGGGACCTGGATCCCATTCTCCATGGGAAAGTTCTGGCCACTCAGTAGCTCCAGTTTTATTAGGAAAGGAAGCTGGGGTGTCTAGACATGAACAAATTTTCATGGAAACTGGGAAGGTCATAGAATTCAGGGCTATTAATACTGGAAGAGAACCATTCTAATCTTCTCTTAGAAGGGGTACCTGAGGTCCACTGCACTCAAAAGTCAGAGAGACTAATGTCAGAACCTTCACTGGGATCCAGGATTCCTGGCCCAGGAACTAGGGACTCCAGACCTGCAATTAGCATTGCTGGTTAAAGACCTTAACTTCCCTCAGGAATGGTTTAAACCCGTGGTCGGCAAACTGCAGCTCGCAAGCCACATGCAGCTCTTTGGAGCCTTGAGTGTGGCTCTTCCACAAAATATCACGGCCTGGGCGAGTCTATTTTGAAGAAGTGGCCTTAGAAGAAGTTTAAGTTTAAAAAATGTGGCTCTCAAAAGAAATTTCAATCGTTGTACTGTTAATATTCGGCTCTGTTGACTAATGAGTTTGCCGACCACTGGACTTTAAACTCTTTTTTTTTTTTTAATAAATCTTTATTGTTCAGATTATTACAGGTGTTCCTCTATTTTTCCCCCCATAGCTCCCCTCCACCTGATTCCCCACCCCACCCCATGCCCTTACCCCCGCCACTGTCTTCATCCATAGGAGTAAGATTTTTGTCCAAGCTCTTCCCGCACCCCTCACACCTGCTTCCCCTGAGAATCGTCAGTTCACTCCCTTTCTATGTCCCTGATTCTATTATATTCACCAGTCCATTCTGTTCTTCAGATTTTTTATTCACTTGATTTTTAGATTCACTTGTTGGTAGGTATGTATTTGATGTCATTTTGTTGTTCATAATTTTTATCTTTACCTTTTTCTTCTTCCTCTCCTTAAAGAATACCCTTCAGCATTTCATGTAATCCTGGTTTGGTGGTGATGAACTCCTTTAGCTTTTTCTTGTCTGTGAAGCTCTTTATCTGATCTTCAACTCTGAATGATAGCTTTGCTGGGTAGAGTAATCTTGGTTGTAGGTTCTTGCTGTTCATCACTTTGAATATTTCTTGCCACTCCCTTCTGGCCTGCATAGTTTCTGTTGAGAAATCAGCTGACAGTCGTATGGGTACCCCCTTGTAGGTAATTAACTGTTTTTCTCTTGCTGCTTTTAATATTCTCTCTTTGTCTTTTGCCCTTGGCATTTTAATTATGATGTGTCTTGGTGTGGTCCTCTTTGGATTCCTCTTGTATGGGGTTCTGTGCGCTTCCTGGACTTGTACATCTATTTCTTTCACCAGGCAGGGAAAGTTTTCTGTCATTATTTCTTCTAATAGGTTTTCAATATTTTGCTCTCTCCCTTCTTCTGGCACTCCAAAAATTCGGATGTTGGTTCGCTTAAAGTTGTCCCAGAGGCTCCTTACACTATCTTCATATTTTTGGATTCTTTTTTCTTTTTGTTTTTCTGGTTGGATGTTTTTTGTTTCCACATATTTCAGATCTTTGGTTTGATTCTTGGGGTACGTTGATCTACAGTTGAGTTTCTGTATATTCTTTATTTCAGACAGTGTATGCTTCATTTCTGACTGATCCTTTTCCATTTTTTTGGCATTCTCATTAAGCTCCTTGAAGGTCTCATCAAGTTTCTCAGCGGTTTTAAGAAGATTCTTGAGTAACCTTATAAATGTGGTTCTGAACTCTATGTCATCCAGTAGTTTGCTTTCCTCCGTTTCTTTCATTCGTGACATGTTTCTTTGTCTCCTCATTTTGGCTGCTTCCCTGTGTTGATGGAATAGCTTTGTGTGGTAGGTGACCTATAGGGGGCAGTAGCTCAGCCTCCCCAATCACCTGATGTGGACACTCTTGGTACACCCCTTTGTGGGCTGAGTGCAAAGACTTGGTGCAGTTAAAGCCTTAATTGCTGTTGGTATACTGGGAGGAATTGACCTCCAGGCCAATTAGCTGTGAGCACTCGCTGTGTCTATAATGGAAGAACTGCTGCGCTGAAGACACACTTAGGGGCAGGACTTGTTTCAGTGGGGCTTTGGTGCTCACTGAGTCTGCCTTTGAATGTGTCACTTATGGATGTGAGGAGTTGAAATCTGGTGTCTCACTCTGACCACTAGGTACACTGGCTTCTGGATCTCCAATGGGGTGCAGGCCAGCTACTGTCTGAGGCCATCCAGCAGGAGCTACAGTGAGAGCTACAGTTTTCTCCTCTTTGCTTGGGGTTTGGAGGTTTTGGAGCTGTCTGACCCAGGCTGCAAGTTTGCTAGGTTAAGCTGCGATAGGGCGGGGCTTTCTTCTGCTAACGCTGCTGCTTGGAGCTTGGGTGGGTTTGTAGGTTGTTCAGGGCGGGGTCTCAGGGTGTCACTAGGCTAGGGCGTGGCAAACAGCAATGGCTGCTAGTTAGCCGGCTCTGTGTCCCCAAGGGCGTCCCGGAGTCCCGTGCCCCAGTGCCGTAAACAATTATTCCTGCGCGCAGCTCTGCAAGTAAGCCCCCCTCACTGGCAGACAGTCCAGCTTCTCCCCGTAGGAGTTTGGGTCCCCCGCGTCTCCCCAGAAACTGGATTTCAGAGTAATCAGGGGCTTGTCTCCCTTTGGGTTGAAAAAAGCAACGCCCGCAGCCAGCCCGGATCACGCGCCTCCGTACCTCAGCTTTTCAGCGCTCGTGCACGTCTCGATGCTCCTTTCTCTTTCCTTCTAGTTGTAGAACTTCCACTCAGCCAGCTTTCCCGTGGTTCTGGGTGACAGACGTTTTGTCTTTTAGTTGAATTTTTGAAATTGTTGAGCGAGGCAGCAGTTTAGGTGTTTACCTACGCCGCCATCTTGAATTTTCTCCTGGACTTTAAACTCTTGAGCCTATGAATAATGTGCTGATCTCTTCTTTTGAAATGACGTCCTAATAATGCTTAGGTGTCATTCCCTCCAAAGCTGGTCCTGAATGCACACAAGAGTTGAGGGATTTTGTTTCATAAAGAGAACTGAAAGACATCCCCAACCCTGCTCAGCACTAGGAGGCTGCTCAGGCTGCTACTGGCCAAGGACATGTTACTCTGTTTGTGTCTTGTTCCGAATGCCCTGCCTGCCTTTCCCACAGAAGCAAAAGGCAAAGGAAATGTTGATGCATTTGGAGATTTCTTTCACATAATCAAAGCAAGGCTGGAGCCAACAACCTGAATTTAATTACCGCTGTGACAGCTGGGAGGCAATTAATCCTTCTTTCACTCCTCCTTCCTCTGCCCCAGCTTCAAAGTGTCAATGCTTTCCCCCCTCCCTCTCGTACTAATTAGAAACATGCTGTAGGGTGAAAGGTGACCAGTGTGAAGCTAGCACCATGTCACCAAGCCCCTTGGATAGCAGAGAGAACTCAACGTTGCAGCAGGCTGGTTCCTCCAACACAGGAGCTTCTGCTTCTGGTGTAGGAAGGAGAACTGGCTGGAAAGCTGGCCACAAGGTCTGACTCTCCCGCTACTCACCTGCTCCATGAGCTGAGCAAGTCACTTGATATCTCTGGGTAGGTTTCCACATCTGGGCATTTAGGACTCCCAGACCTTCAAAGTGAATGTGCTTAAACAGTGAAAGCATCATTCCAGTGTCTGAGACGGAGACTGGATGTCTTTGTCAGGTCAGCTGACATTGCAAAATACAACAGATAAGATGGCTTAACAGGCATTTATTTTCCGCAGTTCTGGAGGCTGGGAAGTCTCAGATCAAGGCGTGCCTGCCTTCTCTCTTTGTGTTCCCATGGCTTTTTCTCTTGAATGAGAGAGAGAGAAAGAGAGAGAGAGAGAGAGAGAGAGAGAGAGAGAGAGAGGAAGGGAGGGAGATTTCTTAGAAAGCTGCCCACCCTTATGACCTCCTTTAACCTTAATTAATTTTCTAAATACAATCACATATTGGGGTTAGGGCTTCAAGATATAAATTTTCAGAAAACACAGTTCAGTCCATAGCACCTGAAAAACAACTTCCTTTAAATAAAGCCATGGACTAGACTTGGAGACCCAGGACTTGGAACTTTAGAGGATGAAGAATTCTTAAGTAATGTATTTAAATATGGGGGTAAGGTTTTCATTGTTGTTAATCTTTACCTGAGGATATTTTTCCCCTATTGATTTTAGAGAGGGAGGGAGAAAAACGATGTGAGAGAGACACATAGATTGGTTGCCTCCCATACAAGCCCTAATCAGAGCTGGGGTTCAAATCTGCAACCTAGGTACATTTCTTGAGTGGAAATCGAACCTGTGATGCCCTAACCACTGAAAAACACCAGCTAGGGCATGGGGGTACGTTTTTTACACACTGTTCTCTCTTGGCAAATTGTCTCCTTCGTTCCACTACGTCACCCTAGCACCAATGACAGGCTCAGCTTCAGCCCCAGGACCAGACACGTGACAGCAGTGAAGAGAGAGGGATTCCAATATCCAGGGTCAAGGGCAAGAGGCCCATTGTTACCTCCTTCATGGATGCCTTCACTGTGTCATTGAGCTTTCTGTTGTTTGTCCTAGGAGCCAGATTTCTAGATAATAGTTGTAATTATTTAAAGAAAGTAAAAGTTGAACAATTTTGGATTAAGAGTGGGGAAGATTAATCACCCCAGGGAGCTGTAGAAGTAAAGTGATTTTTTTCCTAGTCACTGGCCAGTTAGATTTTAAAATGGGGCTGTGAATTTTCTAAATCCCAGTAGGAATATTAGATTGGTAATTAGCTCCTCCATAATTCCTTTCTGCTGTTTAAAGATGATTATGGCCCCAAATCTCATTACATTAACTGGATAATTCTTTCCAGATGTAAACGGCTGTAGAAGAAAAAAAAAATAAAGTAAAAAAAAAATAGCATCCTTTTATTCTCAAAGTGCTTTCAATTCATCTGGGCTACATTTCTTACCCATACCAGCTTGCTAGTTTATTTTATTTTTTTCTGAAATTATTGATTATTTTCTGGAAACCATAGATTCCATAGGTGAGACATTCCCTGCTTATATCATTGTAGTTTAGACTTTTTCCCAAATGCTAGAGGTCGCAAGATGTGTGTGAGAGAAAAGATACCGTACAAGAAATAGATTACCGGCACCTCTGTAATTTGAGGTACACATTTCACTATTTTCTGTTCCCATCTTTATTATTGACCAATCTTATGGCCTTAGAGGAATCCCTTCCTCATTCTAGACATCAGGTTCTTCTCTTTAAAATGTGGGCACCCAACTAGGCCAGAGTGGTCAATGGGAGGTCTGCAGGCTGAATCTTCCTCTTCAACTTGCCTTCCTTGACCTTCACAGTGCTTTAAAAATGTGAGAAATAATGGTATACATTCTAGAGTTCTGGCTTCTCTTGGCATATCTGCAGATCTGGCAAGAGTGATCTACATTCCTACATAAAAACAATTGGCCTATTCTCACTGGTGGCTGTCCTCGGAGACAGAGTGCTCATTGCTGCCTGCTCATTCAAGGTCCCAGTACCAAGGCAGTTCACTCATGGATGTCATCTGCCTGGCCTTTGAACGAGTGACTCCTAGAATAGGTGATCTTCAGGCTCTTCTCAACTCTGATTCCATGAGGCAATGACTTGCCTCTCCATCACTACAGAAGCTTCTCGCTTAAAGGCCAAGAATGAGTCTGAGGCTAACTGCACATCTGTGGTGGCCCTGACTCTGCCACTCATTGTGACCTGCAGATTTTTCTTATGGTTGGTGTCCTGACTCTATATGTCATCAATTTCTCCAGGGGCCATGTCCAAAATGATCTGGAAATAACATGCTTTGAACTAGGCTTATAGATTTGGGTGTTTTTTTTTTCTTTCTTTTTCCTGAGGACCATTTTAGGCAGATCTACTCCAAGTGATAGTAGTAGTAGTAATAATTATTAATAACAGTAGTAATCATAGTCTATATTACTCAAGCACAAATTAAAGAATACACTCACTGGATCCAATTATGAGTCAGTGACCTTAAGCATAGCATCGGTATCAGGATGGTAGGCAGCCTCTCGAGCTCTTCCCTAATGACCTGGCAGAACATCTAAACAAGCTCCCATGATGTGCAAAAGGAGGGAGACAACATGATCATTTGGAATGTGCCAGACCTTTCAAAAGAACACAAAAGTACAATGTGAAATGCAAGTCACAGTTCTGTTTGTTCTGCAAGAGTGTGAAAATCACACTTTTCCCCTCTAGATCAAGATGAAAAGCAGAAGTACAAGAAGCAGTAGTTTATGGAACAACTCTCTGTTGGCACCTCTAAATGACAACCCCCTTCCCCCACGTCCCTCCCTGAAATACCCCTGCCCGTTGCTTGACTGGGCACGTTACTACTTGATCCTTTTAATTTCATGACAAACCTACAAAGAAGTTTTATAAAATCCACCAAACTGAGGAGATTCAGAGAAGTTAAGTGACTTGCACAGGCTGTAGAGCTGGAATCCTTGACATTGGAACTCTTGATGTCAACCTTGTTTTGCTGCCACTGCCAAATAGGCAGGTTTGCTTCATGGTTTTTTTGGAGCCCTTCCAAAATGTGGAATGGAAGAATGGCATAGTGGGTAAGATCACCGCTCTGTGCTTTTTCCACATCTGGAGGGAGGATTCCATGTGAACCTGGAACTCTTTGTACTCAGCAAACTTAGGCCATGATCATTATTAATGTATATATCACCTACTCAAAACTAGCAAGCACAAATTAGAGAGCCAAGATTGCATCTGTTCTTCCCATAGATATCCCAAGTGTCCAGATATCCCAAAGAATCCTTCACTTTTTGGTAGGCAATCAATATTTGTTGAATAAATGCATGTATCTATGATGAACCAATGGAAGATCTAATAACATGGAAGATTATTTGTCTCTAAAAGGAGCAATATTACAGGTTTAAGGTTTTCACTATCAAACAAGCTTTATGCTGTAAGTTATTGCAATTGCCATGTGAGCAAGGAAAAAAATAGCTTCATAAATCAGCACCATCAATCATGCCAAATACCTGTTGGACTCCATTTCCATGGCTCCTGTTGTGGACACTGTTCTGTGGCCTCTTGCGACCACCAGAGGGCAGTGTATAGTCACTCAAGCTGGAAGTTGAATTTGTTCTAAATAATACCTTGACAGTGTTTGTGTGGTTTTATTCCTGAGATGTTTGCATGGTGTTTACAAGTGTGGGACAAGATTGCTTTTTAACTACTTGCACTTTAAATGAATTGTGTTGTTTTTACTGTTTAATATTTAATTAGTGAACACAAGAAGCAGGTTTGGTACTTTTGTAAGGCTGACACTATTATACCACCATGGGATGGGAAGGCAGTAACATGGATAAATGACATGCCTTACCAATTTTATAACTTCTCCTTTAGGTCTTAGTGGGGTGAGATTCACCAATATGAATCTCTGAATGATTGGCTCAGACTTTAATCATGGCTAGCACACAAGCAGCACCACCCAATTTCAGGAGTTAGGAATTGCCATTATTTTTCAAGCAGAAAACAAGGTTTCTCGGGGGTATGAAGGGACCTTTGTGTATGTCCAACTTCCTGATTCTGCAGCAGCTCAGCTAACAACAAGTCCCAGGATGCTTTGCAGTGGTTCCTGTGCTCTTCCTGGGCTCATTTCATGGACTTTTGAGTCATGATGGATGAGGAGCTTGCTCTCTCGATGGTGAAGGACTGGTTGTTCATTTTGGAATTTACGTTTAGTTACCTTGGATTTATTTCTATTTCTTCCATAAAGAAAAGAAATAATAATTTCACTTGTGTGACCAAGGTGTTTGGGGAATTTACTTTCATAAGCAGGATTTTGAAGTGATGCTAAACTAAGTATTAGCCTTGGGATGAGGGCATTAGGCCTGATGGACCACAGCCTCACTTATAGTTACTGGTACACATGATAAATTGCTGTCTGCAGATGCTTGAGCCTATTTAGTCTGATTTCTCTCCCATAGAAATCTGTGTGTTTGAGTTTTTCTTACTTTCCTGCAAATGTTCTTTTATTTTAGTCTTTTTCCTGGAGTCCTGGAAACCCAATCACATGGGAGTCAGTCAGGACACCATTCATATTGCCTTCTTTGTAAATGCCATCTCTTGAAGCACAGTTCCAGCTGGAGGTGACTAGACTCCAGAGGTAGTCCAAAGGTGAGGCTCTGGTATAGATGTTACCTTGCAAGACGCAGCCAAAAGCATCTCAAACTGAGGCCCAGAAAATGTTCATTTTATTTTATTTTTAAAATATTTTTTTATTGATTTCGGAGAGGGAGGGATAGGGAGAGAGATATAGAAACATCAATGATGAGAGAATCATTGACCGCCTGCCTTCTGCATGACCCAAACTGGGGACTGAGCCCACAACCCAGGCATATGCCCTGATCGGGAATCTAACTGTGACCTCCTGGTTCATAGATGACACTCAACCACTAAGCCACACTGACTGGGCAGAAATTGTTCAGTTTAACAAGCTTTCTAGATCACTCTTATGCAAGTGACCAATGGACAACTCTTTGGGAAATATTATTTTTCCTAGAAAACTCCATTCAATAAGACAGAAGAATAAAAGCCGAAGACAGGATAGAAGTACACTAGTAATTATTTAGTACCAGTTCCGTCTTGGGTTCTGAGCTAAGCATGAGTTGTTTGATTAATTTAACTTTATTTAACTCTGTTCAACTTACAGAAGAAAAACCAGAACCCTACTGATTATGAAATAACTCTTCTATAACCCAGTGATCTCAAAGCTCAAAAATGCCTATAATAACAGCTAGTCAAGTATCACATCTATAGTTGGCACTCTGGGATACTATCAGTCTCCAGAAAATGTACACACAATCATGAAACCCAATTACAGCTCACTTTGGGCTTGTTACAACTCGTTGTTGTCAGATTGACTAGAGTTTTTGAGTGAATCCACAAGGATATATTTATTTTTATGTGGAATTTCTTGGTTTGTAAAAAAAAAATGTTAGCCACAAGTCCAAATGTATAAAAAGTACAATATGGGACAAACAAAAGACTTCCGTGGGCCAGATCCAGATAACGGGTTGCCAATCTGCATTTCTGGCTCAACCCTTGGTAACCATCGCTAGGTTATAGGTGTAAGAGGCGTTTGATTATCGTAGACTAGTGGAAAAGATGCACTATGGTAGACTAGAGGTCAGGGGACTTGGTTTTAGACTTGGTTCTACAGTATGTTAGCTGTGAAACTTGAATCGTTTCCCTGCTCTCTCTGAGTACCAGTATTTTATCTGAAAGAACAAGTAGAATTAGTAATACCTACCTCTCATGATTTCTGCAAGAAGAAAGTGAAATACTATGTGTCAACATTTTTCAAACTTTAGTAATTGACAAACAACCTTCACAATTTTTGCTATGTCCAAGTATCCCTTCTATTATTTAGCTAATATTTTTCTTTTGACTCACTTTTAAAAATCTGAAATATCTACGTTCTCCTCAGTCAAAGCAATCATATCTGTAGAAACATAAGTTCAAACTACTCATTTTCCCCCTAATCATATGATAAATTAAAACAATTTCACGGTAGTTTGGCTCTATCCCTTTTTAAACTTTTACAATCTTCGATGCTTTCATGGACTCATGCATTTATAAAATATAACAAAATAAAATAGAAGGTGAGTAGAAATAATAGCTACAGTAGTAACCTTACAGTAAATGTTGAGCAATCCTTTCAATGAGGCAAAATAGATTTTATATTTATGAAGTAGGTATTTATAGTAGGAGCTCTTGGTTTTACTTTTTTCATTTTCAACTTGGGGCTTGAAATTTCTCTTCCACCTTTAATAAAAGCAACATAGGGTCTGTAAGATCCAATAACCTAGGGCAGTGGTCGGCAAACTGCGGCTCACAAGCCACATGCAGCTCTTTGGCCCCTTGAGTGTGGTCCTTCCACAAAAATACCACGTGCGAGCATGCACGTACAGTGCGATTGAAACTTTGTGGCCCATGTGTAGAAGTCAGTTTTCAGCTCTCAAAAGAAATTTCAATCGTTGTACTGTTGATATTTGGCTCTGTTGACTAATGAGTTTACCGACCACTGACCTAGGGTGTATCTAATATAGTGACTCTCATTCAGTATTGATTTGTACATTAATACGCTTTTCATTTTTGAGCCTCTCATTTCAGTGTTAAGCCAATGAACAGCAATATCTTAAAATGAGTTTGTGTATTACATGGTTGTTGTCTTTAAGATTCTGAGGCTGACGTTCGCTGAAAGGAAATAGTTACCACTTTCCAATTTCTAAGCCTGACTCTGGTGGTGTTTATTCAACAAAACTGTATGGAGCATATATAATGGGCACTGGAGATTCAGCAGAGAACAAAGCAAAATGTTAGTTCTTATGAAGCTTCAGTCTGCTAGGGGAAACAGGTAATTGAACCTAAGGTATTTACTCTATCAAATGGTGATAAATGCTATGAAAAAGGAAAGCAAAGTGGGAAGAGAGTGATAGTAGGGATCGGTTACTCTTTCACTAGTGTTCCTCTGGGAGGGACTCTTATGTTGCTGTTTTATTAGAACCTGAATAAGGTGAGCAAATCAGCTGTGATGCGACCTAGAGAATGGCCCAGCAAAAGAGAGAGGTATAAAGGTCTTGAGGAAGGTGCTTAGCGTTTTTAGAAGACCAAAGAAGCCAGAAGAACTGGAGAAAGAAGACCGAGTACGGAGAAAGCTAAGTAACGGGGCCAGATCCTGCAGTCTGAGTGAGGGGGGAAGACTTCGGGGGATCTGAGGAAAGGTGACATGATTGATCTGATTTTGAGCCATCTGTCTAGTTATTGTGTGGAAAGAGTACAGGGGGTAAGAGTAGAAAAGGAAGAGCAGTTCAGAGACCATTGGCATGGTCCAGTGAGAGGTGATGGTGGCTTGCACTGAAGTGATAGCATCGGAGGTGGGAGTGAAACATGCAGTCATATTCTGGATACATTTAAAAGTCGAGCCGATGGTATTTTCTGATGAAATAAATGCAGGATAAGAAAGTGGAGTCAAAGATAACACAGGTTTTCGGGAATGGGAAGAGCATCAGGAGTAATAAAGTTTTAATTTATTGGAATTTTCACCTTTGCTGAGTCTCTCAGAGCTTTTTCCACAGGGAATCTTGCTATAGCTTACTTCCCTTGATGACAAAGGCTATAGTTAAAATTCATGCCTTCTTATTCAAATGCAGATGCTTATGGCTAGCCACTGACTTTTGTTCAAATGGCAAAATCATCAATTTTAGAGCGCCAAATCAGCAGAGGAGAATGTTTGCTTCTGATCATTGTTCTTTTCCACTTGGTCTTTAGCTGTAATGATGTGCAACTTGTGCCCGAAGGAGGAGTATTTCCCAAAAAGGTTGAATATAAAGTACAATAATTAAACTCAAATTGAGTTATGTTTCCTATTCTTGCCCACTTTTTATTCCCATAAACCTAATCATTCACTATTTCCTGGCACAATCCCAGACATCAGTCAGGACTGCCTCCCCTTTATCTTCCTCTAAGCATGATGTACTTTCACACCTTAAATATTACTAACAAGCCATTACTGATATGTTCCCATCAACCCTAAATTAGTTGTATTATCCCCTTTTACAGTGGAGGAAACTGAGGTTTAGGGGTCACAATTGAATTAACAGAGCTCAAAACTCTCAGAAATGGTGGTGCTGAGATTGGAAGCTGGGGTGCCAACTCCCAGAGCTAGCTCTTAAATGCTTCACTGTTCCGCTGTTTTTCTTTTCTATATTTCATTAACAATAATCACTTCCCCCCACTGTACTGCTTCCATTAGCTTTCCAGCAGCTTCTATTAAAACACTATCTTAAAGAAAATGTAATATTTTTGGAGTAGGAGACCTGCCCCCACTATTCAACCTTCCTTAAGTGCCTAGGCATTTTTATGAGTCAGTCTCATTCCCTCATTCCCCCCCTGAAATACTGGTATTCAAATATTCTCACTGACCTGCCTAGAATATTACCTCCTTTGTGAAGCCTTCCATGATTACTCATTAGAATTTCTCTCTCCTTCCTTTGCCCTCTCACGGCATTTAACCATTTCTATGATGGTACTTATCAGAGTCCTCCTCTGATAGCACCGGCACTGTAGTTCTGTAGTTTATTACGTGTCTGTTATTCTATTAGATGTGAATTCCTTGGGACTGGGACCATCTCTTTCTTTTCTTCACAGCCCAGCTTGGTACTTTATATATTACATTCCTTAAGCATAAGACAATGATATGGTTTTTAATATGTGTTTCCCAGTGCCTGGCATAAGTCTGGATACAAAATGAATATTAATCATATCTTGAACGAACAAAGGGAAAGAATGGCTATTTTTCACATATCCTTCTTACAACAAAGCAGGTGGTTGGCTTTTCTGGCCTTCGAAGTCTCATGAAATTTCCCTTCAATCAGACGTTTATGTTTGTGTCAAAGGAGTTTCTCCAGGATGCACATAAGCCTTGCTGAGGCTTAGCTTCCTCTTTCATGCAGCAAAGGCCAAGTCAGCAGGGAGGCTCCCGCCATCCGCCCCCAACCTCATGCAATTTTTATTTGCCTTCTTCTGGCTAGCCAACCCAGCATTGAGCTTGCATAAAAATGCAACCCGCTGGCATCTGATGAATAAAATAACTCCGTGGCCAGAATAGTTTTGGCAAGGAAATGACCCAAAAGACATCCAGTTTCCATGAACTCCTATTTCCTTGGTGGGGCACCATTCCATTCCCATACCTGTCAGTCATCAGACCTGGGCCGTTTGCTCACCTGGCGAGAGTCTGCAATGAGAGGGGCAATGACAAGAACATCAGGCTTGAAATCAGGAGATTTGGTCTGTATTTGCTAACTTTGTAGCATTTCTGATAGACAGTCTCTGCTGCTGCAAAATGGGAATAAAAATAACTTCAATAAATAACATGTAGAATCAACTGAGAGCACACAAAAGTATTCTCTAATGACAGGGTCATTTTATTCATAAAAGAAGTCTATCTCAATCTCTCTTTGCAAGATGGATCATTAGAGTAAAGTGGACAAGCAGGGCACAGGTGATAATGTGGAGGACACAATACACATACAGCACTTAGCATGCCCCCAGTTCATGGCAAATGACTAGTACAACTGAAGCAGCTGCTGCTGTTATTGGCTTGGTGGTTGTAATCTAGTTTCTTGACGTTATCCCTCCCATGCAGATGATATCATTTGTAGAGTTATTAATTATTATGAATTTTGAGTGCTCTGGACAGATTTTCTCATTTAATGCTCAACCATTTTCTTTGTCTTCCTCCTCCTGTTTTACTTCTCTGTATTTTCAAAGAGGGAATTTATACAAAGAGAGATAACAAGTTACTTGCTTAAAGCAACATAGCTTATAAGTACTGGTGTTGAGTTTTGAGCTCCTATACCTCGTGGTTATGAAGTATCAGCCATTGATGACCTGCAACTCTGCCCAAAGAAAACATAATGGAGCTGTCTAGCTGAAATAATTTTATAGTAATAATCTGTGAGGTAGAGAGGATATATTTTTATAAATTATATTTTTATATATTAAGAAAGTGAGGGTTAGAGGCTTAAACTGACTTGATCAGGAACTGTGCTATTTTCCAGAATCCTAGAATTCTTGGGGTTCATCTTGTTTAAAGCTGTAATTTTTTAAAGAGAAGATTTTTGCAGTGAAATGGCATTGTTTGTTCAGTGTCATATATTGAGCTAGTACTAGCATCAGGACTAAACATATTCTCTTTTTAATCACATTTGTGAACAAATGGACTGGGTAAGGAGCATTTTTTTCTGGTTACACATTGAATAATATTAGATGATATACACAATTTTAAAATAGCAAATATTCTAATCCACCTTAGCTTCTTAATTGTATGCAAATATGGTGGCAGTTCAGTTATTTCTCCTGTGAGAAATTTTAATATTTTTAAAATTGATTTTATAGAGAGAGGGAGGAATGAACCAGGGTTCTATAGTGTTTGAAAAGTTTTGTCTCTTGTTTTGTCCTTAATCTTCCAACCCAGGCAGATTTTTATCTCTCCAATGTCTGCCATTTTACTCCTCATAATAAAATCCTATTTTATCATAGGAATACTAAAATCTGAGGGAGAGAGAGATAGAAACATCAATGAGAGAGAATTATCAATTGACTGCCTCCTGCACACCCCCTAATGGAGGATTGAGTTTGAAACCTAAGCATGTGCCCTGACCTGGAATCAAGCCAGTGACTTTTTGGTGCATGGGACAATGCTCAACTAAGCCACACCAGCTGGGCTCCTGTGAGCAATTTTAGGTTGTATTATAGGAAGACATTTGAGGATTTCCCAAGCTTTTTTATTAACATCTTGAATAAGAAGTAACTTGCAAATGGACCATTTTGTAAGATGCTCGGGTGGGGGGTGAGGGTGGGTGGGGGAATGATCTATAGAGGCCAGCAGGGAAACTGGTACTCTTCTTAAACAAGAGACACTAGAGGGGGTTAGAGTTTCACCACCCTGATTGGGAATGCTAAGCCACTGTTATCTGACAGTAGGATGCCAATATTCTATCTGCAACTATATTTTCTAGAATTATTTTTTCCCTAAACAAATCAGTCATCACCAGAAATTTTTTTCCACTAAAAATCTAACAGTCCTTTTCTTTATCTAAAATCTTATGTCTTACTAATGATAATTTTAAGATCAGGTCCTTTTTTTCTTTTCTTTCCCTCTGTAATGACACCCCTAATAATGATAATGCTTAAAAAACAGTAATAATGACTCAAAAAACTCTGTCATGAGACAAAAAGAAAGATGCCATGTTTGAGGTTCTCTTGAAATTTTGGCAGGCATTTTTTGTTGTTGTTGTCGATTTACGCGCTTTATCAGGAGCTTGCTGTATGTAACTTGGTGATGGCGAAGAGAGAAGTGTAAGGCACATGAAATGTGGACACTGCATCTGAAAATGCCATCGTGTCTCTTAGAGAAAATTATATATTCGGGATTGTGACAACTCTTAGACAAAGAATGCATACTAACCTTTTGGGCTAGAACGTGTACACAAGCTATTATAAATGAATAAGTGGAGCTGTCCGTGGTTCTGGACAAAACCCAAGAATCTGTGCAAAGCCATCTGGAATATTTAGGCCTTCATAATGGGGGCAATCAGACTTCTTCTATGAGAACTGATTGCTGGTCTTATTAGCAGGGAGGAGTTAGTAATCAATGTGTTTAATCACAGCCTGACAATAACTTTGATAAACAAGGACTTAAGAAAAGAAAAACATTTAAGAAATGAATCAGGGTTCTATAGTGTTTGAAAAGTTTTGTCTCTTGTTTTGTCCTTAATCTTCCAACCCAGGCAGACTTTTATCTCCTCAATGTCTTCCATTTTTCCCCATAGTAAAATCCTATGCATAAGGAATACTGAAATCTGTAGGACACAAGGATGTTTACTTCATGGAAACGTAGGAGTGGAATCTATAACAGTGGAGATGACTAGGGTTAGTGCTTATGTTTGGGCCTGAATTGTCACTTATGCATGGTTATTTTAATTCAGTGAATACAAGTCCACTGCTAGCATTCTTTTCTTTGGGGCTGGATTAGAAATATTTGAAGCAGAATTTAAAATTATATTGGAGCTAAAGAGCAATAATGCACAATCCCTGATGTCAAATATAAAATAAGGTGTAACAAGTACCCTATTACCTAATGTGTATTCACTACAAGGTAGAATATACTAATCACTTTACCCAGAGGTGCAGTAAATGTAATAGAAATGTAAGCTAAAGAGAGAGATTATAGCCGAAACCAGTTTGGCTCAGTAGATAGAGCGTCAGCCTGTGGACTGAAGGGTCCCAGGTTCGATTCCAGTCAAGGGTGTGTACCTGGGTTGTTGGCACATCCCCAGTGGGAGATGTGCAGGAGGGAGCTAATCGATGTTCCTTTCTCATCGATGTTTCTAACTCTCTTATCTCTCTCCCTTCCCCTCTGTAAAAAATCAATAAAATATATTTTAAAAAGAGAGAGAGAGAGATTATATATTATGGTAGAAAAAAAGATTAGATGTAGAAGATGTCATTTGAGAGGTCTTTGATAAAAGCAAGCCATATTTAAATGGTCAATAAATGAATCGTAGCCAAACAACATTTTTTCTGTCTAGTAATCTTCTATTGTAATTGTGAAAGAGGAAAAAAGGGTTTAATACGACAGATTGTGGTATGAAGTAATCAACGCTTAAACCAAGGAAGGCAAACTGGTGGCTTCAAAGTTTTACAATGACTACAGGTGTTTTGCCTGAATATATGTTTTCAAAGGCAATGTAACTAGTTAGTGTTTCGCTTGATTGAAGGACAAGCTTCTTAGTACACATTTTTGTATTCCCAGCAAGAATTATGATAAGTTTATTAACATGCAGGCATTTGAATTTGTGACCCCTGGCCTAAATGGTAATGAGTTTACCAGACTTATTTCTTATGGAGACAGGGCTAATGGGAGGAGAATGACAAATTGAATGCTTTGTGGAAAACAGTGAGGGGACATTAAAATAAAGCAAATGGTTATAGAAATATTATGAGATTCTTTCTATAGAAGTTATTAGCACCTCTTTTATTATATAGATAGGAAGCTGATGCCCAGGGTTCTAATTAGAAGCACATAGTGAGCCCATGGCTAAACTTGGAGCTTCTGGCCAATATACTCACTACCTGTTGTTTTTCTTGTACCCTGGTAGAAGCTGAGTTCAAAGATGAGTTCTTCCTAAATTTAAATGTTTACTTCAAACTAATCCTGACAGGATTAGCCAACAGGGGAATCTCACAATCAGGCACAGAATTGATATTTATGGTGATGATGATGGTGATAACTTGAACCAAGCAAACCACAGAAAAAAAGGATTTAAATCAATGAAAGATGATTCAGATTAAATGACATTAACAAGTTTCCTGTTCTGACTGTTTAGTTGAGAGAGGCCCTAGGCAGTCTATTTCAATGATCTATTCTGATGTTACCTCATGTTGAAGTATATTAAAGAGAAATATATTTGTGTTTATTAACGTGTATAACTGAGAGAGAAAAGTGTCCTCATTACTTCCTTGTCACTTGCGCTCAGTCCTCTGACGAGCAATGTCTTTTTACTGTGTGTCCTTTCTGCAGCTGGGATTTCTAACGCTTTAGAGCATTTGGATATAGGGGGAAATGTTGACATTAGCGATGATTCATTGAATAAATTGACACAAATTTGATGTGACTGACGGTCAATGGGCTGACATCAATTCTCTCAAATAAAACTATTTTATCAAAATAGAAATCAGTGAAGAAAAATCCCCTGTTTTCTTTCCCTCCAAGAAATTATCCCTGGACCTTCTGACACAAGAGTGCTGAATATTTCCAAAAGTAATTATTCCTCTAGAAAAACCTGCCTTTGATAGAGTCTTGAGTTGCGAATAGCAAAACACCAGTGAAGAATGTCTCATTTTCTAGCTCCGAATAAGACATGGTCTCTTTGTGAGTCTGTAACATTCTCAGAGTAGACAGAGGCATGCACAGTTTGAGTTTAATGGCACTTGACTACATTTGTACAATATTCTATGTCAGTGGTTCTCACGCTTTAGAATGCATCAGAAAAGCCAAGAGGATTTATTAAATGCATATGACTGGCCATCACCCTCAGCATTTCTGATTCAGTAAATCTGGGGTGGGGTGGGAGACTTTGCATTTCTAATAAATTCCCAGGTGGTGCTAATGTTGCTGACTCAACAACCACAGTTTGAGAAAATGCTTTATACTATACTTTAAACATTCCTGCGCACTTAGCATCAGGTTCATTGTTCAGATAAGCTTTACGAAGTAGACAAGGCTAGAGTGATTTCTTGTGTTTTATGCATGGTAAAAGAAGATGCTGAAATTAATTGGCCAAATTAATTTGTTCATAGGACAAATCAGTGATGAAGTGAATACTGAAAGCCATCTTCTAATCCTTAGTGTTGGCTTTTAATGAAGTAAAATAAGAATGAAAAGGATCCATTGGATAAGGCCAAGATATAGGATATGAGATGATATTTACTGTCAGGTAGAGGGAATATAAATTAAGGTCAAACTCGTTTTTTCTGGCATTCAAGGTTTTCAAGACCTGTTACCAGTCTAACTTTTCCCCTCCATCTCTAAATCATCTCTATTTCAACTTCCAAACAAACTGGTGTTTTTTCAAATGAGGCAGGTAATTTTCTGCCTCAGACAGAGAGATGTACAGATTTCCCTCTCCATCTTCTCTCACTAAAATTATGTTTCTCAGTGTTCAGTTAATATGCCACATTTTCCATAGAACTTCCTGTGTTTTCTTCCTAGCCTTTCCCCATCCAGAAGTAATTACTTCTTCCTCTTCATATAGTAAGTGCTACATAAATTACTCATCAAATAAATGAATAAAAGCCCAGCATTGTGAAGTGTGGGGTTTTGTTTTGAGGGGAGTAAGTCAGATAAAGTGGGAGAAGCTAGTGGCAAGTTTTTGTATTTGACATCCCTTTGCTTTTCTTTTATATTTTGTGTTTTAATTTAAATTTTCAATTACAGTAAAATTGACTTTTTGTATGGATATAGTTATTTGACTTTATATAGAGATTCACGCACTGCCAAAATCAGGATATAGAAGAGTCCTATTACCCCGTAAAACTCCATGTTATTCCTTTGTATTCATACCCTTCTCACACCCTCATCCCTGGCAACCACTGATCTGTTCTCTATATTCTAGTTTGTCTTTATGAGAATGACATACAAATGGAATCACACAGAATGTAAGCTTTTGAGACTGGCCTCTGTCACTCGGCATAACGCATTTGAGACTCATCACCACATTGTTAAGTATATCAACAGGCTTTTTTGTTGTAGTTTGTTTTGTATTGGTGTTTGTTAAGTTGAGTAGTTTTCCCTTCTGTGGATGAACCACAGTTTACGTATTCAGTTATGAAAGATTTATTTGGGTTGTTTTCATTCTATGTCTGCATGATTGTGAATAGAGATGCTGTAAACATTTGTGTACAGATTTTTTGTGTGAAAGTCAGTTTTCATTTCTTTAGGGTGAATACCCAGAACTGGTGTTTCTGGGGCACATGCTAAGTATATAGCTAACTTAATAAGAAACTGAAAAATTGATTTCCAGGCTAGTTGTATCATTTTGCATTCCTGTCAGCAATGTCTTAGAGCTGCAGTTGTTACAACTCCTCATCAACAGAAAATATGATATCCATAATTTTGAACAGTGTAGACCAAGCATGTCAAACTCGCGGCTCAAGTTTGGCATGCTTAGTGTAGACCCTGAGTGTTAGAGAGTTCACAGTGGGGGGTCAATATCGTGTTTACTTTTGATATTAGGATAATGCAGATATTATACAACAAATAGAGAATTGTCCCCTTATCTTCAGATGTTTTCTGGAAACATTCTGTAGAATTGATATTATCTGGTCTTTTAATATTTGGTAGAATTTATCAGAGAAACCCTTTGGGCCTGGGAATTTATTTTTATGAAAACTTTTAACAATTGATTAAATTTAGTTAATATTTCTAAAATTTTTCTTGTGTTTTTTGAGGAATTGGTAACTTTTATTTAAGTTGTTAATTTTACATGTATAGTAATGTAATATTCCCTTATTTTAATGTCTGTAGAATCTATGCTGGATTTCCACTTTTTATTCCTGCTACTTAATCTATCTATCTGGATAATTATGTCACAGGTTTATCAATTATAAAGATGTTTTTCAAAGAACTAGCTTTTGGTATCATCAATTTTCTCTATTAAGTTTATATATCAGTGACTTCTCTATTTGATCCATAGATTACTTAGAATTGTGTTGTAAATTCAGAAGTGAAAGTGAAATTAGGTGAAGAATTATCAGTGGGAAAAGGGAGGAATTAAAGGATGTTTCAATAAGAGGAGAATGAGTGAGAGAGAGAGAGAGAGAGAGGGAGCGAATTACATAGAAATTTGAATTTTTGAAGCTTAAAAGAGAAGGCCAAGAGTGAGTTTTTCTATGTAGATGTGGTGCTCAAGTGAGAGATGAGGTTGGAAAAGTAGATCAATTGGTATCCAGGGAAGCAAGGCATCAATGCATTCAGGTTTTCATTTTATGTAAATACCTCTGGGGACCATGTAGGAAAATGGTTAGAAAATAATACCAGAGGCCATGATATCATCAGGAGGCTGTTCCAATGAGGAGTCATATCCACAAATAAGGCAGCAGTGGAAGGCACTGAGGATCCAGGGATCAGATTCAAGAGTGTTTAGAAGCCAAGATCAGTAGGATCCATAAGGATTGATTAGCCGAATGATTATACTACACATAAAAGGTGAGAGAAAAATAATTTAGGGATGACTCTCAGACTTACAGCCCTGACAAGCTGTATTCCAGGCAGCTATGGGAGATCTCAATGATGCCCTTCAAAATGCAGTTGAATATTTGTAATCAAAGGGTTAAATAGGAAAAAGAAAGAGCAGCTTCTGGAGGGAATACCACAGTATGTTATTTTCCAAGACTGGAGGCATGAAGGTGAGGATTGGTATAGATATAGATAAGTTAATGGTTTAGAGTAGAATCATTTGGGCTTAGAGTAGAATCATTTCTATCACCAAGGGATAGATTGCAGTTCCCAGAAGGCATGGGGACTGATTCTACATACCTAACACATTCATCCTAAGAAAACTGTCCTTAGTCATAAACTATCGTACTGACAAAACAGATATAAAAGAGGAGTACCATTTTTTTCTCTTCTTTTTATGTTTTGGAGACATAAATTCATTTTGGCTTTCAGGAAAAGCACCAGAGTTAACAGTGGTTCCCTGGAGTCATTCTAGTGGATGTGTGGGCTTTAGCATTGTAGGGTTTGGATTTAAATCCCAGCTCCTGCACCAACTACCTGAATCTCAATTTAGGTATTAAATTCACATCCTTTTAAATTTATATGTGGATGATTTCACATAAAATAAATCCCTAGAATTATTGTCAAGATTCAAACTAAATTTTGTAGATGTTATTAGTTCTCTTTACAAATGAGGAGACCAAGATGCTATAGAATCATGCTCTGTAATAACAAGTAGAATTTTTTATACTTAGAAAATATTGGTGTCATATGTTACTCTTTGTAAGGGCAAACAAAATCTAGAGTTGATTTATAGGTACCATTAAAAACATTATCTATGCCTTACCAGTGTGCTCAATGGTTGAGCATCGACCTATGAATCAGGAGGTCATGGTTCAGTTCCTGGTCAGGGCACATGTCTGGGTAGCTGGCTCTATCCCCAGTAGGGGGTGTGCAGGAGGGAGCCAATAAATGATTCTCTCTCATCTTCAATGTTTCTATCTCTCCCTCTTCCTTCCTCTCTGAAATAAATAAAAATGTATTTAAAAACAAACATAAACATTGATCTATCTAAACTGTTGAGCCAGGTCAAGAAAATTAGAATGGAGTGAGGTTGGCATATTATCTGCCCTATAGGAATTTTTATTTGGATATATGCCTCATTCCCCTCTGATTTGAGAGGTTTGTACTCTTGCTAATGTGTGTGCGCACACGCATGCTTAACAACAAGAAGTGAGGGGCAGCCCCATGACTCTAGCCAGGGCCACTATTAAATTCAGTGGCTCTGAGCTGACTCAAATCCATCTTCCTCCTTCGTCTGGGTGGTATCTCAGTAGAGACAGTAGCTCCGAGTCTGTGGCCTCGTCTAATACAAAACTGCTCTTTAATGAAAGGACTAGAGCCAAAGACCTCATTTCCTTTCCCCAGAATCTTTACAGATGGAAGTTAGGATTTCTGTTTTATGCAGTGAAAATCAGAACTACAGTCTGTGTCTCCACTCAATAAAGTAAATTCAAAATCTAATGTCCCCCGCTGCCAACCTTGTTACAGTGGCTGTGTTTTTCAACATGCTAGTGTCTCCTTTGTGACTACATTTAACTCACTGCGGGGCCAGACACTTGCATGCCTGCTAAGGACACCACACGAAGTCCAGGGCTGGTGAGCAGTGCCATGAGAGGAAAGGAAGTTGCAGAGGGGCTGGGGGAGACTGGTGGCTGCCAGTGTATGTTTTTAGGGACTATTGTTCACCATGCTGGACATCCAGAAATCCACCCATAGCTCCACCTTCTGGCTTAATAAATGAAGAATGTGAGGCCCAGCAGATTGATAACTTGCCTAATTTTATACAGCCACTGATAGAGGTAGTACCCAAATCAAGATCTCATCCAAGAGTTTTTTTACAGCCTCAGGTTGTTAGTTTTCATTTATTCATCTCCAATTATCACTTATTTTATTATAAACTAGAGGCCTGGTGCACAGGTTTGTGCACCAGTGGGATCCCTCAGCGTGGTCTGCAGGGATCTGTGGAGGAGCCACTCCCACTCATCACAGTCAGCTGAGCAGCACTTCTGCTGTGGGAGTTCAGTGACCACCAGGGGGCAGCTGCGGCATTGAACATCTTCCCCCTGGTGGTCAATGAGCATCATAGTGACCAGTTGCTTAGGCTTTTATATATATATACTAGAGGCCTGTTGCAGGAAGATTCCTGCAACAGGGCTTCCTGTGGTGGTTTGCTCCCCTCCCTTCTCTGCTGCCCCTCTTGCTTGCTTCTCTGCAGCTTCACTCCCTTCTGCAGTGGTTGGCTTCCTTCTACATTGTCTTCAGTCTTCGCTCTGTGCCTGGATATGCAAATTAACCACCATCTTGGTTGGGTTAATTTGCATACTCACTCCTGATTGGCTGGTGGGTGTAGTGGAGGTATGGTCAATTTGCATGTTTCTCTTTTATTAGATAGGATAGATCCTTTAGAGCAGCAGTTGCCAACTGGTAGTTTGCTGACCACTGGTGGTCCATGAGGTCTGAAAGGTTGGCGACAGCTGCTTTAGATTAGGGTTTCTCCAAGTATGAGCCCTGGGTAATCCCATCAGCTCCTCCTATGTGCCTGTTAGGATGCAGATTCCTGGACCCTTTTCCAGGACTGCCATCCCCAGGTCTCTGGAACTGGAGAAATTTACATTTTCAACATCACCTTGAGGTGATTCCCATGGGATATAGGTTTTTATTTTGAAATAACTTTAGATTTGCACAAGAGTTGCAAAGTTAGTACAGAGTGTTCCCATGAACCCTTCATCCAGCTTCTCTTAATGTTATCATCTTTCCTAACCATATACTTCAACTATCAAAACCAAGAAATTAACATTGGAAAAATACTATCAACTAACTATAGACTTTATTCAGATTTTACCAGTTTCTCACTCATTTTAATTGCTCTGTGATCCAACTTAGGGCCTCATATCGCTTGCAGTTGTTACATATGCCAAGTTTTACTTCTCTGGATCATAATCCTATGTTTCACATTACAGTGGACAAACCCTGGCTCTGAAGGCAGTCAGAGGATTAATTCAAATACTGGTATAACTACTTCAATTCAGACTAAAAGGATAGTACTGTTTAACAATGCTACAAAGGCTCAATTAGAATTAGAGGAGACATAAAAGATCATTCAGTCTTGACTCCTCATTTTACTGATGGAAATACTGCATCCCAAGGAAGAAGTGGAAGTGAGTTTTTAGGAAGATTTGAACTCAGTCCCTATCACTTGGCACCAGGTTTCCTGCCTTCAAAGACCTGTCTTTCTTTATATATATTTTCTTTATTTTCAAAATAAGGATCATGAACAGATTTTTTTAAAAAGTTATCTGTGATCTCATATGATTCTTCCAGTTATCCATGAGAGGAACATGGAAAGTCTAGTTTTTCCCAATCTGGGGATCAAAAAATAGGCTTAGAGAAGGCAACTGGGTTCCCCAAAGTCCTATGGCAAGCATACACATGAGACATATCCACACCCCTACACTCTGACTCCTGAGTTGGTGCTATTCTTTGCTGCATCACATGCCTCTGGCCCCAAATTTGTGTGGTCTGTGCTGATATGGATATTTTTTGTATTCAAATAGAACAGTTGGAGGAATGGTATTTATTCACAAATTCGCATAGGGCACTCAAATGGGGGAAACTTTGCGAACCTGGCATATTTAGCAATTATAAATGGAAGATGTGATTATGGGAAGGGAACTGACATGAATCAGTGTGAATTTCTGCACTTGGCAGAAAGGACCAGATAATTCCAAGTTTTTTGGTTTTTAATTAGGCACCTTGGTACTTGTCTGTCTTGAGAATGAAATGAATGACTCCTACTGAATTTTGTCACTACTCACAGCTTGGCATGCTTCTGGAAAAAAAATTTTTTTCATGGGAGAATAAGTATAATTTAAGACCCTGTCACTCACAGAGCTACCAGTAAAATTGTACACAGGAAAGACCAAATTCTGTTCCTGTTTTTACCTCTAAAACTAGTTTTATGCCCATAAGAAAATAGCTGTTTTTTTTTATGCTATGCCTCAGTCATTCCAAATGGAAATGCGAGGGTTAGGGTTGGTGATTTCTTGGGCAAAGCTATAGCTAGGATCTATACGGGAGGGTGGCCTTCGGAAGGAGCTGGTAGGTTGAGCACTCTCTATACTGCTGACTGATGGGAGTGTATTCACATGAACAGGTACCAGCATTTGACATATTTTCTGTGATTCTTAAGGTCTTGCTTAACACTCTCTCCTCTGATATCTTTTCATCAGGGTATTAGCAAAGGCTATGTCCATGCATGTCTTTATTTTTATTTCTTTAAAGGCTTAACTGAGTAAAGTTTCCCTTGCTTCCCCTCCGGCCATGACTCTGCTCTAGGGTCTTGCCCTGAATTCCTGTGCATTTTAAGTTTCTAGCACTGAAGTCTCTCTCAGCAACAGAATGAAGTGGCTTTGCCTTCTGTGAGGCTTCAGATAACAAAAATGTGTCTGAGTGGGAAGTTTCCTGGGAGGCGACAGCTGTATGAAATGCACCTCTAGAGGCCTAAGTGTGGGAGGTAACCTTGGGAAATTATGAAATGTGGTTTTTGTGTCCAACATCTAGCTTTGTATTCCTACACCCCTGCCAATAGGATGTGCTGTCTAACAGGGAAGTTAGAAGACCCATCAGCTCAGAATGATCAGTCTTTACAGGTAACATTTCTGAAGGGTATCTGGGATTGTGAAATATATTGTTAGTTGGCCTGGACAACCCCCAAATCCAATTGTATGGGGATTTATTTTTCATTATATACTTAAGGTTAGCCCCAGGAGTTTTCTTGGTAAGTTTACTCCCACCTGACATACATGCCAAACAAAAATTTTCCATTGCTCTCCTATATTAGCCTCCATAGTCACCTCTTTTAACTTCCATATTTCCAGCCCAGGACCATTGTTTCAGAATAGTGGTAACACTGAATTCTCTATTGGAGAGGTTTATTTTTTAAACATATTTTATTGATTTTTTACAGAGAGGAAGGGAGAGGGATAGAGAGTTAGAAACATGAATGAGAGCGAAACATAGATCAGCTGCCTCCTGCACACCCCCTACTGGGAATGTGCCCACAACCAAGGTACATGCCCTTGACTGGAATCGAACCTGGGACCCTTCAGTCCACAGGCCAACACTCTCTATCCACTGAGCCAAACCGGTCAGGGCTATTAGAGAGTTTTAGTTGGGCTAGGAACCTGTCTGGATATTGATACACTGTTTTGACTCACATATTTATGAGGTATGTGGAGTAGGAAGTCACCTTGCAAAGGATGAGACAATCAGAGATATTACTTCCTCTGACCTTTCTTTAAATTGATTTGGACATCAAGTTCAAAGATGGGGAGTTAATTGCCCAGGGAAATAACATAAGACAATAGAAGGATTGGGCTTGAAAATCAAATCTCAGATATGGAGGAAAACAAACTCTTCTCTATAAAATAATTAATTAACTTTGTAGCTTCAATAGGAGATAATCTGGTTTTTGAGATGAGTAGCCTTTTCCAGGTAGCATTGCAACTGTATTGATTTTTTCTTTTTAATTAAATTTATCAGGGTGACATTGGTTAATAGGATCATATAGGTTTCAAGTGTACATTTCTATTATACAAGATCTGTATATTGCACTATATGTCCACTACCCAAAGTCAAATAATCATCTGTATTGATTTTACAGAATACCCTATGCAATTCTCAAGGTGTATGAGAGATTTTCATTTGTTTTGAAATTCTTAGCCAGTAATATTTTATAGGTATCTTGATGGGAAGGGTGGTTTCTATTTAGCCTAACAAATATTTTGTGAGTCAGAAAGAAGCAATAGGCAATAGAGGAAAATTCTGTTCTAAGATTATGGCATTGCAAGATGTTATGTAAAAGGAAAGATTAGTGGAACTAGTAGATCAATGAAGACTAATGAGGCAGTCAAGTCTCATCTTAGAAGAGTTAGGCTCTCAAGTCAGTGTGTGGAGCAAAAAATCGAGTTTAGTTAAAACCATCCTTGAAAATGTCGTGGGCAGGTGGCATAATACGTCAAAAGTCCAACAGGACCATTTTTTCCCCTCTGGTTACAAAACAGATTCCTAATTTTTAAATGAATACAGACAAAGTATTCTCAGGGTTGTATTTTATGAAAAAAAGTACAGTGTGTCTTTAAATGTAAATAACATAAACCCTTATAGGATGCTCAGTCAGTGAGGTGCAGGTGAGAAGGTGACCTGCTAAGGAAACAGTCACTTTGTCTCCCATCTCACACTCTCCTGGGCACTCTGCTCACTGGGGGAATGGTGTGTGGAATCATGCTCCTCTGATCCCTCACCTTCTCCTTTCATTCTCTTCTCCACCTCCACAGAAGGGGTCTAGCAGAATTTGCCTAAATGCACAAAATATATAGAAGAACTTAAAACCCAAGTTTCTGATTATGTTTAGACTGACATTTCTCAATACCCCCATTCATTCTCTCTTCCCTCCTCTTTCTTCCACATGTATTTAGTTTGTGCCAATATGTACGAGAGAGTATAGAAAGCAGACAGAGTTCTGTCCTTACAGAGTTTATAGACTTTTAAAGAGAGTAAAAACACAAATAATTGCTGATATATTCATTCTATGGAGACGAAATAGAAGTCTAGAGTACTGAGAGATCATGTAAATAGACACCTAATGACATCAGACTTGGGTCTGGGAGAGGTAGGCTCATGCTACTTCATACCTGTGAGACTTGAAGCTCATCATTTAAAAGACTCAACTTTAGTTTTCTCAGCAATGGCATTAATAGGTTATTGTGAAAATTCAACTGAATAAGGTATGTAAGAGTACCTGGTAACCTATTTATGGAAACCTAAATTATTTGTGCTGTTGGTGACAACCTATTCTGTGTCCATATTTGTACCAGGCCCTACGGGAAGTACCTGAGAGGTGGGAGATACAGACTTGTCTTTTTAAACTTGGAAATCAGATTAGTTCAGGGGAGTAATGGAGAGATGATATTGAAGGACTCAAGCTATCTAAGTTTTATGAGTTCAACAAAGGAGGAATTCATTAAGGTGGGTAAAAATATCAGGCAGTCTTCAAACAGGTGATTGAATTTCTCGAATTTATCTAGAGGGAATGAATAATTTGGAGTACTACAGGAAGTGTAGGGGAGGAAAATGTTTCCCTTCTTACCTTTTAGGTTATTTGGCTGGTCTAATGTTTAAATGGACATAAAACAAATTAGCAGGAGAAAATAAAATTTAAATTTGTATGTATAGTACAAGAGCCCATAGAAATGACCAAAGCAGGCAGATTTTATGCCCTTTAGACAAGAAAATAATACACATGTGAAGAATTGGTAAGACAAAAGGATTTGGGTTTAGTGTAGTAAATTAGTGAAGAGGTAACAAGATTTGTTTAGCCTTTTCAGCCCTAAATTCCCTATCTCTCTATCTCTGGTGATAAGGATGCATTCTACACTCCTGCTACCTTTCTCAGGGGAGATTTACTGGTTTCAGGGGCATAGAGGAGGACTGAAAGTCCTTTCTTAGCAAACTTCAGTTAAAAATAACCAATATGCTGAAGTGGCATATTTTGGGGTGGCATATTCTGCTCTCCTTTAGAAAGGACATGGAATATAATAGGTACAGGTATATGATGCGGTTATAGTGGTCTAACCTATCCTGGATATGGTAGGAATGATCTCCAAGTCAGTTGAACTAACTACTGTGGGGCCAGAGTGTCTGGGTTTCCACTTCACTGATATCTCTTCCCATAACTCTAAAACAACAAAATGTCCACCTTCCAATTACAGACTGTCAAAAATGTTGCATTACTATATTGTCCCTATTAATAATCACAGATGACATTGTTTTCTCTACCAAATATTAGTTCTCAAGTCAGAGGAAAGAAATCTATTGCTCCTTTTTGGGGTAGCCATGATCCTGAAGATAGGTTCCATTTGTTCTTACCTTCTCATATCTTGTTTGTTTTCTCTCTTATGAATTGCCTTATGATTCCATAATTCTACAATTCCAGAAGGTGGAAATAGTTCGTGAGATTCTTTTATGAGTTTTATAGAACATGAAATTAATCTTAAGGTAAACAGATTCTTCCTTTCTGATCACGAAATTTCTTCACTTCCAGTCAAGAAAAGGTAGAATTTTGGTGGTTACTGAAATGGAGCTTTATAATCATATCCATTTGTGAAGGTGTTCAAAATGGATTCATAAGTATTATTTTCTTATTTCTCCCAGTAAACATTTTCTGGACCACACAGTAGAGCATATAATTATATGCTACCATGGATTGTATTCTACAAGAGTGCTTGGTTATTTCTCTATTTTTAAAGATTATTTCAGAGCTAAATCCTATATGATCTTTGTGTTTGACTTAAAATGTCTAACAGAGAACTATGCACATATCTTTTTTACTTTTCATTGCTTGACATTTTGATGGGCACTGTGTTCAAGTTTATTGATTGATCAAATTCCTGAGACATATTAAGCTATAAAAAATATCAACTGCCCAGCCAGCATGGCTCAGTTATTGAGCATCGATTTATGAACTAGGAGGTCATGGTTCGATTCCTGGTCAGGGCACATGCCCGGGTTGTGGGGTTGATCCCTAATGTGGGGTGTGCAGGAGGCAGCCAATCAATGATTCTCTCTCATCATTGATGTTTCAATCTCTCTCCCTCTCCCTTCCTCTCAAATAAAAAAAATATATTTAAAAAATCAGCTGAAGGAATGATTGAGGTTGGTCAAAAGACATGAAGGGGCTCACCATGCCATGATCTTGGATATCTTCATATTGAACTAAAAGAAAGCAGTGATTATCTTTGGGAATGTACCTCTTACCTGTTCTAGAATAAGATAGTATGGATTTGAGTCCCAGCTCCACCACTTAATAACTGGGATGTTGGTTCTCTAAAAATGTGGACAATAATGGTAACTATCTCATGGAGTAGTGCGAATAAAATGAAACTGAATATGAATTTGCACAGCTTAGAATATTATTAGTACTAATTATCTCGTTATCTCATTCTTATTACTTTCAAGAGTCTCATATATGGGATGACTTTATTTTTAATGTCTAATTTGGTGGGATTTTTCAACCCCTTATTTTCATTCGTAATCATCAATCCATTATGGTTCAATTCAGGCATTTCCCCCTGAGGATCATTACAGTGGAGGACAAGAACTCTGTGGTCTTAATGATTACCTGTCCTGCCCATTTCAGCTAACTTAAAGCATTGCATGGAAATCACTGAAGACTCTCAATACCATGGCTCACATTTACAACTGACAGGAAATGGCCTGGAATTCCATGTACTTGGGCAGCTGTCTCCTCCTTTTGTTGTTTTTGTTTGTTTTTTTAATCTATTTCATTGATTTTCTACAGAGAGGACGAGAGAGAGAGATAGAGAGCTAGAAACATCGATGAGAGAGAAACATTGATCAGCTGCCTCCTGCACACCTCCTATTGGGGATGTGCCCGCAACCAAGGTACATGCCCTTGACTGGAATCGAATCTGGGACTTTTCAGTCTGCAGGCTGACGCTCTATCCACTGAGCAAAACCGGTTAGGGCTCTCTTCCTTTTGAACTGAGGGCTTAATGTTCCCTTCCTAACTGCAGGATGAACCAAGCGCTCACTCACTTTGATTCTTTACTTGAATTTCAAGATCTAATCAATCAATATTTGCTGAACAAGAAAGGCAATCACACTCCCTTGGATCATGGGCCTAAATTGGTTCCTCTCCTTCAAGTTGTACTTCATCAATGTGGAAGTCCTCAAGACTAGCCCAGTGAAAACCTAGCAGCTTGAAGAAATGTTGTCTTTTAGCTTTTATTTCAAGCTCCAGAGGTATCTGATTGAGAAAACTATTGGGTCAACTATTGGACAGGAAAAGAAAATAGTCTCTATACTCAAGGGGTCTCAATTACTAAGCAGCTGTATTTACTGGGGTAGTTGGTGGTTATTTGTTCACTAAGGATCATTACAGGCATTTAGTCACTCAGAAATCCTACTCAAGCATGGTGCTTTTGTTATGGGACACCAGGAACACCAGAAAAGATGTTATCAGACAGTCCCCTGAGTTCAAAGGGATAGAGCTGTTTTGTCAGTCTCATAGGAAAGATTTCAAAAGATTGACACTGGACAGCAGCATTGTAGTAAAGCAAGCAAATTTATTAAGGAAGTGTGGCAAACAACTTTATCAAAATGCACCTTTACCAAAAGGCATGGAGCACAGGTGGGCACTCAACTAATCTGAGCACCCTGCCTGGTAGATGTTTAAAATTTTATATTTTCTGTGTGTAGTTTTCAAGTTTCCTCTGCCAGATATCTAGGGCACAGACTGGATTTCAAGGTCCCCGTTTTACTTTGTTGTGGCTTTCCAAGAATTTATGAGAACATCTGGCAAATTCTATCTTGGCAAGCCCTAAGACTACTGGTTTCTTTGCTCAGTGAGTGAGATAAACTCCCCCTTTCCCCCTTCCCCAAGATGGCTGACTTTTTTGTTTAGTGGGTAAGAGAAAACTCTCCCTCCTTTCTTTCCTCCTTCCCCACCTCCTGCCTTAGCAGTTCCAGGGTGATTTCAGCTATGAATTATCTGGTTAGGGAGGAGAAGTATTAACCATTGGTTCTCAAGTGTCCTTGGTTGGGGAAGCTGCTTGGTGCTGCAAGCTGGCTGAAATCTGCAGAAACTATTTGGCCTCATTTAATTTTCTTGTCTTAGTTTCTCTATTCCACTTGCCCAGGAGTCTTCCTAGCTTCTTACTATCCTGTGACACTTTCTTTTACACCAGGGTCAAGGAATAATTTTTTCTGCCAAGGGCCATTTGGATATTTATAACATCATTTGTAGGCCATACAAGATTATCAGCTTAATAATTAGCCTGCTATATTTGGTCAAACATTTAATTAACTCACCCCTAATGCCTTAGCAGGGCCAGACCAAATTATTTCTTGGGCCTTATATGGCCCACAGGCTAGATGTTCCCCACCCCTGTTTTACACCATGGGTACTCTGCTTCAAAATTTATCTTGAATCCTGCCACTTCTTTTCATCTTCATAGTCACCTCATTCAGGTCACCATTTTTTCTTGCATTAAGGTACTCAGTCATCTCTTACTTAATTTCCCCCAAATAATTCATTCTTCTCACAATAGATAAATGATCTGTAATAATATATATATAATAAAAAATAGTGATAGTGATGACTATCTTTGATATAGCATTTACTAGACACTCAAACCTTGAAAGAAGAAAGCAGAACTGACTATCTCCCATCTTGCAGAGCTAGATCCTCAGCTGACCCTCCTCACTGGGGGTCACCACAGGAATGTCAGAATTGTCCTAACTCCCCCAACCACTGCCTGAGTAGACCAGTGAAGCTCCAGGAATGTAGCTAAGGTCCTAATAAGGCTATCAAGAAGCAAAGGTAGGGGGATGGCTCAGACCTTGGAATGTATTGGCCACCTCCTGACCTTTGTGCTGTAAAACCCTGCAGAAAAACCCTGACCAAAGTGACCACTCTCTGTAACCCACGTCACCCACCTAAGCCCACCCAAATGACTAGCCCTATATAACCTTTGTTCCCCTGGGGCTCGCTCTCTCGTCTCGCCGCTGCGTCGGTAAAGAGGCTGGGAGCCAAGCCCGGGCTTGAATAAAGACTCTTTTGTTTCTTTACATCGGAAGTGGCTCCCTGGTGGTTGAATTTGGGGACCCCGAAATCTGGGCATAACAACCTATTTGTTTGTTTGTTTAAAAAAACAGCTTTATTGAGATATAATTCACATATCATAAAATTCATCCTTGGTGTCCTCAAATGATTCTAATGAAATTCTATTGAGTGACCCACGCTCTGTGGTGGAGCACGCTCAGTTCATGTGGTCTTGGGCATCACAAAGAGAATGGCTTTTTCTCTATGGAAGTACCTTGGAAATCACTGAAACATCTGTGGAACCATTCTTGCCAATGTTACTTTTTCTCTCTCCCCCTGTTAGGGAAGGGGAGCTGGAGGTCTGGCTGGGGAGTCTGTCCCCAGTGAGAATTCTTTACATTTTAAGTAAAGAGAATCCTAAGAGTCACTCAGTCTATTAACATGTGGAAATGCTTCTCAAATCAGCCATTCCTTGAAGGTACAATCTTGATTTTATGCTTAAAAGATATACAGATAGCAATAGTTTGGAGAGCAGACATATATTTGTTTATTGCTTTAAGGAAAAGTTTGTTTTTTAAAGAGAAAAAAGTAGTGCTGAGTTTTTCAGATTCCATTATTGGGAGGAAGCATTGCCCCTAGGCAAATGTTGTGTTCATTTAAAATGTAAATGAACTCAACCATCATTCACTCTGAGCCCTCTCAGCCTCCATTATGTGAAATCAAATGGGTTTTTATATTGAGAAGCTGTTCAGCTCACAGCAGGCTATTCCTTCTCCACACACTTGCCCTGCTTCAAATTCTCTTAGGCTTTCTGTCAAAGAGGAGCCTATTCTTCCTGATGTAACCAGGGCCAGCTCAGTAGGATGGGCACATTTGCACCTGCAAGTGTCACTCACATCAGCATCTTGTCAGTTGGTGAGAACCCTCCAGTTCCTCCCTCTGAGGGAACCTAGTATACCCAGGGTGAAAAGGTCAGCAAAGAGAATGTCTTAATGAGGGACAAAGGCTTAAAAAGTTATAGTTTCAGAGGTTATGGCTTCAGAGACGCTGACAAGTAATTCTTATGAGAAGCGATGGGTTAGACCTAACAGTGAAGTGAGAGAGGGGTTAGACCTAACAGTGCAGCATAGTAAGAAAGAAAAGAGCTGTGAATTGCAAGTCTGGAGACTGGGTGTAAGCTTACGTTCAGAATGGCCACCTGTGGAATCTTGTGCAAGTCATTCTACTCTTAGATACTCAATTGTTTTTTGTGTCTGTAACATGGGTGGTTTGGATGAGCTGACCCTCCAAGACTTCTTCCAGCTTTGATGCTTCGTTGGACAGGAAAGGCCATGCATTTCCATTTCCATTTGATTTTGTGTTTATGTTACTGCCCAAGGCCTTGGATGGTAGATTGCCAGTAACTTGTATGTACATGAAGTTTGCTGTCTCTGAAAGAACTTTAATATGTCTTGGCAGCCTTATTTATTTCAATCTGTGGTCTATAAAACAGATATATGTAAGGTAGACTGAGCAGTTATTACCTGAGGCCTGGGTGTCCTTGAATTTGAACAGTGCTTCAAGGCAAGGGCTTAAGGAAGAAGCTCTGCCATGGGAGAAGGAGGTGGTTACATAAATGACCTTGAGAGTACTTCCATCCCTTTCAAATGCACAGTGGTGATGATACTTGCCCTGCCTAAAAGCACAGGATACAACCTGGTTATCATTATAGGGAACACATGTATTGCTAGTTGCTGCAGAGAATTTCACTTCACCGGTGCCTGGATGCCTCTTGCTTTCATTGAAGTCATCCCCATAACTGTCTTTGCAGTCTATCCAAAGAGGCAACATGGTGCAGTGATGGAGTCTAAATCCCCAAGTTTAAGTGCACTATGCACCTGCCAGCTCTTTAACCTTGCACCTCTCAGGGCCCCAGTTTCTATTTTTCTAGAATAGGAGCTTCAATCATAGTAAAGGTATGAGTTTCCCTTACAGTAAACTAAAATCATTCATATAAATTACCCATCTCAGGATCTGATGCAGAGTAAGAACATAGTAAAAATGTATATAGTTGTTATTCTCATTTATTTTAGAGACAACCTTAGGTGCCATCTTCTCAATTAAAGCACTTTTTATTACTTTGACCCATAAAGATCTATTCAGCCTTAAATGATAGCAGTTAATATTTTACAGCCTAATTCAGCTTTTGCCTACACACTGTCTTGGAATAGTCCTTAGGGGCAAAACTTGCCAATCATATAATAAGCTCCCTAGTGAAAGAGGAGGGGCCTGAGACAAGTTCAGTGTCTAGGTCAAAGTGAAGCAGCTAATGGATGGCTCCATTCTTATTTTCTGGCTCCAAGGCCACTTTGTCCCCCACTATTTCTCAGAACACTCCTCTACTTCTTGAAATGAAGTCTGGTTATGTGTTCTCAGAGACAGTACTAAGAAGAGGGCACTTTTCGAGGGATTGGTAACCAGGCTTGAGAGATGTCAGTGCTAAATTGACTTATTCTCGAAATAGGGGACTGAAGAGTTCCTTCTCTGAGCCCCTGTTTCCCTTGAAAATAGGATGCTAGTGGTAGGAACTGGTCAGAGCTCGGGTGCCAGAGCTAGGCAGAACGGGCCCCCTCCTGATGCTGTCTCAGCTGCGTAGTACTGAGCACATTGCTGGACCTCTCTAAGCTCAGTTCTTCTGAGCTTTAGGTAAGATATTGATATCACATCCCATGAAGAGCTGTGAGGGTTCAAAAAAGTTGTCTGTAGAAAGCACTTGCCATACTGGTTGTATTTTCTTATTGTTGGTGGTGTTATCCTCAATAACAATATTATTATCTCCATTAGTTTTTATAGCCCAGTGGGGAAGAACATAGGCTGTGGAGTCAGACTCTACTTGGATTTTAATACCACGTCCATGTCTTACTAGTTGTGTGACCAGGGGTTACTCATGTGTGGAATGAGAGGTGGGACAATGACTACTTTACAGGGTTGGTATGAGGATTAAGTGAGGTGTTTTAAGTGTTGTCCACATTGCCTAGCTGGTATGAATCGTAATGATCATACCTACTCAGCTATAACTTCTTGTGATTTAGTTAGTTGGAAGTTGAGGCTTTGGGAAAAAGTCGGATTTCTGCTGTAGGACCTGGTAAAGGCATCTGTGGGTGAGTGTGGGGTAAACATCCTCAGATGTAGCTGGCCAGACATCTATCTACAGTCAGTGCAGTGGCCTTGGAAGGAACACAAATGGGACGTGGCAGGCTTTTGGCCTCCTGCCCTAGGACCTGCAGGTTGGCACTGCTGCACAGACCTCCGCAGACTAGCTGGCCAAATGAAGTTCTGTGGACTCTCTCCCCACCCTGCTCCTCACACTAGCAAAGGGAGGAGAAGGCACAAAAGGTATTTGAGAGCAGATGTGATAAAGCCTGAGACTCTGCAGTCAGTCATGAAATACAGCATTGAGAAAGACTTTCTGGAGGGAAGAAGGGAGACCAGGAAGCAATGGCCAGTGGGAATATGTTCTTTGCAAAAGTATTTCCCTTTTATTAAAAGAGATCTCTGGTTAGATGAATTAAAAAAAAAACACACAAAATACCTCAGGTGGGTCACGGTAATGTTTGGAAAGCACAAGTCTAAATAATTTCGAAGGTCCCTTTCTATTATAACTTTTTTAGGATTAAAAGGGCTTAAAAGAGCAAAAAACAAACACAAAACAGCATGAGTGATATTGCCATTTTATTCTCTCTGGAGAAAAAGATACATAGCCCATATCTGTGATATAGATTGCAGTACTCCCTACTGAGGCAGTCAATAGATTTTCTTTTTTGTTAGTTGAAAATTAGGAAGGCAAGTATGTCAAGGGATACAAGATTAGTTATTGTATTTAGTGATCTTGTAGCTCTGTTGTGGTGTCTAGCCATATCCTTTTCTGCTTCCCTGGATCTTCTCATCTGTCAGCCTCTCAAGGTTGCTTTCTAGAATTCTATTAGAAATAAGCTAGGAAAAGGAAGGTGACCTAGTGAAGGCAGTGCAAAGCGGTGCTGAAAATGACAGCAGTAATGGATGGCAACAGTACTCCAGAAAGAGTCCCCAAGTATGTAAAGGATTTAGTTAAATGAAGCCAGGACCAGTAAGTGGTGTTCTGAGTGATTTATTACATGGTTGAATAAATAAGGGGAACAGAGTTACTTTATTCATATGTTTAAAACATTTCTCCCTCCTTGTAGCCCAGTACCTGGACAAAATGGGGCCTGTGACTAGTGAATTTATTCTTTCTTTACAGGTGTGTATTGGGCATCTATTAGGTGGCAGGCATTGGGCTATGAAAAAGAACAGGGATTTAATTCTTTTCATTTTAATAGCTTTATCAAGATACTAGAGGCCCGGTGCATGAAAATTCATGCACTGGAGGGGGGTTCCCTCAGCCCGTCCTGCCTCCTCTCATAATCTGGGACCCCTCAGGGGCGGGAGGTGACCCAGTGATCAGGGGAAGGTTGACGCTCCATCATACCTCTGCTGCTGTCCTGCCGGCAGCACAAGCCTTGGCTGGCCCTGGTTAACTGAGTCTCGGGCAGCCCTGGGTGCCTGGGCAGCCTCCATCTGAGGCTTGCTTGTGCCTCGGGCTGGCCCTGGGCAGCTGGGCAGCTGCCATCCAAGGCTTGCCGCTTGCCTGCTGCCCCAGCGGGGCTAAGGGGACTGGGCGCCACCATTTTGTGGCTGTGGGCGCCGCCATCTTTGCGACAGCATGAGGGTCAGTTAGCATATTCCCTCTTTATTAGATAGGATAATTCACATACTATACAATCCACACATTTGAAGTGTAGGATTTGCCTGGCCTGTGTGGCTCAGTGGTTGAGTGTCGACCCATGAAACAAGAGGTCACTGGTTCTATTCCAGTCAGGGCACATGCCCAGATTTCATGCTCAATCCCCAGTAGAGGGTGTGCAGGAGACATCCCATTGATGCTTCTATCTTTCTAGCCCTCTCTCTCACCCTCTCTCTAAAATCAATAAAAATACTTTAAAAAATAAAGCGTTGGATTCAATCTTCTTGAATTTGTTGAGGCTAGTTTTGTGTCCCCACATATGGTCTTGAAATCTATATAATCTTGTTAACCACGGTCACCCCCAATAAATTTAACTTAACTTTTTTTTTTAAAAGAAAGGGTAGAATTTAGTGGCTTTTACTGTATTTAGCAATATATGCAACTATTACCACAGTCAACTTTTGAACAATTTTATCACCTCAAAAAGAAATCACATACCAGTTATATATTGGTCCTCTGTTCCCCCCATCTCCCAGCTCTAAGCAATCACTGATCTACTTTCTGTCTATATGGATTTATCTATTCTGGACATTTCATATTAAGGAAATAATATAATATGTGGTCTTTTGTGACTGGCTCTTTTCATTTAGCATAATGTTTTCAAGGCTTATTCATGTTACGTAACATGCATTAGTACTTAGTTTCTTTTTAAGGTAAAATATTTTATTATTTGGATATATCACATTTTGCCCATCCATTCATCAGTGATGGACATTGGATTATTTCTGTCTTTTGGTTACGTGAATAATACATTTGCATACAAGTTTTCTGTGTGGACATATGTTTTCATTTCTCTTGGGTATGTAACTAGAATTGCTGGGTCCTATGAAAACTTTATGTTTAATCATTTGAAGAACTATCAAACTGTTTCCCAAAGTGACTGCATGAAACTTCACTCTTGGTGAACTTAAAGAAATAGTCATATTGGAGGTGGCAGTGTGAGATGTTTGATAATATGTAGTCTGTCTCTCATCACCCTATTCCCTTCATTCTTCCCACCTCCATCTGTATAGACTCCTTAGACCATCTCTTTCAAATGTTATTTCCCTACTCAAGAATCTACTATGGAAATCCAATGACTGGTATGATTAAATCCTCCAGGATATGATACTTGAGGCCCCCATGTTATGACATAAACAAAGCAGTGCTTTAGACATAAATAATTAACATTAAAAACACTTAGGTTTTAATTCAGCATTGGAACTTGATTTGCCTTATGTCCTTGGCTATATGATTAATTTTGTTCTGCCTCAATTGCCTTGTCTCTTAAATAGATTGCTCTAATGATTTTAGCAGAGAACATTTAATTCAATTTCCGGCACATTATAGGTACTCAGTAGTGACAATATAATATCAATATAAAATAATAAGTTGTACTTCTATTTATGAGCTGCAAATACTTTGAAAATGAAATTTTAATATAACATTTACAAGAGCATAAAAGGTGCTCATAAAATCTGGGATTAATTTGATGACAAGATCTGTGAGACCTCTCTACTAACAGCTCTAAAATATTTCTAAGAGATTTAAAGAAGATCTAATTCAATGAAAATAACATGTTAGTGAACTGGGAAATTCAATATTGTTTTGATTAAACACAATCTCAAACAAACTTTCACATAATCTTTTGTGTGGAAATAGATACTCATATTCTAAAATATATATAAAAAGGCAAAGCATATACAACTTTCAAAGGCATCCTGAACAAGAACAAAGTCAGATGAATTATATTATTTGATATAAAGATTTATAAGCTATAGTAATTAAGACAGTATTGTATTAACGTAAGGATATACAAGTTGATTAATGGGGCAAAGTAGAGTTCAGAAATAGATCAATAGATCAATTGTTCAATAAAAGTTCAAAGGCAATTCAGTGAGAAAAGGAAAGTCTTAACAAATGGTGCTGGAATAACTGAATAAACATGGAAAAAATGAATCTCAACCACAACTTCACACCAGTCACAAAATTACTTTAGATAAATTATAGACCTAAGCATAAAAGCTAAAACCTTAAAACTTTTGAAGTAAACATAGTATATTATATTTATGATTATTGGGTAGGCAAAGGTTTTTAGAGATGAAAGAAAAAGCACTAACTACAAAAAGTGATACACAAACCCTGTACTTTTTGAAAGGAACTGAAAAATTTAGCTATAATCTGGGGAAAAATATTTGCAGAGAATATTTTACAGTGAACTTGATCCAGAATAAACACAGAGAAAGCCAAAATTACAAAGACAAACTTTTTTTTTTTTTTTTTACAATTAGGCAAAAGATTTGGACTCTTCACAAAAAAGGTTGTATGATTGGTGAATATGTACCTGAAAAAGTTCTTGGTTCCAGCAGTTATCAGAGAAATGCAAGTTAAAACCACAATGTAATACCTTTCCATCGTGGCAACAACAAATGGTGATGAAGAGAGGAAGTGGGGGAACCAGAAACCTCCTATTGCTCAGGGAAGCATTTATTAATGGAACAGCCCCTTTAGAAAACAGTTTAGTGGTTGCTCCTAAAATTAAACACATACCTATATGTCTACTAACCCAGAAATTCCACCTCTAAGTATTTACCCAAGAGAAATGAACATATATTTTCACAAAAATATTTGAACAATATTTGAACAATAAGCAGCTTTACTACTATATAGCCCCTCAAAAAACCACTTTACTAATAATAGCCAAGTGGCCATAACCAGGACAATGAGTGAACAAATTGTGGCATATTCATACAAAAGAATACTCCTCACTACCTAAAGGCAACAGACTGCTGATACTTGGAAATATATGGATGAATTTCATAAAACTTATGTGGAGCAAAAATCATGTAAGAAACAAATGAAAACACACTGTCTGATTTTATTTATATGAAGTTCTGGTTCCTGGTGATAGAGATCAGAACCATCATTGCCTGTGAGGGGTGGAATGCCTGGAAGGGGGCATGGGAAGATTTTCTAGGGAATGGGGATTTTCTACATATTGATTGCAGTGTTGGTTATATGGGCTTATCCACTTGCCACACTCATGTAATTGGACACTGAGATCTGTCCATTTCTCTTCTTATACATTTTACCTCCAAGAAAGAGACAGATTTTAATTTATCTTTGAAAATTTATCTCTGCATCAGTGTCTTTATTTCTTTAATGAGTTGTTATAGGATATAAAGACAAATGTAGCCCTAACTGGTTTGGCTCAGTGGATAGAGCGTTGGCCTGCGGACTTAAAGGTCCTGGGTTTGATTCCAGTCAAAGGCATGTACCTTGGTTGCGGTTACATCCCCAGTGGGAGGTGTGCAGGAGGCAGCTTATCGATGTTTCTCTCCCATCGATGTTTCTAACTCTCTATTCCTCTCCCTTTCTCTCTGTAAAAAATCAATAAATATATTTTAAAAAAAGACAAATGTATGTTAAATGTTTAGCTATTTTTTGGCACATTATAGGTACTAAGAAGATGCGTTGTACCATCACGGCAACTAAACTTCCAGCTAGACAAATATATGCTGTATTCAAATAAGTCTTGAAAACTTGTGCACATCCCCCTTTTGTCACTTTCCCTATGCATTTTCTTCTGGGCGTCTTCTAGGGTAGAGCTTAAGCCTTTACTCATTGATAATTAAGGCAGCACCTACCGCGTGCCAAGTGCTGATATGACCTTAATTTCTTTCCGCTTTCATTTCTCATTTTGTTTTCTCATGCCCCGCTGTATATTACAATCACCGGTGAGATGTTTGGTTCTCACCTCTACAGGTGCTCATCTAATTGACCTGGTGTGGGGCCCAGGCATGTGTTAATTTTTAAAAGCTATCCAGGGATTTGAACATGATGTCAGAGTAGAAAACCACTGAGTCAGGTGATCTTAAAAGACCCTTTCAGCTTAAACAGGAGTCTACAAGCTGAAGACATCAAGTCTTTGGAGAAGCCACCTTTTTTCATTATTGTTCTTAGTGAGGTTGCTGTCACTGAATGACATTATGCTTAGGCAGAACACAGAATTTCCAACTGGTTACTCACACTGTGCTTTCTACTGCCTCATCCCCAGCCTTTTCACCCATTTGCCTGGGCCTTTAAAGTAGCAGATTTCCTTATTTGGGGTTTTACTTGTGGTCTTCTAAATATGTTCAGTACCTACTACAAGGGAAATGTTTGTGGTTTTTTGGTTTTATTTTATTTTTAAATATTTTTTATTGTTTAAAATATTACATACATTAGTACATATATCTCATTTTTTCCCTCATTGACCTTCCCCCAGCCTGTTCTCTGGGTGTCTGGTTATGTAGTCCTCTCTCTCCTGCATTGATTTAAAGCCACAAAATATAACACAACCAGGTACAACACACAAGGCGCTGAACAGAAATGTATTCATGATATTAATAACCCCAAATAAAGGTGACCCACAGATCTGGAAAGGCAAATTAGAGGATAGGAGAGAAAGAAGAAGAGGAAAAAACAAACCAAAGGGGTGCAAAAATGAAATTGGGAAAATGAAAAAAAAAAAGTAAGAGAGAAAAGAAAGGAATAAGAAAGAAGAGGGAACAAACTATATATATGGGGAGAAAATGTCAATAGAACAGCCACTAATCCCAACAAATGCCAGCAACAAGTACCTGGAGATGATACAAACTACAAACAACAACTAATATCAAGCGAGGCAAAGGAAAACAGAAGCAAAAAACAAAAACAAAACAAACAAAAAGAATAAGCAAAACAATCTCACAAACAAGCATAAAAATCGGTATAAACAACAACAAAAGGAGAGAGAAAAATAATTTTTTGGATAGTGAAGACAGAGAAGAGAGAAGTGTGTATGAACTTGGAGCAGGGGATTGGAAATTAGATATATAAGTAGGGTGAAATTTTAACAGGGTAAAAAGAAAGAATAGGGAAAATCTATTTTAGGAATAGGAAAAGGGTAAGAGAAACAGGACAACAAAAGGGGAAAAGTTAGGAAGAGAGTGATGGCATAAAGGGAAAGTTGAGATAGAGTAAAATGATGCTAAAGGAAAGATGAAAATAAAATGTAGAACACTAATACCAAAGTAAAGAAAAAATAAAATACTTTTTTTTTCAAAAAAAGATAAAATAGTAGTAGTAGTAATAATGATTGAAAATAAAAATGTAATAATTAAAAAAGTAAAATCAAGTGAGGAAGAAAGAAAAATTAATTTAAGTAAAAGATGAAAAAAATAAAAATAAAAATGTGCAGTAGTGAAGCTCATTCACTTCCTCTACTGTTCTGTTTGGCACACCTGTTTCCTAGCCAGGACAGTATTGCAATTCCCTAAGTTCCACTGCTCCTCAGTGTTGTAAGCCAGTGGTGATTTTTAAGATGGCAGTGTGTCTTAATTTCTTGTATTCCTTTATTTGTGTTTACACAAGACTCAATTTGTGATTCAACCCCTGGATGGCGGTGTTTCTGGATTGACCTCTGGGTCTATAGGTCCTCTCTAGCCAGTGCTTAGATCCTGCTTTCCCTGTGGCACTCAATGCCAGTTTGTGGGAGTGGGTTGCCCCAGAGCTGGTTCTCTGATGGTTATCCCCAGCTCTGATACCCAGGTTCCAGAAAAACAACTTTCCACTGAAGTCTCTTAGGGTGTCCCCAATCAGGTGATCCTAAGTATTGGGCTTAGTAATCAGAAGCAAGGATTTAAAGAGGAAAAAGAAAAAAGAAAAAAAGAGCCAGTGTAAGTGTGTGAACTCCGGGGCTGCGCGCAAGTCTGTGCAGTCTTTTCCCCCCGCTTGGGTCTAAGCAGCCAGCACACTTTTAAAATTTGTAGGCTGTCCTTTTGTGTCAGATCAAAATGGGTTGCTTTTTAGAGTTTCTTTCTGTTAGCAGCTCTGAGGACCCCCTTTCATATTCATGGATCACACCAGCCCCAACAGCCATGGATTTTTTTAGACTTCCCCAGGTCCTCCAGTTCCTGCAGGGTGTGCATTTCTCTCTCCTGGCCCCAGAGACCTCACCTAATCCCAGGCAAAATCTGACCTTTCTGTGGTGTATTAAATAAAATTTTAACAGGGTGAAAAGAAAAAATCGGGAAAATCTAAAGCAGGAAGAGGGTAAGAGAAACAGGGCAATAAAAGGGGAAAAGTTAGGAAGAGAGTGATGTCATAAAGGTAAAGTTGAGATAGAGTAAAATGATGCTAAAAGAAAGATGAAAATAGAATGTAGAGCTCCTCTGAATCCACGTGTTTGCGACAATTGGGGACTGGTGTTCTGGGGTTCACAGCTATTTGGTGGGTGCCTTAGTTGTAGATTTTCAGGCTTCCGATAACATCTACTTTCCCCTTCAAAATGGCATGGTCTCCGCATCTGAGCAGGTAACTCTGGGAGGGAACCCAGCAGCAGTGGGGGATGCCCAGTCAGGGAGCCCCATCCAGCAGTCCCCACCATCTCCTGGAGTATAGCTGTCCCTCAACTCACCAACAAACACTCCCCGGGCGACCCTCAGCTGTTTTTCTATCTGTTCTGGGACAAGGCTCGGGACACATCGGTCTATTCTGCCATTTTTTCCTTCCCGAGCCTGTGTGTGTGTGTGTGTGTGTGTGTGTGTGTGTGTGTGTGTGTGTGTGTGTGTGTGTGTGTGTGTGTGTGTTTTAAGTCGTTATTTTTATTGTCCTCTTCTCTGAATGGGAGCCATGATCTTACTCATCTGGACAGACAGACAGAAGTGATACTGAATTTTGAGTAAATCTCTCATCCTGCATTGCTCAGATTCAGCAAGTTGGCTAGAAAATCGCCCCACACATCTATTGTGTCGCCTGCTGTATCAGCAAAGTAAGGCAAAGGAAATCTGATACAAAACCTTCTGAAATGCAAAAAGATTTATTTTTTAAATCTGGAAATTGCAGAGCAGATGAAAAAGTAGCTTCATTCTTTTCTTTTCATGTATAATAAGATATTCAACTGTGGTGAGGAAGATGAGGTCACTAGCTATATTATAAATAGCTTGATCATGTGGGATGATTTTGCAAAGATAATGCTTTAGAATTCATACAGAGAGAATAGAATGGGATACTGGGGTAGCTCCTGAAGCCCCTTTCAAAGGAGCTGGGCTAATGTTCCCCACCTGTGAAAAATGATTTGCTATTGTCCAATTTTTCTGAATGACTGACAGTATAATCAATAGCTCAGAACCTCAGATGTTGGTAAGGATGGGGCATTTTTTTTTGTTCTTATACAGGTAAAAATGAAAGTAAGTCCTATAATGATTAAAATAGGTGATATCTCATCTTAACCATTGTGGTCCATTCAGTAAGGTGGCATGCTTCCACTTACCTTAATTTTAATGAAAAAAAAATCCAGTGGCTTAAAAACAAAATTCTCAGCCAAGGAGTGAGGATATTTTTTCCATTGATTTTTAGAGAGTGGAAGAGAGTGACGAAGGGGAGAGAGGGAGAGAGGACAGAGAGAAAAACATGGATTGGTTGTCTCCTGCTCACACCCCAACCAGGGCCAGGGATCTAACCTGTAACTGAGGTTCATGCCCTTAACCGGGAATCCAACCTGAGACCCTTCAGTCTGTATGAAGATGCTCTAACCACTGACCTAACTGACCAGGGCCCCTTTGGCAATTTTGTAGAAAGAACCCCACCCTCTTCCTACCTCGTGATATCTAGTGCTTAGGAAACAAAGCATACCTAGTCTTTCAAACTGGTGCCTAGTTAAGGTGAATGTATATATGGTTCTGAGTTGGTTGAATGCATGATTTTTAAAAGTCCCTTCTGGCCACCTGACATTAGTATAGAGAGATTTGTAAATGTGCTTCTTCTTGAACAGCTCAGATATTAGTGGTATTACTTCATAAGCATCATTTTAAATTTTTTTTAGATAGGTTTTGGAACTTCCACCTAGCAATCCTGTGCTGTTCTCTAAAATTACATAAAAAAATCGAATCCCTCTTCAATGTGATAGAACTTTTCAGTCTTAGGTAAAACATGGTAACTATTTTCCAGGTCTTAAAATCTTGCTTATCTTGCTTGAAGCAAGACAGGGACTAAATAAATAGCTGTTGTTCTGTTCAACACAGACTTGGATTGCATTAGCTTTTTTTTGGCAACTTCGTTTTTCCTGTTCAGTGAACCCAATCACCGTGGCTGGTTAATTCCATCAGTTGAGAATGTGATTCAGATGAAGCCAGGCTGAATGCCAAGCCGTCTCAGGTTAGAGTCCACACCCTCTTTTTTGCCAGTCATCAGCCCATAGACAGTTGGTTTAAGAAAGATGGAGACATGCTTGGTGCATCCCACCCCCCAAAGCATACTCAGGGCCATGGGCAAAATAAGCTGGTTTTAGCAGTTTGGGATAATAATTCTGGATCTGCTCAGAATGGCTGGGTGGTCTTGGCTAATTTCATAACAGGGCTTGTGGAAGTTGTTATAAAGATTACATTGACACAGAGTACTCTCTTTACCCATATCAATGTTCACTGTTACCCATCCTATTTTAGGAAGATGGACACATTATTACATTTTTGGACTGGTAGGGCACAGAAACCTTTTGAGCATTAAATGATGAAATTTCAATTGCCCTTTCCTTTTTTCCCCCACTGATTTTTTTTTTTTAAAGTATGGAAATTCACTGTAAGGTCATGTGACTTTTGGATGTGCCTTTAATCTCCACTGTATTGTAAGCACACAGGAGAGCTCTGTTGGTCATTGAATTGTTATTTTCAGTAATAGACATGCGGATGAGCAGAGTAAAAAACAAAGGTTGCAGCCATATAACTGTGTTATAAAATAGAGGATAATAATCTAAGATCTTAGGCTTTTAAGCTGTTCTAATCATTTCGCACTGTCCTAGGGGCTCCTCACCATGTGTTCAAATCCATAAAAACGTTGTCAAGTAGTGACCTTATCTTTTATTCCTCACTTTTCGTTTTTTGGCAAGATCACACATGTGGTTAGCGGTTGCTTACCTTCTGGAACTCATGCCAGGGTTGCAAATACTGACTGTGTATGTCTGCACTTCATCCACTGACCATAGCACTCCTTCGTGTCAAGCCCAGATACACTAAAGTACTTCTCTATGTGGCATTACAGACAGTTACTACCTGTTGATAGCTGTCATGGTAATGAAAGATCCCCGTCTTAGCTTAATATTCTAGAGTTAGATCACCTGGGTTCAAATTCAAGCTCTACCTCTTCCTTAGTATACTATTTATGATATTATGCATAATAGATCCTCTACATAATTTCTCAGTTTCCTCATCCACAAAACGGGTATGATAATAGTACCTACTCCAGGGAGTTGTTGTCAGGATTACATGAGATAATGTGAGGATGTTGGCACAGAGTATACACATAGTTAATTCTTAATAAATGGTAGCTCTCAAGTGAACTCAATGGCCCTTTGCTTTATGCAGCATCACCTTCAAATATACAAGTAAAAGCCTATTTAATCCCTCAGAGCTGGATAGGGGCAGTGGAGATATATTTGACAATTACAGATGTTCAAGTGTATGCCTATACATATGCGCCGCAGTTGATTCCTATGTGCGCTTGGGGAGATGAATCTAGCAAGACAGCAATTTCTGTTTCTATAACATACTATTTTAGCTAGCATTTGAATAGGACCATTTGGTACACATGTCAGTAAAATATCCTTTCTAAAATGGGTACCAATCCAGCTAATGATAGTACTCAGCCATTAACCCCCATTTCTTCCATCCTCAATTCTATTTTCAGAATTACAAAAAAATTACCAGCTGCATCAGGAAGGAGAAGTTGATCATGCTGACCTTTCTATTGGCATTTGGCTAGGTCTTTCTGTGTTTACGAGTGCCTCTTGGTCAGACAGCCTCTGTCTTTGTATGTGTCTTTAAAGTATGCATGTGTTCCATTTCTGCACTTATGTCAGACAGCTTTGCTGGGATGCTGTTGCTGCTCTCCTGGATGAAAGGAAATATGCAGGGGGGTGTAGTGTGTGTGTGTAGGGGAGGGTGGTGATGGTTTCTGGCAGTGTATTATGCTGTGCCTGGACACATGAGTTGTACATACTGATGAAGATGAGGAGATTGTATAATATACAGGGTGGGGTAGAAGTAGGCTTACAGTTCATATGGAAAATAATACAAAACTAAGTAAATAATATTAATACTAGAATAAACTGTGTTTCACCTACTCACAACTATAAACCTACTTTTACCCCACCCTGTATGCAGTGGCTGTGGGTGGGGGAAATGTGTACCTATGTGTGTCTCTGTCTGTATGTTTGCAGGTGTGCACCTTTGAGAGTATAAAGAAAAGGCACTTTTCAAGTTGGTATTTTCTTTAAACTCAACCTGTTCACTGTTATCATACCTTTTATTTCTTTCTTTCCCTCCTATTTTCTTAGTTCCTCTCTCTCACTTTTCCTTCCTCATTTCCACACATGTTACTCTCTCAGTATCACCACTGAACAACTTGTACTGTACCCTCTTCCTATTAGAGTTGAGAGCCTGCAGAAGCCTCACGTGTTGGATCCACCTAGTTTCTCAATGGTTCTGAGCAAGCTAGCTCGTGTTTGCCCAGGCATTCACCACTTTGGGATTTCTTGGGTAAAGCATGCCTGAAATTTTGAATTTCAACTTTTCTCTTCTGCTTCTTGGCAGAGCATTCCCTCTCTGCCAGTTCTAGCCAGGGAGGGTAGTAATTATACACTGAGTGGCCAGATTATTATGATCTCTGAACGCATAATAATCTGGCCACTCACTGTGTGTGTGTGTGTGTGTGTGTGTGTGTGTGTATTTTTTTAGAGGCCTGGTGCATGAATTCGTGCATGGGTGGGGTCCAGCCAGCCTGGCCAGGGGGAGGGTACATGGACGGTTGGCCAGCCTGCCTGCTGGACAAACTCCTGGTCGAGGGGACAATTTGCATATTAGCCTTTTATTATATAGGATATACACTGAGTGGTCAGATTATTATGCGTTCAGAGATCATAATAATCTCGTCACTCAGTGTAATCATGCCCTGTAATGGCAAGGAATTTGAGACCCATGGTTGCAGAGTCAGAACTAGACCCTGGAGCTCTTTTCACGAAGCCATTTCTGTAGAGGTCGGAGGAGGGCGTGTTCAGATCAGACACAAGTAGAGGGGTCTACCAATAAACTACTCCCAGAATATTAGTTCACATGCCAACACGGTTGAGTCTTCACCCATCATAGGCCACAGTAGAGATCTGCTGATCGACTGGCATTATCTCCGGCTTGAGTGAGATGGGTGTCCTTTCCTTCTTTAGTGGCATTCCTTGCAGAATTAATTTTCGGGTAAAGGAGTCTTTCTTACTTCATACTTAGTACCCATGTTGACAATATGCCTGGCAAAATTAATAGTAATATTAATCATTATGGCAGGTTGTGAACAAAATCTGTCAGTATCACGAAAGATTCATGCTTTCTGCAGCCCTTATGTTCTGCTTGCAGTTCTAATAATTAAGCATCTCAGAGCTCTGTTAGAGAAATAATAACTGAGTTTATTAATGATAACAAGTATGAATATGAAATTATACAATGCATCATTTACATCATGCAAATAAAGGGATTAATTACAAACCTAGAGAGGGAGAGGATTACAGCTTGTCAGTGAACTCTAAGCCCACAATGTTGGCATTAGGAAAGTTTTCTTTTTTTTTCTGGCAATGGCATTGATCTACCAAGTATCCATGGAAGGCAGGCTACAAGTTGTGAATCTAGAGGATATAGGCTTAAATATGATTGCTTTACATCTCCTTCACAGGGTGACTTAAGTATAAAGCTAGTGCCTGAAAGATATACAGCCCTTTGCCTCCCACAATTTTTTCTTCTGTACGTGGTATCACTTAAGACTTAAAATTGCATGACGGAAGATAAGTCAGGTTTGACTGTTGAGGGCATGAAGTTATACAAGCTAACTTTGAATATAGTACCTCAGCTCACAAACAGTGCCCCTGCAATGGGAACTAGTCCCCCTTCTGCTGGGCCATAGAAGTGGGCCAGGCAGAGTATCTGAAATTGCTATATGTTCTCTGCATGCTTGTGGGGCATTGGGGAGACAGCTCACACTAGTTATCAGATCACTGGCTGGGAATTTAACATGGAAATGAGCATGAGAACTAGGGATCAGTCTTTCCTGGTGGTTGGACCTATACCATGAAAACATCTTGTCTTCCATCAGGCAGAATTGGAGGAGAAAATCTGACAGAAGAGAAAGAAGCAGGTTGACAGAAAGAAGCAGATTGATAGAAGCAATAATGAAAGAAAGCATGCAATCTCTTCCAGGCCTGCAGTGCATTGTTAGCTCCTTTACCCACAACCTTGAGACCCTGTTGTGTTTCTGCCCTTGGCTTCCGTGAAATGCCTGTGGATCCTGGAAATATCCTGCTTGTGTTATGTTTTTGATTAAGGTAGCTTTAGTGTGTGTTTATTATTAATAAACAGAGTCTCAACTATAATAAATAATTCACCTAAGTCACAAAGCTAGTGAGGAGCACAGAGTGAGAGAGAACTCGGGTTTCCTAACCACTTCTCTGCAGCGTTTCTGTAGCTCTGCAGCTGCTGCTCTGTTTGTCAGCCCCCATCCTATAGTCAGGACCCTCCAGGCCTGTCATGAGGGTGGAGCCCTCTTCAGGGTCCTCAGATCTCAGAGTCTGGGATGAGAGCATTCTGCTTGGCTTCTAGCATGTACAGATGTTCTCTATCAGGATGCTACTTGATTCATCAAAAATCTACAGCTGCCATTCTCCTTGCTCATCATCTTTCCTGGTGTCACCCATACCTCACTGCATTTGGCAATGCTCTTGTCATGAGTGACATTAGCCAGAGCACAAATCAGGCAGCATCTGCTGAGGAATTGGGGTGGGGGATCATAAATCATTTATAAAAGGGGAAACAAAATCAGGTGACATCTAGGTTGTCTTTCTGATAGTCTCTGTTTCTGTATTTGTGTTTAGGATAGATGGCTCTGATATTCAGTGTTCCAGTTTAACTATTTCTAAGGCTGGCTCTAGCATTTATCAGAGAGGAAACTCAAACATTAAACTGATAGAGTAGGGTTATAACTAGGATAGCCATGTGGTCCAATTTGTCCAGGATGATCTCAATTTATAGCTATTGTCCTAGCAAAATTTTTAGTAAGACCCCTTTCCCTCTCAAACAGGTCCTGATATGGGTGACAAATTATTTGATCACCCTGGTCATTGTCCCCATTTGACAAACCACCAACCAGTGATATTTACTGAGATCCTACAAGGCATGACCTAAGGTGGTGTGAGTTGTGTGTGTATGTGTATGTGTGTACTAGTAAGTGTAAATGTAAGTATTTCACTAATGAACTTAATTCCAATTTAGGATTACAACAATAGCAAAACAGAAATGCAGCTCCAGGAGGCAAAATCATCTTCTTCTTCTTCTTCTTTTGGAGACAAAATCTTAGTGGTGGGACTAGAGAGAGTCTGGAGATAGGGAACTCAGGTTCACATACCAACTCTTATATTAGCTAGCAATGTTACTATGAGAAAATTAACTCATATTCACAAGCCTCTAGTTTTTTAACTGTACATGTGGATGATAACAGTATCTTCCTCTGGGGGGTGTTGTGAGGATCATTATATATGGAAGGTAATTAGCATAGTGCCTGTGGAAACTAAGAACTCTGTAAATGAGAGCTAAGGTGGGATTCGTAGCAGCAGGTCCTTACTGGATTAAAAGTCTTTGGAATCAGCCCTTGTCTCTGTCATTCCAACTCAGTGACATCTTAGATAGGGCTAATTATAGCATCCCAGTGTTGTAAGACTGTACTGTAATCCAGCCCCATCCCTACCACTCAGTGGTGTGTTGCTGGTAGGTAAACAACATCCCTCAGAATCATTCATCACATTTCTTCTCTACATTTTCACATAGAGTTGTGACAGCAAAGCAAACTGTTCCATGGGCTTTGGAGGACAGTGTCAGAAAAATCGAGCGTGTGATGGAAAAACATGGTGCATTCCCATCCAGCATAGGGCAGGCAGGAACAGTGTGCACTAAATCAGTGGTCGGCCAACTCATTAGTCAGCAGAGCCAAATATCAACAGTACAATGACTGAAATTTCTTTTGAGAGCCAAAAATTTTAAACTTAAACTATATAGGTAGGTACATTGTTATTAACTTAATTAGGGTACTCCTAAGCTGGCCTTTGCTAAAAATGTCCTCAATCTGAGTGAGGTACACTCAAGGGGTCAAAGAGCAGCATGTGTCTTGCGAGCTGCGGTTTGCCAACCACTGTACTAAATAATTCCTCCTTCCAGGTGCTGGGTCGGGGGGTGGGTGGTGGGGAGAAGGGAGCTAGTGGGGTACCAACAGCAAACTCCTTCACAGAAAAGGTCTAGACTGCTGCTTCTCAGGGATTTCCTCTCTGGACCTAGAAAAGTACTAACATGTCATTTGAACCTATGTTTCTTAGAAATGTACTAGGGACTCTTTTCATGAGTTGACTGAGAAATTTGGGACATCTTAGGATCTTGGCCAAAAAAACATGAATCCCTCAAAAAAAAAAAAAGATATAAAAATATGTTATTATTTAAATTAATAATTAACATTTATTGAGCCCTGTATGCCAGATCTAAGAGCATTACAAGCATTATTTCATTAAATGTTCACAAACAGATTCTGACACGGGTGCTATGCTAATTCCCATTTTGCTTATGAGGAAAATGGTTTGAAGAGGCTAAGGGTCATGCATGCACTAGGAGGAGAGACTACTTACCTGGGTCAATCTGACTGCAGACTTTATGTGTCTGACTATTATGCCTTGTGCTCTGGTGAACTTGCCCTGACAATAATAGGTTAACTTGCCCTGACAATAATAGGCCAGTGGTCGACAAACTACGGCTCGCAAGCCACGTGCAGCTCTTTGGCCCCTTGAGTGTGGCTCTTCCACAAAATACCACGGCCTGGGTGAGTCTATTTTGAAGAAGTGGCGTTCGAAGAAGTTTAAGTTTAAAAAATTTGGCTCTCAAAAGAAATTTCAAGAGTCATACTGTTGATATTTGGCTCTGTTGACTAAGGAGTTTGCCGACCACTGAACTAGGCAATCAAAATGTTTTTGATGATCATCATATTCAAGTGTGGAACACTAGTGAAAAGAAGAGGAATTAAAATTCTGAGAGCTAAAAGGGCGTTTCTGGTTTGGTTGAGTCTCCCTCCTGCTCCCAATTGGAGCTTACAACCTCTGGCCTAACAGTTGGGTGGCTAGTCTTGTTTCACAAGGAAGCTCTTTTATTTCTTCTTTGGAAAACACTCCAAGATTTTAGCAATACTAAAATGCGAGAAAGGTCTTCCAGATTTTGACCCTAAGGTGGTAGTATGTAGTCTACCTAAATGACATGAGGTAGGAATTGGAACACTCGCTCTTTTTGCTATTTGGGTAACACACTGGTTTCTTAATTTTTCTTTATTTTTGTAAATATTTGTATTTTTGTGAGTATTTTTTAGTTTTGTAAATATTTATGGTATGATTTCTGTATGCCAGGCTCTGTAGTGTCATACTGTAGACACAAAGGCAAGGGAAATAGACACACTGCTTATCCTCCTAAGTTTATCATGCCTTTTGCTTGGAAAACGCATATTATGAAACTGCCATATCCAATAGTGGAATGTATTAATTGCATTTTGCCAATCATCTATCTTTTAAAATTCTTCGCTTGCGTGTGTTTTTAAATGCATCAACATACTGTCTCAAAAAAAGTCACAGATACAATAGTAATGGATTACCTAACGGTTGATTGCTTTGCTTCAGAAAGATAAGGGAGTCACAGCTTTGCCAAGTAACCCAGAATAAATTGTTACATTTCTCCAAGCTTATTTACTAATTTAGAAAGTGACCCTCTGCCCGCCTTTCTCTGCAGGCAAGCCACCAATTTTCCAGAGTTGAACAAGCACCTGGATGGAGCCAGAGAACTCTGGAAGGCTGGTCATAAAGAATAAGCAAGCTTCGACTCCATTTCAAATGTCAACTTTTGGGTAAGTCTCCTCATCTTTTTGTAAGTGGTAATACTGTTCCTTGTTCTGCCTGCCTTGATGAGGGTAGGATCAAGTGAGATGGATGCAAGGGTTTCTAGTGAAACAGAGCTTGAATCTGAGCCACTTAATTGATAAGCATGAAACAATTCCCAGCTGCATGCTTGTGTATCTTGCAATATTAGATGACTTCTTTGGGGGTTGCATGGGACAAGAAGATGGCAAGGTGAATTATTCTCCGAACTCAGATACCCCTGTAACAGAATGCCTCCTGTAATGCAATGACTGGAGAGCGACCACGTGGAAATGCAGGCAAAGTCATCTATCAGTGCAAGAAAGAGTCCAAGTAATACGAGTTGGTCCTCAAACTTCCATTTCTCCTCCCTGTTAAGGAGAGATGTCTATAATTCCTAGCACCATGTCCCCAAAGCAACCTCAAGATTATAGAGCATGCTCAGCAAGGAGTTGTTCCCTTGTCAACAATGAGCCTTAGTGCAGCAGTTGGACTGGAAGGAAAAGCTTTTGTCTATTAGAAAGCCTGCAGAGCTTGGTTGCTAGGCAACCCACTCTGGAGGCAGCAACCAGCGTGCAGCACAAGGGAATCCAGGGAGGTGGCCCTGGGAAATAGGGAGAAGTAATTCTTAGAGTCAGCTGGGGCAGAAGAAGAAAAAACACTGCCTACTAACCAGGTAAAGAACTGGTGCATACCCTGAATTAAGTGTGCATTTTAGCATCAACGTGCTAAGTGCCAACACTTCCTAGTAACTACATGGTCTGCTGGAAAACTGTGTGACCTTGAGCAGGTGACTTTCTCCAGCCTCAGGTTGTCTGGCAAAAGCAGAAAGCCAAGGAACCTGGTATCACTACTTCTCCCTATCATTGCCACTGTAGCCATAACCCCCCACCCCTGCCCCACACATACCTCCTTAAATCAGAGAAACATGATTCTGACTCTATATACTTGTACTTGTATGAAAGGATGGAAAGAGAAGGATATCGTACTAAAAACCTTGAGTAAATGGTCTTTGGGATTCCTTAAGCTTGAGGTTATAAATAAAATAACTATTTCTTATTTATAATACTTATAAGTAAGTATTTACACAGGACAGAATATGCCAAAATACGGATATGGAGGAAGTTATTGTTCATATAGCAAAGCTCTTATAGCTCCTCTATATTAAAATATATTCCTGAGTATTCTGCCAGCAGATTTGAAAAAAAAATGCAAGATTAGATACTTTGTGTGAAGGTAAGGCAGGATCTATTCCTAAGTTACTTGGGAGGTCTGACATATCAAATAAACATTCATTAATTCTTAATTTAGGCCCGACAATGAATTCGAACTTAACAGAATGAGGCACCTTCCAGTGAAATTTGCTATAAAGGCATATCCAGGGTTGAGAATTGGGCCTGTGTTGGCACATGCCATCCCTGGAGGTTGAGGACTCATGGAGAGAAGGCAGCAGATTGTAAGATTTGCAGATTGGCAGTTAGTTGAAGCAGGACTCTTTCCCTGGTTTTTGCTGTTAACCTTGGACATGTTACCTAAATTATTTGATGCACAGGTTATTCACGGGTACTATGGGAATAAGAATAGTATTTGCCTGTAAGAGGTGCTAGGACCTTTAAATGAAATAATTCATGGAAACCATTAGTAGAGTGCCTGATGTATTGCAAACACTAATAGAAACTGGTGAACTGGCCATGTAGATACTTGGATCAGAGTCACAGAGTAAAACTGGTGATATTATGTTTGTTTTTTTTTTATAGAATATGCACTCACAGCCCAGGGGCAGGGTGTTGGCATGGAAAAGTACTAGAGTAGGAGTCGGAGGACCAGGATTCTGTGGAGGTCTAGGTCACTGCCAGGCATTTGGAGTCCAGGTGTGCAATAGTGACAGCTCAGAGGTTGCCTACAAAGAGGAGGCCTATGCCCACGACCACTTTCCCGAGCACCACTGAGCTCTAGTTCAGACGGAGTTCAGGAAAGCAGCTCCAAATGCAGGTGCTTCCAGTCTGAAATCGTATTTGCAGATACCACTTGCCACTGAGTACATTCAGAGTATTTTGTATTCTCGAATCTGAGAGTCACACGCTCTGAGTACTCTGCCTTCCAGAATAGCACTTTTGTGGCTTCTTTTCTTTTGTGTAGGCCTTGATTAAAACAACATGTCCTCTTACTCTCTAGCTTACCATTTCCTCACCAATAACAAGAAAGATTGGCCTAAATGCGTTTTGAATTTGCTTCAATTTGTCTTTTATACAGTTTTCCTAAACGTTTCTTAAGCGTCTTGGAGCTTTTTATTCATTCATTCACTACATAAATTTTATTGCGTGCCTACTAGGGGCCAGGCACTCCCAGAGGCATTGAAGATACTGACAGTGGTAAATAATCTGGCAAAATCTTTATTATCATGGAGCTTACAATGGCAGGAGATAGGAAATAATCAGGTCAACAGGAATGCCTGGTTATTTCAGATGCTGATAAATGCTATGACGTGCATTAAAAGAAAAAAACTGTTATCAGTTGCAGTGTGAAAACCAGCCTAAAACTACTGTCTTAGAACAGCAGTGATTTATTAATTCTCTCCAATCTTGAGTTGACTGGATCAACTGAGTGGTCTGCCTCCTCCACATGCTATAGATAACTTACGCACGCAATTGCATTCAGCTGGGAGGTCAGTTGGGGCTGGAACATCCAAGATGACTTCTCATCTTCCAAGGTCTCTTCACTTTGTCATCACTCCATATTCCCTCTCCCCCGCAAGCTTCTTTATAGAATGGCAGCTGGACACTAAGTGCACAAGCCCCAATGTATAAGCGCTCTCAAGGCATAGCTGGTTGTCATGTTTTTGGATGTCCCATTGGCCAAATCAAGTCACCTGGGCAAGCCCAGAGTCAGTGTGGGAGGGGGCCACACAAGGGCATGGAAACAAGGCCATGGTTCATGAGGAGTCACCAAAGATAGGGAAAATGACTTCTTATATTGGAAAATGACTTCTCAGAAGCAGTACAATGTGAACTGAGGCCTGAAGACTTTGAGAATATCAGAGAGAAGAGGGCAAGCACAGAGGTGCTGAGATAAGAAAAGCTTGGCATCTTTGAGGATCAGAGATTAGGCCTGTGTTACTGGTACTTTGTGAGAAGAGTAGTTAGAAGATTAAGTCAGTGAGGTTGGGTAGAGGCCAGATCATAAGGCCTGTATGTAGGCCATAGTAGAAGCTTCAGTTTTACTCTAGATGCAGTGAGAGGCTCTTAATATGTTTAAAAAATATGGTCAACTAGTCTGATTTACATTTACAGAAACAAATGTCAGACTGCGTTGTGAAGAAAGGATGTTAAGGAAGTTGGCTCAGTCTTTTAAGAAGTCAGAAACATAAGAGAGGGACTATGCTAGGTTAAGAGTATGATTAAAGTATGGGGTTGAAATAGGAGAAAATAAGCTGTAAAGACATTTCAGGATCATTTGAGAAATTTTAGAAATTACTGAAATGCACAGGTGATATCAACTAGAAAAAAGTTATAAAAGAGTAGGGGAAATATATTTTCAATTTGGTTAAGAAACAATGTATGTATATACACATACACTCATAGAAAAAGATGTGTGAAGACATATACTAAGGCGTTAACCATGGTGGTGATTTCTGAGTGTAAGATTATAATGTTTTTATTTACCTAAAAATAATGGATGGCAAGGAGGCTAGAGTAATAACTGGGAGACCAGGGGAAGCTGTTAACGATGAGAGATGATTGTTATGTTTAAAGGCTGAGTTGGTGAGAAGGTGATATAATGGAGATAAAATTTGGAGGTTGAGGGGTCAGGACTCACTGCTGTTCTAGGAGAGGCATAAATTAATCAATAATGGCTTTTAGGCTTTTGGTCTGAGAAATGGAGAGAAGCAGTGATGTGCTACGATGAGGTAGAACTAAAGTCTGGTTTGGGTGTCTTTTTCAGAGGGAGGGTCTGGAGTGATAGACACCCTGTGGAAGGGTCATCTATAAGGAAATGTGTTATTTTTAGTTTCTCATTTTCTTGGATGAGTTCCCTTCAGTCCCCAGAGTTGTACTGAGGCCAAGCCTTGCCAAGCAGTTACAGGAACATTTAGTTAAGAAGAGGTTGAATGAATGAGGACATGTTTTGAAAAGTCACCGGGGATGCTAGGTGGAATATATTTAATATAGCAGAGGATGCTCTGTGGAATAGTGGTTGCCTTTTTAAGCCTCTCCATTTTAGAAAGTCTGTGGCCAACACTTGAGATGTTCCAGTGAAATGCAACCCAAATGCAGATAAAAATGAGACCACTGAAGAGGAGTGAAGGCTACTATGTCCAGGAAGTGAAATCAGACATTTTGGAGAGAGATTATCAATGTACATAATCATTGATTGGAAGATGGTTTTTGAGACAGCAGTTACCTGAAATCCTCAATTAACCCAAACCCCTATCATCTCTCTCTCATCGTGAGTTTATCGTGATAGTTTCACAACTTTGTATGATTGCCTCGGAGATTTTCCTCTCTAGGCTAAAGTTAAGGCAATGTGGCTTCTTTGTTAATCATAGAAGACAATGTTAGGTTAGTTATGAAGAAGAGCTTTCCAAGTACTAAGTCAAGGCTAGAATGGATGATTATTTGAAAGGAGTTTTACCCGTTGAGACTATTTCCTAATTTATGACTTTATGGCCAAATCTATAAAGCAAAAACAACCAAACTCTTGAAAGGCAACTCCATCCTGTGTATTTTTTTAACCTGGCTCATACCCAATTTTCCCAGCTGAACCAACCCAGATGGTTCTTTGAAGCAGCCAAACTGAGCATTTCAGATGTGTCACAAATTTGGATACTGAGATTTCAGACCCTTCACTAAATAGGAAATCTGAGATGCCAATTACAGATGTTCAGGGACAACAAGAATGAAAAACGTAGGGGTAAAATGTCAAGTGGCGAGCAGATGTGGATTTTAAAGGAAAAAAACTCCCCAGCCTTCAGTTGATTTTGGGTATTCAACCAAGTTCTGTTAGTAATGCTTATTTAATTTTTATTAAAAAATTTACACTCTCTGAATAATAGAGTCTTTCAAGATACATGCTGTTAGTGTTCATATTTAAGAAGCAATTTCAAAATGGAAAGAGGAGAATGTATGAAACACTGATTGTCTTAACAGCCTATAGGAAATATTTGGGCATATAAACTAAAGGTTGGCTTTCTGTAGCAGAGATAGACTATTAAATTATAACTCTTCTAAACACTTGCTCTAAAAAATACCCACAGAAAGTAATAATTTTCTAAATATATCACTTAGAAAATACCTATCAGCTATACCACATTTCACTCCACAGTTATGAAATATAGTATTGGAAAGGTACAGTTGTGTAACAATAATTCATGGTATTGCATGTGAGCAGAGTCAGATTAATTACTAGGGCTCAAGCGAGAGTCTAAGGTGAAGGGAGGACCAAAAAATGTGCCAGAATAAGTTAAAGGTTGTAAATGATGCAGATTTGCCTATCTATACTATATGAAGAAGCCCAGAGATAGACCATAGCTACTATGCTTGATCATTCCTTGCAGGTAGCTCTGTTTTTAGAGGAGCAAAGAACAGTGCCAGAGATGAAATGACTCAGGTCATAAAAACTCTCCTGGCAGAATCATCCAGAACTAAGTTCATACTCTGACTCCATCAGTTATATTCAAAGGAGCTCTATCAGTTGAACCTAGTGTTTCATTTCTCTAAGTTTGCATGTTCTCATCTGTAGAAGGGTTGATTATGAGGATTAAATAAGCTACTTCTATCTAAAGTATTTGTACAGCATTCTATTTCTAAGCCTCAATGTTACTGTTTCTATTATAATCCAACAAAGAGAGTAGAACCAAAAATCAAAGCAAAGAATAAATATTACTGATTTTTGAATATTATAACAACCATGTTTCTGAGAATGCTATACAGTAGTCCTCCCACTCTCATCTCTCTCTCATAACTGAGATAGCTACTAAATGACTCATGGGCAGGAAGCATATACAGTGTGGATATGGTAGACAAAGATATGGTTTCACGTCTGTGGTAGGATGGAGCAAGGATGGTGCAAAATTTCATCATAATACTCAAAATGGTGTTCAGTATAAAATCTGTGAACTGTTTACTTTTGGAATTTTCCATTTAATAGTTTTTGACCACTGTTGACTATGGATGACTGAAATCAAGGATAAGTGGGGACTATTGTATTTCCTTCAGGTTGGGTAGAGACTAGAATTATGTTACTGCTCGCACAGGTGTGGCTCTCTGAACATTTATAGCCTGCCATTTATTTATTTATTTGGGGTACTGATTTTTTTTAAACCAGCAACCCAAATATGATAAAAAAAAAAACAGTTAGTTGTCTTAAAGCTTCATGGGGCCTACAGAGATAAAAATGCCACAGTGAACTTATCCTTAGCTCCTTGACTTCCTGGTTTTGTTTAACTAGCTTTAGTTGAGGACCACTGACTTTAGTCCGGGAGTGCAAAGAGAACCCAACTCTGCCCTGGGACTGCGTTCCATCCTGCCCACTAGAGCTATTCTTCTTTGGCCCTTAATTGCCCCAAGTCTGTTTTGCATTTTCTTTGCATGTCTGGAATCTGCCTTCACCTTACATGGACTTGAACACCTACAACAGGTTGGTTCACTTTTTTAATCTGAACTGCATTCCTTATAAGAGTCCTCTGATGGGCCAATCAAGTTTGAACAATCTACCAGTACACATACTACAAACAATGGGAAGACTATTACAAGGCAATGCTTGCAATTTGCTATAGCTCTAACAGCGCACATCCTTATATGAGACCATGCTTTACTGATGCGGGACCTGAGGGCCAGTAAAAAGAGAGGAAGGAAAACATCAAGTTCTGGTGTTCTGACTACGAATTCAGTGTTATTTCAATTCTGTCATTCTGCCTGATGTTTTGACTCGGGGAGTTGGGATACAAAGAATGATATGGGTGTGATGGGGCTAATCAGCCCAATTCTGGGCAGAAATGAGTCTCAAAGGCTGGGATAGACAAAGGATGGGCCAGGCGGGCATTTTAAAGCAGACCAAGCCACACATATCCCAATGTGATGGTGATAACGCACACCCTGCATTTTGGGGAAGAAAATCCTAAGTCTCTCATTTGAGATTCTTTTTATCCTTAGGATGGTAATGTTATTTTCTAGTGAAGAATACTTTCCTGCCCAGTAGGTGGTCTGGCTGCATTCCTAATTTAATCTTTCACTGAATATATATAGTCCCTCCAATACAGTATCTCAGTTGACAGTTATTAACCGCCTGGTTGACACCAGGCATCAAAGAATCAGGGAACAAACAAGAGATGCCGCAGATTCATTTAGCAATCAAAGATAACTGCGGGGATAAATAATGCCCAGAGCACATGTGTTTTCAGGATGAATGGCCAGTTGCTCTGAATTGCAATTCCTAAATTTGTCCTCTTCATCAGCCTGCCAGAACACTCCAGAGGCACTTGTTTGAGGCAGTTCAGAGATTGGCTTTTAAATTCTCACTGCTGTTTAACAATCAGTCCTCTTGGATACAAAATGCATTTTCCTCTCTCATCTCTTTCCCCATGCACAGTGCATTGTGTTTTTCTGGTTATCCTAGCTGGTGTAGCATCTGTTACTTATGAATTCATGGCACTGAGAATACCAGTGAAAAGGGGTTTGTCAATGATAGGGTCTTTTCCTCACCTTCCTTCCCAATTTCAGCAGCATAATTTTAAGAGCTAGGAGAGGCATGTCTGGTGTGGCTCAGTTGGTTGGGCATCCGCCTACTAGTATGCACTGAAAGGTTGCCGGTTCAATTCCCAGTCAGTCTCATTTTATGTGCATGTGATCCCCAGGACAACTCCCAGCTAGACAACAATGGCTTGTTCTGTTATGCAAATGACTCAGAACTCAGCTCAGCTATTTAAAGGAGGCCAGGGAAGAGCCAGGGTTCAAACCCAATTTATGTGTGTGTGGGTATTTGAACAATACATAGCATACATAATCTAAAAAGTAGGTCTAATTTCCCTCAGACTTCCTTATTTAGAAACTGGAAATAGTAAGCATAGAGGAAAAACGTTGCAAATGGATAGACTTTGGATCAAATGATAAGACCGCTACTTTCAAAGTATGTGACTTTGTGTAAGTCCTTTCAGCTATGGCGCAGTCTCCTCCTTACTGGGTCTGCCTAGGGCCAGCTGGTCATGTGGGGGTTCTTTACTTCATGCAGGAAAAATTTCACAACACAAGTCCAGGTGACTCTGAGGGAACATTTATTAAAGCTGGGGACAGTAAAACAACAAAGGGCGTAGCGGAGAAGAGACAACAGGAGAGCCTAAGATGGGTTGCCTTAACTCACTGGGAAGCCAGAAAATAGGGGGGCTTTGTCAATGATAAAGTGGGGATTAGCCTGGGACAAGCTGCTGCTGCCCATTGCTTCCCTGGTTTCAAGCCTCTTGTGTCCTTTAGGGCAGCGGTCACCAACCAGTGGTCCGCGGACCACTAGTGGTTCATGAGGTCAGAAATGTTAGCGACCGCGGCTTTAGGGTTTAGAAGACCCATGCCTGTGAGGGAAGAAGTGGGGAGAGGGAGTACGCACAGGCTCACTGGGTCCTTTCTCTTGAGGCTTTAATCTCTTTCTCACTGGTGAGAATCTTAGGTCTCAGGGGAGAGTTTCAGCAGAATCTTTGTCAGTTTTCCAGGTTTACTCTTTCAGGGTCACAGTCTCCACTGATTGGTCAGCATCAGGGCAGGGCGTCTTCAGTCACATCAGCTGATCCTGGTGTTGCCCACCTGGTTTTGCTGCTTTCCTGGGTCTGGAACTGAAATACACAGAGACCTACATGTTATTTCTAGGGAGGTGACCTTGTGTATCTGTGTAAATTGTTATCTGTCTTAGTTTCCCTATTCCACTTGTCCTGCCTCATCCTCAGCCATAAATTGGGTGGCAATAGTAGCCCACTTAATGTTCTGAGGATAAAAGCAGATGATGCATCTTTGTGAGGCACTGATGCCAGCAAGTCTTCAGTGGATGTTAATAATATAACCCAGTGGAATGTGGCAGGGGGACCATTCAAGGCCAGGTCTGTCAGACTTCACAAACTGCAACCTTTTATTTTGGGGGTAAGGGTTGGAGTCAGCCTCAGATCATTAATTTTACTGAATTTAAAATCAAGTTCAACTAAGCATTGTAGCAGGTAACAAGATTCCAACACCATAGAAAAACCTATGTAAATCACAAGAAAGCAAGCTCACACAGGTCTATGGGCCATTGATGGGCTTTATTTTTGATTCTGAACACCCCCTGGTGTGCCAGTGTGGCAACGTGAAGACATCACCTTTCCTGCCTTCCGTTGCTTCCCCTCAAGCCAAGGTTGGAGGCTCTCTCCTGTCCATCACAGTCCACATAGACTCATTGCTCTATGACTCAATAATAGGAACATGACTCCAGGTGTTATGAATATACAGTTCATAGTGTACAAGAAAGGAAGGTTCCATTTGTCACTCAGTATTTCTGTCTAAGCCCTGTGATTTTAAAGGGAATCCAGGAAAACTATATACAGTTGATTTTTCCCATTGGGGCCAATTAATTTTTTAATGGTAACACGTAGTTTCTTTTTAATGAACCTTTGAGTTAGTTCAGTGGACCCTTTAGCTAGTTCCAATTTTGTCTGAAAAGCAAAATGTTTCCTCTGGTTTGAGGCGAGAAAGCAGTCTGTTGACACATATCTTGCAAAATTCCAAAGGAAAGAAGGAGCGTGACTGAACTGTGAAGTTCTAAGTAAAGTTAGAGACAAGGGGAGCAGTTGAGAAGCGGGAAGGTGTGGGAATATTGATCGATGGGGAGTCAATTTTTCATCAGTATAATAATAAGGGAGGAAATAAGATGCTGTCACGAGAGTAAGGAAGGACCCAGGTAATGGTATGTGATCTCATCTGGAAGGAAAGGAATATATTCAATCAATAAGGTTAACAAGTACCAGGATATGAGCCAGGAGTGGGTGACAGTTTACTAGAGAGCTGTGGACAAGTCATCATTGCCAAGAGCCTACTGGCTGAAATGGAGCAGGAGGAGCCTATCCATAAAGCAGGAAGCTCCTACTTTATAGCACCACCCCTGACCCCCAGCCTCCATCTCGAAAAGGCTCCTGGATTAGCCCTATGGGTAGGTGTGTGCTTCCACATCCTCCCCAAAGGGATCATCCATCACACCGTTGCTTTTTTTCAAGCTAAATGCTGCAGTAATGGATGAGGCCTTTGCTTCTGAGCTGGATATTGTTTGTTGTCTTTAATTTTTTGGTTCCTAAGCTTTTGCCAAGATAACTCAAATGAAGTTACCTGCCTCCTGCTGTGGTCTGGTAGCTGTCACCTGACAGGCCAGGTGGGCCCCCATTTGGTTGAACCCATACTCCTCCCTCTAGTTAGGAAGTCTATACCCCTGGAATCTGAGATGGGCACCTAACGGTCACTGTACTGGATGTGAGACATTAGGCAAGATACTTAACTTCTCCAGGCCTCAGCTTCCTGACCTTTCTAATGGGGAACACAGCTGGTTAAGTCTCAAAGGTTAGAGAACTTGTTGTTTGTGGGAGAGTTAAAATACATTGGGTGCTAAATGTATTTAGCACCCAATGTATCATGCCAGTCTTCAAACCTGATCATGCCAGTCTTGTAGATGATGGCTGTGACCTTTCTCTTATTTGAAAGGAAACAGCATATTTAATGTATCTTGAGAAATAACTTAGACCCTGATGCTATGTCCTTGGCATTCTGAGAGGAACAGTGAGCAAGAAAAATATTGATGCTGCTAACCTGAAAATAAAGGCAATGCATGTACCCCAGGGCTATTCCACTAGTGAGTAATTTGCTCTTCCACTAATGAGTAATTTTCTATCTTTGCAATTTTAATACTAGAAGTCTAGATAATTTTTAAGGGCCGTGTCACCATATTTTCTTTCTCTAAATCCCAGAATCAGAATAAATTGTATCAAAGATCTGAAGTATCCTCAGTTAGGAGAGTGTTCAGAGTAATGTAGTGGAATCTCAGTGCCAGAATGTCCCCTCTGCTAACCTCTGTCTACTGCTGCTTATCTATCACAGACAATAGGGGACTTGTTGCCTCTCAAGGCTGTTTATTCTCATCTGGACTTGGACTGCTTGGGCTGTTCTATGTAAATCCAGTGTAAGAAAGATAGGCCTGACTCCTTGCAACTTCCAGAAATTCAGTTCTTGCTGTCCTAAGGTACATGATGAATTGCTCCTTAACAAAGCAGTTCCCTCCTTTGATTCAAAGAGGACACATAGATCTTAGAATCTTTTCTTCCCAGTTAAATCACCTGAGGTTGTCCAGCTATTCTACATGAAACACAGTTTTCAGATCTTTTTTTTCCTCATGGCAACTGCCCTCTTCAACTGCCCTGACAGTCTAGTATCCTCCTAGGATGGCACCCAGAAAAAATGTACAGGCTTCTAATCTGAATTCTACATCTCATGGTTCTCATAATCTCAGGTGCATTTCAAATAGCCTCAACCTTCTTTTCACAGAAGTTCCTGCCTGGTCACATCTTCCTATTTCCTAGGTGTACACTTGGTTAAATTATGTACTTAAGATCTTTACATCTTTCTGTTAGCTGGTCTGGAGATAATTTTCATCTGGGCTGTTTTTTCCCCCAGCCAGAAAAATATCCGCTCATCTCAAAGAATGTTTTGCACAGAAAAGAGTTTGGATTTTGTTATATTGGGCCAGGTCCTTCAACTCCCTGAGCCATTATGTAAAATGGACAAAAAACTAAGACCTACCAAACAACCAAAAGTGACTGTTAAGAAGATTTAAAGAGTTACATACATTCTAGTTCCATGCCAGGCCCATAAGTAAGTACTTAACAAATTATTCATTAATAGTGGTAGATAGTGACTCCCAGAGAAGTCAAACCCATAATCCCTCAAGTAAATCATTTTTATTTTTCCAAATTTACACACACCAGAAGTTATTTGTGTTTAGCCATTGGCTTTATGGCCTCTGGCTTCATCCTACAAAGAAAATGGTTACCAACCTCTGTGAATAACCTTAGTCTAATACTTTAAGCTTTTACATCCTGCCAAGGTAGAATAACTATAGCCATTGCCTTAAAATTCATTCGTAGATCTCATTTTTCAAAGCACATGAACTTCCAAGAGAAAGGAAACATGGGAATTTTGTCTTCAGCATTTTGAGATAACAGTGTTTCTCATTTTCTGTGTTTAAAACTTTAATAAATTTATAAACATTATCAGAAGGAAATAGAACCATCTTTTTAATTATAGAAGATTCTAGTTTATCTACATATACACTGTGTTCAGTAAAGAGATTATCTTCTGGAAGTGAATACTCCTGATGTAAATTGAGATTCAAGAGCTTGTGTTTTAGCTTTGCTCTGAAATTATGCAGCCTACTTGTGTGCATATTGTCAGAATTCTGCAAATATTGTTCTGCTTCAGACTACATGTTGGCTTACTCTATGGTTCCTTGTGAGAAATGGGGTTGCATGCATAATTACAAATTACATTTTTATATGTTTATAACATTTCATTTTAATAAGCAATAATACACACACACACACACACATATATATAGTAACCCTCACCCGAAGGTATTTTTCCCCATTTATTTTTAGAGAGAAAGAACTATCGATGGGTTGTCTTCTACATATACCCTGACCAGGATTGGGCCTGCAGCCCAGATACATGCCCTAGACCAGGAATTGAACCCAGACCCTTTGGTCAGAGGTTTGACACTCTAATCACCACGCCAAACTGGCCAGGGCAGCAATACCACATTTTTAAATATAGTATTTATCTTACTCTTTGATTATGAGGAGTTATTTTCCCATTTTACAGCTAAGCAATCTGAGGCTACTCTTTTCCTAATCCAGAGTCTTTAGATGTAGTGAACTGTTCTCTTCTAAAGGAGAGAAACGATGACTATTAAATGAATAAGAGCCAGGAAAGCAATAGCAATCTGATATTATAATTCAAGGTTGATAGAAATGTTCCAATGTTCATAGGACATTTGCTGTGGATAGTAAGGTTTGGTTTCTCTGCAGCCTTTTTTCAGTTACTCACCATCCATAATAGATATTAATAGATATAACAGAGCCATGAAAGCAAATGGAGTTTAAAAAAGTCATCTATGGTATGTGGCTGAGCAAGCAGATGTTTGATGTTCATGGTAACCTCATCCAGTCCCTTTATTCTAGCTGAAATCACTGTTCCTCTTCACTAGGCTACAGTTTCTCTAACCTGTTTCATGAATGGTCTTGACACAAGAGTGAACAATTGCCACATGGGCATTTCTCACATGACAGGTTGAGTTGTATAAGAAATCTGCCTTGTCCTGAGGCCATCCATGTGGGGCACGCTAGAAAAGGTTGTAAGCATTCTGAATGGAAAATGAGGAAACAATGCTGGAACACAAGACGGTGTGTCACCCCTGTGAGAGCTGTTATTATTTCAACAAGCTTACCTTTGGGAGGGAGTCCTGGACAGGGGAATGTACATTTGGTAGTCATCCGCATCTAGGTGGTATTTATCAACAGAAAATAGATGAGATCAGCAGGGGGATGAGTGTAAAGAAAACAGAGGATGGAGGCCTGGCTTAGTGCCACAAGAAGGGGAGAAAGCAGCATAGGGGATGAAAATGGAAGAGAGTAGAAGCAAAACCAGGGCCATGTGTTATCCAGGAGGACCTGATTTCATATTCAATGCTATGAAAAAGGCAAGAAAGATGGGAGGGGCCATGGAACACGGATTTGGCAGGTCTAGAGCAGTGGTGATCCTGAATAGCATAGTTCTGCAAGAGAAGGGGGAGTGGGTTCCAGAGGAAATTAGATAATCTTGTCACACTTTCCAAGATTACAGTGGGATTGAGTATGAGATGTAGTCTTTTCCAGGCTAGCAGGATCTGCCTCAGCTTCTTCTCAACTCTGTCCCAAAGGAAAATGGGGATATTCCTCATCCATAGGAGAAGCCTACAGAACACTCAGTGCTGTGGTTTGTAGTCTCATATTCCTACTAGTTTTTTTTTATTTATTATTATTAGGCTCAGTCTAAAAGCATCTATAAAAGACTCGGCAGATGTTTACTCACTTTTCATATATGTTATCTAATTTCCAACAACTCTTTGAGAATAAATAGTATTCTTTTCCAAGTGTTATAGGTAAGGGATCGATTGGGAACTCACAGGGATTAAGTCCCTTTACCAAGATGTGACATAGGTGGTCATCAGCACAGTGGGGTTGTGAACCCGTGTGGTTTGATTTTACTGCCTCCCCAGTTAGTTACTTACAATGTGCATTATGCTTTCCTGGTCCTAGACATTCGCACCTGAAATTTCCTATGCAGAGGAAAACATTAAATTAACCACGCTATACCTTTAGCAAAGAACGGAGCATACTCATTAGTCATTAGCAAGTGAAACAGAAGCTAAAGAAGGCTGCTGGGAAGAACGGAAAATAGAATGACTCACGAAACTTTCCCCCAAAGGATTATATGCGAAAGTGAAGAATTGAGGAGGAATTATTGAGCGGTAGTTTCCTATGTTGAGCTAGGGTCTCTTCCAGAAAGGCTTGAGGATTAATGAGTTAATCATTCAGTGACATTTAATTAAAAGCTGGGAATCTAATCAATGGCTGACCCTTAGAAACATTGGGGTGCTGGTCTGGCTACTTGCCTAGCCTACCCAACTGTAATTAGCAATTATCGCAGCTGGATAACCCTGTGCTCCTGGGAAATTTCAAAAAGGAATAGCTATTTGTAAGTGGGAATTCTACCTTTTGCCTCCATCACTTGGTATTAGGCAGTATGTTTATTCAGTTTTCAATGTCTCATGGATGGAAAGAGCTTGCCTTAGACCAACAATTACTACAATGAGGAGAAATAATGAAGCTCTCCTAAAGACAGGTCCAAGATCTCAAATGTCCTTCATTTTCATCTTCACAACTTCCTACCTTCCTGTCACTCTGAAATGTGGCATTATTTCATTATATTAATTGTAGTTCTTTTTTGACTACGTGAAAAAAGAAACCCAACTCAGCATGAAGAAGAATGTTTTTGCCTCAACTCGAACCTGAGAGTTTTCAATGAAAATTGTTTTCTCGGGGTAAAGAGAAGCCTCTACTCTGACTTTTTCAATGATGTCTTCTTTTGACCCCCACTTTCAAAGATTCAAATTGTTGCTTTGCCCCTTTGTGTCCAGGGCCCTGTGATTTAATCATTTGGAGGCTATTTCAGAGGGGATGGTTAGGAAAGGCCTTTCTGTAGAGCTATCATCAAACTAGGAGCCAAAGGATCCTATTTCATGATAATTAGGAATGCGAGAGAAGCTTTGGGCCAGCGTGGCTAAACTCATAAGCCCCAGGAAGAATGGCACATGCCGGGTCAGAAAGACAGACTGGGACAGACCACACAGGGCCTTGTAGATAGAGAGGTACAGGAGGACTGTAGCCTATATGCAAGGGCACTCTATGATAGGGTTTTAAGCACTGGAGTGACATGAAACTCTGTTGAATTTCTGTGCTGATGACTTATTAGGAGTAAATGCGAGTCAAGTGCTTAGCACAAAGGCTGGCTTGTAGTCTGAGAAATGTCAGCTGTTATCTTTATGGTTGTTCTCTGTGAGGAGCATCCCTAGGAGGGTTGGTCGGAATTTTCCATGCAAGCAGGGCTTGGCCTCAAATCACTATCCTTGGCCCCCAAAGCATCTAGTCCAGTTCCGTAGGAAGATGTGCTCTCACCATTCCCCACTCTCTCAACCTGTGCAATAATGTCAATGGCCACGATGTGTGTTGTCCATCTTAGGTGTGTCGGGTAGAAATAATGGTGAGGACTTCTGCATTTCTATCTAATCTCCTCCTGCAGAATTACACTGCCTCTGGGATCAAATCAAATTCTGGTTTGGAATACAGATCATTAGAGAACCCATTTCTAAACCAAATGGAGAAAACCAATATTTGCAGATAAGGCACTTTTCAGGGAACTCATTATAAACTCAATTGTAAAAGCTGTGCAATGGAAAGCAAGTTACATTTTCTGACTTGTTTATTTGCCACTGTTATTAATGCCAAGAAGTGGCCTTGGATGACACTGGATGCATGGGAGAGCATCCCAAAAATTTCATCTCATTTGACCTTCTCTGCATTCTGATGATTTCCAGCTTTGGGGGAAATCATGAAAATTGTGTGACATGACCAGCCCCACAAGTGAGCTCCTAACAGGGACCCATCCTTGCAAATCATAGTCTGGCATGGTTTCCCCTTTCCCCAATGGCTGCTGCCACCACTAGCCCTATGTTCCCTTCATGGCATTATGGAGGGCAGGGATAGTTCAAAGTGCTACATAGAGCTGGGATGTCTAAAATGCCATGTGGAAAGTGTGCTAGTATTAATTTCATGGTATTCTGAGAAGGCAAGAATTCTGAATTTGAGTTCTTAACAGAGAGGAAATATAAATCTTCGTAATGTATGAGAAGCCCAGGTTTCACTTAGAAGCCAAATGAGTTTGCAAAGGATTTGCTCTCTGGCACATGAAGGTATGGAGAATGAGCTGGCTAGATTTGTTGTGTTTTCAAGCTATACTGTTCATCAGTCTTTTCAATGAATATCCCCCTATAAAAGCAGAACTGATAGTATGAGGAAATTTAAGGAGTAGACCACAATAGGATTCTCTCTGGTAGCATGGGTCAGTATCCTGTTTTGTTTTTTTTTTTATTTTGTGAAGTATGTATTCAAGTACATTTATAGGGCAGCCCATGCATTTTAAGTCAAGCATTTGAATAATATTTATCCAGTGACGATAGCTATGCAATTACCATCCAGGTGAAGGGATGGAACATCTCCAGCACCCAAGAAACTGTCCTTGCATCACTCCCAGTCTCCACCACATTCTCAGGACACCACTATTCTGATTCTCTCACCTCAAATAAATTTTTCTGATTTTGAAGGGGTAGATATGATGTGGTATGACATTGGCAGTGTATTTTTTTTTTTTTTTGTCTTAGTCCTTTTCCTTAATTCTGTTTTCGGAAGATGAGACAATGCGTTTGCTGAGAAAATGTACCAGCAGGATCAAAGTGTACGTTTATATACAGACTTTATGAGACCTAATGCATCACAGGGGCATGGCACCCGCACCGGATTCATATTAAACTGGATATAGAAAATAAGTTAATGCCAGATTAAGACCGCCTAGCAGGGCAACTTTGCAATTGCCATAAATGTTACAGCAAGTTTACAGCACTCTAGTCAATTAGTATTTAGTCCCAAATACAGAAGACCAAAGTTAACGCTTGCATTCTGTCTGCAAAGCGAGGTTATATCGCTAATAAATAAGCTTTCTTAGAACTCTAGACGTGGAACAAGGTACAAAAGAATGTCTTCATCATGGGGAAGTAGTTCTATGATCTTGGGGGGGACCCGAGGGGGGGGGGGGGGCACGGGGCGAGGAGGAGGCTTGGGCGGGAAGGCTGGGGTCTCCGGCCGGCGCTGCTTTAACTGGTGACGATCTCTTTGCTGTCCTCCAGGAAGCGGGTGAAACGGAAGTTGGCGGTGTTCTCGCTGCTGGCCATCTTCTCCAGGCCGGCCAGGGGCGCGCTGGGCTCTGAGTTCGGGAGCTTCTCCAGGTGGCCCGTCAGCCCGCCGATGGGCAAGCTGGCAGTGCATTTTTTATCCCGATTCCTTGAGGAACCATATACATAACATAAAATGCAACCATTAAAAGTATGCACTGAATGTTTATGGTAAACCTAGAGAGTTGGGCAACTTCCTAATTTAGTGTCTATCCTCTTGAGAAATTCCCTCTACTTGCTTCCAGTGAATCACTACTCTTATTCCCACTTCTGACCCTAGATAACCAGCAATCTGTGTCTGTGAATTGGCCTTCTCTGGAAAATTTGTAAAATAAAAGTGGATAGTATTTGGTTTCTTATGTCTGGCTTCTCTTGCTTTGTATTATGGTGTTCAGATTCATCCGTGTGTAGAATGAGTCAGTAGTTTTTTGTTTTTCTGGATGAGTAATATTTCATGGTATGGATTTCATGTATCTATCACATGATACACATTTGGACTGTTTCCACTTTTGGATCTCAGAAACAGTGCTGCTAGACACTCCTGTACAAGTCTTGGCAATGGAAACACCTGTCCTCATTTATTTGAATCAACTCCTTAGAAGTTGAATTGCTGGGTCATATTACAAGTATATCTTGAACATTTTAAGAAACTATTTATAACAATGCCTGTACCATTTTACATTCCCATCAGCAAGTTATGGGGGTTTTAGATTTTCCGCATTCTTGCCAACAGTTAGTCTTGGCAATCTCTTTGAATAGAGCTATACTTGTAAAGCTATAGGGTTGCATTATAGTGCCATCTGCATTGCCCTGATGATTAATCATATTGAATATCTTTCCCTGTGTTTACAAGCCATTTATATATTGTCTGTAATGAAATTTAGACTCTAAAAGTTTGCTCATGTAAAAATGTAATCAGGTTCTTATTGGGTTGTAAGAATTCTTTATGTATTCTGGATAGAAGTCATTTATTAGATATATAATTTGCAAATAGTCTGTGGCTGTTTTCCTACTTTGTGGCTTTTTATTTACCTAATGGTATACTTGGAAGAATAAAGGTTTTTATTTGGAGAAAATCCAGTTTATCTTTTTTCTTTTCTTTTTTTGGCTAAGCTTTTGGTGTCGTGTCTAAGAAATCTTTGTGTACTCTGAGGTCCCAAAGAATGTGTGCTATGCTTTGTTTCAGAAGTTTTACATTTGTAGCTGTCACATTTCTGCCTATGAGGCATGTTCAGTTTCTTGTGTAAAGTAAGGACCCATGATTGTGTATGAATATGCAATGAGCCCAGCATCATCTGTTGAAAAGACTTTCCCTTGACATGGGCATAATATAAGGGTGATTCTTGACTTTTTGCTGTCCTGTGGGTCTGTATGTTTACCCTTATGTCAGCACCTACTTCACTGTTGTGATTGCAGTACCTTTATAGTAAGTTTAGAAATCAGGTAGTGTTGGCCTTTCAATGTGTTGTTCTCTTTCAGAATTGTTTTGGCTCTTCTAGGTCCTTTGTCTTTTCATATATCTATTATGGTCATCTTGTCCATTTCCCTCACCCCTCTAAAACTAAAAGAAAGAGTCCCAGAAATGTGGTAGGAATTGCATGGAAACTATGGAAGCATTTAGGTAGAATTATTATCTTCACCATATTCAGTCTCACAACCCATGAATTTGGCATGTCTCTCCAATTAATTAGATCTCTTGTAACTGTGGTTGGCAACATTCTGTAGTTTTTAGAATAGAGGTTTTTTATTGTTCTTAACTGCATTCCTATGGATTTGATTCTTTCGGATTCAACTGCAAATGGAATAGCTTTCCTAATTGTATTTTCATATGTAATTGTTAGGGTACTTTCAGGTAACATGCTGCTATCTGACAGTTATCTGTAAGCATCTTCATGTGCATACATATACCAGACTTTAGAAACTACACTTAAGATACGTCAGAATTCAGTGATTGCAATGCAGTTGGTGGATATGCAAATCAATTACATTTTCATACACAAACAACATTTAGCAAATACATATTTGAAACCATTCACATTAGAATCCTTACAACATTACATATCTAGGAAGACATCCACCGACAGATGCACAAAACCCATCCAAACCACAAAATATTATTGAGAGAAATACAAGAACACCTACATTCATGAATTCAATGCCCACTGTTTCACCAATATCATTTCTCTATTTCATCCCAATAAAAATTGTTGCAGGTATTTTTCCATAGAAATTGACACTCTGATTCCAAAACACCTAAGAGTCCCAGAGGCATACTTACAGATATCAAAATTAATTCTCTAGCACCAGAATTTATAAGGAATGGTATTGATATGGAACAGATGTATAGACAATGGAATAGCCTATAGAACCCTCAAACCAATGTACATATAGGTAGTTACCTGATTCATGCACATGCTTTCTAGTGGCAAAAACATCACCTGCACAGTGTCAGTACAATTGCTTTAAACAACACAGCTCATTCCCTACCTTACATCACACACACAAAGTCAGTTTAGTCTCTGGTCACTCCCAAATTATCAGAAATAAAGCAACCAAGTTCCCACACAATCCTATCTAATAAAGAGGTAATATGCAAATTGACCATCACTTCAACACACAAGATGGCCGCCACAAGATGGCCAGCAGGGGAGGGCAGTTGGGAGGGACCAGGCCTGAAAGGGAGGGCAGTTGGGGGTGACCAGGCCTGCAGGGAAGGGCAGTCTGGGGGGATAAGACCTGCAGGGAGGGCAACTGGGAGCAACCAGGCCAGCAGGGGAGGGCAGTTGGGCTGGCAGGAGAGCAGTTAGGCATTAATCAGGCAGGCAGGCGAGCAGTTGGGAGCCAGCAGTCCTGGATTGTGAGAGGGATGTCCACTGGGATTGAGCCTAAATGGGCAGTCAGACATCCCTTGAAGGGTCCCAGATTGGATAGGTGTAGGCTGGGCTGAGGGACATGCTCCCCCTACGCCCCTATCCCCTGTGCACGAATTTCATGCACCAGACCTCTAATAATATATATCACAACAACTTCATGACCTGGATGGAGATAGCATGGTCTAACAAAAAATTCTTAACAGGAACCAAATAACACTAATCATAAAAACAAACAAAAAAATTATACCCATTACATTGGACTTCATTAATATTCTGCTTCAGGTTCTTCTGTTTGTTCCTTTTTTTTTTTTTGCCCATCTCTTTAAAGATTCAAGAATCAAACATAAACTAGTTTTCAATCCATCCTGATACATTATTTACCAGTTTAGCACATTATAGAACTTAAAATGACATTTGTGCTTTAAATGATTACAAAACTGCATATCTTTGCATAAAGCCATTCAAATTGCATTACCATATAAAGTCCAGCTTTATCAATTTCATACTACTACATATTATGATGTAGAATGCTATTACAAATGTATTACTATAGTTCCCTTTAAACCATGTTCTCCTGTGCTATTGGACATCTGACCAAATTCAACTGTAAGTTTTCAAAATTTATCTCTGCATTTGTAAAAGAAGATTACAATTTGACAATATACTCTCTTCTTTTATCACAACATACCCACATACTCTTCTTTCTCCCTCTCTTCTTCCTCATTGACTGCCCAGAAAAAAAACAAAATTTTCCACAACAACCATACTTGCTATTGATTATATGTAGTTTGGTGATGCTTCATAAGCAAAATCATACTCACATTTATTTATTTATTTTTTCTTTATTGATTAAGTATTACATATGTGTCCTTATCCCCCACTCATGTCCTCACCCCCCTCGTGTTTGTGTCCACGGGTTAGGCTTATATGATGCATACAAGTCCTTTGGTTGATCTCTCCCCATTTACCCCACCCTCCCCTACCTTCCCTCTGAGGTTTGACAGTCTGGTTGATGCTTCTCTGTGTCTGGATCTGTTTTTGTTCATCAGTTTATGTTGTTCTTTATATTCCACAAATGAGTGAAATCATGTGATATTTATCTTTCTCTGACTGGCTTATTTCACTTAGCACAGTGCTCTCCAGTTCCATCCATGCTATTGCAAATGGTAAGGATTCCTTCCTTTTTACTGCAGCATAGTATTCCATTGTATACTCACATTTAGAAAAGTAATTGGATGACAGTTTCTTTGAAGTCATGCACTATCTCCGATACATTCAGGTGATCAATCTGACATGGCCAACAGTACCATTCAATCACAGACTTAATCTGCAGGACTCCAAACAAGACCACTGCTAAGCAGGAAAGGTCTTGTGAGGAGCAAAGTGAGCACCACTAGTGCCTACAAGGCCTGGCATTTACCTCAAAGCACCACGTACAGCACTGAGTGTTCTGTAGGACCTTGGCTAAGAATGGGTAAGGCAACTGGGACTAGAGGCCTCAGAAGCCAGACTGAAAAGATTGGCAAATGATCACGTTTTCTTGTAATATAAGAAAAGGAGCACCTCACAGACTAGAATTAGAGAAGGGCATTCACAGCAGGGGAAATGGTACTTCATTGTGGTATAAAGAATGATGGGGCCCTAGACAGTTTGGCTCAGTGGATAGAGCGTCGGCCTGCGGACTAAAGGGTCTTAAGTTCAATTCTGGCCAAGGGCACATGCCCGGATTGTGGGCTGGATCCCCTCCCCCCAGTAGGGGGTGTGTAGGAGGCAGCCAATCAATGATTCTCTATCATCATTGATGTTTCTATCTGTCAATCTCTCTCCCTTCTGCTCTGAAGTCAATAAAAAATATATATTTAAAAAAAATGATGGAATGCTCAAGGGGAGAGATGTCCTGCATGGTGAAGGGGGAAAATATAGAAAATATTTGACCAGGAGGAATAACTAGTAGTAGAGGAGATTAGTGGAGTAAATTCAGATGCTGGATTAGGAAGGGCTTTGTATAAACCTACTAATACATTTGGATTTCATTCTGGAGGCAAAATTTTGAGTAGGGGATTACTCCTTCTAAGTCTCTGAATCTGATCATTCTAAAAACACAAACAACCTAAATGAATGCTAGAAGCTGATATGGGACACTTCCTTTACTTTGATTGGCAAACAGTGCATGCTCATTGTAAAACATCACATGGGGCATTGATGTGTCAGGGAAAGTGAATGACAGCCACCCTCCCACAGCTGTACCTCTTAGCTAAGCAGTGTTAAGACCTAGGTATTTATCACTGCATCCTTTTATCTACAATGAAAACATATCAAATATATGCATGTCCACACACAGTTCATTGTATAAAAATTGGATTTTACTACAGTCATTGCCCTCAAACTTGCTTTTCAGCTTCAAAAGATAGTAGTTACAAACAATGATACTAGTGCCTGATGTTTTTGAGATTTCACAAGGTACCTGGTGCTATTCTAAGGATTTCATTTGCATTACATGTATCTCCTTTAACTCTCACTGCAATCCTGTGGTTAGTGCCACTATTTTCTCCATTTACAGACAAGGAGACCGAGACTCATTGACATTATGTAACTTCCCCTAGGTCAGGTCCACCAGCTGGTAAGTGATGGAGCCAGACTCTGAACCCATGCCCTGAACTACTAGACCAGGGGCACCATTCAGGGGGATGAGGGCTGCCAGTGATTATGTAACAAGGAGTCAGGAGAGAAGAAAACAATCATGAAAATTGTTGAGGCAAAAGTCTCTGCAGCCCAGTAATTCATTGTATGTGTTGGGCAGAAGGAGAGGAGTGGGTTGAAGTTGAAATTCCAGGTCTCTAGCCCTGCGGTAAAAGATGATGATTTTCAAAGAAATCCATGAACTGGGATCAGTTTGAGGGGCGCGCTTGGGGCTGGGAGAGAGGACCATTTTCTCCATTTCCCTGCATTCCTGCTTTCAAAACAGGAACTCAGGGATGTGTTCCAGAGAAAGTTCTTATCCTTTCCCTCTTGGAATTTCCCCCTTCAAAGGGAATATCATCTGCTTTCTTGTGGAGATAAGACAACTTCCTGCAACACTTGTGCTACTTGGCATGGGACTAGGCAGTTAAATATAATTTGGGGTGTCTGAGGGGGTGATAAATCCCACTTGGGAGCCCATCCCAGGCCTCCTCCTCCTATCCAACTTTACCAGGTACATGCTAATATTGTTGGCTTCCTCCTATGTTTTTTTCTCCACTAGTTCTGACCTTGATGGGGAGTCTGGGTGGAATCAGTTACTGCATTCAGAACCAAATAGTGGCCCGCTGAATTGGGTGCTCTCATAGAATGTTCACATGGAGGAAATAGTCATATAAGAATCTTCCAACAAAGTGCCAGGTGCTGGCCCATAAGGACTTGGAAATATAGGTCTATAGTTTACAAGATATACATGAACAGAGAGGGACTGTGAGGACAGAAGATTGGCGGGGAGGGGGGCGGGTCTGGAATTCCCAAGTAAGCTATTTGGAATATATTCTTTGGCCTATTGGAAGACAGGGAGGCTCTAAGTCAATGTATATGTTGAAATGTACATGTGATGGTTGGTTTATTATTATGTTCAACTGACATCTGTTGAAACTTGGAGGTAATATAGCAATGGTTGATTTCTCTTCTTTCTCCTGTACCATGAGCCTTTCTCAGGGCTCCTATAAACATATCTCACTGTGGCATTTAGAGAGGTGGAAAGAGAGGGCATTTGTGCAGATGTCTGAAGATGAATTGCTATAATACTGCAGCTGTATTAAACTGTCATAAGCAATATTCCCATCCGGCCCTGCGGATGCAATACTGGCTTTAAACAACGCCTCAGGACTCAGTCTAGGACCCTAAATTATGTCTGGCTTTAGCCACTTGTTACAGAGCTACGATGGATGTATAGGCATTAACCATGCCATCGGAATCCCTCTGGGATGTTGATAGACATGAAACATGTAGGTACAATGCTACAATTCAGATTGATGTAGCAAAAAAATGGATTAGTAAAAAATAGATTAGCAGGAGAGGCAGTATGTCTTGGTAGAGCTTGGCCTGGGTTGATTCCCTGTGGCCTTTGAAAACCAGGCAGAATCCTCAAGCTTTCCCACTGGTCCACTCTGGTGTTGAGCTGAGCTGGAAATCAGAAACATCATTCCTAGGTCCATGTATGTAATGGTAAATCAATAAATAGCTTGTGACATTTCTTCTCATCAAGGATGAGGGTTTTAAAATGATAGGAATTCTGTGGCACCTTACAGTTCTGATAAGTTTGGGTGAAATGACTGTTTTCTATCAAATAAATAAGGCTTTCTATTATACTTGGGGCTCTCTTTTCTATAAGTCTCAGTCTTTTATTTCTCCACCAAACATAACTATAGGAAACTCAACATTAGTTAAGTGTTGTTAATTTTGTTGCCTGTGGTAACAATGGTGTGCTTATGTAAGAGAATAGCTTTTTACTTATGCTGCTGTAAAAAGGCTGCTTTTATTTTTACTGGGAAATATCATGTAAGGTGTGTAGATAACATAACTGTTCATGCTTTATGACTTGCAAAATAAGACTATCACTTTCACATATATGATCTTGTTGGCCCTTGGCTTTCTAATGCCTTTAGGCTTAGATTTAAAATTCTGAAAATACCTACAAGGTCCTACATCCTCTGGCCCCAGACTAATCCTTCAGTGTCCTTCTGTGTCACTTTCTCCTTTGATTAGGAAATTTCAGCCTCTTGGAGTCTATGACATCTCATGTTCTTTGCCTCCTCAGAGTCTTTGCAAATGCCGTTCTTTCGAAACCTACATTACTACTCTTTTCGCCTTATCTTGACAGCCATTTAGTAACCAACTCTTACTTTTACGTAGAACTACTCAGCTTTGACTTGGTTATGTGCGGAAACAAACACGCCGCACCCCCTTTCCCCTCCCTGATCATGATAGGTTACAGGAATAATGGTGCATTTCTTGATCTTCTCTGGACTCTCACAACAGCCTTCTAAGGACCTTGAGAAGTGTATTATTGCCTTCACCAGCCTTTCTCCCTCACCTGTAAAATGGCTGAATGGTATATCCTTCCCATTTCTTAGACCTTTCCACTGTACTAGGTTATAATCCAAAGTCCTTAAGTATGACCTGTGTCCCCTGACCCCATCCCAGAACTCTGGTCTTACTTTGAATCTCTTTCTCTTCTTCTTCATTTGCTACCACGGCAGTTGTCTCCCTCTGGCTCTTTGCAAGCACCCCATCTTTCAAGGTCATGTGATATTTCTTGGTTCTAGAAGACTTTGACTCAACAACTAACAAGTTTCTCTCCATGTCTCAGCTAAAACATTCACTCACAGAAAAGCCTTTTGAGTTTTCCAATTTAAAAGATCTTTACTGCTCATAGGAATAACTTTTCATTCATAGGAAGTGGCTCTGATCGTCCCTACTAGGGTGATGTTGCAGAAGTTATCTGAACTTATTTTCCCCATCTTTACAATGGGTATAAGAACTGTGCCTGCCTCAAAAAGCTGTTACAAGGATGATGTTCATCATTGTAAAGGGCTAAAAAATATGAAGTACTTAGTAAATAATTATTATAATGATACTAGAGGCCTGGTGCATGGACTTGTGCACTGGTGGGGGGCATGGCCTGTGGAGAGCCACCCACTGTGGGAGCACCACTCATCCTAGTCAGCCAAGCCACACTTCCACTGTAGGAGCATACCGACCACCAGGGGGCAGCTCCTGCATTGAGCATCTTTCCCCTGGTGGTCAGTGTGCATCATAGGGACTGGTCGACTGGTTGTCTGGTCATTCTGCCATTTGGTCACTGGGCTTTTATATATATAGATTTCTAATAATTTACTATCATGTGTGTATATTTCCTGAATACTGCCTTTTCCAGTTGAAAGGCATTTTAAAGATCTTAACGAATCATTCCCCTACCTCTGAAATCCTTTCTGATATTCCTAACAGTCACCTAAATCTTCTTTGAACAACTCCTTGAAAGACTTTACTGTATTACAAAGCAACCTTCAATTTCTGTAGATTTGTGTTCCTATAAATTCTACCACTTAACTCTAGAACAAAACAATCACATTCCCTTTTCCAAACGACAGTTGTGGCTTTCCTGGCAGCCCAAGGAACACTATTTCTAGTACCAGTATTCCTGGTCTATCTACCATCACCCTCCAGTCAACTTTCAAATCTTAGATGCCACCTTCTCCATGTCATATGAGACTATAAGTTTGTTTCAGTGATGAATATGTGGACATGTTGAATGTGTGGGTTTGAGCTGATGCAAGTGAGCAGGTGAGGAGGGGCTCTGCCAGCATAAAGAGGTAGGCCTTTCAGACAATGCAGACTATGTGGGGGCAATGTAAGCACATTGACACAGTCTGTGGCCATATTCTCATCTAATGAGACTCTTCTGGATTCCTTCTCCTTCTCATTTGTACACTATCATCCAGGACATTAATAGGTTCCACTTGGTCAATCAGTACTCACTTGATGTGCAAGGCTATGTTGAGTATGGGGGTGCAGACACCCTGTCCTCATGGAGACTAGAATCATGGAGATTTCCAGTTTAGATTGCAGGGAATGCATATGTGAACTCATAATGGAGTTGGGGGCTTTTGCAGGTATTGGTTTTTATCACAAAATTGCTGAGTTTGTGTCAGGACTTTAGCATGCAACCTATATTTATCGAGTACCTGCTGTGTGCCTGTCATTGTTAGTGCTGAAATGAAATAAGAAGCAAGGAGGAAATAGAACAAACTCAAGTCAATAGAAATGTGAAGAAAAGAGTAAACGTGAAATCTTGAGGACTATTCTTCAGGTGTTGCTAATGCACAGGAGGAAAATACCTCACCTGTTAGGTGAGAATCCTAGGACTGAAAAGAGCACATGGCTAAGTGCCTTGTCCATTCCCAGCCTCCAGGAAGGTGAAAACCTGCTTATTCTTGATCTGAGGACTGTGTGTCATTTTCATCAGGATCTTTGGAGACAGATTCTAGACTTTTGTGGCTAACTTACCGATTCTATCCTTTCTTCCTCCTTTCTATCTTCAATCTCTTCTGACTCACTGAGGTCCCTTTTCTCCTAATTTGTCTGACAACCATCTAGACCAGTGGTCGGCAAACTGCGGCTCGTGAGCCACATGTGGCTCGCGAGCCGCGGTTTGCCACTCTGTTGACTAATGAGTTTGCCAATAACTGACCTAGACTCTCGATTCCAATAATTACAGGCTGTTGTTGTTCCTTGTGATTAAGCCCCTATCCCAGTGGTTGGCAAACTCATTAGTCAACAGAGTGGCAAGCTGTGGCTCGCCAGCCTCATGTGGCTCACGAGCCACAGTTTGCCGACCACTGATCTAGACAATCTAATCAGCACACTTTTCCATCACACAACTGCCAGTTTCCGCTGAGCTAGAAAGGGTATTCCCATGGCCAAGACTCCGACTGGGCTCCTGGCACTACTTGCCTCTTTTATTAACCTTGGTACAAAAAGGTTACCAATAAAAAATCCTTGGGAATAACAGCCACCTGCTCCTAGGCCCTGGAGCCCTTAATGAAACCCCATCTTTTCTCTCCCCAGAGGGAGGGAAGAATTGTTGCTTTTCTCTCTCAATTAGTTTTCCAGTTTATTAAATTGACACAACCCCCGTGTCTTTGTGAGAGTTGGGTGTCCCATAGCTCATCTCCTAGAGACAGGGAACAGTGGTACCAGAGGAGATGTTCTCCACGTCTGTTTCCCACCAGAGACAGGAAGATGCTGATGGGAAAGCTTGAAAGCTATGGCACGAGATGTCCTGGAGAGATGGCTGAGACAACGCAACAAGCGGAACCAGGATGTGTGTGCCATCGGGTTATATAAAATATGCAGTTTTAATCCTCTAAGCAGTTTATCTTTTCCTGCAGCTTAGTTTGCTGGGATAATTACTTTCCTGGGCAGTCCATGTCATGGATGAGGCAGAGTGTGTGCAAAATGCACAAACCTGATAGTGCCATAGGAAAATATGGCAATAGGAGGCATATTAACTCAAGGTTTAGACCAGTGGTCGGCAAACTGCAGCTCGCGAGCCACATACGGCTCGTGAGCCACGGTTTGCCGCTCTGTTGACTAACGAGTTTGCCGACCACTGGTTTAGACAAACATGCTGTAGTCAATTAATCCAATTCGGGAAGTCAGCTGCTCAAAGTTTCTCTTTTGTTGTGAGCAAAACTATTAAGCTTCGTTTTGTCTCATAAAAACAGCTAATGGAGTTCTGTGCTGAATATTTTTCAAGCACCATAGAGGTTAAAGAACAAAGATCTCTAGTGAGGGCATGTCTGGGCCGAGATTTGACCCCAAATGAGCCCTCTGTACGTCCATGAAAAAACCAGCACCTTTAACTGTGCACCAGGCCCCATTCCCTCCTGAAACATTTATCTCCCTTTCGCTGTTGGATCTTTCCCACCAGCATGCACAATACTGGCTTCCCCCACCTTGAAGAACCTCTGCTGACTTCATTTCCCCTTTCAGTTATTACCTCATTTTCCTGCTCTTCTTTATAGCAAAACTATTTAAGAGACTTGTTAATGCTTCTTTTCTCCAATTTCTCTTCTGTAATTCTCTCTTGAACCCATCCTGATGAAGCTTTTATCCCAACACTCCGGACGCTGTTCCTCTAATGGTCACCTGTACATTGCAGCATTTGACAACTATTACTCCCTCTTTCTTGAAACATTTTCTACATTTGGCTGCCAGAAATGAACTCTCCTGGTGTTCTTCCTTATTCACTGTCCATTCCTTCACATTATCCTTGGCTGGTTTCTCTTCAATTCCCTGAATTTTTATGAAGTCATAGAAACTTATTCCTAGGTGACTTCTCTTTTCTGTCTATGCTCACTCCCTTCTAGAGATGATTCTATAATTTGTTCCTTCAGCATGAAACCTTCCCCATATGTATTTTCCTTTGAGTGCTGAATAGCCACTTCTAACTCAGCATAGCTCAAACCCATCTACTGACATCTCCTCCCTGCCCCCCAATTCTTTGCCAAATCTGCAATTATTTACATCTCAGTTGATGGCAACTCCATCCTTCCAGCTGCTCAAGCCAAAACCATGAGTCATTTTTGACTCCTTTATTTCTCCCATACTCCACCTCTACTCTTTCCAGAATTCTGTTGGCTCCATCTTCAGTATATATTTACACTCTTCCTATTTATTCATCACCAGTGCTGATCCTACTATTAGCAATGTCAGTAGATTTTTACCTACATTACTGCAATTGCCTCCTACATGCCTCCCTGCTTTCACCCTGCATCCCAGTCTCAATACACCTGTCATATGATACTTGATCATTTATTTGCCAGTCAGATACTGTCACTCCTCTGCTTAAAACAGATGGCTTCCCATCTAACTCAGAAAACAAAAAGTCCCTTGCAAAGGTCTACGGGGCTCTAAATGACATGTCCCATTCCCCCTCCAAATCTCTGGTCTCATCTCTGAATCACTCTGAGATGTAATAGCTTCCTTGCTAGGTCTCCTTGCTGTTCTCTCTGCACACAATCCTCTTTCTCTGGATATCCATATGGTTTGCTCCCATTTCCTCCTGTAGGTCTTTGCTCATATGGTTCCATCTCAGTGATGCTTTCTCTCTAACTATTTAAATCTGGCCGCCCACATATCCATGCAAAATTTATTCCCCGAGTTATTTTCTCCATATCACTGATTGTCCGTTACCATAACACATCACTTATTTATGCACTTGTCATTCTGCCTGCTCTGCTAAATGAGGATAAGATGCCAGTTCCTTGAAAGCAGAGGTTTTGTCCGCTTCCTTCACTGCTATATCCCAGAACTAAGGCCAGTGCTGGGAACACTGCTAAGTGACATTAGTTGGGTGACTGAATCTTAACAGTTGCTTGTCATCAGAGATTGGTGGAAATGACATCACAGTCGCAGATTCATCTTCGAAGTGGGTTGTGTGCTCTCTGTAGGTGTAACCCCGTAAGTTATAATGTTTATGTTTACTTGTGAGATGCATAGAGTGCAGAGGTTATGTGTACATTGCTGAAGCCAGAAGAGTTGGGTATGGAGAATCCTACCTCTGGCACTTACTAGCCCTTTGATTAAGTTTCTACAGTAGTTTGTGCCTCATTTTTTCTTTCTCATCTGCAAAAAGAAGGTAATAATATTGCTACCTGAGAGGGTGATTCAACAAGTTAATATGTACAAAGTGCTTAGACCAGCACCCAATAAGTGGTATTAATTATAACAGTGGTAGTAAGGATAAAGATAACAATCACATTTCTATTCATCAAGAGAAATCAAAGATTATGGTCAAAGAGTGAAAACTTTCACTTACAGGATGAATGAGTTCTGGGGACTTAAGGGACACCATGTGCCTATAAGTACTGTATTGTACACGGGGAAGTTGCTATGAGAGTAGAGCCTTAATTTTCTCACCATAACAACAACAAAATGGTAATTATTTGAAGTACAGACTGTGTTCACGAACCTTATGGTGGTAAACATTTCACAATGCATACATGTATCAAATGCTCATTTGTACATTTTAAACATACACAGTGTTATATGTCCATTATATATCTCAATAATATTGGGACCAAAAAGTCAGAGAGATACTATGGCTGATTCTGTGAAAAATCTTCCATTTCCAAATAAAAGCAACTTAAAATGTATGCTATAGCCTATGAAATACATCTCAGTGACATTATATGGAAAATAAAATTTGCATCATAAAATGACTTGTGAGTATAGTGATATTTATACCAGCAATGAAGATTTATTGAGCACTTATCCATTACTAGGCACTGTTATAAGCATGTGACATTAATTCAATTCTTAAAATAAGCCTATGACATATATGGAATAATTAGACTCATTTTAAAGATATGAAAACTGAGGACAGAGAAATTAATTAATTTGCCAAACTATATAAAAAATCAACACAACTATTAAGTTGTTAAGCCAGAATACAAACCCAATGTATTTGCATAGTGACTGTAATAGAAGAAAAATCTTCCAGGTATAAAGAAATGTATTCAAGTCACTATCAAAAATGTCAGGTTACTGATAACAAGCAGAACAGGTCACCAATGCAAACCTCATCTGTAGGCACTCTGGTCTATCTCCTCAACTTCCCGTGGGAGCATTCAATGTGGGTTATGGCACTGATGTTTTCAAACAATTGTGAGATGGGCTCTGGAAAGTTTTTTCCTCACTGCAAAGTACTGACATTTAAAAATGATTTAAACAAAGGATTAGTATGGATGCAAGGTAATCACTGAAATTATGCCACTCTTACTCTGATATGCTTTCTAAATAGGATTGAGAAAGGAGGAGAGTTAGAGCTAGGATGTTGAGAATCACCCTTAATGGACAGCACCTATGCCATAACCACCTTAGGTGGGGAATGATGGCTGGTGCATCAGTAGTAATTGTGCTGATTATCGTAGCACTTACAAGATGTGACCAGAGTTATATCAATTTTTGAGGCCTCATCAAGACCTGAGATACCCGTGGGATACTGTCACTCACTGGAATAGCATGTGTCATAGCCAAAGAGGTTGAGACCTGCTGGATCAGGTGGTGAGGTGTCAATAATTGTAAGAAATTGCATAGTGAAGGCTGCTCTCTGCATGCCAGAGTTTGGTATTTAGTTGAAGAACTCTGGTCTCACATTCAGAGAATACACAAAAGAAGTGCTGATTGTAAGACCAGTTCTGACAAAGGAGACCTCATAGCTGGGTGATGGTCAGTGAAGATATTGTTCTTACTTGGGTCTTGTGCTAAGTCCAGACACAGGAATAGAAATACATTCTATTCTCCCAGGAGTCACTGGGGACCCGTTTTTCTCCAGACCCTAATAATACCCATATGACTCTGGTTACCTCAGCTCCTGGCACCATCTAACTGAGCCCTTTGGGCTTCTCCCACAGACTCCTTCAACGTCTTCAAGAAATGTGGACTTCTGGTCAAGATGGCAGAGTGAGTAATCCCTGTGATCACCACCTCCCACAAGCACATCAATATTAAGAATGTTGTGGCAATTAAGAATCGGAGGGATATCTTGGCAGCAGAGCATCCCCACTGAGGAGTGTATGGTCCCAGCCCCACACTGGATTCCATAGGCAAGGGCACCAGTGCTGGGAAGAGGTGTCTGCATACCATCTGGCTGTGAAAACAAGTGGAGATTGCATCCAAATGAGATGGAAGGCTGCAGGAGTCCCAGGTATTCCTCTTTAGGGGACTGTGCACAGACTCACTTGCTCAAAAACTCAGCCTCTTTGGGCTCCAGGATGAGGACTGCAGGGGCAGCCCTTTCCTGGGATGGAAATACTGGCAGGCACCATTGCTCCTTTGTTAAACGCTCCTCCCACTCTGCTGGCATCAAATCTGAGCTGTTCAGTAACCTGGGTAACACCATTCACTCCACCCAACTCAGGTGTCCCACTGAACCTCTTCAAGTGGCTTTTCTATGCAAGCACCCCCACAACGCATGCTGCAGACTTTCAAAGGTCCACAAACCCCAACCAAGAAGGGGCTGGCTTCAGCATGCCCTGTGCCTCTGCCAGGGGTCCTCAAACTTTTTAAACAGGGGGCCAGTTCACTGTCCCTCAGACCATTGGAGGTCTGGACTATAGTTTAAAAAAAAAACAACTATGAACAAATTTCTATGCGCACTGCGGGCCCGAGATGAGTAGCATGCTAAGCAGGACAGGCAGCAGCACCCGGCGGGCCGGATAAATGTCCTTGGCGGGCCGCATGTGGCCCGCGGGCCATAGTTTGAGGACCCCTGGAAGCGGTCCCAAGCCTGCCTTGAACAGTCTCAACTTCTATCGTCACTCCATCAGGTGGCCCCAAGCCTGGCATAGCTGTAGTGTCAGCTTGGAACCCAGCTTCAAGTAAGCAGTCATGAGTCCAGCAGCACAAGTGGTGGCTGAACTCAGCTCATATCAGAGTGCCCACTAAGGGGTCCCAAGCCTGGTACTAGTGGAAGCTAGCCATGGCTCGTAACACAGCCTCTCCCAAGCATCTCCAAGCAGCAACCCACCACAGATTACTATGTAGCTCCCAAGCTGAGCACAAATGGTGTCTGATCTTGGCCTGAACTGGAGCCCCTCCTAAGAGGCTGCAGAACCAAAATACCCGGAGGCCTGCTTCAAACACACTAGAGCACCACCCAGATCCACAGAGGATACACCAGAAGGGCAGACTTGTCTGGCTCATTTCACTTTGTAAGCTGACTTTGTCATCCTGTGGATCCCACCGTGACCTACAGTCCCTGCTCTTAGTTAAGGAGAGTCCATTTTGCATTATCATTGTGGGCACACCTAACTTCACTGGTGCCAGAGAAGCAAAAGTGAAAGACAAAGGACATCAGCAAAAATGGCAGAGGAAAGATGTTTGAAGGTCTCCTCCTCTGTAGAAGTAGCAAATTGGTCAGAATCTAATTTCCAGAGTTCTGAAAAAGGTAAGTAGCATAGAAACTATAGGGATGTTTATTTTAAAACAACACCTGAATCTAGGTAAGAACAGTGAGCATTATGGCATTTTCACTTGTCCTATTTGCACCACAGTAGCCTTCAAAACCCAAAGCCTGCAATTATGGTAAAAAACTGGTAGCTGCTGGAGGGAAGAGGATGAGATTGGAGCTCTTTCAAAACCCCATTAATAGAGAATTTATCACTGTTTGACCCGTTTGGTGATTTCCTGAGATACCCCACTACCAAGGCGATCTTTATTTGATATAAATGGACCTCAGTATTTGAGGCAGTAATAAGAGTTAGGTAAATAAGAGTCTAACCAAAAAGCTCAATTAAAAGGAAATCTAGGGAATATGTCCAAAGGGGGCTTTGCAAAGTGCTGATGTATTCCGCAGAATCCAGAAAGCCGTGCACATGCGCAGGGCTATGTAAACACTCAAGAAACACCTGGGAAGGCCCTGTAGCAGAAGCAAGAGGCTAAGAGAATTGTTACCTGCCTGGAAGAGCATTAAAGGTGTGTCCCAACATGTACACAGAGCTCCTCAGCAACAGCTGGGAGACTCAGTGGGTCCAAGAATTTAAGGAAATCTCTATCCAATCATTTAATCAATGTGAGTGGAGGCTGCAGTGCCCACACAACAAAGAATTCAGAAAAGTCACTAAATAAATAAACAACAAACTCTGGGCAGGGAGAGAATCTGATTTCCAGAATTTTCACATTTATTTTAAATGTACAACTTGAAAGGAGAAAAAACAAAAACCAAAAAACATGAGATAAACAGAGACACAAACACTATAGCCTGTATATTATGTTGAAGATAAAGTATTCAACAAAGATTGTCCTTGAGGAAGCCAAGACATTGGATATAGTTGAAGAAATGCTGCAAAAAATATATATCTAAGAAGTTCAATAAACTCTTAGAAGGATAAACTCAGAGATACAAGATCAGACACAATAACTGAACTGTCAAACATCTAAGAAAGAGAGAGTCTTAAAAGCAGCAAAAGAGAAGAAAATGGTCATATACAAAGGGTCTTCAATAACAATTACAGCTGATTTGTCACTAGAAACCATGGAGAAGGCAGTGGAATGACAGCTTCAAAGTGCTAAGAAGACACGAATTCCATATCCAGAGAAACCATCCTCCAGAATAAGCACTGTAGGCATTTCAGATGAACAAAAACTGACAGAATTCATCACTTACTTCACCTGTCCTGCAAGAAAGACTACATAGATCTTTTAGGCTGAAATGAAGGCACTCTAGAAAGTCACTCTAATCCACATAAATAAAAACACTGTTATGGTAACTACACAGATAAATTATCAAGGGGGGTATACATATCTATTTGTTTGTAGCTCTTTTTTTCCTCTTATCTGATTGAAAAGAGAACTGCATGAAGCAATAACTATGTGCCCATCAACATGAAAGCACGTGTAGTTCTGTACCGAACTACTTTGTATGACAACAGCAGCACCAAGAACAGGGTGAATATATATAGGAGCAAAATTATTGTATAGTACTGATTAATGTAAACTATTTTAAATTGACATGATAATTATAACCCCTAAGAAAATAACTTAAAAATATAGTAAAAGAAATTACAAGGGGATGAAGATGTACATTAGAAATACCTATTTAACACTAGAAATGCAGTAATGGAGGAGTAGGGACACATAAAAGACCTAATACCTATAAATATTATATAGAAAAATAGCATATGTAAATTCTACCTTATCTGTAATCCCATTAAATTTGAATTTCTTAAATTCTCAAGAGGCAGAGGTTAGCAAAATGGTTTGAAAGGAACCTCAATCCCACTGAATGTTGTCTATCAGACACATACTTTTGATTATCACCCTTATAGGTCAAAAGTAAAAGGATGTGAAAAGAAACTATGCAAACAGTGACTAAAAGAGAGCTGGGGTGACTATACTAATATCAGGCAAAACAGACTTTAAGACAAAAACTGTTACTAGAGATAAAGAACAATCCTATATAATAAAAGGCTAATATGCAAATTGTCCCCTTGGGAGTTCGGACGACCGTGAGTTCAACCACTCACTATGATGTGTGCTGACCACCCGGGGGTGGCACAGAATGAAGGAAGGCCCCGATCGGCCCTGATCAGTGGCCAGGCCTAGGGACCCTACCAGTGCATGAATTTCGTGCACTGGTTCTCTAGTATTTTATAATGATATCAAAAAATTTATCAAAAATATACAGGGAAGGCTATAAAATTCAACAATAATAGTTGTAGACTTTAATATCCCAATTTAAGCAATAGATAAAACAAGACAGAAGATCAATAAGGTAATAGAAAATTTGAACAAAAAACTAGACATAAAAGATACCTATAGAACATTCCATCCAACAACAGCACAAGTCTAACAACAGTTAGAATAAGTCGATTCCTCTCAAATACACCTGGAATATCCTCTAGAACTGACCCTATGTTAGGCTACAGAACAGATAAATTTGAAATGACTTTGGGTGGTAAACATACATTGCTATATATAGATGAACTGTGCACTTGAAACCTATGTAAATTTATTAACCAAAGTCATCCCAATAAATTTAATAATTTTTTCCTTCATCCAAGCCCCTTGAGTAGAATCCTCTTTTAACAACAATAAATAACAAAACAAAACAAAACAAAAAACCTTGTGAGGAGCCACAATACAGTGAACAACAAAAGCTGAGCTGCTATGATTACAGAGGGGGCTGGGTCTGGTTGGAGCGAGAGGCTGCCCATCCTATGTGACCTTTCTCTTTCTTCTCCTCCTGCTTTACGGTGGCTCCTGAATACCTCAGCAGAACTCATGGCCTCTCTGTGACATGACTGAATGAAAAGGAATGTGCCAAACCTCAGAATGACACGTTCGCTCTTGTAAGTGGGTTGGTTGTAAAATGAGCTATCTCATTATTCCAACCCACAATACAAAACCGCCTTTGAAGGCAACTCCTATTCTTAAAAAAAAAAAAAAAAAAATGGGCAGTTTAGAAACAAAAGGCATTGGGCTTAGGAAGGTACTCTTTCTTGTGATATAAATTTAAGTTGGGTAGCAGCCACTGATTTGAAAGTACCCATGGGGTTCAGGCCAAGCTTCAGAACTTTATTTCTACACATAAACTAATACGGAAAGAAACTTGCTATTACTCTGGAGCAGCGGATCCTGCAAATCGCACAACTGACAAAGCATTTTACATCTGCCGACCCCCTTCCTTGCCCTGGAGCAGATAATGGGCTCTCCATTTACTAAGGTGGCAAGAGGCACCGGTTTTGGAATGAGTTAGATTACCCGCTGAAATGTATATTACATTTTATCTCCCGCATCCTTACTGCCTAAAAGGATTTAAATACCATTCTGTCTTACTAACACAGCCAACTGCTGGCCATTCCTCCAGAATGAGTCCCTTTTCAGAGGTGAACATCACACAGCCCAGGCAGCTGTAAAGGCAGTCAGCTGGCCACCATGAACCGTGGCTCCCGAGTTTCCCATGGACTGCTCTCTCCTCTGCTCCACCTGACCACCCCCACCCGCTCTTGCCACCAGGCTGACACCATCTCGCCACTGGCCCATCTGCCGCTCCAGAGAGATGCTCAGAAAAATCGTATTTGGTGCTGCTCAGTCTCACGAGTCAGAAAAGCTGATTAGATTTCCATGCCTTCCAAATACAATACTGCATGTGGTTCACCAAGCAAATCGCTGGGCACTTTTACTCAGTCATTTCAGGTGAAGTTCGGGGGGGCCCTGGGCAGTGGCAGCCTTCTAGGAAGGAGGCGTGGGAAATGCTCATGGGGAAGGAGCCAAGGCTGGGAAGCGCATGCTTGAGGACAAACCAAGACAATTTCAGAGTGCTTTACAGTTTACAAAGCACATTCATTCTTATTTATTTCATTTCAGGTTCTACACTGACCAAGGAAGGAACACAAAAATGAGTATGCTTCTGAAATCCATTTTTCGGTTAAAAAATGACGTTCACAAACATAGTCGCTAACCCAGTTCCGTGCAGTAATTGACAAGACTCACAGCAGGGATTTTATGATCCCAAATCTGGTGGTGTTGGTATTTTTCTGCACAATGCTGACACCCACCACCTTCGCTCACACAGCCGCTAGTGCTTGGTGAAGTACTACGTGTCAGGGGCTCTGCACAGTGCTTTTCCTGCATTATCATCACAGGCAGCCACCCTGAGAGATGGATACTGACAGGTCCAGAGGAGCTCAGAGAGATTGCAGTGTGTATAAGTTTGCCCGTCTCCCAGCTAACAAAGCAGTCTTACCCTCGGATGCTTAGCTCTCCTTGCCTGTACAACTAAAACTTCCTGAACCTCAGGGAAATTAGCTTGACTCACACAGGGGCTTTCTCAGAATTTGCAAGTTCACTGTTACTACAAAGCTTAACTTGCCATTCCTGACACTATTGCTTTCAGACCTAATTTCTTTCTAAACCTAAGACTTCTGAACATGTGTACCTTTCAATATTTGTGGATCACATTTTGTTTTCTATACTGATCAGGAAGCCTGCCCGAGCAAATATTATGTCCTAGTCCAAATAGCTCCAATTAAGGCAGAAGCCCTTAGTTAAACAAACTGGAAAACAGGCTCAAAATACATATCCTTGGGGTTAAATCCAGGAAAAACAATATAGTGTGGGTTAAGTTGTGTCTACAATAGGAGAAAAAGGGTTATTGCTAAATTTGACAAGTATTTTACATTTCTCAAATTCAAGGACCATAAGTGTTAATTTGTTACTGTCATTCAGAATATACAGTCTTGGGGCCATAGCATGGAAGATCTGTAAGAAAGAACTGGGCAATCTCATGTAACAGGTGAGGACACTGAATCTTGGAAATATTAAATGACTCACTCAGGCTCACACGATTGCATATCTAGCACATTAGTTCTAGTTCAATCCCATCTCCATTGAGACTGAAGCACTTTAGGAATACCACACAGATGACAGATGTTAATGTAAGGCTGAATAGTCTGAGAAAACTCGCCTAGTTTTCTCATTTATTTTTATTTACTATGTTTCTTCAAGGTAGGGGGAATGATGGGTCTTTTCAATTTTGCAAATTGTACCACCCAGGATATTAAAACACTATATATAGCAAATAGTTTGAGTGCTGAAAAGGCAAAGAAGGCCTCATCCCTATTCATCAGATATAAATGTAATGATTAGACTGCAGTTGTCATTAACTAGCTAATAACTACTTATAACCTCAGGTTGCAGTTTCTACCCAGCTAATGGGCTACATAGTAAAGCTATATGTTATCTCAGCTGTTACAGCCCTCCATCTCAGTTGCTTGCATTAAGGAATGAGCAGGTTCTCCTGATTATCTGGATAATAAAAGATCATGTTCTAAGGGCCTTCAGAAAAACTCTCATTAAACAAAATTGGAGTTGTGCCCGAGAACAAGCCTTGCAGAATAACTTATTGATGGCCCCAAATAATTCTCACGAATCACACTTACAGGAAATTGATCATGCATTTTCTCAGCTGCATTTTCAAGCAATTGGGAATCGCTAACTGCTGGGCATTGTATCTGCTGACACTATGCAAACAAGATTTTTTCCATGCTGCTTCCACTTAGCCTTAGAGATGGCACCCACTTCCTGTAGGCACAGTTTGAAGGAACATGCAGAGGAACAATTCTGGCTGAGCTGGGCTCAGAGTGCAGAGGTTGGCCTCAAAGGAAGCATAAGGCTTGGTAATGCCTACATCGGCTAGCCTCACTGTTCTTCAAGCCAACCTCCACTTTCTCCTCCTCCCCTCTTTTTTTCTCCTCAAGAAACTGTTCTTTCCTCTCAGGTGATAGAGCAAGGAAATCTGTGTATGGTTACTAAACTGTGATTAGTATACATAGATTTACAAATATTTCTACATATACCTGTATGTATCAATATTAACTTAAATATTAATTAGTTCAGACTGATGTCTTCAACTCTAATCCATCATCACATGGGTCATTCTTGCTTCCTCCCCTTGCTTACCTATAAACTCCTACTCCTACAGGGAAAAATATGGATCCCCACTATCCACCATCCATTTATTTAATTATTTGGTTTCAGTTTACATGTATAACAATATCAGAATTGTTAACCTATTGACCTGTGAGAAACAACTCTATCAATTAGAGGATAGTCATTATGATGTTCATGATATTCCACAAATAAGTGAGATCATGTGATGCTAAGATTTAGAAACAGCCTAAGTGACCATCAGCCAATGAATGGATTAAAAAAACTGTGGTACATCTACACAATGGAATACTATACTGCTGTAAAAAAGAAAGAACTTTTACCATTTGCAACAGCATGGATGGACCTGGAGAGCATTATGCTAAGCAAAATAAGCCAGTCAGAGAAAGATAAGTATCAGTCTTCTTATATTTAATGCCCTTCCTCACAATAGGAAAACTCTTTCCCTTACCATGTAATATGTCCAAACCTTTCCAAGCCAATTTCAATGCCATTTACTCCATAAAGCACCTCTCAAAACATACCTTCTTTACCAAAGAAGGTATCTTCCTTAAAATTCTAATGCCCTTAATCCTTAACATTTAAAAGAGTCCATAAGATCTTTAAGAATATCATTATATCACTTTCCTCATTAAATCAAAATTTTAAAATTAAATATTTTTCAACACTTTAGGTGCTTATTGATAGTTGCTACATATATGCCAGTGAATTGCAAACAACAAAGCCATGCTGAGGTGGAGAGAAGTCTGTTTGGTTCATTTACCAGTGACGTGATTCATTCCCACATATCAGCCTTACCCCCCAGGGAATTCAATCACCTTGGAGTCTATCATGCCCTGGGCCATTGCAATAACTTTGGAATTGCTGAAATAATGAATATTAAATCTGTGCATGAGGAGTGTCTACAGAACCATTTGCAGAGCACACTCTTTTTTTTGAATTATAATTTCTGTTCATGTCCTATTTTCCTTCTAGACTATTAGCTGTTGAGGATAAAATGTTTCTTACTCATTTCATATTCATGATATATTTATCAAATAATAAATAAATATAAACAGTAGTTCTATAGAGTTGAAAAAGGAAAAGATTACTCTTTCTTACAAAAGAATTACCTGTAGCTTAATTGATTCCTTATAATTTTAAAGAAACCTGAAAGAGAATAACAAAACTCTAGGATAGACCCCACATTTAGGCAATTTGTGGAGAAGGCAGTCCTAGCATTGATATCCATGCCCTCAGGAGGAACATGTGTGCCCTTTGTCTTCATGAAGGCTGTGGGTATGGAGTGGGTGATGGTGCTCAAGTGTTCAGCTTCCTCGTTGCCATGGAGATTTAGCCACCCTTGCTGCAGTGAGCAGGTCTCCCTTCTCTGCCCCTGAGGAGTGAAACTGCTCACCTGTTCTTTCTCTGTGTTTTCCACCTGGCAGGCTGCCTTTTACTGAACACAAAGCAGGGTTGTGAACTTCTGTCTATGCTGCGGAGTAATTAAGTGCCAGAATACGGGTAAGTATAGAAGGGTGGCCTGGGGGCAGGGAGACTGATAACCTCAGGGGATTTGAGGACATTGTCTGTACAATACAGCTAGGGACCTCACTGTGTCTTTCTTTGAAGAAGCAAGACATGTGCAAGGAGCCACTATTCAAGGAAATCCTTCTCTGTCCCAAAGTGCAGCTCTATCATGTGAGTGTTTTCAGAAGACGCATGCAGAACACAGGTGAGGCCACAAGCCCAGGACAAGTGCTGAGTGGGAGGTTGCTGCTCAGTAAAGCAAGAACTTTGTCAGTAATGTCAGAGTTCCTAGAGGTCCCCGGTGCTTTGCGCATTCAGGACTGGTTCTGCTGGTGGAAGTGAAAATGAGCACACCTCAGGTGGCAGTTGAGGATTAGTAAGTCATGTACTAGTTAGCAAAGAGCTAGCATGTCCTTTTCCAGTTTAACAGTATTTCTTAGCATCTACTTGCTGTCAGGCACTGGGGATTGAATATAAATCAAGACAGATATGTCCTGTTCCTCATAAATCAAGTAGATCTTTAAATTCCAATTTGCTAAGCTATTCCTTTGAGTTATATTATTTTACTTTAAAAGCATCTATTACAATTCATGTATTTCCTGGGAATAATTATTAACATTCATATCAACAACTCTAGTAACAATATCTCTATATATTTATAGTACTTTATAGCGTTCACGAAATTCACCATCTTCCGAACAACCATGTGGTTCAGTGTTTTTAGATCCATTTTGCAGTTGAAGAAACTGAGGCTCAGAGAGCACCTCACTTGTCCAAGTGAAAACATCAGTATTTCAAGTGTGGTGTGAGGTTCATTTACGTTAAAATTATCAGGAGAGATGCCTGTTGAGAATGGAATTTGGGGGGGTCAAACCAAGAGCTACTGGACCAGTCTGTAGGGGTGGGCTCCGGGACTTTCATTTTCGATAGTTCTAACTCTCCACTAACCCACTGCCACATAGCTTGGCTCACCCAGGATTTTAACTCATGCTTTCTGAGCTTTTTACACGTCTACCATATCATGCTGAGCAGAGTGTGGTCTGGCAGAATTGCTGCCTCTGCTAACCTGAGACAGGTGTGAGACTCCCTGCATCTTTCTCAGTCCTTTCCTAGTTGAATGCTTCTGTGAAAATGGAAGGGAGGCCTTCAGCATGCTGATTCAATATCCTCATCACTTCCCTCTACCCCCAAAGGTTGACCCCTCAGAGCCCAGAGCTGCAGTGAAGTGCTTGGATCACCAAGAGCCTCTGTGTCTCTGAACTGGTGGCAGCACTTTGTCCCTGATGTTTTCTATTTTGACAGTTCATTGGCAGAGCCACTGGAAGGTGGCAGGAACCTCACTGTTCAATTAAGGTTTACGTGTCACCGGAGCATGTGGAGGAGGAGAAAGAAGAGACCTGTGTGGAGGCAGCTGAAACAAATGAGCTTTAACAAGAAGATTAGCCATCCTTCAGAAGTCAGGGCCCTCCCAGGATTTCAAGCATGGTGCCTACATGCAGTGGGATACAGTGTCTATTCTCAAGGCCCCTGTTTTCCTGATTTACACATAGTGCTCTTTGTCAATTATTGTGTTCTGCAAAGAGCTTATCATCAACAAATTTATATAGAGCATTCACTCTGCTATAAATACACAGACAAGGACCCTACCCTAGCAGTATAGCACACAGATCAGCAGGGAATACAGACTTAAAAGAAGTAATTAAAAACAATAATATACAATAAGGGTTCCACAGAGAAGTTAAGAAGGTATATCACATAGCATGGGAATCTACCATCACTCAGAGCTTCTCAAAGTGTGGTTGGTGAGCCACCTGGTCAGTAACTTTTGGGGATATTAGTTAGTAAAAAATGCAAAATGCCTAGATCACCCCACATCTACTCTGGGGATAGGCCTGGCAAAGCTACATTTTTGACAACTCCTGAGGGTGGTTCTTTTGCACACTGAAATTGAGAATCTTTGGGTGGGGGGTGGTGTGATGAGACTTGAGGAGAGGCTGTGAAGAAAGGCCTTTGTAAAGAAATGCTGTGTGTAAGACAAGGCTTAATGTAAGGGGGCATGGACAAGAATTTCCCAGAGAGAAGCAACCTCGTATATAAAGGTCCAAAGTGAGAGGAAGAAGGCACACAGTACTCTGTGGGCTGGAGAAGAAGAGAGACAGAGAAAGGTAGATATAAAGCTAGGACTTTGGATGCAGGGGCATTTCAGTTGGTTAAAGGTTTTAGATTTGATCTTAAGCCTTTGAAGCATTTTGATAAAGGAAGATCATAGTCAATTTTTAATTAAAAAATAAAAAATATATATAGCAGGAAAGGATTGGGCTCTTTAGAGAGGCTGTTGAGCTATGAGGAGTCTGCAGCAAGAATGGGATAAGAAATAACGCTACCTTGGCAATGAGATTGGAGATAAATGAATGGATTCAAGAGATACTTAAAATCACTAAATCCTGGTGACCTCCTATCAAAATGCCATCAGACTCATGTTAACTCACCCTTTAGTTTTGAGGATAGCAATTGAGTTGAGCTGCTACTGAAAATATGAGAACATGTTTTTTTTTCAGGAGACCTTCTGCCACTGGTCTCTTCTGTTGGCAAGGACATGCTTTGATTTGGATAAGAAAAGGCTGACTGGGGTAAAGTTCTCCAATTCAAGAGCTCAGAAGACTTTTGTTTTATTCCAGACTCTTCCACTCAATAAATCCCTTTGGTCCAGTTGGGCCCTCAAGTTTCTAAATGTTTTGCCATTTTTATATATTCTCTTTGCATTATGTGCTTTTCCTCCATAGCACCTATAACAACTTACAATTAAGTGAGAAATGCCTTCGATTATTTGTTAAATATCCAGCTCATCCATTAAACTAAGTTCTGATGACTAGGAGCCAGTAGGTCTTCATTGTTATCTCCAGCTCTGAGTTTTAGCTTGGATACCTGGCTAGATGGCATTACCATTATGGGAGGTAGAGAAATCTCTAGGAGAAATACAGATCTTAAATGTAAGACAAGTTGGAGCATCTCAACTATAATGGGAATAGAAATGTCTGGTAGGAAGTAGGCTATAGAATTTTGAGGCTCTGGTAAGAGGTCCAAGTCAGAGGTTTTGCATATACTTTGGAAAAGTAGCAAATTCTTTTTTTCTTTAAATCAATTAGATGTCATACGATTTAATAAAATCCAACTGATGATCCTTGTTATTTATAACTAAGGGGCAGCCTCAGTTCTAAATGCTTTGACTTATTTAATTATATCTTTTTGATTACTAGAGGAAGACAAAGAAGGCTGAGCATTGATCTGGAAATCAAGTAAAGTAAAACCTGGTTTAGGAATTGTCATTAAATTTGTGATGTCAAAGAAAAGTCACCTGGCCCTCTTCATCTGTAAGTGGAAGCATTTAGATTAGTTAGCTCAGTGGTCGGCAAACTGCAGCTCGCAAGCCGCGGTTTGCCACTCTGTTGACTAATGAGTTTGCCGACCACTGAGTTAGCTGATCAAGCTCTAAGACTTACCATCTATCTATATATATAAAAGGCCAATATGCAAAGTGTCCCCCTCGGGAATTGACCAGGAGACCAGGAGTTTGATCACTCGCTATGATATGTGCTGATCACCAGGGGGCAGCGCAGAATGAAGGCAGGCTCTGGTTAGCAGCCAGAACGCCCCAATTGGCCCTGATCTCCCGCCAGGCCTAGGGACCCTACCTGTGCACAAATTTCATGACCAGGCCTCTAGTTGTTAAATAAATTAATATAAAGGGAGGACAAAAAGTTGAAACTCTTTAGAAAGCATGACAACCAACTTTAAAATACCAAATTATTTGTTAATCAGAGACTGCTTTAAATGCAACATCCTACTTGACCCTCACAACCAGTCTATCAAGTGGCACTGTCATTTATTGTTCATTGGTAACAATAAGACAAAATATGCTAAGCCCCACATCACCAAATCAAGACTCAACTTAATTACAGTTTCAGCTATCCCTAAAATGGAACCTTAAATCAGTGAAACAGGAATCAGTTGATCAGCATTAGTTAGGTAATCTGCCCAATAAACAACCCCTGTCATCCCCTGAAGGACAGTGACCTTGCAGTAAATAATCTGCTTTTCTGCCTTGTATAACTTCTTGCTCCTGTTCCCTTCTGTGTATCAAAGTATTCCATTTGTACAGCTCCTCAAAGCTTTTGTCTATATGCTAGATTGGATACTGCCTGATTCATGAATTGTCGAATAAAGTCAGTAAGATCTTTGAAGTTTACTTAGTTGAATTGTGTGTGTGTTTTAATACGCCATTCTGCCTCCATTGTTTTATAGAGCAGGGAATTGAAAAGTAAATTAAACATCTCAAGGGCACACAACTAGTAAAGGACAGTTCAGTTTGAAATCAAGGTTTGTCTTATGCCCAAGCTAAAGCTGTTAAATACTATATATTATTGCTCTTTGACTTACTATAGAAATTACTGTGCTAAAATTGGAGCTTAATCATCAAGAGACAACTGGAGCAGGTAAATTTACCCTAGATAGCTGTTTGTGCATTAGAAAGCACCCTTTTCTCTGTCTTAGAACAGCTCATGATGATGCTAAAAATACTACAATAGGTTCTACTATCTTGACTAGGGTGAAGTACAAACTCTACCATTTCCAGTGACATCTGGGCATTGTGATGAAAACAGGTGCTAGGAAATGAGTGATATTGTGATTGGTGGTGATAAATTTACTCAAATATATCTCTTCATGTGGACTCACAGCAAAGTCTTCACCCACATTCCTTCATTAGGTGGATTTTTAAAGTTGGCAACTTGGCTTCTTACATTTTAAAATGATCTTAATTATCTCCTGGATTTTAGCATATGGTTGGTAGGATCTTTAGTTGCACAGTAAACAAGATGAACACATGAAAAAGAAAAGCTGCTAGGGAACAAGAAAGGCAGGACAGGCATTACCTGTAAAATAAATGATGTCCTCGTTACTACTTGCCTGAAGTCTTTAAGTGCCTAGATAAGTGAGTACTTGGCAATTTGGTTCTTTGGGTATTTCCTCTTTGAAAATGCAAATGCCCCTCAAGGGCCAAAGGATGGTCATTTATAGCTTAGTATGCATCCATTTATGCAGTTTACTTTCTAATTTTTAGGACAGTTCCTGAATTAGAAGAGTTTGAGAGAGCATCTGTTCCAATCCCTCTCAACAGATCTGTCACTAAGGTTAGGAGAAGGGAATGATTTGATCAGGAGTCCATAATTAGTTTTAAAGGTAGCTTTGGATTCCAAGTAGGAGGAATCTCCGTACAGTGCTCTTTCCTTCAATCACATGGTGTTCCAGTGTTAAAATACAGAAATCATGTTACAGGCACGGTAGTTAAATGTTGCGTGTGACAACACGTAGACTTGGCTATTCCACTCACTAGCTTTGAGAACCTGGGAATGTTTCTTATCTTCTCTAAGCCTCAATTGGTTCTTCACTGAAATGGAAATAAATATCACTATGATATTATGAAAATAAAATAGAATCATGCCTATAATATTCTTAGCAGAATGTCTAGTGCTCAGTAACTAGTAAATACATGCTAACTCTTAAAAATCTACTAGTTAGAATTAAATGACAAAAACTGTGGTAATTATTTACCACAATACATGTGGATTCAGACATTAGATGAAGATTTTGGTCAAAGTTATTTTAAACTTTTTTCCTGGGTCTAAATCAATCTTGTTTGATGTGGCCAGTAGGTGCTACTATAAAATGCCAAGGATATACATAGTAAACAATGCACATCTCTAAAAATTTCCCTTCCCAGCATCTCCTAAAATTCAACAAGCAGAAAACATCTTTTACAATTGGCAATTTCTTGACATAGATGTCTAAGTTCATCGTGTGAGAGGCCTGATCCTTTTAATTAATCCCTGTGAATTTCTAGTTTACACAAAGCAGCATTGGTCTTGAAGAAATTAAAGATGAGTGAGAATTTTTTAATGAAAATTAAACTAGAATATCTTAAAATGTTGGAGGGACATTATGGTCAGAGGAAATGAAAATTGCAGCCGAAGACACAACTTCTCCAGGAGATTGAGAACACTGTTATTTTTCAAAGTCCTGGACATTAGATAAGCAACAGATAGAATTTTAACCAGCTTTTAAATACAATGAGCAGTGAAGATTAAAATAAGATCAATCATTTCTGGAGGCCTCAGTAATCAGACATAAGCAAAATATGTCTGAGAAGACTGGACCCTAATGCTACAGAGAAACTTCAATCAGATATAATTAACTGTAATTAATGGATTGACACTGTTTCAGATTAAGATTATGTTATTGAGAAAAACTCTAAGCATATGTTTAAGATCTGTCACTGACTTCCACTCAACACCAAAAGCTAGAAAGTGTTGCTCTCAGCTTGACAATAAGAAGTGGAATAAATTATGAAACTATACCTTTCAAGAACCTATGAGAAAACTGAGGTTGCAGGGCAACTGACTAATCTGAAATCTAAGAAAAAAAACCCAGACATCTCCAAGGAGATGTGAGCATTCCTGGGGCAAAACACAGAATACAAAGCCACCACACAAGAGGATAAGAAGACATTCTATTCAAATGGAAAAAAAATTAGGACATACTTCTCATAAGAAACTAAGCATAAGGCAAAAGACAAGGGAGTGATATCTTTAAAGTGCCCATAAAAGTAAAGTGAAATGGACTTGTACTGACAATCAACATTCGTTCAGCAATGAATGGTAGACTGATATTTGTCAGTGACAGCATTATTAGGGGAATTTGCAGTGTGCTGAAGAAAACATGTTTAATATCTAGAAAGCAAAATAGCAAAGCAAAGTAGTAATGATAATTTCCAGTATTTCTGAGCAGAGAGAATTCAGGAAAGCTCTGTGGAGGTCATGAGCATAGGATCTGGCTTTTGTTTGGGGCTCTTGCCAGGAACTTGAGAGCAGGTGTGGTCCCAGGGAAAAAATAATCTGCTTCACCCACAACTATGGAGAATTTGTAGTGATATGCAACACAGATGGGCCCCAGTAATTTGTATGACTTCTCCCATTTTTTGTGGTCTTTGTCACTCCTTGATGCTACCCAGATTATTTAAAAACATTTTTTTTCAAATCTCTTTATGAGTGTATAGTCAGAGCCTCTAGGAGAGGCCGTCACTATTTCTCATGTTATTCAGGACAATATTTCTGAGTGCACAAAGGCCCAAATTTGAAATCTGCAACCCTCAGCTTTCCTGGGCTTACATACAAGAATTCTCTTCCCCAAAGTATCATTGCTTTCTTCTTGACAATAAAATCACCTACTATGAGGACTAAAAAAAAACAAACAACGAAGTCCTCTCTTTTAGTCTTTATTCAAATGCCTAGAGTATTTCAGGAACTGCCCTAGCCACTTTATAAACGTTTTCTCATCTACACATTGCATAATCTGACTTCAAGGAAGAAGCAGCTGGGGCTAAGAAGTGAAATGGATTTCTCAAAGGTGTACAGATAGTCCACAAGACAGAGACTGTGAAAGCCTGAGGCTGAAGCTCATGCTCTTCTGTGCAGTGTCATATCATCCTGTCTCACACCCAGGTGCCCAATGTCGAATCCTTCAGCAGAGTATAGGACACTGGTACCAACGCTGCTTTCTTGAAATAGTGGGCCACAATCCGAGTCTGGTGGTGCTCATCCATGAAAATAACACCAATTTACACTTGCATTAATACTCACTTTGAGAGCTGTTAGTCACCAATAAGTACATATTGATTATCAACTTTGTGCCTGACATTTAGTTTTATTGTCATAGTAATTATATTAAGATGAGGCTTAAGAGTCTATAATGTCATAGTAATTATGTTAAGATGAGATTCAAGAGTTTCTAGGCATATACCTTGGCAGGATTTATTTCATCAATGTTTTTCAAATTGTTGCCCATGGAACATGTGTGTCATAAGTACCTGAGCACTTAATTAAGAATATGGATTCTGGTATCACAAAGTTATAGTAATTAGAACAGTATGGTACTGGCATTAAAAACAGACACATAGATCAATGGGACTGAATAAAGGGCCCAGAAATAAACTGACACGTATATGATCAATTAATCTATGATTAAGAAGACAAAAATATGCAATGAGGTAAAGACAGTCTTTTTAATAAATAGTATTGGAAAAACTGGACAGACACAGGCAAAATAATAAAACTCAGAATGGATTAAAGATTTAAATGTAAGCTGAAATCATAAAACTCCCAGAAGAAAGCATAGGTAGTGAACTCTGACATCACTCTTAGCAATATTTTTGTTTGGATATGTCTCCTCAGGTAAAGGAAATAAAAGAAAAATAAACAGATGGGACCACATCAAACTATGGTTTCCTTTTGCTGTGCAAAACTTTTAAAACAAAACAAAAGGACAACCTACTGAATGGAAGAAGATATTTACCAATGATACATCTGACAAAGGGTTAATATCCAAAATATATAAGAAACCAATACAACTCAACAGCAAAAAACACAAATAATCATTTAAAAGATGGGCAGAGGGCCTGAATAGACACTTCTCCAAAGGGGCACACAGATGAGCAATAGACATATGAATATATTTAAGATCATTATTCACCAGGGAAATGCAAATTAAAACCTCAATGAGATATCACCTCACACCTATCAAAATGACCCTTATCAATAAATCAACAGACAAATGTTAAAGAGGATGTGGAGAAAGGGTAACCTTGTATACTGTTGATGGGATATAGTACACCTGCTATAGAAAACAGTATGAAGGTTTCTCAAAAAAGTAAAACTAGAAATTCTTATGATCCAGCAATTCTACTTCTGGTTATTTATCCAAAGAAATCCAAAACACTAATATGAAAAGACATATGTACCCCCATGCTCACTGCATTATTTACAATAGCTAAGAGGTAAAAGCAATCTAAGTGTCCATCAATAGATGACTAAAGAAGAGATGGTGTGTGTATATATATTGGAATATTACTCAACCATAAAAAAGAAGGAAATCTTGTCATTTGCGATAACATGGATGGACCTAGAGTGTGTTAAGCTAAGTGAAATAAGACAGAGAAAGACAAATATCATATAGCTTCATTTATATGTAGAATCCAAAAAACAAATAACTGAAACAAAAACAAACTCATAAATATAAAAACATATTGATGTGTGCCAAAGGGGAAGGGGTGGAGGGAATAGACAAAAAAGGGGGAGGGATTAAGAAGTACAAATTGCCATTTATAAAAATAGTCATGGGGATGGGATATAACATATAGCATAGGAAATGTAGTCAGTAATATATATATATATATATATATATATATATATATATATATATATATATATATATATATAAAAGGCTAATATGCTAAGTGTCCTTCCCACTGTCCGGCTGGTTGCTATGACGTGAACTGAGCACCAGGGGGCAGAAGATCAACACAGAAGCTGCCATGATGTGCAAAGAGAAACGGCATTATGGACCTGGCACCAACAAAGCAACACTAGGCTTCCCCCAAGTGGGAAACAGGCCCTGCAACCACATCGGAGCAATAGTCCACCAAATCGCAGCCAACACTGCCATGGCACATTTGGCACCAGATAATGATGTCATGTTTTTATTGACATTCTGAAGCTGAAATTGTCTACAGAATATGTCTGAAGACCAACTGTTGGTACAATGTACCTCTGAGGCTGAAAGAAAGCGACATCATTGACAGACTATGTCTGAAGAATAGTCATCGACAAGTACTACCAATACTGGTAGGAACTGCCTTCATAGCAAAAATGAGGTAACTGAGGATGCAACTATCGAACACAGCTGTGGTGGAATGACTATTACATGTCAATTATGCCTATCTCTAAATTTCTCTGATGAAAAACCATCTGATGGAAAATTTACTTGATGTTGTAGCAAAGGCAAAGTTTGTCCAAATGATAAAAATTTCCAGAAAGCCGGCATATTTTTAAAAAATTAATGATAAATGAAGATTCTATCAGTAAAAACTTCATGGGAAATATTCATTGTTATATCATGTTGTTATTATTTTTTATTAATCAATTTATATATTATTTTCATGTACATTTTTATCAATTTTCTTTCATCTCTGACACTTCTATTATAGAGAAAGGTCAAATAGTGATATTAAAATATTTCTTCTAATTAATTTCCTTTCAATGTGCATGAATTCATGCACTGGGCCACTGGTATTGTAATAACTATGTACTATGCATGGTGTCAGATGGCTGCTAGACTAATAGGGGTGAGCGCTTTGTAAGTTATATAAATGTCTAATCACTATGTTTAAACCTGCAATTAATAAAATATTGTGCCCTAACCAGTTTGGCTCAGTGGATAGAGTATTGGCCTGTGGGCTGAAGGGTCCCAGGTTTGATTCTGGTCAAGGGCAATTACCTTGGTTGCGGGCACATCCCTGGTAGGGGGCGTGCAGGAGGCAGCTGATTGATGTTTCTCTCTCATCAATGTTTCTTACTCTCTATCCTTCTCCCCTTCTCTCTGTAAAAAATCAATAAAATATATTCAAAAATAAAATATTGTATTTCAACTATAATAGAAAAATAAAAGGAAAACAAAACTGAACAAACAAACAAACAAACAAAATGTATCTTATCTGGGATTTAATCCGGACCTCTTGAATCAGATTCACTAGCAAAGAGAATCTGCATGTTTAAGGAGTTCCTAGGGATAAGCTTTGCCTACACAAAAGTTTGAGAACAAGTGTAATAAACTATACACATAAGATGATGAGCTTTGGGGAAAACTTTTGAGTTGTTTTTAAAAGGGAGTGGGAGGTATAGAAATGGTCTGGAAGTCTGGCATAAAATCTTAGGTTTTTCATTCATCAAATGCTCCTCAGGACATCTTCTAAACTATTAGGTTTCTTCCACATTATCATTAGGTAAGTTTGCTTTTCAAGTGAATGCCATAAATTCCGTATCTTGCCTCTGGTAGAACTCCTCTGTGAGTGAAAGAAATGAGAAATTTTTATATGTGTCTTTACAGATTCCCAAGATTTTCAGCTTGCTCTACATGACCATTGGACAGCAGAGTTGATCTTTGGGAATTCACGTTGCTTTACTTAAAGTAAATAAATAAAAGTGTCCTCCTCCCACCCTGGCTGGGTGGCTCAGTTGATTGGAGCATCGCCCCTCCACCAAAAGTTGGCAGGTTTGATCCCCAGTCAGGGTACATACAGGAGGCAACTAATCTCTCTCTCTCTCTCTCTCTCTCTCTCTCTCTCTCTCTCTCTCTCTCTCTCTCTCTCTCTCTCCCCCACCCCCTTCCTCTCTCTCTAAAATCAGTAACCTCCCCAATTCAAGCTCATCAGCCTTAATTTTTATGACATGTTTTCTTTCTAAGTATCAAAATGAAAGATTGACTTATCCCAACTGGCTGTAGCTGACAATGTGGTTTCCACTGTGAATGAGGAATCGCAGCTCAGCAGGTAACTGGCTTGTGTTTGGCAAAAGAAGAAAACATAAAATAATTAAGAAGATAGGAAGCTGCATGTATTTGTTATTTCTGTAATTAGCAATGTTCTGTGCTGAGAAGTCTGAATTTTTGAGAAGGCCACATTCCTTATGCTTCCATTAATAAAGGCACATTGCAGAGCCTTCTAGAAAAAACAGATAAAAATAGCCACTGGGGTCCCCAATTCAGTGATTGCTGATCTACGGGTTTCTCATACCTGCCAGAATAATAAAACACTTCTATTTAGATGTCACCTCACCCAATAGAGAATTACAGCCATCTCTGGATTCAGTTATTGGTAACTTCGTAGAACATCATAGTCATATTGCAATAAATAAATAATGTTCTCTCTATTTTACAGCCCGGAGCAGAGAGTGACACACAGAATTACATCTCACTTTCTCTTCTCCACTTAGAATCAGTTCTATCTCGTATGACTAGAAAGAGACTCCACAATAACATTAGGAAGCTTATTATTTTTCATTTTTATCTCATAAAGGGTAAAATCAGAGAAACTGAAGCTTTTTCAATGCAGAATAAGCATTTTTCTCTTGTATGCTTATTGAAACTTGAGCTCTTTTTTTTTTTCTTTTAATCACCAATGTGAACATTTCTTGTTTCGTATCTTCTGAACATTTTCCCCACAGGTATAGTAAAACACTCAGCAAATATATAGAATGACAGAGATTGTCTCCTTGACCAAACTCTAGACACTCTCCATTAGTTAGGCCTCTGATATGATACACAGGTTCACTTGTTGCATCTTGCCTTAGATTTTCAGCATTGCTTCTGACTTGCTTTGATTTATTATATGATTATGTGTAACCAAAGTCAAATTTACAAAAACCTCTGCCCCATTACCTCTCTTCCCCTATGATTAATTACTTCTATTTATTTGATAAATTTTCCATTTTTATAAATATCAGCATATATGCAATTATATTTCCTTTTCCCCTTTCTCTTGGATAAGTGGTAACATACTTTTCTTTCCTTTTATTTTACACCTAATATATCCTGGAGATCACAGTATAGTAGTTTACAGAGCTATGGCTCATCCCTTCTTACCGAACTACAAAGGGCAAGTGTGTCACAGATTATTCAAAAAAATCGCCCACTGATGGACATGTAGGTGGTTTCTAGTCTTAATTGCAAAGTGCTGCAATTGATACCATAATACATATAGCTTTTCATAGTTTTGGCTAGAATACCTTTAGGTTAGACTCCTAGAGGAGGACTGTTGGGTGAAAATGTATGTGTATCCCTAGGTAATGTCACTAACCTCTCCAAAAAAACTGCAACGGTTTGCATTTCCATTATCAATATGATAGTGAATTAAGAAATTCCCACACAGTCACACTGATAGGGTATGCTGTCATACTTTTAGATCTTTGCCACTCTGAAAGGTGAAGTAATGGTATCTCGGCAGAGTGGAGAGAGGTGAAGTGCAAAGGGTGGACCAATAAAAAGATATAGGCAAGATCCAGGTGACAACTGAAATTAAATTGGATTCATGGTAAATTCAGGAGAGAAAAATGACAGAACCTGATGTAAGATAAAACTCAGAGAAAGAAGGACAGGAATACCAGAACAAGGACAAAACACAAATACATATTTTCACTTGTACTTTCCTCCCTCCCCCTGCCCTTTCAATCATAATTTTTGTATATTTTCCTTCCTCTACATGGAACACTTTATTCTTTATTTGTGAAATCATTTTGAATATAACATTTTGGAATATATGAAAATATATTAACTAAAGCAAATTGTGCTAAAAAGATTAGAATGGGTCAAGATGAACAGGTAGTATTTGAAATGTGTTTAATGCAAATTCCCTAACTTCTCATCTGGCAGTCTTACCTTCTCCCCGAATCGTAACTGAACTAAATAGGAAACAAAAATATTTCCTCAAAGCCCAAATAGATTGCTGGAGAGTTCTGTTAACTATTACTGATTCTTTGGGTAGAAACACACAGTGTGGATTGAATTTCCTGCAACTTTTCAATATCATCTCTCTTTTCTTCCTACCCTCACACAGTCAGTCCAGCCACATATGCCCTATTTCATGGCATCTTCACCTATTTATATGGCACATCTCTCTGCTCAACAATAATTCAAACCCCACTTGCACTTTAAAGTTCATATTTTAAAGATTCACCTATATATATTCTTAGAAACTTCTCGATGTATTCTTAAGACCCACATGGGCCTTTTTAAATTTTATTATTATTTTCACTTTAAGGAATGCACAAAGCAGTAAAGAGAAGATGGGATGAGCAGGGGAGAAGAGAGGGGTACAGGGGCCAGGAAAAAAACACCCAGGGATTTAGTGAGAAGAAAGAAGACCTGGGCCTTTTTTACGTGGTTGTGTTTCTTTGAATCTGGAAGTAATTTAACTTCGTGAACTTGAGACAATTTAACTTGCGGAAGCCAGCTTTTTTCAGGGTGAAATATTGAGAACAATAGCTTTTCTGGTTCTTCCTTGTTAAAGATATGTAATTGTTAAATAAAAATTTGTGAGTAAATAGTGAAATGGTACAGGTGGTAAATAACCCTGAAGAATTTCTCACCACCTTTTTACATGTCTATATTAAACTTGTTTAATGTGTATATACATTCAGGAGTATATATATATATATATATATATATATATATATATATACACATATATATACACACACACACACACACACATATATACTGTGTATACATGTATGTGTTTTCATGTGCATATGTGTGCATATGTATAGTGCGATATATTACATTGCAAATTTGTAGAAAACATCCACTAGACGGTATTAGAAATGAAAATTAGCGCAAACAATCAAATTTAATCAGAATGATTATTTATAAAAATTAATGATTACTGGTACTTGCAGAAAAGTGGATTTAATTAGAGGAAGTGTAGGAAGTAGATACCTTTTGCAGGGAGTCTGAAGGAGACTTCTGAACACTTAAATGCACACATTCATAATTATGCATTATTTGATATAAGAACCTCTTGAAGCAGGTGAATTTCATTACCACTCTTTTTCATGTTGCCTTGATGAAAGGTGGAGGAGCAAAATGAGAGATGGAGATAAATTCCTAACCTCTTAGCAAGAAGTAGAAAAAATAAAGGTTATAAAGAACTTATTTAATAGGTACCAGTTCCTGGGGGATTAACATGAGCCAGATAAATGGTTTCCTTATACTCTCCAAACACTGATATTCTTCTTTGTTTGCTTTTGTCTATGGTCAGTTTTTTTTAAATCAAGTAATAACATACATATTTTCAAAAAAATGCACAAATTCTGAGTGTTCATCTTGATCAATGTCCATAATTTGAAAACAGCCTGGTGTGTAACTACCACCCAAATCAAGAAATGGAAAATTACTCAGAGATGCCTGCCTTTTCACCTGTCTCAGACACAAAACCCTGTCACAGAGAAGCATTGTCCTGACTTCTAAAACTGTAGGGTAATTTGGCTTGCTTTTGAACATTGTATAAATGGAAGCACACACTCTATATGCTTCTGTGTCTGGCTCCTTTTCCATGTGGTGTCCATGCTTTTGTATGTACTTGCCATATGATCATTCTTATTGCTGGATAGATATAACTTTTTAAAAATATATTTTATTGATTTTTTTATAGAGAGGAAGGGAGAGGGAGAGAGAGAAACATCGATGAGAGAGAAACATCGATGAGAGAGAAACATCTATCAGCTGCCACCTGCATGCCCCCCACTGGGGATGTGCCCACAACCAAGGTACATGCCCTTGACCGGAATCGAACCCGGGACCCTTGAGTCCGCAGGCCAACGCTCCATCTACTGAGCCAAACTGGTCAGGGCAGATATAACTTTTTTGATGAAGGGGTCCATGTGACTTGCTCCCACATCTTTTTTATGTTTTGTAAAAAAGGGTTACGTTTACGCTCTCATTGACGACTCTAAGATGGCAATTTTAAGGGTTGCTTCTCTGCTTTGTTTTCCAACAGAGCACTCATCATCTGTCAAACACATTAATATATTAGTTACTTACTCATTTCCATCCCCACCCAGGCATGGGATTTTTTAGTGTACTATGTTCACATCTATATCCCCAGTCCCCACAATAATGCCTGGAACATAGTGGAGATTCACTAAATATTTGATGACTAAATGATTGACAGACAACTTAAGCCTTTGTAATTTTTGTTGATTTTCCCTGTGTTTCTTGAGTTACATGAAGCAGATAGGAGTCATTTCAACATAACAGCTGTGGTGAGCAGAGCATGGACCATTTTTTACCTCATCTGCAATGAGAGGAGAGGCAGAAAATCTATTTGAGTCAGCCACTGAGCTAACATCCATGGAAAGCTCTTGAGTAATGGAAACAGTCTCTATTAGCTCTCAACATGAAGTTTTCTCTATTCTCCACGGAAGCCAGGGCTGAAGCTGACTGTTAGTATATGCTGTTCATGGGGTTCAGGAACATTTTGTAACAGACCACATAGGAGCAACAAGGTTGAGGAAAATACATCACAACAATTTATTTTAATCCATGTGGCCATATGCTGAAAATTAAAAAAATTCAATGCTTTTCTAAATTGAAAATAAAAATGACTAAATAAGCAAATCAAAGAAATTGGTGGAAAATCTTCTTTACCTAATTTTTTTATTTGCTTAGAATAAAAAATACTGGGTAGGACAAAGTAGGTTTATAGTTATAAGTACAGTTTATTCTTAAATTACTATTTATTAAGTATTGTATTATTTTCCATATGAACAATTATAAACCTACTTTTGCCCCACCCTGCATATATTATCTAGAAAAATAATATAATATGTGTAATATAGTTATACAATATGTAAAACATATAATTGTATTATATATAATATCTACATATATAAAACCCTAATATGCAAATAGATCGAATGGCAGAACAACCGAACAACCGGTTGCTATGAAGTGCGCTGATTACCAGGGGGCATGCACAGAACATGGCGGGTGTCGGCAGCAGGCAGGTGGCAGAGTGCGGAACATGGCAGGCATCAGCTGTGGCGGGATGGTGGAGCAGGTGAGTAGGGGCGCCAGACCAAGGCAGGGAGATGGTCCCTGTCATTGGGGCAAGCCTCTAGTGGTCACTGAAAATTCTTTGCTCCCACATGCCACTGTCCTGCCAGGCACTCTCACCAGCTGCCGACACCGGCCCTGCTCACACCCACTGCTGATGCCAGAGCCACCGCTTGCAACTGCTGCCAGCGTCTGGAGCCAGTCCCGATTGCTCAGCACTATCAGTGGGTGTGAGCAGCGGCTGCCAGCCCTGATCATCCCTGAAGGCTTCTCCATTTCCCCTGCTCCTGAGGGGTGACCAGGGCCTGCAACTGCCACTCACACCAGCTGACAGCACTGAGTGACTGGGGCCGGAGCCAGGTGCCAGTAGCAGGTGCGAGCAGTGGCAGCAGGAGCAGGGCTGCTGGCAGACAGGGGACCGGGGCTGCAGTGGGAGGGGCCAAGCAGGGGCGCAGAGGATGGGCTGAGACGTGCCCCTGTGCCCAGTGCAGCCTCTTGGTCCCACAGTTCCTTTCAATGTGCATGAATTCATGCACTGGGTCCCTAGTACAGGTAATAGAAAGCATTATTACTTACATGTTAAATATATTATCCTCTTTTTAGGCAAAATCATTTTCCTTAGAAAACTATTATTAAAAATGGTGAGTTAGAATTAAAGAAATAAGATAACCATGATAGAGTGAAATGCTCATTAAATAAACTAGCCACAGGATCTGTAGTTAGATATCCTTCTCCAGTGATCCTTTGATAAAAGTGGCAAATTATCGATACTTGTAAATATCAATATGAATTAAGAACTACTTCATAAAAAAACTGTCCAATTCTTGACTAATAAAGTGACAGCTGACTTGACCGGGACTGCTGAAAAGGAGGATATTATCAAACAGTGACTGAATCTTCAGATTTTTCTCCTGTCATATTTAATAAGACCCAGCATCAATAAATTTGGGACAAATAGAAAGGGGAATCAACATGACAAGATGCTTTGTTCTATTGTGCTTAATATTTTTACCACACTCTGTGAAATTTTACATGAAAATGGTCAATGGATTTTTTTCTGTGTTCTCTGATTTGAAGAAAAGAAGATATCAGGAGCCACAGGGAGCAGCCCACTGGGAATGTGAGGTCACATACAACATGTATGAGATGTCCAGAAATACACAGAAGCAGCTTGACTACACATCTGTCTACCAAGAAAAAGTGGTTACAACTGGACTTCCTCTTCATCTTGAACATACTTAGGAGATGATGTGGAAAATGTAGGGAGACCTCTGTAGGGTCAAAAATCTGGTCAGAGACAGATGAGAATGGAACAGAGGTGAGCTCTGGTTTCATGTTAGAATCTAATTATTCATGCCATGTTCTATACACTTAACTGTCACCACAGAGAAACCTACAGATTTGCTTCTTTAAGAAAGTCATAGCAATACTATATTTGTTTTGGAGGTATACTGCAGTGACTAGACATTATATAACCTATTAAGGGATCATCCCAATAAATCTCATACCCATCTGACACTATACACAGTTATTGGAATACTAGAGGCCCCATGCACGAATTCATGCATGGATGGGGTCCCTCGGCCTGGCCAGTGATTGGGGCTGATCGGGGCCATCTTGCCCAGTCCAGGGGGAAGGGACTGCAGGAGGTTGGCTGTGGGAGCACACTGACCACCAGGGGGGGAAGCGCCTGAATTGAGCATCTGCCTCCTGGTGGTCAGTGCGCATCATAGCTACTGGCCGATCATCCGGTTGTCCAGTTGTAATGGTTGCTTAGGCTTTTATATATATAGATTATTGACTATATTCCCTATGCTGTACTTTGCATTCCCATGACTATTCTGTAACAACCAATTTGTACTTCTTAATCCCTTCACTTTTTTCACCTGTTTCCCAACCCCCTTTCATAATATTACTAGAGTCCCAGTGCACAAAATTCATGCACTTGGGGTGGGTCCCTCAGCCTGGCCTGCGCCCTCTCACAATATGGGAGCCCTGGGGGGAGCGGGTCTAAGCCATCAGTTGGATATCCTCAGCGCTGCTGCGGAGTTGGGAGAGGCTTCTGCCACTGCCACTGCACTCGCCAGCCATGAACCCGGCTTCTGGCTGAGCGACGCTCCCTTGTGGGAGTGCACTGACCACCAGGGGCCAGCTCCTGCATTGAGCATCTGTCCCCTGGTGGTCAGTGCATGTTATAGTGACCTGTCATTCCACTGTTCAGTCGATTTGCACATTAGCCTTTTATTTAAGGATGATTCTTTCATCAATCTTGCTGACTTTCTTTTAAAATCATTTTTTATTTTTCAATTAGTTGGCAGCCTATATAATAAAAGGCTAATATGCAAATTGGCTAAGCAGCGAAACAACCAGTTGCTATGATGTGCACTGACCACCAGGGGGCAGACGCTCAATGTAGGATCTTCACCCTGGTGGTTAGTGCACTCCCATAGGGGGAGCACCGCTCAACTAGAAGCTGGACTCATGGCTGGCAAGCACAGCAATGGTGGCAGGAGCCTCTCCTGCCTCTGTGGCAGCGCTAAGGATGTCCGACTGCCGGATTAGGCCTGCTCTCCTAAGCTGTCAATTGGACATTCCCTGAAGGCTCAGAGGACTATCAGAGGGCACAATCCAAACTGAGGGGGCCCCTCCCCCCCCGAGTGCACAGATTTTATGCACCAGGCCTCTAGTTTCAAATAGTTTACTATGGTTAGTTCATGCTTTGGTAAAAGGAGTACTGAGTAGTTGGTCTTGCATGTCTACTCCTTCATTCCTATATGCGATCTGAATTTTCTTCATGATTTGGCTACTGTGGTTTGATGGATGATCTTATTTCAATGTACACCTCTTCCTTTTTCTCAGTCCTCTAGTTTGGTTTTACAGCAATCGGTGGAATAAAATGAGCACAGGGATGGATGGTACTAAGTACTAGAATGGGACCCTTCCCAGGCCTTCTGCTTCATGGAAGAGCCATTGCAAATCTAGATGTCCTGGCTTTCCAAATTATATCCTTTTCCCACTGCAGTATACAGATATAACAATAGCATACCTTGTTCCCTCTGGGCAGACAATCCTTTGACTTTGGGATGGCAGGATCAGGTAATGCAATGTACTACTTTTAACTTCCATAACTTTGTGTTCTAAAGAAGGGGCTCAGTACTCAATGAGCAATCAAGGTCCTTGCATCCATGAGATTCTAGTATTCTGTAACATCCCCTAATGTTACAGGGAGGTGGCTCACTGGCCAGTGTGGTTATTGCACACCCTCAATAAGTCACAGTAATGATCAGGATTGATGTGATCCTTCATCTCTATAAAAACACTTGAGTTCTAAGTGTGGCTTTTTTTCTGAACTGATTAAAAAGTGGGGAGATTTAAGTGTGAGGACCTATTGGAAGAAGTAAAACTCGATGCAGGATATTCCTGAACACAATAGAGTATGGAATTAGAACGTTTGGATTCAGAACATAGCCACTTAGGATTAAGATCTTTGTTCTGCTGCTGGTTTACCTCTGGTGAGTCATTTAATCTGTCAGAGCCTTCTTTCATTTTTTTTTTATGAAATGGGAATGACAGACTTCATTCATAGGATCATTGTAAAGTTAAGTAAGATGTACTGCCTCACACTTAGTATAGAGCATAACATTCAGCAAGTACTCACTAAAGGTTTGCAGTTATTATTATATATTTTATTTATTTCCAATTATTTACCTGTCTCATCTGTAGTTTTACTTAGGTCTCTGAGTTTAATAACCCAGTTGTGTTAAGGCCCTTCGTCTCACAGGAGCTAACAGAACAAGCTCTGAGTCACTTTCTTTTCATGGAACACAGAGCCTTTGCATCCTCCTACATGAAAATGGCAAATTAGAAAACAATTCCTAATCCTATGCATTACATTGTCGAAAACCAAAGTGAGGGAAAAACACTCCATCAGATCATCTTTAAATTGAACAGCCTGGGCTACTGGATCTAGGTGTTAAACTCAGTTGGTAATTGACATTCCTGAAGCTGTCTAAGCAAATCCAAGGTATGACAGCTTTGCATTTCCCCTGTGTTCTATGCAGTCATTCACTCAACAACCATTTGATTATATAGGAGAATCAAATTATCTTGACACTAGAAAGGAGCTTAGAAATAATCTATTACAATGCCTCTTTTTCACAAAATAGGTCCAAAGAGCTTAAAAGTGTCCTATTTCCTTAGTGAGTAGAAAATAAGCAAACCTGAACAATGAATACTGCAAGGCAGCATGGGAAATAGAACAATGAGTAGGAGCCTCCACTATTTAGTCTCTAGGGTCTGAAAGGTTAGCAGGGAAATGAGATGTATGCACAGATAACTATACTACAAGATAGCAACTTATCAAGTGCTATCGGAATTTTAATAGGACAGCTAGAATGACTGAAGTGGAATCTTCCTGTCTGTGCTACCCATGCATCCATTTTCCTCCTTCTGTTAGTAGAATCCCCTTTTTCCTTTCAGAAGTCACACTCCATCACTCTCAGTCCCCAGAGTACAGGTGGAACTAAGCCTACTCACAAGACCAGGCTCTAAATACGACCTTGCCCAATTGATTGGAGAACCACCTTTCCCAGACATGTCAATCACCATGATCCAGTGGCAGTCATGAGAGCCCTACCCAGGACTTTTTTTTTTTTTTTTTTTTTTGCATATATGGCAAATAGGTTTCCTCATTTTAGCAGGAGTGGTTAAGTTTGTAGAACCTATCCTTGAGGCTGTTGGAAGCCATTTTTTGCTACCTCAGAAGGAGATCTTAAAATCTATTCAACACAAAAGTCATCAAGGATAAGAGATAGAAATATATAGATTCCTAATGACATCATTTGGTCAGCTGGATCCAATTATATTGTAAGTGACTGCAATGCCTGTTCCTGTCAGTTCTTATAGCTATGCAAATTTACTGAGTTTAAGGTAAGATTTTAATTTGCAACTGAAAGCAGTGATATTTAACTTGGCCTTGATGGATTAGTAGACATTAGACCTGTGTGTGCATGAGAAAGAGAAGGTAGACCTGTAATGAGAGGGCAGATATAGGAAAAGTGTAGATTTATCTGGGAAATACAAAGCTTTGGTTGCAATGAGAGTGAGTGAAGAGACACATTGGGGGGAAGAGTTTGGAAATGTGGGATAGAACTCGATTTTGGAATGTCTTCAGTCCTACACCAAAAAGTCTGAACTTGGAGAAGAAATACGAGACTCCAAAAACTTTAAAGAGGAGTCTGGCAGAAGCAGAGCTGTGCTTTGGAAAGAGTAAGCGGAATATTGTATCCTGGGTAGATTTATAGGGAAACAATTTTCTCCCTTTGATAGAGAAAGCCCTGTGATAGACATGTTATTAATGTTCTTGTAAAGTTTCTCTTCTATTTCAGAAGCAGCACCATACTTCTATTTCCTTCTTGACATAAATTTGTGTTCTGTGAGTCGATTCATTCTGCTGATGCTTTTGATTGCTTAAATGTCACTCTTGGTTCTTGGAAAATTCCAGGGGTGTCATTTCACATTCCAGCGCATACATTCACTTCCAGTGATTATTTAGAACATCTAATTTCTCCTCCTTGAAATTAGGTTTAACTCAACTTCCTCAACCTCATCACCATTAGCTTAGACTAACATGGGAAAAAGTTTACCCATCATAAGCATGGCTACATTGGGGAATAGGTTATTAACATCTTATGTTCTGATGAATTATTTTCATTTTTTATTGAGCCTTAACAACTATTCCCTCCTTTGATTATCCAAATATCTTATCAAATAACTAGGTAAGTTTTTAAATATATTTTTTATTGATTTCAGAGAGGAAAGGATAAGGGAGAGTTAAGAACATTGATGGGCTGCCTCCTACACACCCCCTACTGGGGATCGAGCCCTCAACCTGAGCATGTGCCCTTGACTGGAAGCAAACTTGGGTCCCTTCAGTTTACAGGCCAACGCTGTATCCACTGAGCCAAACCAGCTAGGGCAAACTAGGTAAGTTTTTATCCTCCTTTAACCGATCAGGCGACTATACCCCAAAGATGCTAAGCCTACTACTTAGAGACAGAAACCATACTAATTACAGAACCAGGGTTTTAATTTCAAGCTTCAAATACAACCCCAGAAGTCTTTCCATGATTCCAATATACTTTTTCTAAGGATTTATATGTAGAAAGAGGATTTCTCCATCTAGCTAAAGTAGAAATCCACTGAGGGACATTTTTATGCTTTGGGAGGAAATGTGGTGAAGGATTTTGTGATAGCAAACCTTAGTGTAAACTTTGCTAGTGGTGCTGGAGGGTTAAGATTGGCATGACCACGTGTTTGTATTAACTATGGAGGTATTAAAACCATTTATATGAACTATCACTCACCCTAGGGTCATTAGTTTGACAATGACCTAAGAAAAAAGGTCAGCTCAGTTTTACTACAATAGAAAAATCTTGCTTCTTTTTAAAAGAGACCTAAGAGCATTCCTTTTAAAATATTGTTGCTCAAACGTCAACAGAATCACCCAGAGTGCCTAGTAAAAATGTAGATTCCTCAGCCTACCTTCAGAAATTCTGACTTAGTGGGTGTGGATGGGGCCCTGGAATATGTATGTAGTGCTTACCTCACACTTTGAGAACATTAAAGCCTCTGACCATGTCAGTCAAGCAGGTTCTAAAGTTGTGTCATTGTAGTGAGACTCCTATAGCAACTATGTGAAGAGCTTCTCTAACCCAGATATACATACTATTGAATCTCAGAAGGAAGGCAAGGGTGGTGGGTCAATGGGGAAAAAGGGGGTATATGTAATACTTTCAACAATAAAGATTTAAAAAATTATACTGTCTGCTGAGGGTTAAACAAGAAAAAGTGGATTCTATTAGAGGAATGTAAAGTCCCTTTAAAGAGTCCTTATGACAACCAGATGAGACACTAGGATCCATAAACCTAAAAGAGTATGTGTTAACCGGAAGAGGTCAGTTATAAATAAAAGCACAGGAAAATGGTGTTTCAGGAGCAAAGAGTAGCAGCAACCATCCAGGGAAATTAGTTCTTTGGCTCACTATGGAGCTCCCAGTGCCCATGGCAGGTCTATTCCTAACATGGAAATGAGCCGTACAAGGCTCTGCTAAGTACACCACTGCACATTTGACATTAAATAACTTCCTTTTTCTCGTTTATGCTTTCCAAGAAAACTTTATAAAATATATATATATTATTGATTTTTTTACAAGGAGGAAGGGAGAGGGATAGACAGTTAGAAACATCGATGAGAGAGAAACATCGATCAGCTGCCTTCTGCACACCCCCTTCTGGGGATGTGCCCGCAACCAAGGTACATGCCCTTGACCAGAATCGAACCTGGGTCCTTTCAGTCCACAGGCCGACACTCTATCCACTGAGCCAAACCAGTTAGGGCTCCAAGAAAACTTTTTATTAGTTTTTGGTTTTTCAGGTAGCTTTCTGCATAGAAAGCTAATATAGATATCCCAGCTCATGTGACATTTTACTCATTTACAATGAGAAACCCAAGGGCATTCTAGAGTCTTTATCAGTTTCCATGATATTGACTAATGATGACAATACTGAAGGCTGGGTCCATACATTTGTTTACTAACAAAAATAAGGTTTCTAAATTTGCAAGGCCAGAATCTCTTCTGATTGACCAACTGGCCTTCCTTCACACACTGTTTATCAACCTTTTTTTGTATCACTTCCCTATGGAATCTTTTAGACCTTTTATCCCCTAATTACTACTCTTTGAAATTTTATTATCACAGATATTTTATATATATATATATATATATAAAATATCTGTGAATATATATATATATATATATATATATATATATATATGTTGTATGCATATCTGCAATCTATGCCGAAAGAGTAAAATTTTTTGCTCCTCCTTCTAAGAATCAATTTTTGCCCCCTGGGTGTCAATATCTCCCTTTTGAGAAATATGCTCTTGAAGTATTCCCAAGTTGATCTCTGTCTTACAATTAAACTTCAACCTTATGCAACAGAGTTTTCAGAAATTCCAGTATGCCTTCATTTTAGCAGGGGTGGGGAATGTCTGGCCCATGGGTAGTTTAAGGGCCATGAAATCATTTGGTCTGGCCCTGCTAAGGCATTAGGGCTGAGTTAATTAAATGTTTGACCAAAGATAGCAGGCTAATTTTTAAGTTGATAATTTTGTATGGGCCACGAGTGATGTTATAAATATCCAAATGACCCTTGGCAGCTAAAAAGTTTCCCCATCCCTGATTTAGGGGATACTCTTAGAGTGATGCTCTGAAAACAACCATGAAATTATATTCATTTTCTTTGTATAGAAAAAAAACTGTTATCTATACTTAAACATGGGAACTTGCAGGTGCTGGCTTGTTATTAAATCAACTCAGGTGGGCCTCTGTGTGTCTTGCTCAAAGTCACTGGCAAAATGGAAAGGACCTGTTATGTCTCATTGCTAGTTCCCAGCTACCAGATGCACACATAAGTCTTTCTAGACTTTGTAACTTTACTTTGGCATCACTGATATTTATATTTATTAAACATATCCTTGTCCGTTTTTCTGGAACAGGAGTCTCTTAATTTCATCCTTGTTCCCAAGTACAATAGCTATTCTTTTCTCTATATTTTTCTTGCCTAAATATTATCCTCTTTTCTACCCACTGAAATTCAAGGCACATTTTTTTTTTTTGGTAAAGTGCTCACAGCCCACGGTGACCTCTTTCTTTTCTCCTTCAGCAGCTGAGAGCTTCTCTCTGTCTCTAGTGCTCATTTGGTAAGTATTTATGCACTTCTCATGGACCTAGAATAGGACCCACACACACTGCACCAAAATGAGGAAGGAGGCTCTTTACCCATGACGCATCAACAGCCAGTCACCTCAGTCCCACTGAACAACAAAGAAGCTCAAGATAGACACTCCTAGTGATGCCAAGTTAATAGACAAATCAAAGCTAATTGCCTCCTGGGCTTTGTTATCTTTATAGACTCAGAGCTCCCAGCACAATCTTTCACACACAGACTGTGCTCAGAAATAACAATTGCTTTGGTAAACGAATGTATGAATGTATCTACCTAATGTGCATGCCTCCAAGAAGGCCACGACCCACATCCCAGAGCCCAGTGGAAATGTAAATGGCAAGCTCAGAGACAAATGAAGACATTAGGTGGGAGATAAATATTAATCACATCTGGGTGACATTTGCCTAAACTATTAATGTCTCTGGATTTCTATTTCTTTTTTTAAAAAAATGATGAGTAATTTATTCTAGGACCAAATCCTTAAGTTTCCCTATACCTGAAATATTTGAATAATTATTTTTCGTAAGTGCCTTTGGCATGAAAACATTTGCCAAGAGGGCACAAGACTCAGGTGAGCCCCCAGTAACTGCTTTTGTATGTGGGAAAAGGTAATTGAGCTCTCAGCTCAATGTGAAGAAGAAATTTCTTACAGTCAATGCTAGTCAAGACGATAGCACAGTTCCTTTGGAGATGCGTGCCCTGTCACTGGAAGTGTTGAACTCCCTTGACCTCTTTGAAAGGAATCATTAGAAGGCATTCAAACAACAAAAGGGAGCAAGAAGAGACTGGATCACCATTAAACTCTTGTCCAGCCACATGAGACTATAATTCAGATGATTTGAAGGGGTTCAGAACAACTCTCCCCAGAATGAACTACTTTGGCATACAGACTATTCTGAACTGAAGACAAGGCCCAAAAGACCCAGGAAGAGCTTTATATTTTTATTTTGTATGCCCCCCTTAACTGCCTAAAGTAATTTAGATAAAGGGCCTAGTTCAGGAAGAGAACCATCATCAGAGATAACAAAAAGAGTAAGGGCTAAGTATGGTAAGCTTGTAGGGGAAGCTCAGCAGGGCATGGAGATCCAATTCCTTTCTGTGTCCCATTTTATCTTCATGGCATGGCAGAGAAATGTCTTTTTCCTGTGAATCTGTTGTATACCACACATTTGCTCTTCCCGTCTTCCTGTAAATGGTCTTCCTCCCCTTTAAAGTCCCAGACCCTAATCCCCTTCTTCTTAGTTCAGGATGGCATATCAGCCTCCTGACTGCCTGTGGGTCTCATCTTTTTCTGGGGCTCCCATAGGTAAGTAAATTTGTTTTTCTCCTGTTAATTTGATGATTAGACCAGCTGAAGAACTGAGAAGGGTAGAAGAATATTTTTTCTCCCCTATGGGTTCATTCCAGTGCCACTTGGATAATTTATTGGGTGTCTTGCTCAAACAGTACAGGCCAATCTCTGAAGGGCCCTATTCCTTTACCTTCATGAGGACACAAGCTATGCTCTCAAACAGTGCCATTTCTTATGCTCATTCAAAATCAAAGACATCATCACATTAGAGAAAAATAAAATAAAAATAGATTTTAAAAATTATTTCTGCTGCTACAAAGTAAAGAGTTTGTTAAATTCTACCCTTGTCCTACTCACAAAATTACCAATATGTTTTTCCCAGGTCTAAGGTTGCTGTTTTGATTACAAGCTGTTTGAATATTACATTTCTTCCCAGACAGCAACTTTCTGCTGTAGGCAAATTGAGCCATTTTATGTAAATATAGCCAATGTTTCAGCAATATTTTAATTACCAACTCCAATGGGTACTTGACATTTTTTGTATGGAATATACATTGAATTTTCTAGGAATGTAACTATAAGTAAGTCGACAGAAGATTGTATTTTGTTTTGTTCAGCACTTCACTAAAAATCATTTACCACTTTGGTAAACCATGCAATCAACAGCATTGCTTTTCATAGTGTTTGGCTTGCTAATGTCACACACTTGTATCAGTCCACATTTGTAGCTGTGAGAGTCATTGTGATTCTAAACTTGTGTGTGTATGTGTGTAAGTCCTAATTTCAAAACAGCAATGCTAAGAAAAAGTGTTGATTATATTTAGTTAGATTGCTTCTATCAAATTCAAACACATTTATTACAAGTAGATATGGGTTCTAGTATAACTGGACCTAGGTACTAAATAGTATCTATTATAAATTGATTTTCTTTTATTTCCCTTTTATGTTTTATTTAGAGCATTATTTTGATTTTTATACATGTGTGCATCAACATTATGTTATCTATAAACTTTGTATGGGGATATGAAAGGAGAACATTACAAATATTTGTTACAAAAAGGGGGCTTTCGATCTAGTAAGGTTGAACTATGGATGAAGAAATGGTGATGTGTTGATGGTTGTTACCTAGATTATCAATGCCATGGACCAGGGGTCAGTTATATTCACCACTGTAACCCTGAGGCTTAGGACAAAGCATTCCACTTAGTGGGGTCATTCACTGGCTTTACAGACATTTGCTGAGCACTGCTCTGGGTCAGGCATAGCAGGGATATGACCATGGATAAGACAAGCAATCAAGAAGTGAACAGATAATGATACACATATATGGCAGATGTGCCAAGGAGGGAGATACAAGAGCAGAAGATAACTGGTGGTATAGGTAACTCATAGAGCATGCCAAAGTCAGGCCTCTCTGAGAAGGTAACTTTCATACTAAGGCTGGATCCTGAGAAGGAATCAACAGTGAGAGAGCCCGCAAGAGCATTCAAAGCAGAAGGAACAGCAAATATGATGAACTGAGGAAAAATAGGGCTCAGTGTGATCTCAGGACACAACACCTGACATGTGGTTGGAGGATGGTGAGGAGGAGGAGAATTTGTCACCCTAATATATGCCTCTTTGGCCCAAGAATTATTTTAGGTTAAATATTTTTAAGAAACAGCAGACACAGAAGAAGCTCTGAAAACAGGAGTTACCCTTTTGTAAGAGACATGTAAATTTATAAGGGAAATCTTCATTTGTAAGTGTCTCCCTGGCTCTCTGGGGAAGAGGGGGATGACTAAATGTCTAGAAACTGTCAATCATGAAGACAGACAATTAAATTTGCATCACAATCATATCCTTCTTTACACTGCTTTCCCATGACTGGTTTCACACTCTCCTTCAACGTGTGTGTGTGTGTGTGTGTGTGTGTGTGTGTGTGTGTGTATCTTTAAGGTGATGGCTTAGGCCTTTTGGGGAAGTCACTCAGTTTTCCTGAATCCCTCCCATGTGCACAGGAGGTATATATGTTATTAAACTTGTTTGTCTTTCTCCTGTTAATCTGTCTTTTTATTACAGAGGGTCTCAGCCAAGAACCTAGAGGGGAAGAGGAAAAATTATTTTTCCTCCCTTCAGTGGTGATGGAGATAACAGGGGATTTGAGTGATACAAGAAGAGGAGTTAACAGAGGCAAGCAAGGGTCAAATCCTACCTGGCCTCATAGGTCCTGGTAAAGTATTTGGATTCTATTCCAAGCACAATGTGAGATTACTGGAGTGTTGTTTTAGGAAGAAGAAAAATGAGGAAAGAATACCATAGGAAACATAATATGAACTCACTTTACACAAGCTGCTAAATTTGTTAACATTATGAAGGTTGACACATTAGGAAATGGTCTTACTCTTGCTCTAACTAGCCTGGGAACTTTAACTTTTGAACTTCCTATTTCTGCATCATTGCCTGGATATCCATTTCATTGTGTGTCCATACCTGGATATACACCAGTCCTCCAGATAACCCTCTGACGACCCCCTGAAGGCCTCACATTTCTGAACCCCTGATATCCACTGGGCATCTATTACTCAGACAACTGGGCTTGACTAGACCTCCTTGAGCCCATCTCATAGACCACCTGTTATTTATCATCCAGACCCCTGACATCTGACTGATAAGAATCTTAGGCCAATCCTAGGGCTAAGAATGCAAGACTGCCCTGGCCAGTGTGTCTCAAAGGGTCATGGGTTTGATTCCCAGCCAAAGGCACATACCTGGGTTGCAGGTGTGATCCCTAGCCCTGGTCAAGGTGCAAGTGGGAGGCAATCAATTCATGTGTCTCTCTCACATCTATATTTCTTCTCTCTCTCTCTCTCTCTCTCTCTCTCTCTCTCTCTCTCTCTCTCTCTCTCTCTCTCTCTCTCTCTCCCCCCTCTCTTCCATTCTCCCTCTCTCTAAAAATCAATGGGGAAAAATATCCTCTGGTGAGGATTTTAAAAAAAAAGAACACAGGACTGATATTTCTCCAGAATGCACTATTGAGATTCTTAACTTTGGTTCTTCTTTGGAACACTTCTGGGGTTTTACATAGCTGTGTTTCCAGACCCTTCAATAAATTTTTATCATTTATTTCTAGCAAAGCCTCCAGGTCTTTTCTGAGTTTGTTCGACAGAAATATGATCTAGTTTTCATTTTTAAAAGATGAATCTGGCCATAGTGAGGAGAATGGACAGACTATTGGCATTCAACAGTTGCTTAATAAATAAATGCCCAAATCCATCCATCCATGCATGGATGAATAAATCTATGAAGTCAGTGGTGCAGAAAAGGCCAAGGGTGCAGCCCTGTGAAATGGCTCACAGTGCTCCCTCTCCCTCTTCCACCTTGCCCATTAGTCCTTTCTGGTGCCTCCAGTTCCTCACAGAAGAACAATAAGCCTTGAAGATCCCCCTCCAGCTCTGAAATAATTCAGCAGCTCCTGCCCACCCACCCTCCTGCCAAGGCTTTCTGGCTTCCAGCTGCTGAAAAGAAAAGCTGCTGAATGTGGCTGCTGTTTATCATCCTCAGCTTGGCATTCTGTCTGCAGCTGGGGCCCTCTCTACAAGACCACTCAGCATCTCGGAGCTGACTAATTTCCATGTTGATTGCAAAGCTGGAAATGTATACACTTGTCATTCTTATTCTTGGCCCAAATGCTTCGTGCTGACAGGAGCTCTGACGATGGGGCACTGACACCACTTGCTAGTTATTGTCTGATGTGCAATTGACACAAGTAGGTTTACGAGGACGTACAATTTGATAATCAGATGCCATCTGCAAAGCAATCACGAGTCACATTATGGAGGAAATGCAAGGAAAAGCTGGGGATGTGGCTCTTATTTTTGACTTCCCTTAGCCTAGCAAAGATTGTACAAGGAGAGGCTGCTGTGCAAAATACATTTATATATTTTTAAATATATAATGAGCAAATGTTAGTGCTTTGAATTTATACAAGGACAGCAAGTAGCATACTGTAAAGTGAAATGATTTCATGTATAGGGTTAGTTTGTGAATGTAATGTAAAATATGAATGTCAAGTTTAGAATAGTACCTAACACATATTAGGAACTCCATAAATTTTAATAAATTTTAGCTACTCTTACTATCTCTTTTTATTATTCCACCTCTCTAAAGCCGACCATACCTGGCAGGTGCCCTACATACAGCTTTCAATCTAACCATCTACTCAAGATACCTTTTATCTCTGTTTTCTTTGATGAAAAATGGGACCACAAACTACAACAGGTGTTTTTCAAATTTCTCACCCCCCCCCCCCCCCCAGTTAAAATGTATCATGGAGATTCTTATTCGTACCAATATACAGATCTACAGCATTAATAGCTGCATAGTATTAATTTTATGGATGGGCCAGAACTTATTTACTATTCTTCAGCTGATGAACATTTAGGTTGCCTGTGACTTTTTGCTGCTACAAATAATGTTGCAGTAAACTTCTCTGTCACTGTATCTGCATGTTCCTAATACTTTCTCTACAGGATAGACTCTGAAAAACACAAGATCCTCTCAGTTGTATATCTGCAAAAACTGTAAGTGGGAAACAGTGAGTGAGGGCTGTTTCCACAAAAGAGATGAATTCCAAAAGTTTAGGAAGTCCCCTAACTCCTCACTGATAGTACCCACATGCATAGTGAAAAAGACAAATTCTCAGGTCTTCTGATTCCAAACCCAGAGCTTTTTGGATTGCATGAGATAGAGTTAATCTCGCCAGGTATCTGATAACCTCTGTAGGCTGCCAAGTTTCTCATGTTGAAAACCCTAGTAGACTTATTAACTTCATTTTCAGATGGGCCAGATAGGCCTGACTAAAAACTTACAACACAAAGCCAAAAGGGTGAGGGGACCAGAGGAGGGACTTCTACTCTTGCAAGTTCAAGTTCTTTGGCTGGTCTAATAAGACAGATGAACAGGAGGGGGGGAAAAAGCAATCTTAATTTCATATATACTGGGATTCCCTAAGAATATGAGGCCCAAAGACAATCAGGCAATTGAGGCTTAGATGCCACCCAGAGATAAGAGGAAGTTGGTAGAAGTCTGAGGCTTCAAAAAGGAAGAAGGCAACTCACAAGCATGTGGGAAAACAAACATTTGGTAAACAAATGTCTGCAGAGACAGTAGGGCACAGAGAGGACTTCCAACAAGCTTGCCTTGCTGAGTCCCCCCAGCCAACCACAACTACCCAGTCCACATTAGCTGTGGTTATCGCTGGTGATCACTCTTTCTCCTGGAGCAGGCCCTCTTTCTAAATTCTTTTAGGAGGCTTGTAGAAGGTGGATAAAGAGCTCTTCCTAAGCCTTCTGTGTTTAAAAAATAGTCAGCCTAAAATGATCCTCGCACCAAAGAGACATAGCCTCCCTCATAGCCTCCTCCCTCATAGCCTCCAGTGCAATTTATCCGTGCTCACAGGAAGATCCCCAATCCTTAAGCAGGGGTTAAAGAGAACCTTTCCTGAAAACTCAATATGGAAAAAGCACTGTACAGAGGACTAAAAGGAAGCAAAGTTGAGTCAGACTCCATGGCGTGATCTTGCCTTGAGTCGCTTTACAGTCTAAGAGGTAAACAAGATATACATGAGCAATTAAAATATGAGGTAAATTACCCAAGAAATGTGACAAGTCACAGGCTTTAAGGGCTTAGAAAGATTGGATATTAAAAACCACAGCTTACCTGTTTTTACCTTTATCCCCTAAGATTTCCACCACCATGTCCCTACAGTTAATTAGGTAATAACCTCAAGCATTATTAGAACCCCTAAATCCAACCACAGAATAAGCATTTACTCATGGATGGACAGCAACCTTAAACTCAGCCACATATTTTTAGCCTTGTCAGTCAATTTGTAAATAAAGGTTACAAGTTACAAAAACTGTTGGTTAAGTGCTTAAATAAGATGGTTTATCCCTACGGTTAGATTTTTTTGTATCAACTTTATATCATATTCTGAAAAATATTTATCCAAGTGCATTACACAAAAATTTCTATTTAGTACATTGTAATTATGACATTTTTGACAAAACAAAAGTAGCTCCGATGCTTGTCTCACAGATCACTATCAAACTAGAACACCATGTTTTCATAGAATTTATTGTTCGCTCTTCTAGGGCCTTTATGCAATGGTTTGAATCCATAATGTTACAAATGAAATTCTGTTTCTTTTTGGTGTTTGTGGTCATTTCAATTCCATAATCAGGCAAAAGGACAGATGGAGTTTTCCTTAGATTCAGATAACTAGCATGAGTCTCTTTCTCCTCTCTCTCTCTCTCTCTCTCTCTCTCTCTCTCTCTCTCTCTCTCTCTCTCTTTCTCTCTCTCTCCCCTCTCTCCCTTTTGTACAGATAAAACTAAATACTAGAAGCTTCAGCTATATTTGCTATAAATCAGTGTTAGTTATTAAGGGATTGAACTTGTTGGCTATATTACTCATAGCAATTTCAGATACAAACTTGATTACTGGTATTCTTTGAAATTCTGATTTTTTTCAAGACTGATACTACTAAAATTTATTCAGTTTTCCAGATGCAAACAATCCAGCTCAGAGGACTGGTGCTTTATCCTTTTACTAATGCTCAATCATTAATTAAACTATAGAAAAAGAGGAGGTGGAGGAGAGGCACATACATTCATTATCACCAGCATCTTAGTTAATAATGACTCATTCTAGGACAACAAAATAAAATATTTCCTGAAACCTTGCAAGCATCTGTGAGTTTAGCAAGAAAAAAATATAAAGGAACAATTTGATTGGTTCAATGTAAATGAATCAGAAACATATGTCTTGGGTTTTTCAATATGGGAACATGGCTGGCAAAATTCACTTAAGCTGTCCAGAGCCCATGGGACTTGAAAAGGAGCTTGGCAGCCTGAATATGTATCTGTGCTGTCCTGTAAGCAATGCAAATAACTCTTAAATTAAGCCCAGATTTTTTTCCCCCGTGGGCCAGGAAACCTAACTGCATAATAACAGCTTGCATTTTCATAGTTATGATTTTCCCCTTCAACAATCCTGAAATGCTGTGAGCAATGCATCCATTTTTCCTCTCCCTACTTGTATAGGAAGATGTTTGTGTATGGCAGAACAAACATGAAAAACTTATATGCATACATTTTATATATATACACACATATTAATCTGTGTGTACATAGACAAAATAAATGATATTCAGTTAAGTTTAAATTTCAGATAAACAACAAATAATATTTTCATATATGTATACCTCATGCAATATTGGGGTCACATTTATATTAAAAATTGTATTTAGGATATGCTTGTATTAAAAACTACTTGTTGTTTATTCATAATTCAAATCTAACTGGGTATCCTGTATTTGCATTTCCTATGTCTGACAACCCTGGTTCTTTTGCTTCCCCAAAACTAGATAAATGAGACATCAAATGTAGTTTTTGAATTAGTAGAGTTTGTCTTTCTTCAACGGGAAAAACATCTAGAATAAGGGAAAGGCTGGAGGTGACAGAAACTCTTCATTAATTATTGGGATCAGAAAAGAAAGGCATCCATGATTTCTGAAAAGGACACAACTATGGTTTTATGAACAAGGCTCTACTCAGGCTCTGCTAGAAGCCCCTTCCTACTTTCAATAATTGTGGACAGTTAAGTAAGCTTAGAAGGAAATGTATATGCATATGTTCTATTTGGAGGACTTATTATGAAGGCAGAGCCTAGGAGGCCACTGCCCACCTTAGTGGGAGAAGAGAAGGGCAAACTGAGTAAAGAAGCCTGACAGATGTTTGGGTACTCAAGGGAGAATGGTGTTCACAGAGGGCTGCAGGCTACAGGTCAAGAGTCCTCATGAATCCCTTACCCTCTACTTGTTATGTTCTTGGTTCTTAGCACAGTGCTTGCCAATGTGAGTACTCAGTATCTATTTGTGGAGTAAATGAATAAATGGACTCTCCTGTCTATAAAAGCAGAAAAATGGAACCAAGTCATGTAGAACTGCCATGCTTTGAACCAAGTCCTGTTTCGAACGAGGCCTAAGTTTCTGAAGCTGCATCTCTGGGTTTACCTTCAGTGAAGAAGCAGGTGTCAAAGCAGGCAGAGACCCAAGCACACCTCATCTACATGAGCCAGAGCTCATCAACTTCTCTTTTGCATTGAGGTTCAAATGAGATTTAATTTAAAAATGGTTCACTGCAAAGATTAAATAGTTGTCTAAATATGTTTAAGATTTAGGAGAAATATGTCCGTTCTAAGTTTTTTACCCCATCCACAGCCTAGTCTTCTCAACAAAATGATGCACACATTTGCTCACAGGCAGCTGGAGGTGACTGAGAAGACACAGATCTGAAGAACAGAAAGAGAAAGGAGCCTGCAGAAGGACTTCTCACTCTGGTCTCCAGTTTCCCCAAACGGTTCATCTCAGTAACAGCACATCTTGCCTGGAGTGATAATTACTCGTCGAATCCCAGTACAAAAATGAGGAAGAATAATCATCCTGTGCAGTCTCTCCAGCAGTTTGTCATACTGAAAATGTGGCCTAATTGATTCTGCAAATGCACCGAGGGAATATAAAGCCGTAATCAGTTTCTCTGTAATGTTTATATCTATAGTGACGGAAGTCTAATTGCAAAATTTATCATTATGCAATAAACCATAGAGAGCACAGGTATACATGGCAATCAGTAGGAGGGTGTTCCTAGATTTTGTGTAAATCACTGCTGGCATTTTTTGTTCGGTACACAAATCAGCCTGGAGCAAGCTCAATTTTGGCCGTGTACAACTGTATTCCAATTGCCATGCTACGTATTTCAATGATCTACACAGTCTATGAAGAATGGCATTTCTGTCTCCACCTCCACCTCCAGGGAATCTCTACCTGTCTCTGGCTCATCAGCTCATCAGCTCAGGTGAGGATCTCACAGGGGGCCTGCCTTGAAAGTGCCCTCGAGCCATGCTCTGGTCTGAGCAATAGGCTTCAATGGCTGCCCATTGGCACCGAAGAAACTCAGGCTGCTCAAGGTCCTTCCCCCAGCAGCTTCTCCTTTGGTCTTACCGTGTACTCATGACTTTGCAGCTCTGTCAGATTATGTGCCAGTCACTGAAACCTCAGTTATCTTTTTTCTTCTCTGGTCCTTTCTTCATGTCTCTGAATCCTCGGGTTTTTGTGTGCATATTAAAATGTCTATATTTAACCATTTTGACATCAGGCATGCTTCTAAGCACATATCTGTCATTAAAAGTAGGGCAGCAGACTTCCAATTTGGGGAGGACAAAATAGATGTATTTTCCTCCTATGTCTCCTGCTAAGAACTTTATATTAAAAAAAACAACAACAACAACAAAAAATAAGAAGACTCTGAAAGGTGAGCAGAAGGCAGAGCAGATAGGGAACTGTGCCCAGAACAATGAGTTCTGTGGGTTTTCTTTTGGCCTCGTATATCCCAGACTGGGTGCTGGAGAAGCCCGTAACTGGGAAGTACAAAAATCCAAAGCAATTAATATTCCTAGATGGTCCCAATAACCAGGCAACAACCAGAACAGTCCTGCATCATACTGAAGATGTTGGATGTCTGCTGCTCTTTGTGTCTAACCTGGGCAAGGCTCTATAACCTAAACCAGAGATGTGAATTCAAAGCATTTATGCTGCTGTTCTTTGCTCCCACACCCAGGGAAGACATTGCTAATTGAATGCGACTCCTGGCTGCCAATCAATCATGGCTGTCCTTCAAGAAGAAACCTATTGGTCAATCCTTGTTATTTTGCCTTTTGACAACAAGTCTTTCAACAAAAATTTCCGTTTGTGTATTGTGATTTAGTGTCTTTGATGTATCAAGCAATGGGGAGACAGACAGCCGATATTAGGGGGCTTAGTGTCAGTACAGACAACTCGGCACAAATAACTCTGCCGTGGGGCGGGCATGCTGCAAGCTCTGAAAGAAAGGCACAAGCCTCGAGGGAAATATAACAAGTGAGAGGTTGCATGTTACTAATAGGCTTGGGGAGTCTTCCTGGTGATGTGTCCAGGGGGAGAGGACTTAAATTGCCAGAGATGAGAGAAAGAGCATTCTGTACCCCAAGCAAAGGCAATAAATGTAGGGAGTGTATGGTGCACACAGGAACAAAGAATGCTTTACTTCGATGGTGCACAGGGAGTTCTGAGGAAAATGGCTGGAGAGGGAATTTAACAGGAAAACAGGGGCCACAGTCAGAGGACTACAATCAGAGGAGGTCAAGACACCTGTGCTTGACCTCCCAGCATCCAGATGTGACAGGCTCACAGACACATCCGTTTCAAAGCCAGAAGAGATGTCAAGGAAATGACCTTCTCTTTGCTTTTTACACAGAGACATGTTACAAATGAGAAAACTGAGAGTCAAAAAGGCTAAGTATCTGGATCAAGTTCCAGACCCCGGATGAAACCCAGGGGGCCTGCCATTTATCAGACAGCATGTTCTTTCCAGTTACCAGCATCTGCTCCGGGCACAGCAGACAATCAAGATCACCACCGCTCCCCTGCTTGAATCACACTTTCCCCAGACTCTTCACCAGTGGTGACTATTCCCTCATAATTCAAGTCTCAGCTCAAAAGCCACCTCCTTGGGGAGCCTTCTCTGACCATGCTGTCTGCACTAGTCCTCTCATCACCATCTATCCCTCCAGCCTGATCTTCGTCACAGCATGAACCGCTTCTTTCATTTATCAATTTATTTTTTTGTTTGTCTTTTCCTTTTGAAAATAAACTCCAGTCTTTCTTTCTGCTTCTTCCAGATTTATATCTTGGATTACTAGCACTATTCTAAACCTAGGAAAAAGCAAAGGAGAGAGAAAGAGAGACAGGCTGGAAGGTTATGAAGGACAGAGATGGAGAGAAGAAATTTACAAGGAAGTTAATACAGGTTAACTAGGTGATTCAAGAAACTGTGAACACCCACTGTTGTTGAAACACTGTGCCAGAGAGTAACAAGCAGACAAGAACGAGCAGACAGGAATGATACCGCCTTTGCTTTCCAAGAGGCTGCAGTCCAAGGGTAAAGTTAAAACGTACCCAGTTCACTAACCAGATAAAAATAAAAGTACAATGAGGATTAATGGAAAGAATGACAACTACAAGCTGCTATGAGAACAAATGAGAGCAAGACTTGACCTTATTGGGAAGAGCTGTGATTTGAGGGTAGTTATGAGTAAATGAGGTGAAGAGAAGAAAGGATACAAGGAGGAGGGAACAATATCTCAGCAGTGGAGTGTTACACGTCTGGTTATGTTACGGCTAGTGGTCTCCAGGCAGCCTAAACGCCCCTGACACTCAGGGATACGGCCAGTCTAGCAGGGTTCCTGGTCATATGAGGAAGACATGAGCATCAGCTATGTCAATTAATCACCATTGTTCACACTAGAATCATTATTAGTATCAGAATGAACACTGACTAGAGAATGCAGCTTTATCTCTCTGCAGAAGAATTTTAATTTGCATGCTTTATGACACTAATATTTGTATAGTAGCCAGTAGATAGCTTTGGAAGTCAGTTTTTCTCTCCATTCTTTTAATGCAATGTGGGAAGTAGTTAGATTTTTTTATCCTCCTTCTCCCCCTAGTACTTCTCTTTCCTCTGGGCATTGTTGTTTTCTTCTTACATTTCCATTCATTTACTTGCTTATTCGTTTACTAGCATTTGCTAAGTCCACTATGGGCAAGGTCCCTGGCAGGAACTATGGGGAATTCTAGTGTTCAGAAATCAGACATGTTCACAGGCTGAACAATCTCTTTTCTTTTACATAGATGACAAACATCCTCCTCTACTTGCCATTCCCCAAACACACATGCTGTTCTAGGTCTTTATGCATCGGACCTTAGCTTGGCTTTTCTTCCTCCTTTTATATACACCAGATAATCTTTATGACTGGGTTAAATTCTACCACTTTTTTGAAGCCACAAGTCTCTCAGGATTATTTTGATTACAACTGACAAAAGAAACCAATTCTAACTAGCTTATGCATAAAAAGGAAATTTATTATCTTCATAGGTAAACAGTACCAGGGAAAATCTGGCTTCAGGAATAGCTTGTTTTAAGACAAACTAATGTCACTAAGAACCAGGTGTTTTTTTTCTTTCTTATTTTAGTTCTTCTTCTTCATAAATTCCAGGCCCTGTAAACTGTTGGTTTCACATCTTATAGGGCAAACAAAAGTATTGTCTCATAAGTCTCAGAGGAAGGTTTTGTTGTTTTCCATTGGCCTGGCCTATGTCTCACAACCATTCTTGAACCTGTTACTGTTTTTGTGGGAATGGAAGGCTCTGATTAGGCAGACCTCTCATGATAGTCTTGTTGACCTGTGGGAATTTCTTGAGTACCTCTTCATTCCTACCATGTGGTCTTGCTTTTCTTTAGCCCTGCATGCACTTATAAAACTGTATCTTTTATACACTTGAATGTTCACTGTGGCAGGTGAGATGGAGAAAGAGATAGGGATACAATGATAGGGATGCTAGTCTGTAAGAGACTTACTTGCAAAAATATTAATAAATCAGTATTCCTTTGTTGGTGGCTTTCTCTGCCCAAAGTGACATAGGAAACACACAAAACTGTAGTTTAAATTGTGGCCTACACCCAAGAAACTGGGATGACAGTGATGTCAAACATGATTATAATGAAAATATCTTTAATGCACATTTACCATGTATCAGATATTTTGCTGAGGGCTTTAGTAACATTTTGTATTTAAAACACATGACTATGTATTAATTTATAGATGGGAAAATAGAGACTTGAAGTTATTAATTTTTTCAGTCTTTCAGCAAGTATATGACTATATTAAAATTGGAATCCACTGTGACAAGAAATGAGAAGAGTATACAAAACTCACTCAGAAAGGTATTGCCCTCAGAGAGTGATACAGCCTCAGCAAGGAAGTTAGATATCATTCAAATAACCAAGCATATAAAGATCAAATCACACGGTACATAGTTTACAGTAGAGAAGCACAGGGTGCTATGAAAAAAATATAGCTGGGCATCTCTGGGGCATCAAAAAATATTCTTATGGAGAAATTTTGTCTTAATTGAGACCCTGTGGAGGGGTTTGGGTTAAAAAGATGGAGAAAAGAGGAATATTCCAGATAGAGGACACAGTGTGGTCAAATGTTTATACATAATCCATAGCAAAAGAGAACCATAAAAATTTGCAGACAGGAGGAATGACTTGACCAAATGAGCAGGTCAGGAAAATTGTTGCATCTTTTATTTATTTTTTAATTTTATCTTATATCTCCTCAGGAAATATAAGGGGGAGAACTCATGGTATATTTGAGGATCTGAAGAAGGTCGGAGTAGGTCGGGTACCAGGAAACAGCCTGGCATTTGAATAGCTGGTGTAGAATAAAACTCCAGAGATAATAGCCAGTCTTGCAGGTCTCTGGTAGCTTATGGTATATATTTAAATTTCAAAGTAACTAAAAACATTTGCAGCGTTTTGAGCATAGGAGTGATTTGATTAGATTGAATTGCAGAGCAAGAAAGAAGCTGGAAGGCAAACTAATAGGAATATATTGTGTAGTCCAGGAGGCAGACTGCTATATATTAACAACAGATATAGAGGAATAAACTGATTCAAGAAATTATCAGGAGGTAAAGTCAGAGGGAGGTACTTAGTCATGACAGTAGGTGTAGATTGAATGGGGCGGGGGGGGTGGTGCTGGGGTGAGGGAGAGGGAAGTGTCAGTGCAAACCCAAGGTGATAGAAAGGCGGAAAAGTACGGTGACTACCTCAATAGGGGAATTGGGAAACACAAAAAGGATTGGAGGAGAGACAACTGTGTAATCAAAAGGTAAGCAATAGGCCCATGTGGGGTGGTTTTGGTGAGCAGAAACTGGCAGGAGCCATTTGGCGAGGATGAACAGTGGAGATAGGTAGGCAAACAGGATGGAAGAGATGAAAGGGGGGTCTCAGGAACCTGGCTAAGATGTTTATACATAATCCATACCAAAAGAGAACCATCAAAATTTGCAGACAGGAGGAATGACTTGATCAAATGAGCAGGTCAGGAAAATTGTTGCATCTTTTATTTATTTTTAAATTTTATCTTATATCTCCTCAGGAAAACATAGCACTATTGGGTGTCTGTTACAGCCTGTGGACAACTTCAATCTCAGGTCACAGCATTAAGAGCTCCTGGTTTTGGTCCCATAAGCTCTCTTGTTGCATCTTATAAAAGAAGAATGGAGGGGCATAGGGAAGGGGAGGAGAGGAGACGCGCGGAAGAGGAGCAGTAAGGAGGCTGGCACCTTAGGTTCAGAGAAAGATAGAAAGGGTTTGAAAAAGGATAATGGAGATGGAAAGGACAATCAGACCCAAATTCTACAGTACTATGAATGTGCCATCATGCCAGGTACTGTAAGGTTAGTGAAGGATTAATAGGGTTATCCTCTGCCTGAGGAAATTTAGGGAGGAGTAAGATTTGGTTTCATTTCTATAAGCCCAAATAAGTAATACGAGATAGAAAAATAGCTACAAATTTCAGAACACAGACATAAGAGGGGTGGTTCTTTTTGAGGGGATCAAGGAAGACCTCAAAGAGAGACTAAAATAATTTAGGGTGTGGTTTTAGTTCAGTAGATAGAAGAACAAAAAGAGATTTCAGAGGTCACAACCTCAAATGCCCATGTCTCCAGAACAATGGGATTTTGATGTCTGCCTAAAATTATAGTGTAGCAGGTCTGATTCCTTGGTATGATTTTGCTTCTCTTTGTTTTCAGCCAGAGCCAACTAAACACCCTCTACAAATTACTCTGAGACCTGTAGACCTGTTCTGGAATGGTTAATGAAGATGGTAATGAGATCAGGTTGAACTCTGATCCCAGAGAGTCCCCTGTAGACACCTTGACCTCCTTGTAGTCTGTGATGCCACTCACTACTACCCTTTGTCAGTTTTCCCATTGCATTCTTTGACAGTTTTCAATCCTAATAACAATGCTCATATCCAAGCCTATTTTATAATTAATCTTACAGGCAGGTTCCCTTCAAACTCTATCACACAATTCCCTGAGATACCAACATATAACACATGATGCATTTATTTCACATACTATGATTACAATTCTATTAGAAAAGCAGTTAAGGATTGCTAACATTTTTATCCTCATAACTCTAAGCAGCATGTCCATTTATATTCATAGCTGTGGGGCTGATGGCTTTGTTAGGAAATGAGGTTATAATTACCAGTAATTTTTCTAGAATCACAGAAACAAAATATTTTACAGTGGGAAGGGGGCTAAGAGATCATCTGATAATAATACTAATATTTGTTCAACAGTTTGAAACCATTCTCATTTGCTCCATGAAATATTCTGGGCAGGAATTGCCATCATCATTCTGCAGTTGAAGGAACGATGCTTTAGAGAAGTAACATGACTTGCTCAAGGTGACACGACTAGCTATGGCATATGAGCCTGGAACCCAGGTCTTCTGATCCTTAGATTTCTACTAGTCTAAGTACTCCACTGTGAGTACTTCAGTGTGGGGGTCTTTAAAGTGTGAACGCTCTCAGAAGGTTGTTCAAGTCAAACATCAGGGGACTGAGAAGTATAAATATTTGAAGCATTTGGGTATTAACAAATTTGGGAAAGATGGAATTATAGCCAACAGAGAGAGTGTATGCCTAGTTAAAAGGCAACAACACAAAACATAATCCAAAACGCTCTTCTGGCTGAATATATCATGTATGTAAACTGAATTTGCCTTAAGGCTGCCAGACTCTGACCCTTTAACAATTAAAAGGAAAGTCACTCAGTTCCAATTCCCTCAACCTCTAAGATTCTTCTATTTTATTTATCTTTGTGAAAATGTTTGATAATTTTCTTCCTTTACTTCTTTGCCAAATACTCAAATATTCAGGTTTTTATATGTGATTTGCAGAATCACATTTATATCATGGAAGCTTTTAGGCATATGGTTATCATGATCATCAAGAGGCAGAGTTGAAATTACTATAGGAACTCAGAAAAGGAAGTTTTTCCTGGGGGCTGATGTGATTAACAGAGCCTTCCAGGACAAGATGGTACTTCAGTTGAGATTTGAAAAAAAAAAATGGGTATCTCTTGGCCCAGCCTGTGGTTGAGTGTCGACCCAAGAACTAGGAGGTTACGGTTCAAGTCCTGGTCAGGGCATGTTTTTCTTCTCCCTCTCCCTTCTTCTCTCTGAAATCAATAAAAATGTATAAAAAAATGGGTAGTTCTTCATTAATGATAACATTCAACCAGTGGTCTCTTCCATGCAGTATGAAGGTAAAAGATATTTGCATCAAAAATATGCAATTGGTAGAGAAAATAAAATAATCTCTTTAAGAAGGTGTAAAGCAGAGTCCATGATGGCAACCATAGATGGCCCTAATGTCAGATTTCTCTGTTCTGCTCTTTTGTTTTGTTTGGACAAATTATTAGGTGTGGCTGCCATGAAACCCTTAATGACTGTAGGCAGTTGCCACCTCAGGAATGTTAGTGTGGCAGCATGCTCTCAGGAACTCTAGCGGTTTCTGCTTGCTTGGCTGACATAGTTTGCTGGCTTCATGCAAGCTGCTGATCTCCCTGTGAGGCCAGGGCCCCTTACATAAGCAGGGAAAAGGGCAAAATTCTATCACACAGAACCAGATCTTACCTTCGAAATTGTGTACTCCCTACAGTTACTACTATGAATCCTCCTGCCCCCTCAGAATCTGTGTCCCACTGGCCTTGAATTATATGATTTTTAGTTGATACACTGACGTTTGAAAGGCTGTAAAATCTTTAAAAAAAATCATTGATCACATAGTTTAGTCCATGCCCCAAGTAACTTACATGGAAATACAGTCCAAAGAGTCAAAATCAAATTTTAAATATTATAATTTTTGTCTGTCTCTCCTGGGACATTAAAAGAAGACTCAGTTTCTGTTAACTTTCTCATATGACCTTTGCTCCTCTCCCAGCCTCTCAGAGGCAGGGTGCATGCAATGCTCTTAGAGTCTGAGGGGCTTCTCCTCTTGTTCCTTTTATATTATGTCAGTGATCCTAACATATTTTATTAAGCCTTTCCTATTTCTTTATTCTGGTTTCATCTATTTTAGCCTATTAATTTACTTCTATTACAAAACATTGAGACTCAGTCTGAAAAGGCAGGACATTCTTCCAGGGCAGTATAGAATGGATTGCGGAAGACTGTGAACACACTTGGATTTCACCATAGCTGCCAATGCTTGTATAGAATTGCCTATTTCTATAGAGTTAGCTCTTTAAAGTATGATACGTAATGTAATAAAAATCAACATCATTTTATCTTCCAGCAGCTCAAAATTAATCAGACACTAATTAAAATAATTTCTCAATGCCTTATTCCACTGTGAACATGGGTAACGAAAGTGCCATTTTGTATGCAAGATCCAGAGGTTGGAAATCGCACATTTAAACATGGGCAGTGTGTATCCAGCTCCAAGCATTGCTGGATAGCTGTCTGAATTGGAAACGATCTCAGAGACTACCAAGTCCTGTGTTTCTCACCCTGGAGCATATGCAATCCAGGGGTGCACCAGAGGATATACAAAGCTACAAGGAAACAGTTGACAACATTATGGAGAAAACAACTGTATTCAACAGTGAGTACAGGATTTAACAAGTAAGTTTTAGTGTAAAACAAGCAGAGATACATTTTTCAATAAAATAAAGAACTGGAAGCCATTTTTAAGATATAAAAATTGATATTGATATTTTGCATTGGATCACAGCAGAATATGCCCCCCCCCACCACCACACACACACCACCATGACTGGAGTGTATATTCACACCTTCTTCATTTAGGACAGTGGTGTCCAGTTCTGTGTATGCACCACCATAACCCAGGGGTGTGATTTAAATGACAGTGCTCTGGTGCAGTGGATCTCAATCCCCACCTCAAACATAGTGGAATCAGAATCTCTGGACAGAGTTCCAGGGCATTTGGGTTTCCTTTTTGTTGTTACTTGTTTTATTTTTAAAATTAAAGTTCCTTGGGCCCTCTAATGTGAAACCAGCATGGAGAACCCCTGACACAGGAGGTACGTTGGTAGGTCCAACAGAAAAGCACTGCAGATGATATTTTTTCATCTTCTATCTAAGGCACCTAATGCTCGGAAATAGGAAGGAATTCACTCAGGTCACATAGCATCTTGCTGTCAGAGCTGAAACTAGAATGCAGATTTTCTGATGTCTATGCAGTGGTTTTTCTCTGCATTACGTTTATCATCACAGCAATTATAGTTGGCTAGTGTCAATTTTATAGATGTTAGCTACACTTTGGCTATTTAGAAAAAGAATCTCAAGCCTAAACCACTGAAGAAAGTATTTTTCTATATAAAAATTAAGGAAGTAGGAGTATGTGGACTGATCCCCACAGATTATTTCCAAGGAAATAGCTTGATTTACAAGAGGCAAATATATCCCCATCCTATATAATCAAAGCCTGTCTGACCATTCATTCGACTGTTAGACCAGTCGCTATGATGCACACTGACCACCAGAGGGCAGACGCTCCAACCAGTAGGTTAGCTTGCTGCTGGGGTCCAGCCCATTGGGACTGGGTGAGATGGGCTGGACACACCCTGGAGCCCTCCAGCTGTCCCTCCCAAACCCTGATAGTGCACCTGTGGAGTCCTTCGGCCTGGCCTGCACCCTCTTGCAATCTGGGTCCCCTTGGGGGATGTTGGACAGCCAATTTCAGCCTGATCCCCACAGGCCAGGCCAAGGGACCCCACCAGTGCACAAATCTGTGCACCAAGCCTCTAGTTTATAAATGTATACATTTATTTTAAAAACATAATAAACGTGCATTCAGGCACAACCCAGTGCTAGAAATCCCAAGGAAAGCAAAGAGGGTCATAATTTCCCAGGACTGTCAAGGAGGGTCATAATCTCCCAGGACTCTCCTAGTCCAGTGGAAATTCAGTTGAGGCAAGGTAGAATGAAGGACCTATAACTCAGATGAAACACAGATGCTGGGGGATCAATAGGAGAGGAATGATGCTTTAGGTTGGGGTGCCAACAATGTTTCAAAGAAAAGTGGGCTTTGAACTTGATTTTGAAGACTGAAGAGCATGTAATTTGGGTGGAAGGATTGTGTATACCCCACCTACAGTAGCCAAAGAAAAGGTGGGGATGGGAATATGAAGGCCACTCAGTGGAGCTACATTTCACAAAAGGTTTTGCTCTCAAACAGGGATACTGAGTGCTGTCTTTTAAAAACTGCAGTTTTGTACAAGCTTGTGCCTATATGAAACTCATTATAAATTTAGAAAAAAATCACCCACAGAGTAAGATACATAGTACATTATGTAATCAAACTCATACAATCATTTTTATGTACAAGTATAGGAAAGGAGTGCTGAGCAAGTCTAAAGAACAAAAGAGGAAATCCATATGACTTTCTGGTCATTCAAATTGGACTACCTTTAAGGTAAGATTCTCAGCAGGGTGGTAAATTCCAAAAGGTTCTTGTCTGCCAGAAGGTTTATGATTCTACTAGAGTCCCAATGCACAAAGATTCGTGCAAGAATGGGCCTTCCTTCCCCTGGCTGCTGGCACCGCCTTCACTCTGGCCTGGAGCCACATTACACCCCCCTGCCCCCTCGCCAGCCCTTTGGTGCCTTTGTATGCAAATTATTCAGCCATTTTGTTGGGTTAATTTGCATACTCACTCCTGATTGACTGGTGGGTGTTGTGAAGGTGTGGTCAATTTGCATCTTTCTCTTTTATTAGTGTATATATGGTGCACATTACAGTTATGTTCACTGCGGTACAGTTAAAATGAGGTAGAAGAGTCATACTTTGCTCAAGAAAGTCCAGTTTAAAGTTCTCCTATGAGATATATATATCGATGAATAATAAGGGTTGATCCTAGGGTATGTGAAGCACCAATGAACATTCAGCAATCATATGCCTCATAATCTATGCCAAGGAATAAATACAGAATGTGCAGAACAGAAGGCATGGGCCCACCATCAACCAGCTATTTCAGGAGGTGAGATTTAGCATAACTGGTAAAAATGGGATTCAATGCACAGTTGAATATGAGTCCTCACTCTAACCAAAATGTCCTGTTTTATTTTTTCCTGGAAGTTAAGGAAGTAGGTCTGGCTGAGTAAGAATGAGGTTGATCGCTGGAGTTAGGAGTGAGATCTCCAGGAAAAGAAAGTGGAATCAGTCCAGATCACATTGTCTCTGCTGTAGTGATGTAGGAATGTTGACCAATCTTCAGAAAAGCTGCAGAAAACAGCTCCTGCCTCACAGGACCCAGCAAACCAGAATATAGGCTGAAGTTACTGTAGGAGCTGTAGACCTATCTTGCTCCTCACTCACTTTTCCCTGGTCCCTTTTCTCTTATCCCTTATTTCTAACCTAACATCCTGGGATTGTCTGCCTTTTTTTTTTTTTTTTTGTCTCTAGGAATAGAAGTAACTAAATTAGGATGGAATGGAGGTTTCATTACTATTGTAGTTGCTGCTGTCTTTTAAACACACTGCAGTTTTGTACAAGCTTGTGCCTATGTGAGACTCATTATAAAATTGGCTTACTTTTACCATGAGGAATTCACATTGATATCAACAGTCAAATAAAAATAATTATCTAAAAAAAAAATAGTCCCAATTACAATAGCATAAAAAATAATAAAATACTCAGGAATAAATTTAATCAAGGAAGTAAAAGATCTCTACAGGACATTTGGTGAAAGAAATCAAAGAAGACACAAATAAATAGAAAGGTATCCTGTGTCCATAGATAGAAATAATGTTGTTAAAATATTCATATTAATCAAAGCCATCTATAGACTCAATATAACCCTTATCAGGATTCTAATGAAATTTTTTACAGAAGTTGAAAATAATAATCCTAAAATTTATATGGAACCATAAGAGGCCATGAATAGCCAAAGCAATTCTGAATGAGAAGAGCAAAGCAGGAAGAATCAAACTTCCTGATTTCAAGCTATATTATAAAGCTATAGTAATCAAAACAGTATGGTATTTGTATAAAAACAGACACCTAGATCAATGAAAAAGAATTTGAAACCCAAAAATAAACCCACGCATATATGGCCAACTAATATTTGAAAAAGGAATAAAGATTACTCAATGGAGAAAAAGACGGTTTCTTCAATAAATGGTGCTGGGAAAATTGGATATTCACATGTAAAATAATGAAACTAGACCCCCAATCTTACATCACTCATAAAAATTAACTCAAAATGATTAAAGACTTAAATGTAAGGCCAGAAAACATAAAATTCCTAGAGGAAAACAGAAAAAAGATACAAATAAGTGGAAGCATATACTGTGTTCATGGCCTGGAAGAATTAACATCATTAAAATGTCCACACTACCCAAAGTAATGTATAGATTCAACACAATTACTATTAAAACACCAATGGCATATTTCACAGAACTAGAACAACTACTATAATACAAAAATTTTTTGAAACCACTAAAGACCTTGAATAGCCTCAATAATCTTGAGAAATAAGGACAAAATTGGAGGTATCATGCTACCAGGTATTAAATCATACTACAAAGCCATAGTAGTAGTATATAGATGAATGGGACAGAATAAAGAGCCTAGAATTAAACCCATACCCATATGGTTACATATTATTTGACAAGGAAGGCAATGACATACAAAGGGGTAAAAACAGTCTATTAAATAAATGGTGTTGGGAAATTGGTCAGATACATGCCAATAAATAAATAAATAAATAAATAAATAAATAAATAAATAAAGTTAGACCACCTTCTTATACCACATACAAGAATAAACTCAAAGTGGATTAAAGACTTAAATGCAAGATTGAAGCCATAGAACTCCATAGGAGAAAAAATAGGCAGTACACTCTTTGACACTGGTCTTAGCAATATTTTTTCTTTCTTTTTTTTTTTTAATATATTTTATTGATTTTTTACAGAGAGGAAGGGAGAGAGATAGAGAGCTGGAAACATCAATGAGAGAGAAACATCAATCAGCTGCCTCCTGCACACCCCCTACTGGGGATCTGCCCGCAACCCAGGTACATGCCTTTGACCGGAATCAAACCTGGGACCTTTCAGTCTGCAGGCTGAAGCTCTATCCACTGAGCCAAACCGGTTTCAGCAGCAATATTTTTTCCGATATATCTCCTTGAGCAAGAAAAACAAAAGAAAAAATAAATAAATGGGACATCAAACTAAAATGTTTTTGCACAGCAAAAGAAACCATCAACAAAATGAAAAAAAACCCAACTTATTGAATGGGAGAAGATATTTGCCAGTGATCTATGTGATAAGGGATTAATATCCAAAATTTATAAAGAATATTTTAACATCAGAAAAACAAATAACCCAATTATAAAGTGGGCAGAAGACCTGAATAGACACTTCTCCAAGGAAGACACACAGATGGCCAATAGACATAATGAAAAGTTGCTCAAATTCACTAATCATCAGAGAAATGAAATCCAAAACCACTATACAATTCCAACACACACCCGTGCACTGTTAGTGGCAATACAGACTGGTGCAACCATTATGGAAAACAAAATGAAGGTTTCTCAAAAACATTGAAAATAGACCTGCCTTATGACCCAGCAATTTCACTTCTGGGACTATATCCAAAGAAATCCCAAGACACTCGAAAGAACAGATGCACCCTGATGTTAATTGCAACATTTTTACAATAGCCAAGATATGGAAACAAACTCAGTGCCCATCAATAGATGAGTGGCTGAAAAAGCCAAGATACATATACACAATGGAATACTACTCAGCCAAAAAGAATGAAATCTCATTTTTTGGGACAGCATGAATGGACCTATTATTTTAGGTGAAATAAGAAAGAGAAAGACAAATACTGTACTATATGATTTCACTTATATGTGGAATCCAAAGAATGAAATAAACAAAACAGAAACGGACTCATAGATACAGAAAACAGAATGACAGCTGTCAGAGGGGAGGGGGCTTGGCGGGTCTGGGTGAAAAAGTGTAAGAATTAAACAGTACAAATTGGTAGTTACAGAATGATCATGGAGATACATTACAGCATGGGGAATATAGTCAATAATATTGTGGTAACTATGTTTGGGGCGAGATATGTGCTTGCAGCATTGGCAGCACCCACTCTGTAAAGTATATCACTTTTTAACCACTTTGCTGTACATCTAAAACTAATACAGAATACTACTGAATATAAACTGTAATTGGAAAATTAATAGAAAATAAGAAAGACTCAAACTCATGGAAAAAGAAATCGTATTTGTGGTTATCAGCAGTGAGGGGTGGTGGGAGGGGAAAGTGGATGAAGGTGGTCAAAAGGTGCACACTTTCAGTTAGAGGTTACATGAGTAACAGGGACGTAATGCACAGCAAGATGGCTACAGTTAACACTGCTGTATGCTACATATGAAAGCTGTTAAAAAAGAGTAAATCCTAAGAGTTCTCCTCATAAGGGAATATTTTTATATCTATAGGAGATGATACATGTTAACTAAATTTAGTGTGGTCATCATTTTACAAAATATGTTAGTGAAATCATCATGCTGTATTCCTTACACTTACATAGTCCTGCCGCCTATCAATTATCCTAATAAAAGAGTAATATGCAAATTAACCATCACTCCACTACACCCACAAACCACACACCCCAGCCAATCAGAAGCGACTATGCAAATTGACCGAACCAAGGTGGCTGCGGCCACGGAGCAAGCAGGAGGCTTGGGTTTCCCCGGAAATGGAGGAAGCCAAGCTTTCAGCACACCCTGGCTGGCCCAGGCCTCCACTCAAGGCTACAAAGTTTCAATTATAGAAGATAAATAAATCCCAACAAAAATGGTGGCAACCACAGAGCTGGAGAGAGCAGGAGGCTTGAGTTGGCCCCGGCGATGGAGGAAGCCAAGGTTCCACAGCCCTGGCCTGCCTTGGCCTCCGCTCAAGGCTACAAAGTTTCAATTATAGAAGATAAATAAATCCCAGATACCAGGGCCTCCGCTTGGGTCGCCGGGGGCATGGCCGGCCTGCAAACCACCATAGGCCCCTCACCCAGGCCGCCCCATGTCCCAAGGGAACCCCCACCCTGATCCAGGACACCCTTTAGGGCAAACCAGCTGGCCCCCACCCATACACCAGGCCTCTATCCTATCTAATAAAAGAGTAATAAGCAAATTGACCTTCACTCCAACACACAAGATTGCTGCCCCAATGTGGTCAAAGATGGCTGCCCCTATGTGGACACAAGATGGGCACCACAAGATGGCCAGCAGGGGAGGGCAGTTGGGGGCAATCAAGCCTGCAGGGGAGGGCAGTTAGGGGTGACCAGGCCTGCAGGGGAGGGCAGTTAGGGGCAAACAGGGTGGCAGGGGAGCAGTTAGGCATCAATCAGGCTGGCAGGGGAGTGGTTAGGGGTGATCAGGCTGGCAGGCAAAAGTGGTTAGGGGCAATCAGGAAGGCAGCCAGGTGAGCAGTTGGGAGCCAGCAGTCCTGGATTGTGAGAGGGATGTCATATTGGAGAGGGTGCAGGCTGGGCTGAGGGACACACCTCTGTGCACAAATTTCATGCACCAGGCCTCTAGTCCTATATAATAAAAGCCTAATATGCAAATGACCAAATAGTAGAATCACCAGTGGAACAACTGGTCACTATGATGCACTCTGACTCCCCAAGGGCAGACGCTCAATGTAGGAGCTGCCCCCAGCCAGTAGGACCCAGGCTAGCCAAAGCAGGTGTCAGTGGGGGCCCCCCAATTGCTCTGCTGGTCACCCCACAGATCAGCCCTGATCACCAGCCAGGCCTAGGGACCCTACCTATTCAGGAATTTCATGCACCGGGCCTCTAGTATCTCAATAAAACTAGAAAAAAAACAGCTAAGTGATGGTTCAGAGGAGCAAACCATCTGAGCCAATTGAGAAGAAATGATGATACTACTGCTAGGAAAGTGCAGAGGAAAGAGATCACTAGCCCTGCAGTAATCGGGGAAGGCTGCCTTTTCCTCCACAGCCTCAGTTTTCCCCGACAGTGTCAATGAAAATCCAAAGTAAGACAAACAGCATGTTAGCCATGTGCAAACTCCCTGACACCTGGCCTTCAACACCTGAATATTCAAATAGCTGTAGAAGCACAGCATGATTTGGGAAACCTAGATATTTCTCTGAGAAGATGTGTTACCAATGGCCCTACTCAACTCCTTTAGGAACAGGGAGCAGGGAGGAGAGTTGGAAAACAGAATTTGGGGTTTTTTAAAGGAAGCTTCATGCAGATGGCTGGGGAAAATGTATGCATAAGAATAAAAATGAATACCAGTAGAAAGAATCCCTGGAGACATAAGACATTCTTCAGGGACAGGTCTCACATGGATCCTAATCTGTCTCTCACTCCCCCAGGTACAAGTGCTCTGCCACCATGGGGGAGGGGGCTGCTCCCACCACACTGTGAACCCTGAGGGCAGGGACAATACCCTGTGATTCTTTGTATCCATCGCTTGGTATCTAAGGGCTGAACTATAGATGTTGGAAAGAAAAAAAGGAGAGAAGTAGGAAGATTCGCTGGCTCACCACCTGCTTCACAGACTTGCTATAAAAACAAAATATTTGTGAAAATGTTTTATAGTGTGTTTTGTACACAGTTTTCCCTTAAGAAATGTTAGCTGAATTTGAATGTGACTAACTCTCTAGAAATACTCATCAGAAAGGAAACAGAGCTGTTTCTGGGCATCTTTTAAAATCCCTGCCTGTGTGGAGACCATGCATCCCTCGTCCAGGTACATCTTGGCGTTGCTGAGGGGATCAAATGTGAGCTCCTTGTTTGTTCCTGGGCCTCTGAACAAAGAAGGCAGAACCTGCCGCCTTCTCCTCTCATCCCTTCCTTGTGAGCATGAGAATCGTGTTTGCTTGTCAAAGAAATGTTTTCCTGCCTCAGTCTTCCAAAGTGCTCAGCTATCTCTCTGACTTGCATCCTTTAGATATCTTCAGCCATAACTACTGCCTCTTTCCTGTTTTGAAAGACAAATTGTTGAAAAGCTTTCTAAGAGGCAATATATAAAAATGCGATTTTTTAAAAGTGAGGTGCGAGCACTTACATTTCCATAAACTGTAAAATGCTTCATCTATCTTCTCCTACTTAACGTGCTCCATCTAGTCCCAGGAGTTTTCCAGATCCATACATGCCTATTCTACAGATTGCCAAGGGCGTGACGGTGACACATGAAAATGGAGAAACTACTGGTTTCTCAGAGCTTTTATAATCAAACTTCAAAATAAGTAACAACTGAGCAAATAATACAAATTGACAGAAACTCAGAGGCACAGACAACAGTATGTGGTTACCAGAGGGGAGGGAGGTGGGAGAGGATATAAAAGGTAAAGGGTTAAATACACAGTGATGGGAAGGAGATTTGATTTTGGGTGTTGGGCACACAATGCAATATACAGATGATGTGTCATAGAATTGTACACTTGAAACCGACATAACCAATGTCATTCAAATAAATGTGAAAACAACAACAAAAAATAAGTAATGCTTTGTAGATGACTAGAGGCCCAATGCATGAAACTTGTGCAAGAGTAGGCCTTCCTTCCCCCCGGGCTGCAGGCACTGGCTTCCCTCTGGCACCAGGGACCCGGGCTTCCCTCGCAGCCCCGGCTTTTTCTGGAAGAAGGTCTGGTCTAATTAGCATATTACACTTTTATTATTATAGAAGAAGATGGTGGAGTGTGGGTAATCAGAGGGGGAGAGTGGGTAATCATAGGGGAAGTGTGGATAATCAGAAAGTGAATGAGGATGAAAAAGAAGACAGATGGGTAGCAAAGATGGGTGGGTAGTTGTCCTAGATATTACACAGCACACACTGGTGGCTGAGCATGCACTGGTGAGCCTTCTGAAGGAAAGGAGAAAGATCTCACAGGAAAAATTGTTCTGAAATGTAGGAGCACAGGAGGCTCTCCTTTGGGATCGCTCTAATAACAGATGTTGGCATCAGGTTGTATACATATGTTTGACAAGTTGGGGGACCCACCACCTTTAAGCAGAATACTAGCAGCTTAATTATATATTAACTGTAATTGCAACCAGGGTAAATTTGTGGAATTCATTAAGATGGATCATCTATGGGTTACACATAATCTTGACAGGCACAGCTTTTAATGTCTAAACTGCTTAATGTTCCTTGGTAGGCTCTCCTGACCCTGACCTCCATCTGCCTCTTCCAGCCTTCCCCTCACTGCTCTGGAATTGGAAGTCTAAGCTCCAAACCCACTGAACTTTTTTTAGGCCCTTATTACTGGATTTTCATGGCTCTCTTGACTATGCTTAAATGCCTCTCTCTTTAAAGGGTCAAAAAAAGTGTTTTATTTTTCTCATGCACGACCTTAATAAAAGCATTGTTTTTTTAAAAATATACCCAAACTATAAAATTCAGTTTTTACCTTGATATTTTGTGCCTGTTGGGGATCAACTTTCTTTAATTGGTCAACTATTTCCTAGAGCAGTTTTAGGTTCCTAGAGCAAAGTTGAGAGCAATGTACAGAGACTTCTCATATACCCCCTGTACCACACATGCACAACCTTCCCCACCACCAGAATGGCACATTTGTACTTTTCAGGAACCTACACTGACATGTTATCACCCCAAATCCATAGTTTACAATAAGGTTCACTCTTGGTGTTGTACATGCTATGGGTTTTGATAAAGGCCTAATGGCATGTATCCACCATTGTAGTATCATACAAAATAGTTTTAGTGTCCTAAAACCCTGTGCTCTGCCTAGTCATTCCTCCTTCCCCTATCACCTCTGATCTTTTTACTGTCTCAATAGCTTTGCCTTTCCAGAATACCATGTAGTTGGAATCCTACTGTATGTAGTCTTTTAAGATTCCTTTATTTCACTCATTAATATGCATTTAAGGTTCCTCCATGTTGGTTTATGTATGGTTTCATAGGTCTTTTTATTTTAGCGCTGAAAGGTATTCTATTTCCTAGGTGTACCACAGTTGATTTATTCACTCACCTACTGAAGGACATTTTGATTGCGTTGAAATTTTGGTAATTATGAATACAGCTGCTCTAAATATCTGTGTGCAGGCATTTGTGTACACACGAGTTTTCATCTTGGGTAAATACCAAGAAACTCAATTGCTGAATCATGTACTAATATGTGTAATCTTGCAAGAAACTGCAAAACTGTCTTCCACAGTGGTGGCACCATGTTGCCTCCATACCAGGAATGAATGAGAACTCCTGTAGCTCCATATCCTCCTCAGTATCTGGTGGTGTTTATTTTGGATTTGGGCCATTCCAATAGGTTTGTAGTGGTATCTCATTGTTGTTTTAATTTATAATTCCCTAATGATATCATGTTGACTATTTTTCATATGTTTACTTACCATTTGTTTATCTTTTGTAGTGAGTTGTCTGTTCAGATTTTTCCCCCATTTTGAATAGAGTTATTTTATTTATATTGAGTTTTAATGATATTGTCTTCCACTACCTGCTGAAAGATAAGAATATCTAACTCTAGGGTCTTATTTTTAATTTCCAAAATTAATAGGCACTTCAAGTTCACATTTGGAATAACATGTGTGATTTTAATCTGAAACCAAATGAAGAATGTGCACATGTGTGTGTGTGTGTGTGTGTGTGTGTGTGTGTGTGTGTGTGTTGGGGGTCATATTGAGTAATTACTTTCTCTACAAAATTTCAGCAACAGAAGTGTGACCTCAGCCCAAGAGGAGCAGAGCAAAGCAGAGGATGTGGTGAATAAAAGAAGGGCCTGTTATAAAGTAATAAAGAGTAGTCGCCATGAAATCTGTACTTTCACCCTAACCCATTGATCTATTTCAATTTCTGTAACCTTGTGGTCTTGTGAGGGACTTTATGATAATTTCAATCCTCTCAGGCTTTCCTGACTCAGGGAATCTCACACTTGCTTCCTTTCTCATTCTACAGAGAAATGGAAATATTAATTTTACTAATAAAATCAAGACAAGTCATTCCTCCTAGGCTAAGGAGAAGCTGCCATCTAATTAAAAGAGCAACTGCTGCTACCATCTTAAGAGAAATGAGGGTGGTGGTCATTTATCAGGAGGAACATTACCATTTTAGTGAAGGCTGAAATGAAATGACTGGAATACAATGTCCTTCTGGAATTGTTTTTATCTTAAAGAGACATGGCCATCTAGTTCCGCCAAGTTTCGCTTTTCCTAGAAAATCCTAGTGTGGATGTGGTATTAAGGTAAAAAGCAGTGATGTGAAAACAAGAGAAAATAATATTCTAATTTACATTTCTTCTGTGCTTTCCTCGCCATCCAATATAGGAATTACTGAAGAGGGGCTCCCTGTTTGAATTTTCTGAAAAATGTGTGATCACAACTGAGAAACCAAGATACATTTGTTTAGGCCTTTAAGCTGGTGTTTTTTTTGCTTCCAATTTGTAGAAACTGACTTCAAATATCTCAACCAAGTAAGTGAGATGTATTAGAGAGATATTGTGCAATTTATTAAAAACCAAGGATAGCTGAACGTCTAAAAGCACAGACTGGAAAGTCATTCAGGAGTGTGGCAATGACTGCCTGCACCTTTCTCCCATCTTCTTCCCAAAGCATTTGGACAAACTTACCTGCCTGACAGCTCTGAGGTATCACACTTCCTCTATTCAAACAAACAGGTCAGAATGAAACATATTGCAGCCCAAATGCTAAATAGCTGAGTAAGAAAATCCAGCTGATCCACAGCAAGTCAGGTGAACCCTGTTCTGCTCAGTCAGTTATGGTCATGAGAAGGGGATAGGATCACATCACATCAACATGGCTTCAAGGGCTCAGCCCTATGAGTGGCATTGGCAGATGTCAAAGGAGCAAGACCATTATGAGCTCATCACACATTCACAAATTTACCGAGAGCTTTGGCCTGAGATTTCTCTCTCCGCAAGTCTCTATCCCAGTCAAGAGTCCTTATAATACTTAGGGACACAATGGTAAGTGGAATGCAAATTAATCCAACAGCTCTCCATGGTAACCAGTTTACCACCCACCTCACATATTTATTGTGGTTCTTTGATTTCTCTGTGGTTGCCTTTTCTTATTTTCTTTTCCTCAAGAAGCAGATGTGCCCTCTGACAATAGGTTTGATATAGCATTGTCTTTGGTTTATCTCCAGATGTGGCCAATTTAATGGCTCAGTCATAGGATGGCAAATAAATGCTTTCCAGGGAGAAAGCAAATGATGACATTTAAGTCTTAATTGCTGCTTACAATAATACCCTTTTTAATGTTCAATTCAAATAAATTGATTCTCATTTTTTAAAGTTTGACTTAAAAAGAGTTGAGTTAAAAATACAATAATTTGCTTCTACTGGACTTCTTAAAATGAAATGTAATTTGTACAACCATTTTTATATTCATGAAGAATGACTAACATGTATTTAGTTCTATCATAGTTTATATCTCATCTCCCACATGCCTACTGATGTACAAAAGTTATTTCTTATTGTAACAAAAAGTCCTGTAAACATCTGTCATCCTGTATACCCCCACCACACCTACATAACAATAGGATCTTAAATTTGTGAAGCATGAAATTAGCATTTTTTTTTTCTTTTTGTAAGCTCTGGTGCCTGAAATTCTGCCCTCAAAATACAAATTATTTTATTTCAAGAATGTGCTTCCAGGAGTCTCCTAAATACCAGTAGAAGGAACAATCCATTAATTCAGCAGCCAAGTAATGCACTACAGGAGTTCAGCATATGGTAGAAGGGGGCAAGTCCATGTTAACAGACTTGTTCGAGGGGACATGGGACACCTGAAGAAATGACAAACTCCCTATTGAGTAGGCTGCCAAGCTGAGGCTATATAGCCACATGGAAGAGGTAGTAAAGATACTTATTTAGGCATTGAATGAAATATAGGGTGGGCAAAAGTAGGTTTACAGTTGTTTATATGGACAATAATAATTAATAAATAATACAAAAATAAACTCTTGTGTTTCACATACACACACTGTCAACCTACTTTTGTCCAACCCTGCATTAAATATGATGATTGCTGACATACATCCACATATGAAATTATTTTAGTTTGCTTTTCTGTCCATACATCCATCCTGTATTCAGTGTCTCCTACTATTATAAGCTCTGGGCAATCAGGCTGTTAACAAGAGGCAGAGCTGAGGAGATTATAATTAAAGGTTCTATGATTAGCCATTGGTATTATGACATGAAGTGGTTTATGAAAAATTTAGGCATGTAGTTGCTCAAACAGTTGCAGATAATTGTATGGTGGAAAGGCTGCCGAATATGGGCCAGAAGATGCCTAAGTAGATGTTAAGGATAGGGGCCCCAGGATAAAAGGGGCCAGAGAAGAACTGGACAATAGTGGAAATGTACTAGAAGTAACTAGAGAATGATGCGAGAACCACAGGGTCATGAATCCTGCCCAGTGTTCAAATATCCTCTAACCTGAGTCTCTTCCCCTTTTTAAAAAATAATATTCAGTGATAACTACCTTATCTCCCCTTGATGCAGCCCAACTTTTATTATATTCTAGACTAATATTAATAGCACTAGAATGAACAGCAACCACATCTAACAATCACTGAGTATGTACTACGTATCAAATATTGTGTTGTTAATTTGCTTGTATTATTTCATTTTAATCTGTACAAGTACCCTTTGAGGGCATATTATTCCCACTTTACAGATGAGATCACTGAGGATCAGGACAGTGAAGTAATATGAACACAATAATAGTAAGTGGCCAAGCTGGGACTCAAACCCAGGCCGATCTAATATCAGAATCCTTTCTCTGTGATTTTTCTTTTTATGGGATTAAAGTTAGTTTCTCTGGAGCTTCAACTACTGAATCTGATTCTATTTTCTGGATTTTTATAAAAGGTGTTCTGGTCATATACTTGACACTACAAATATGTTTCAAGACTACATTGGTCTTTTTTTGATTAAATGTCACCATGTCCTTTATTCTGTATTCATTGGATGTGCCTTACAAATGTCTCCCCTGCCTGGTCTCAGGTGTTTCTATCATTAGAATTCAGTGGCATTCTCCTCAAACTCCCTAGAAGTGGTGTATGAGAACTGATCTGACAAGCACCAAGTGGAGTAGACTCACCATCATCATTACCATCCATGGACCATTGTCCAAGGCCATTATCACCACAGCAAATAATATTAAAATTCAAATTAGAATTTACAAGTATTTAAATACACAATTTCCTACTTGGTTCCAGACACTATTTAATCAACTGAAGAACATTTAAGCTTTTAAAAAATATATATAAAATCCCTCCTTCTCATGAGTTGAATCCTATCCTCCTATAGCTTTCAATCCTTAGTCTCAGTTCTGCCAGAAGATCACAATGATAGTGCCTGGAGGAGCTTGGGTTCCAACCCACATCTGCATTTCCCCAAAGCGTGTACTTTTAGCCACATTTTAGTAATGCATTTAGTGTCATCTGAAAGTGTAGTCAGCATGCCCTGCTCCAATAACTAACAAAATATCACTAGAATCAGGCTGAGCAAGTAACACTGATAATCTTAATGTACTTTTTTTTTTTCACCAAGGGTTGGGCTCTCATACCGTGCTGCCTTTGCCCATCCTAGAACTCATGAGAATATTTGAAAAGCTAATTAGAATCTCTCCACACCACATGGCAAATCACATATCCCTGTTGCCAAGAAAGCTACAAAAATGGAGTCCTGCAATCTGTTCAATACAGTGAAACAACTCAGGCCTCTGAAGAGCAGCATATTGATTACCACTCAGGTGAGAGCAGCAACCAAAACCAGAATCTTTGAACAAGACGAAATACTGGATTTTAGATGATTTTTTTAAAAAAATCAGTGCCAGATTCTTATTTAAGAAGTAATTATTAATCCCTTGGAATTATGTTTAGCTCTTTTAATACTAATAACCGAGCACGGCATCTAAAAATTATGTTACCTCTTTAATTTTTATATCCACGACTCCCTTTTTCTCTCATAAAATAGGTAGGAGAGGTATTATTTCCCTCAAATGGATACAAATAAATTGAGACACAGGAACAATATTTATAATATTTATAACGTACAAAGAGTTTCACAGTAATAACATTAACAAAATTAGGGTGACTTACAACAGGACAGATATTACTTGAACTGAGAGCAATGACAAAATAATAAAATTGATATAATTAGGATATGGAGAAGGGTATTATTGTATCAGAAACCTCAGACTAACAAGAGCTACTACTATATTCCATGAAAATTAACTCCAAGCTTATTGGCAGCCGAAAGGAATGAAGGAAAACCTATGGACTCCATAGGAAACATCATTTAAAGAAGGAAGGACACCAATTCATTGGGCAAGAAAAACACGAACCATAGGAGTCATAGAACTGACTGCATGAAATATAACAAGAAATTTAAATAAATATAGAACCATACACTTTAAAGTAGAAAGGAAATTGAGATCTTTTTATGTAACCTAATAGTACAAACAGACAGACTTGGGCACAGTGAAGGGAATACATTTCCCAGGGATGCTAAAGGCATGAAATGGATAATGCTAGCATCAGGAGCTCAGAGTCCCTCATGGTTTCCATGCTATTGTATTACTTACTTACTTTGAAATGCACATAGCTCCTTCCTAGAAGAAGAAGGAAGAACTACATGAGCCTTGATTCCTAGTTCTGTGCTAAAAACTCAAAATATAAAACCAAGCTAGCTCAGATTAAGTAAAGGTTCAAATAGCTTCCCCCCTTTCTTCTCTTTTAGAAGTCTAAATTTAGAGAGCTATGTTTAACTAAGTCTTGGTTGAGGAGTAGAAAAGAACAAAAAATGATAGGGCACAAAGTCTCTGCAATTCTGAAAGGAGAATATGACAAAGGAACGAGAACAAAAATTTTGTTTATACCAGTTTTAACCACAGAAACAGGAATTTCTGTGGTTAAAACTGGTATAAACAAAAACCATTGGTAAGTGGATTCTGAGTAAGTGCCAGGCACTGTATTAGGTACTTAAATAATTATCTAATTTAATCTTCATAGGATTTTTCTAAAGTAGGATCCCTATTTTACAGGTTAAATAAACAAAAAGACAGGCCAAGAGATTATACACATTTTGTAGATAAGGAATTGAAGGCAGAGGTTAAATACATTTTGTAGACATAACTTAGGGATGAAACCAGAACTTGAACAAAGGTGTGCCTGACTCAGAATCCCCACCTTTCTTTCTTTGCTGTGGCATGACAAGAATCTAATTAATGGGAGATGGAGTCTATAAGTGGGGGGGAGGGTGTGTGTGTGTGTGTGAGATTGAGTGGGTGGGGAGTGGCAGGAAGAGAATCCCTAAGAAACCATACCAGGATCCTTGGTGTATGCCCTATGTTCACAAACGGAAGTAGGAAAAAGTAAATTCAAAATTTAATGAATTTTTTATCTGTTTTTATTTTTGGATTATTTTTTAGCTTTTTGTGCTTTCATTGTTTTAAAAAATATATTTCTATTTATTTCAGACAGGAAGGGATTGGGAGAGAGAGATAGAAACATCATGATGAGAGAGAATTATTGATCAGCTGCCTCCTGCAAACGCCTTACTGGGAATGGAGCCTACAACCTGGGCCATGTGCTCTGACCAGAAATGAACTGTGACCTCTTAGTTCATAGGTCAACACTCAATCACTGAGCCACGCCACTGGGCTAGCTTTTTATTTCTGTTTTTAGTTTTTACTTTTCCTCATATAGGAACTAAATTTCTGTTTCCAGGAATGAAATGAATCCTCACCAATATGGGAAGTACCTGTTCCTGTAGGGGAACCAACTCAGAAGTCACAGGCCATGCAACTAGAATGGCAGGACTGCTGCTCTGAGAGCATCAGGTGGCTCTGGTTTAGGGACCTCCCACCCATGTACCCACTGCCCATTGCAGTCATAGCCCTTGCACAAACTTTCACCACCAGGAAAGGACACAACTTCTTCCTTATGTCTGTCCTACCTGTTTATGTACCCTGTATATATTTTATATAATCACAAAACAAAATTTTCTTTTAAATTTCCAAAATCAAGAGCAAAAGGAGATGGATGGATTCAAGTGCATGTCAAGTGCACATAATCACACAGAGAGGAATTACTTTAAGTGATTTTGAAGTGCAGCAATTTGACAGTACATCCTTTTGAGACATATCCTAACAACAAAGGAAACTGCAAAGAAGTCTCAGCAGCTTTTAATTATCTTCCTGTTAGTGAAAATACTATGGCAATGTACTTCTGATACAGTTATAAATGAATTATAGGACAGAGCAAAGAACATCCTCAGGAATCAAGAATTTCAGCATGAGAGAGATGAGGTATAAATATAAAATCAAAGAAGTTAAAGTCCTGTAATCCTAAATTTGAATTGGAAATAATAGTTTATAGTCAATGATAGGCCTTTGGCAAGAATCTTTTTTTTTTTTTAATTTAATTTTATTTTTATTGTTTTAAGTATTACAAATAGTAGTACATATGTCTCCTTTTTCCCCCCCCCCTTGATCTCCCCCCGACCTCCCCTACCCCCCAGGACATGCCTTCACCTGCCCGCCCTCCCCCCCGCCCCAGTGTCTTATATCCGTTGGTTGTGCTTATATCAGAAGTGGATTGTACAGCTCTATCTGGCGGCACATAATAGTGACTTTATTTGTGCATAGGTCTTTTCCTGTCCACTGAAAAGACCTATATATGATGCATACCTAGTAGCAATGAGCACCCCTAGTGTCCACATTGTAGCTTCCAAAATAATTCCCTAACCAAGAGGAACCAGGGTGCTTTTTAAGAAAAGGTTGATTATAGGTTTGAGATAAGAAATACATAAGACCCTAGAATTTCTTGTCATGTCGTAAATCAAAGAAGTTACTGATTACCATGAGGGGCATGTCAAAAAGATTCAGAAGTCAATTTGAATGGGTCCAACTAGGGGCATTATGGGACATTGTTCAATAAGAATAATATTGAAAAATTAATTATAAGAATATCACACTAGGCAAAATCCATTTTATTAGAAAAATATGAAATATGTAACTCATGAAAACTGTTTTTTCAAATTTTAAATCTGATTTTTGAGTAGGCGATATATTCACAAGGTTCAGAAAAATTTAAGTACACAGAGTCATATAGTAAAAGTCCTCCTTTCCTCTTTCTTCCTAATCTCCCCACCTGCCTTGTCCCCTGTGGAGTCACTGTGATTAGTCTCATGTATCCTTCCGCAGTTTCTCTAGGTGTATACAAGCAAATTTAAATACAGATTTATATCTCCCCTTAATGAAAAGATAGCATGCAATCAGAAATAAAAAAATAACTGCTTTAAACACCTATATACATAAAAGCCTAAGTGACCATCCGACCAGTAGCTATGACACGCAATGACCACCAGGGGGCAGACGCTCAATGCAGGAGCTGCTGAGCTATGGTGACTTGGCAGCTGTGGTTCTCAGGTGACACACCTGGAACTGGAGAGGAGGGAGCCCGATTTCGGGGTGCATCACCCGAGGACCACCCTTTCACAATCCAGGACCCCTCAGGGGATATCGGAGAGCTGCTTTGGCCCGATCCCCACAGGCCAGGCCAAGGGAACCCATCATTGCACGAATTCATGCAATGGGCCTTTAGTCTCTAATAAAATTACAAACATATCTAATAAATGTATAACTTTATAATAAAGCAAAACAACAGCATGCAAGAAAAATGTATTGGTTAGCTTTAGAGTATGATAAAATCAAACAAAAAAACACAAGATTTTACAAGTTTGAAAACTAGTAAGTAAAATAAAAAATGAACCAAGTATCTATCTTGCCTTTTCTATATGAACAGTAACATCAGATAGTCAATGGGTGGAAATTCCAGCTGACCATTTTTAATCTGTTTGATGTAGACAGCGATAAAATAACGTCACTATTATGTGCCTCCGGATAGAGCTATACATTCCACTTCTGAAGATTCTTGCCAAACAACACTGATTGTGAAATCAGCAGAATCAAGAGAATATAAGAAACTTCATACAAAACCAAATTGTTTCTTCAACAAATAAGTTAGAAAAAAAAAGTAAGAGATGGAGAACCTATCAATCAAGAAACTTAAGAGATATAGCAATTAATTAAAATGTAGAGACCTTAGTTTTATGTTTTGAAGAATTTGTGAAAAACAGAAAAGAGAGAGACACAGGGACAGCTTTTGGGACAATCAACTAAGACACGTTGAATATTTTCATAATTACTGTTTGTATCTATTTAGATGTGATAATGATATTGCAGTAATATCTTTGAAAACAAAAACACAGGCATATTTGTAGATGAGATGATAGGATTTGATTAAAAATGACCAATATGGGGCTATACATATAAAACAAGATTGGCCATAGTTGTCTTATAAAAAACAATTTAAGAACTTTTCTTTTTTTCGATTGTCTAAAATAAGCACTGCGATTACGTGATCTTTACACCTTTGACATAGTTCTCCTGGGAATCATCTGGATCTGGTGCTTTTTCATATTTTTGAGAATTAGGAGTGGTGTAGTTTAAGTGCACGCCTTTTGAGGCTATATGTGACTTTGATTTTGTCCTGCTACTTCCCAACAGAATGCCTTTGCATTCGTTACTTAAGCTCACCTAGTCTCAGCTCAGTAGTACAATGGAGATAATAATGTCTAAAACCCAGGACTATTGTCAGGATTTTAATTTTTTTCCATTATCTACAGTGGTCGGCAAACTGTGGCTCGCGAGCCACAATTTGCCGCTCTGTTGACTAATGAGTTTGCTAACCACTGACCTAGACGCTCAATTCCAATAATTACAGGCTGTTGTTCCTTGTGATTAAGCCCCTATCCCAGTGGTCGGCAAACTCATTAGTCAACAGAGCGACAAACCGCGGCTCATGAGCCGCATGTGGCTTGTGAACCGCAGTTTGCTCACCACTGATCTAGGATATATATGCATAATATTTATTCTTTTCCTCTCCTCTTTGCCTAGTTAATGCCTACTGAGCCTTCCTATGTCAATGCTCATTATTACTTTTTGGAAATCCATCCCTTTTTCTTCTTTGCACGTTCCTATAAACCATACACTTCTACTTTGTAGCTCTTATCACAATTTCGAGTTTGTATTTGTTGAAACTTGAATCACATTCCCTGTAGACTCTAAACTCCATGATGTCAAGGAAAGTATCTATCATCAGCCTGATTCTCCCTGGCAGGTAGCATATTCAGCAAACGTTAGTTGAATAGATAAATGAATGGATAGATAAATAGGCACATGGATAAAGTGCTGAGCATAGTTTCTGAATCAGAGCCAACACTCAATAAATGCTGGTTGTTACTATGACCTTCCCATTGTTATTGTTTTTGGTATTAGACTTCTGTAGTAGCTGAGAAGAAAGGGATAGGCCTGTTAAGAAAAACATAGGGTGTTAAATGTAGGGCATCGAATATAGGGCAACAAGATTTAGGGCAGTTCTCCAAGCTCAGTAGGAAACAAGTTTATATGGTAGCTGAACAGAAACCCCATTGTTTAACCTTTTCATCATGGAGCTATGGCTTGGAGGATCACTAGCCCAGGTACGGATATACTGGGGCTATGGTATGACCTTAAAAACCCAGTGTTCTCTCACCAGTTTAGGTAGAATGGGGCTGGGAAAGGCAGAGAGCACATCCTTCACCTTAGTTACCCCACCCTGAGAAGCATGGTCTCCCCTAAGTTCTCAATGAGTGTGTTGAGTTGATTTTAAATGACTTGTACTTAGTTGACCAAGAAACAATGACATTTTATCAGAAAATGCTGATCACAAAAGGAACAAAAGGTTAGGCCTTTGGTTTTAAAAGTTTTGTAAAATGAAAATATGTGAAATGAATGGACAGAGCCAGTTTCATGACTATTATTTTACCAAACTTCACCCTCTGCTTTGAGATACAGAGGAGATAAAAAAAATGAATATAATTTTTGTGGACTGCTGAGAAAAAAAAAACTCAAATATATCCCTATTCCATCTGCTAAAAGCTTGTTTTAATTCACCTAGTTGGAAACCATTTGTAAATATTTTATAAAGCATCTAAGGCGTGTTCTTCAATTTTGCAGGTTACAGTTCTCTTTGAGATTCCAAAGATAAATAAAGATACTCCTCGGAAAAATTCCAATACAAACACAATTTGCTTCAGGTTGTTTGTGGGATCCTAGGAGCTTACACAGAGACCTCAGGGCAGGCAGAGCTGTGGTTGTATGTCTGTGTGTGTTCTGTAGATTAAACCTAGCTTTTCACAATGTGATGGCTTTCATGTTTGCAGGTCTACTGATTAATGGTCAATGTTCATTGGGAAAAAAAAACACAAGAAAAATACCTAAATATACTTCTCTATTAATGATTACACCACTTGGTTTAAAATAATCATTTCAGTTCCTTGTTACAATGAAAACAAGCTGCATCTATATGTATCAATACAAGTTTTAAAATAATTTAGGTCAAACAGCATATGATTTATTGATTATGGTTTAATGTTATCTTCGCACTCTTAGGAATATATATAAAATGCAAAATAATTATATGTTTTATGGATATATAAATGTGTAGTAGAAAATAAAACATTCACAGAAATTGCATACACTCAAATTCATAATAATGTTTGCTTCTGGGCCGAGAGGAAGGGATTTAAATACAAGCAGAACATAGGGGATTTTAACTGCAATGTTTTCTTCATAAAAAGGAGCGAGAACTGGAGCAGATACGAAATTAAAACTTGATAAACATGGGTTGGTGGGTACAAAGTGGTTCATAATGTTACTCTTCATCATTGATTATATAAAGATTTGAAAAGTAAAAATAACACATTGTCTAGCTCATAGAGATGTCATTAAAAACAATTAAAAAGGTAAGTGAAAGTACTTTGGAAAACACAGATGCCAAGCAAAACTTAGATGTGTTTTTCCACCTAAATTCTATGCATCTTATTAATTTCAATCCAACAAATATTAAGCAGAGTTACTATCCAATGATTAGACCCAAAGACTAAAATGAGTATAAGATAATAGTCACAGACTCCAGATTCTATGGGGCCTTACTATTCAACATGCTCAGGAGAATCCAAAGTTTTATCCTTATACTCTCAGGAAGATCTATAAATTGGGGTAAAAATGTTTAATTTGTTAGATCTCTAGGAACTCATGATGCTTCAAGCAGAAGAGCATCCTTTTTGTTATACATATTTTGTGAAATATTTTGTTGGATATACAAATTGTTAGATCCACTGCTAAAAATTTACTGAAAATTGTTGATTGAATCTTTTCACTTTTCTAGGACCCAAGTACTATGATGGATACTTGTTGCTTTTGCTGTCAATCTTTCATTTCTCCTCATGCCACCAGAGCCCTGATTTTATTTGGGGTAACACCCTTCACACATTGGATACTGTCTGCTGAGATGGCAGTGAAGACACTTCTGGGTGGGAGGGGAAGCTTATGCAGACCTGGAAATCAAGCCATGTTGAAGGTCATGGGACCCAAACTTCTTTAACTCAGAACTAATCCTGAGACTTCTACATGAGCATTTTGCAGAGAGGAGGTTCTTATTTCCTCAGAACTTAAAACTTATCATGTAGCATGGAAATCTGAATCTTCCAGAAGCCAACTTGCCAATATGAGGGTCCAGAACTTGCTTGGGACAATGACGCTGACAAATGGAGCTACCAGAGAAGTCAAGGGAGTCAAGAAATGGAAAGGCATGAGGTCCTAATGATATTACAAAAGCCTTAGATCTAGCTGGGACTGCACTATTGAGCCACCTGAAACAATAAATTCCCTCTTTATATAGAGTCTTGATTTGTTGTTGTTTTCACTTAAAATCGAAAAATGTCCAAATCAAGTGGCTCTCAATGCTGCCATACCCCCATTTTAACCAAGTGTTAGGAACTTAGTGTCATATGTTAGTTCCATCTCTGGGCTGACTTTAGAAAGTTCTTCATGATTAGCTGAAAATTATCTCCTCTACTTTACACCCATTGCTCCCGTTCTTTCATTTGAAGTCAGATATCTCATGGTTCATGCAGACCTATAGATATTTGGATATTCTACCCTCTGCTTACCTATCCTCTGGCCACCCACTGTCCAGAGTTTCTTACAAATTAACACTTCAAGCCCAAACTTTGAGATTATCTTATTTGCAAAATATATTTTTTTAATTCCGCAAAATATTTTTAATAGGGCCTCTAAAAATGAATATTTTTGTTATGTTGCACAATCGTTGCAATGCAAATTCAATTATTTTTAGATGTCTACACACAAGTTGAACTTTCTTCCTTTCTTGAGCTTCTCAATCTGCTTATAAAATGTGACTACTTGAATGGGGAATGATTAATACATTCCATTTATACAGAATAGTGCAAGCCCACTTATCACAGAGCAACATGGAAACAGCTGCCAAACCTATTCACTTCATTCTTCATGGAAAGGGAACAGCTGCTGAGTGTTTCATAAATTTCTAGGGAAAGATAAAGAAATTGCAACGGAAACCTTTTCAAAGCAGGAAGTATATTTCCCCAAATCCTTGAAAAAATAATCTTAGAGAGTAGTAAAATCAGGCAAGGTCTTAAAAGTTAGCACACAAGTTCCAGAGAAGAGACTCTGCCAAAGTCAGAGAGAGCAATAGATCTCAAATCTGAAGACTTTCCCATTCTGTTTTGATGCTAATTTCACCCAGCAGCATATGATCAGTTACCAAAGAAATCATTCCGCTATCAAGTGCATTGGATGGTAAGGAAAGAGATAACAATAACACGTGTTCTGAAAAAGTAAGAAATGGAATCCATAGGCAGTTTGTGAGCTTGGCCAATGGTTGAGATTTAGCCAGGAACTCCATCTCCAGTCTGCCTAAATTCCTAATCTGAACAGTAATCTAGGTAAAATGAGATTGTATGAACCAAGGGCAATTCTGAGTCACGTTGCTCAAACATTCATGCCTGCATAGATTTATCAAACATTTCTGAGTACCAGAGACAAGGCACTGTGTTGAATATGTCATCAATGTTTCAGAGACAGGTGTGGAGGTGAGTGGAATATGCATGGCCTCAAGAAGTTTACAAATTCTGAGGAAGTTCCTAAGATATAAATACATTTTCCATGTTAACGATCAATAAACATAGAGTTACATTTACCTCATGGGGAACTCTTTTTGTCCCAAGAACATAGTAGACTACACTGGCCTTACATGTTTGCTAAATGTTTATTAGGATGAAAAGTTGAGAATCTTCCATTATGGCTATAAGTGCTATCTCTCCTCCTTTTTTTTTTTTTTTATCTTCAAATACTACCCATCTTTAAAATCTATCCCAATTCTCTTCTCATCTACAAAGTTTTCTTTGAAGTCTCCTCCACCAACGTTAACCTTTGTAAGAGCCCTTGTAAATGTATTGCTGGCATTTTTTTTTTTTTTTTAGAAGTATAAAGCATATGCTGCCTAATGCATTTAATTTAACTGCTTTCTACTTTAGGGCTTATTTCCCAAGCTAGATTGAGCATCTGGTAAATAAACGCCTTACTTTTTCTTCTAGTTCCTAGAACCTCAAAATTTAAGTGCTCTATGTATTCAGAGGAAGAAATGAGCAAAGCGGTGTCCCCAGGGCCAATCAAGTCCACTCCAGAAACCTTCTACTGCTAGCCATCCAACCGCAGTCATGACTGAGTTACTAGATGATGCACCTTAAGGACAGGGGCTAATTTTTATTTTAGTTTTGCACAGTTTTCCTAGATGAGGAAAGGCCCTTGTTTCGCTTACTTTATCCACTATTAGCCTAAGGGATGTGTGGAGAAGAATGAAATTTGGTGATAAGAAATAATTAGCACCAAATTAGTCAAAATGCTATAATATTGTCTGATATTGAAGCACACCATATCCCAGAGAAGTATAATCTAAGCTAATAGAGCAGCCACTGAAAACTACGGCCAGCTCATCAACTACCTTACTTGAAATTGTAAGGAATTCCAACAATCTGGTATGTGCAGGGAGTGTGAGAGGTTTTCAGTGTTGTCAATGAATGTGTGGAGGCCCTGCTTTGAGGAATAGTTAGAGAGCTCAGTCAACTGCAAAAGTGATGCTCAGTAGTTGAGGAAAAGAGGACTGAACTGTAATGATCCTTAATAGAACCTTAGTAGCTTACTAGTAAGTCTTAAACATATGAATGTCAAATATGTCTGTGTGTGTATATATATTTATGATATCTTATGATACTTTACCCATTAAAAAAAGGTTTTCATGTTTGATCACATAGGTCCTGTTAGGCAAGGAACCTACCCGGAGATCTCCTCTTAGGCAGAGGCAATTTTTTTAAAAAGACATTAGCCAAGATGAAATGTTTGTGAACTGCCCTCAAAGGAGCCGCCTTTATGGAGAATTTTTATCTTTTTTTGATCTACTTCATCTCTGACATAATTAACATATGTTAACTGAAAGAGAGTAAGAGGCAAAACAATACAACAGGGTCCACTTAGACCCAGTGCACAGCTGAAGCCTAGCAAGGAATGCTAATTTGGTTATTAAATGGCAACATATACTTGTGTTCTAAATAGTGGCTGGATCTTATGAAGTGTCAAGTCTGCAGACTCTTACCTGCTAAAAAGAACTGGCTATAAGGAGGTGCACATTTCAGTTTCTCAGGAAAGAGGGACAGTGTAATTTATCTGATACCTGAGAGTAAGCAAAATCCACACCAGCCTTCTCTCCAATTCACAAATGTCCCGTTCCTTTCTGCCTCTAACCCTTTGTACACATTGATATGTAGTCAGAGTTGCCTTCCCTTCCAGCTGGAAGACTACAGAGATTGTTATTCAAACCAGAAAATTTTTATAATGAGAGATAATGCTGAAAAGTGTAACATATAATACTGAAATGATTACTGACTTTTAAATTGGTTTTACTCTACTTAGGGTTCAATTCCAAAACTATTTTCAAAAATGAAAGTATTTCTTAAAAATATAAAACCAACATTTTTTGTACACGTAAGCACAAAATTTTAAAACTTTATGTTGATTAAACATAAAAATAAAATAAGCTGAATTAGCTTTACTCGAGTACTTTAATCAGTTTCTTGGCCACATATGCCCTTAAAAATGTGTCACTGGCATTTTTTTTTTTTGAGGAATGTATTTTTTCCAATAATATGGATTTGTTATAATTATATGTTCATGTAAATTTCTTCAAAGCTGTATTTTTTTGTGTTTAGTAAATTTGAAATCTTTGACAACTTCACTGACTCTTCTCCAGAAAGCATTTTTTTTTTAATTGAGTTCAGAGAGAAAGGGAGAGGGAGAGAAACACCAATGATGAGAGAGAATCATTGATCAGGTGCCTCCTACACACCCCCTACTGGGGTTTGAACCCACAACCCAGGCATGTGCCCTGACAGGGAATCAAACCATGACCTCCGGGTCGATGCTCAACCACTGAGCCACACTAGCTGGGCTCAACAACATTTATTGAAAGTATTACCCAATCCTTTATTGAGTTGCCTTGGCACCTTTGTTGAAAGGTAAAAACATGTATGTGCGAGTCTTAGTCAGTAGTCAGTAGTTATTTTATGAAGACTTTGTCCAAGACAATGATTCCACACTGGTACCTGCAGAAGGTATAGTTGTATATCTACAGAACTTCTGTGAAATATGACTTCTCATGTAGATATCTGGTTCTCAAACTGGCATGTGCATTAGACTCTTCTGGAGGGTTTGTGAAAACAGATGTGTTGGAAGGAGAGTTGACTTTGGGTGGTGAACACACAACACAATATATAGATCATGCATTACAGAATTGTACACCTGAAACCTACATAATTTTATTAACCAGTGTTATCCCAATAAATTCAATAAAAAAACACACATGGCTGAGGTCCAACTCCAACTTCAGTAGGTCTGGGTTGGGGGTCAAAATTTGCATTTTTAACAAATTTATAATAAGAAATCAAGTAAATGTTATTTAATCTTACTCATTCTCACTTCTTAGTTTTGCTGTGAATGTACAGCAAATGAAACAATAACTGATATTATATGGCCCGTATTAGCATAATAAAAGCTTTGCAAGCAGCTAATGATGCCTGTTTATACACTATTATCATCAGTTGTTTCTAATATCAAATCATTCATTCTGATCAGGATTCAATTTGTTATCCACTCATGGAATCAAAATAAAAGTTTTTAAACTATATCTGCCACTGGTGAAATGTGACATTATTTTGATTAATTCAATTTAAATTTCATCACTTTGGATAATTTTTGTAGTGATAATAAAAATACACATTTTGCTAGGACATCCCATTATATTCTTACTGAATTGAGTTATATTTATGAAGCTGAAATGTACTTGGAGTTAGTTGTGAAACATCCTATATAATAAAGAGGTAATATGCAAATTGACCTTCACTCCAACACACAAGATGGCCACCCCCATGTGGTCAAAGATGACTGTCCCCATGTGGACACAAGATGGCCGCCACAAGATAGCCTGCAGGGGAGGGCAGTTGGGGAAAACCAGGCCTAAAAGGGAGGACAGTTGTGGGGGACTGGGCCTGTAGGGGAGGGCAGTGACCAGGCCAGCAGGGGAGGGAAGTTGGGGCTACCAGGCCTGCAGGGGAGGGCAGTTGGGGAGTTGGGGGGGACCAGGCCTGCAGGGGAGGACAGTTAGGGGTGACCGGGCCAGCAGGGGAGGGCAGTTGGGGGGGACCAGGCTGGCAGGCAGAAGCGGTTAGTGGCAATCAGGCAGACAGGCAGGCAAGTGGTTGGGAGCCAGCAGTCTTACATCCCTGAAGGGGTCCCAGATTGGAGAGGGTACAGGCTGGGCTGAGGGACACCCTGCCCCCCCCCCCAAATACACGAATTTTGTGCACTGGGCCTCTAGTCCGCATTTATAATTGCCTCCAAAAAATGTTTCACAGAGCATGATTAACATTTCTTATAACTATAGCTAGCCCACTATTCTATTTCTTCTGCTAACAAAATGCAAAACGATCTCTACTGACACAGTGCAGATCAGTGGTTGCCTTGGGATAGGGTGAGTAAGGAAGGGGTAGGTTACAAAAGTGCCGAAGATAACTTCTGGGAAAATGGGTATATTCATTATCTTAGTTGTGGTGATACTTTCACAAGTATACGCATGTGTCAAAGCTCATCATATAAACACTTTAAATATTTGCAGTTTATTGCACTTCAATCATACCTCACTAAAGCTGAAAAAAATCTTAAAAAGAAAAATCTAGTTAAATCAGATGTTATATCAGATGGCATAAACCAGGACTGCCCCAAACAGATAAAGGTGTATGGATAACACAATTTTATGAACACACATACCTACTTACATTGTTAACTTTTAATATTTTCAGCTCTTAGATTAATCCACATCTCCTATTCCTTCAAACAACCCATTCCTAATCATTCATGATTAAATTTCCTTTTCTTATGTTTGCTTTTAGCATCATATACATCTTTTGTTCCAGGACTTATCATATTGTACATTTGGATTTATTTCCATTGAATTAATGTCTATCTTGCTTCACTGAATTGTAAGAAACATGAGTTCTGGAATACTTTTTTCCTTTTCCCCTCATTATTGTATTCTCAATGTCTGATACCTATGCCTAATTAATATTGGTTGAAGGAATAAATGAATCTGGCAACAAAATAAATGTGCTAAAAGGTGAGAAACATATTCTACTCTTCTAATTAATTTATGCAATCAATGAAATAATTATAACATGCTTTACATTGAAAACATTTGCATATGAAGAAATAATTCCCTATTTGCTATTCTATTTGATCTTTGTAAGAATTATATGAAGAATGCAAAAACAAATAAGTGCATCTCCTTTTATGAATAAAAGGACTTAAGAGGTCACATGAAGAATCAAGCGGTGAATTTAAGTCCAGAACCCAAAGATTTGGCACTAAGGCCTATGTCTTTTGCACTAAGACACAGCTATTGCTTTAAAGGACTTCATCATCTCATTCCCAAATATTGCAAGTGCCTCCTAACACACTGATTCTCAACCTTAAATATTTGGAATGATATGAACAGTTGTGGGGCGTGTGTTTTTGTTTTTTGATAGTTTTTATTTTTTGATACTGATACTTATATCCCAATCTCAGAAATTCTGGTCAATAGATGTGAGATGGCTCCTAGGCATGAAGAATTGTCAAACATCTCCACGTGACTCTAACACGCAGTTTAGAGCCACTGGTACATTTGGCCTCAGTCTGGAGAGTCGTACTGCCTCCAACCCATTCTCAACTCTGAGGCAAACAATGATTTCAAACACAAACCTGAGTATGTCACTCACCTACTTAAAAGCCTTTCAAGTTACCATACAACCTATAGGGTGTCCCGTGGCCCAAACCCCAGACCAGAAATAAACTCCTGCCCAAATAGAAGAATCAGAAATAACTGATTCCATGGCTGGGATAGTGAAAAGGTAAGATGAGTTCAGAATATCTAGTTCCAGAAAGAAGGGGTAACAGAAAATGTAAAGGTATATCAAAAGGTCACAGGAGACAAACTTGAAGGGACTCCCACTGGCTACTTTGAGCCTCAAAATTAATAATGACAGTAACATATTGCCTGAATTCAGGAACCAATTGCCTGAATTAAGAATCCATGATTCCACACTGAAACAAACAAACAAATGAATAAAGGAGGAGAAGCGAAAGCCCTTTTGTGTAATAGAATGCCAACTAATTCATTGAGGAGAAAAGATAAAATTGGGGGAAGATCCGCATTTTAACCATCACACTCATAATTGACTCAGGATAAAAAAAATGTATCAAGAAAGGCTAAAATCAGTAGGTGAATGGGCAATAGGGAGGTGAAGACCTGGGGGTGGGTAGGTAGGAGCTGGAAGGAGGGGAGCCATAGGGGGGGTAATGAGAAGTAGTCTTTCACAGAAGTTTTGTAGATATCTGTAATACTATCAAAAATAAAATAAATAAAAATAAAATCAGCAGGTGAGAGTTTTATAAGGAAAACTGGATACTGACACAGTCTCACATAAATTAGTTATTATAATATTACATTGTTATATTTTCACAATTGTTAAAAATAGTAACTTTACAATGGACAAACCTGACTGCCAGCAACTCAACCAAGTGATAGCAGTTCAAATCACCAATAAAAGGACATCTGTGTCTCTGGAGAGCACCATAGCACATATGTAATATTCCTGACCTTCCCCCCTGCAAATGTGAAATCTAATCACAAAAAAAACAGCAGATCAACCCAAAGTGAGAGAGATTCTACAAAATAACCAGTTGGTACTTTCCAAAAATGTCAAGGAAAGCTGAGGAATCATTCTGAATTAATGGAGACTTAAAATACCTGACAACTGAATGCAGTGGGTGTCCTGGATTAGTTATTATTGGGTCAATGGCAAAATATGAGTACAAAGTGTGGATTTAATATTAGCATTATATCAATGTTAAATTTCCTGATTTTAGTAATTATACTGTGGTTATTGGTAAGATAATGTTTTTGTTCTTAGAAATATACCCTTAAGTGTGTGAAGAGTTTGAAGAGCAATATATCTGCAACTTATTTTTAAATGGTCCCAAAATAAAATTACAGGGAGAAGACGGGGGAGGGGAAGGGACCAGAGGGGAGAAAAAAGAGGGGAGAGTAAACAGGAAAACAATAGAACTTTGGATCATTCTGACAACCTCTCTGTAAGGTGAAATTTTATCAAAATAAAAGTGACAAACATCAAACAAACAAAACAGAGGGTGCCTACCTCTGCACCCTCTGCTCTCCCAGACCCCCATATTCACACTCTACTAAGACCCTGCTGTTCTCTTGTTTATACGCAAACCAGCAAACCAACTCAACCACCACTGGAATGGGCCAGCCTCCATTTCACTTGAGTAATTCCTACTCATTCTTTCAAACTCAGGGCAGCTATTCTCTCCTCTGTAGAGCTTCCTCTGCTGTTCCCAGGCCACGTCCCTTGCCTTGAATGCTCTCCCCATTCCTCTTAGTTCCAGCTGCCCATCACTCTACTGGACAGTAAGTGCTTCTTCCTATAGCCTTTCATGATTCATTGATCTCCAGTCTCTTAGATAAAAAACAAAACAAACAAACAAACACCACAAAAAAAATAACCCCACAACAATGCATGCTATCAAAAAATAATGATTTGGTGGTTGAATGAATGCCCTCCATTCAGCAAAATATAATCAAACACTATGTATTTTAGCATATATTTTAACAATGGGAAAAGAAGATTGCTGAATTAGCTTAGTTCTGCGATTTTCATTCAGTATATATTATCGGAGCATTTTTATATGCACTTCACTGTATAGATGCTAATAGGAACCCTAAAAGTTGCTCTCTTCTGAGAAAAATAATTATTTTTCCTCTTGCAGTTTCTAAGGCAACAAACTCCTCTAACAACTGATGGCATTTATTTGATGAGCATGAATCACCTTTCTGCAAACATCCTCCTATTGAAGCATGTTTCAATGATGGGCACAGGTGAGCTGTGGCAGAGTTGAATTATTCTGCCTTAGAAAACAAGGAGACCAAAAGCTGGGGAGGAACCTCTGGGAGGAGGATGGGGCTGATGGCTGCCCATGGGGAAGGATGAGAGGGAGAAGGAGAGAGCCAGAGACACACATGCTGAAAAAAGAGCAATTGGGAAGAAGAGACAGTCTAGTGCATTGTAGGTATTCAATAAACATTTGCTAAATGAATGCATGGGAGTGTGATATGTTTTTGGAAAGTGAAACTCAATGGGCTGTAAAATCTTCATTTATCTTTGCTGCAAAGCCTTCAGTGAGATAGCTACTTTTATTAATGTTTGGTTGAGCAAGTTGAGGTGGGGGCATGGATAGATTTGTTGAGCATGGGGGATGCTGGCAGGGGAGAAATGAGGATACACACAGGATCCTGCTTCCTGCTTCACTTGGGGTACACGACATGGACACTCAGCTAACAGGCACAGATAGGGCCATAGTGACTTTCCCGTTGCTAGCATCCATTCTTACTGGTCAGGGCCTGTGTGATATACCAGTGGTTAAATATTGTTAATGTCTCTGGTAATATGATGGAATACATATAAGAGCATAATATGATAACACAAGAAGAAATATCCACAAATTAATTTAGAAGGCGACATACATTTCGTAGAAAAAGCTATCTGGAAAAAGCAGTCGCAAATAAGGAACCAAATTAGAGGTTCAGTCAGTAAGTGCTTCTGGGTTGAAGTATCATGAAATACTGGGACCAGGTTGCTGAAGTGGGATCCTTTTATAAACTTTTTTTTTTACAGAGTTTCTTTAATATATGTTCCAGATTATTATTACACATTCAGTTTTGTTAAGCACATGCAAATTAAGTAGATTCAGTATCCTGAGCACTGAGACTCTACCCTCAAGGAGCCTGTAATCTAGAAGAATACATTAACATATAAGCAAATAATCTAATAAAAATAGTATATTAAAACTTACAAGTGCAAATGCTTTTGACTCTAAAATTATTCAGAGCTTAGACTGCAAAACAAATGGAGTCATGGGAACAAACTATAAAGAGAAAAGAAAAACTTCACTGATCTTATAAAGACAATAGTGCAAGAATACGAAAATGTAGCCATATGGCCAAGTTCTACCTTAATTTGGTGGTCAGATGTCCAGGCAGAGGCTTTGACAGAGTCACTACCTACCTGTGTAACCCTGACTAAGTCGCTAAGCCCATCCGAATAGCAATTCCTCTTTTGCATAATGAGAGGCTGGATAAAATCAGGGATTTCAAATATCCTGCAAAAAGGCCTTGTGGGGTGAGAATGTGTCTATTGAACAGGACTCCCTGTCCTCCTCCTCCTCTTTGTCAACCAAAGCAGCACCACTTTTCTATAGTCTACACATTGAGATTCTGTGTCATTAAAAAGGTTATACCACGAAAAGAAGAAATAGATTTCCTCTAAGTCATATTCTAGCTCATAAAAGACCCTGCTATTTCTTAGGGGAAAGCAGTCAGAAATGAAAACTGGTGAACGTGTCCATAAAAAATTCACTTTGTCTTTAAGATGTAATTTGATAAGCTCCCACAGAAATCCTTTCAGGTTGATTTGTGTTACAGTATGTATTTTTAAAACTTCCCCCAATTGTTCACATTAAATTGTTTTTCTCTACTAGGATGATGAAAAAATCTCTAGGGCTCTTCTCCAAAATTCTAACCAATTAACAGCCAGGATTTCATGCAAGCAGAATCCAATTAACACACTTGATACATTCATCAACTATTAATTTAATTAGAACATTCAGCAAATTGCCATCTTTGTTTCCAAACCTGGCTGAGTGCCTTGGATACTTTGGAGAAGTCAGGATTGCAACGTAGATGTGTGTGTTTTATCTTTAGGAATCTGATAGTGTAAGAAAAACAAAACAAAACCTGTTTCTTCCTTTTCACTCTCAGACAATTTGGAAAAGTTGACTCCCTTTCAAGAAATTCAGACCACCCACTGGGTTCTCCAGTTGCTAGAACAACTCTCTCCATTTTCAAGCATGCATTTCAGATTCAGTCATGAGCTTCTGTCTTAAACCAGCCTTGGTGAGGTTATGCTATGCTAGATTAGCTTCGTTGTTACTTTAAAATCCCTTCTGGTAAATAACTAATACAAGTTAAACTCTTTGATACCTTGCCCATAGCAGACATTACTAATTGATTACTGCACTGTTTCCCCTGCATGTCCTCTGACACCTTCAGCACCAGAGTCTGCTCACCATTCTTTTCAAGTCTCCATTGAAACCCCAAGACTGACTACTTTTCCAAAGAGTAGTGATATTCAAACTCCTCCTTGGATGCCATGTCTGGACTCTTCTACTCCTATTTTATCCCTCTCAACTCAACTTAGAAATCATCCATTTTTCGTGATACTTAACACAAACTTTACAAAGCAAGTTAGAGCAAAAATATTAGCATATTGTCACAGCTCCTGATTAGCAACGTGCACTGTAACTAAACTCTTTCTTTTTGTACCAAACCTCCTCTTGTATACTCCCCCTTTATTCTTCCCTCTAACTCTCCTTTCTCCAGGGATGCTCTCTTCCTGAAAGCTTAAATGTGGGCAATTACTTTATCTGGAGCAAGCCAACAGTGCAGAAATCACCTCTCCTCAGGGCAGATGTTAATTACAGAGCTGTCAGAGGCAACTAGTAAAGTGACTGTGGTGGGGAGCTCTGGGATTGGATGATTGGCTTATTTGAGCTCAGCAGGTTCTTCTCAGTACCCATGCTGAAAAGGGGTGAAATTTGATTGATTCTAAGGCAAGGAAAACTATCCAGGGAGATGACTTAGCAAATCAGTTAGAAGTACAGGCTTCTCAGTCAGATAAACCTGGGTTCTAATCTCAATCTTACCTTTGCCACCTTCTAGTCCAGGGACATTGGTCATTTCTCTCTCTCTCTCTCTCTCTCTCTCTCTCTCTCTCTCTCTCTCTCTCTCTCACACACACACACACACACAAATCATTGTTAGTAATTATTTCTCAAAGTACTGGTACTCAAATTAAATGAGTTAATTAAGGTAGAGCAACTGTATGGACAGACTAATTATACAATAAACTCATATCCAATTCTATCAACATGAAACTCCAAATACTAGTAAAGATATGACAAGTTTGGTTTTTTGTTTTTTTTAAACAGCACTGCTAAACAAACCAACAAACAAAACACACCAAGAAAGAATAAAACAAACAAAACGACAACAACCCAGTAATGTTTGACACACTGGCAGAATCACAGTGGTTCTCAAATACTCTCATGTAATATAATAAAGGTGAATGCTTAACACATACCTCATACTCAATCACCTATTTTCTCCAAGATATTCGTTTTTGTAAAATTTTATTGCTTCTGAATTTGGGATGAGTTTCAAAATTGATGCATACATTTAATGTGGTACTATTAAATGTATTTCCTCTTGAAAGTTTGCATTGAAATCTACAGGGTGTTCTATAATCAATGTGTTTTTAATTGCATAATTAAGTAAATAGTGTTATTAAAAATGCATCATCTCTTTCATGAAATGAGAGCTGAGGAATGCTCTCAGAAGTCTAGTTGATTCTGCAGTATCACCATACTTTCCTTTTAAATTGCTGCTGTCCTGAGTCTCTCACCTTGCCTCTTCACTGTCATAACTATTTCCTGATTACTTACTATGTTACAAGAACAGTGCCAAATGCCTTATGAATATCATTTTATTTCACTGCATTCAGCCCTAGAGATGGATGAAATTAAAGATGAGGATACTGAGACTCTGATGAGACAATGAAGGCAGGTAGGTGGAGGGACATGGTTCACAGAAACTGATATTGGGTTCAAGTTCAGGTCTGACTCCAGAACTGTGATTCTTAACCATGACTAGAGATCTTTGATTATCAGGAAACTAGAGGCCTGGTGCATGGATTTGTGCACTGGTGGGGTCCCTCAGCCTGGCCTGTGCCCTCTCTCAATCTGGGACCCCTCAGGGGATGTCGGACTGCCGGTTTTGGCTCAATCCCTGAAGGCCAACTGGGGGGATCAGGCCTGCAGGGATTGGGCTGAAACCAGCAGTCCAACATCACCCAAGGGATGTAGTAGTGTGCAGTGCAGCAGGCGGCCAGGGAGGAGCCCGAGCCCAGGCCAGGTGCTGCATTGCTCCCACTCATCCCAGCCCTGCTGCACCTGCCGCCGCTGCTGCTCAGTAAGCTCACTGACCAGCGCTCCTGCTGTGGGAGCACACTGACCACCAGGGGGCAGCTCTTGCATTGAGTGCCTGCCCTCTGGTGGTCATGCGCATCATAGCAACCAGTCAAATGGTCGACCAGTCAAACAGATGGCTGGTCACTTAGGGTTTGATAGATAGATATAGATATAGATATAGATATAGATATAGATATAGATATAGATATAGATATAGATATAGATATAGATATAGATATATAGATATAGATACAGATATAGATATATAGATATAGATGGCTTCAACAAGCAAAGCAATAATACAGTTCCCATAGACATAATCTTAAAGATAGGGCATAGTGGGAAGCAGAGGACCAGGCTTCTCAGGAGGAGAATGAGGTGGGCTCTCATGTTTAAGGAGAGATTCTGCTTATAAATTGTTAAACTATCAGCAAAATCTTTTTCACCCAAAACCTTTTGGCCTCCTATAATATCTGACATTTTTTACAATGGAAGCATTCCTTTGGTTTAGTTGTGGCTTGGTAGGAGTTTTCAAGAGTTTTTATTAGGCATCCAGTATCTAGTTCTTTATATATTCTTTATAGAACTCTACATATGTTCAAGTTGCTATGCATCTCATATAGGACTCAAAAAAAGGTGACCTTATCACAGAAATTTTTATAATTTTTAAAATATTTTTATTGATTTCAGAGAGGAAGGGAGAAGGAGAGAGAGACAGAAACATCAATGATGAGAGAGAATCATAGATCAGCTGCCTCCTGCACACCGCCTACTGAGGGTGAAACCCAGGAATCATCGAAAGGTGTCTTCCTGGTTTATAGGTCTATGCTCAACCACTGAGCAACACCAACTGTGTTTACGATATTTTTTATTTTTCAATTAGATTTTACATTCAATTTTATTCTGTATTAGTTTCAGAGGTACAGCATAGTCATTAGACAATCATATTTTTTTCCACAATGTTTGCCCCCTACTTCAAGTACCCATCTGGCCTCATTCGTAGTTATTACAATATTATTGACTACACTCCCTGTGCTGTAATTTATATCTCTGTGACTATTTTGTAACTACCAATTTGTAGATTGGCCCAAGCCAACATCCCGTGGTCCTTTCTGGATGCCTGAAATGGTTTAGAAGTGACCTTATTTAGTCCAAATGAAAGACCTCAGCCTATGCTTGTTTGGCCAACCTCGATCTCAGTCTCAGTGTGTGTCTCTGTCTCTTTTCTGCAGGAGGTTAAATAACAAACTACATAGACACACATGTCTGTTTGTTGAGCACCTCCACCATATGATCTGGCTTTAAGAACAAAGACAAGTTGTTTCCTTGGACATACTCAGAATCAGAGAAATGTGAGTCTTGTCAAGTCTCCTCCCCAACATGCTCAGAGCTCTAAGGGTCATATTCCTTATGCTGATTTTAATACCCAGAGAAGGGAGAGCTCCTACACTATTTTCTATCTCTGCACTCAATACATCCTCATCAGAGGGCAAAAGTGATGTTGAATATGGCCTGGTGTTCAGCAATCAATTTTTTTCCCAACTGCAGATACATCTGTATTAAGAGGTTTCCAAGGTGGGGGCATTTTAACAAAGTCACACAATTAGATACAAAACCCAGCTTCTGTGGTTCAGTGCCTCTGGCATTACACTGCAGTGCTCTTGGGAATTCTATGTATTAGGAATCCAATGGCTTACAGTTAGAACAGGCTAGAAAAGCTTAAGAAGCAAAAGAAGTGGCAATAATTTTATATGCACAATTTTGCTTCATTTTGCCTATTGGAATTTAAATAAAATTTATTGAGGGAGTTAATATAAAATACAAAAACACTTTTCTCATTGGCTAGCAGATCTATATGGTTCCTTTCAGTATAAAAATGAAAAAAAAAGAGTGATTTATAATTAAAGTACTATATAACAGAAATGATTATTACCATTAGTGGACTGGTGTATCTTTAAAATCCTGCTTTACTTTCAAGGGTCCAGGCAAAGAATCTACTAAAGGTAGATGTTTATTGGGCAACTAGTCCACATGACCCATTCAGCCAAAAGAAATTTAACTCTAATCTGTCCTCTCCTGTCTGGAGAGAATGAAATTAGAAATCAGAATTCAAGTAAAAGAAAGACATCTGTCGTGTGAAGATACTGCAGGTGAAAAGTCTACTACTTCTCTGAGGAGTAGCCCAGCCATCACAGGATAGGCAGGCAGGAGAAAAGGATGAGGCCAATGTTCAATGGTAAGCCATAGATGACATGTCACCATTTCCACCCCCACACACAGCAGACAAATTAATCATCGTACTCTTTTTTGTTAAGAATTGATGTGGTTTCAAAATCCTTTTCCAAAAATATTCTTGGCTGCTACAATGGCGAAATAGACTTGACATATGAGATGAGACTATTTGTAGAAAGTTGGGTACTAATAATGAACTGAGAAGTCCATTATATCTGTGTTCCAGTCCCCCAGCTTGGCCACTGACCTACTCTGTACTGTGGACACATTTCTTCCCCTCTTTTGGTATCATTTGTCCCATCAGTAAACTGCAGACAAAAATCCCAGTACTGTATTAAGTGAGGAAAGAATGATGAAGGAGTGGCTTGGACTAAGAGTTCTCTAAAGTCACATTCGTGAACCTATACCTGTTTGTTTCCATTATGCTGAACCCAGTCTCTACTCTGAAGTTAACTTGATATCAACTAACCAGTTTCTTGTGAGAACTTTCTTTGTCCACAGCCTCATCTTTTTGTCTAGTCAATTTTTCAGAGTACAATTAAGTGTTGTGTGAACCCTCACCATGCCAGTCATTATGAAGTTCCCTTTGACCTGACTTTCCCAGAAATCAACCTTCTCTATGCCTGCCTTTTTAATCTCTGCTGCCGCCCTATCCTAAAATCTTTCCCTAACAAAATTATGAATGAAAACTTAACTTTCATGCACTGAAAACCGACACATTTCTGTGCCATGCCAGCACAACCAAGGGTTCAGCGAGCCTGAGGGAGGGCGGTGAAAGATTGAAGAAAAGACAGACAAAGAGAATAAGCTGGGTCTAAGTGGATTTCCTGTGCCTGGCTGAGGCCACAGAGAGCAATCCAGAGGGCAAGCTGAGCCTTTATTTTATAGCCAGAGGTAAACAAGGTAGTGGTCACCATAGTTACAATGTTCTTGTGAGTTTCACTGGTTTTGGCAGCACTTGCTGCACCTCCCACAGACCATTAACTACCCAGATAGAATCTAGAGGGTGTCAATAAGGTCAAGCTTAATTAGGCTGTGCCCCCTAAACTGGGATTTGTTTGTGGCTTTGCCAACAGGTCAGTCTGAGGCTTAACCCTATAGCCGCTCCCTACAATTTCTAAGAATCCCTCTAAATGTAATGATCTCATCTCTTTAAATGTAGCTATCTCAAGCAGTTTCCCCAAATAAAACAAAAAAGATTAAGAAAAGAGTTACCATATGGCCCAGCAATCTCTCTTCTGGGCATCTACCTTGAAAACATTTATTCACAAAGATATATGCACCCCTACGTTCATTGCAGCACTATTCATGGTGTCCAAGTTATGGAGACAATCAAAGTGTCCTTTGATAGATTATAAAGGTCAAGGACAAAAAAAGATGTGGTACATATACACTATAGAATACTATTCAGCCATAAGTAAAGATAAAATATTGCCATTTGCAACAACATGGATATACTTTGAGAAAAAGCTAGGAACCATAAGATTTTACTCATAGCGAGATATAAAACTGCAACTTATAGACACAGACGAAAGTATGGTGGTTACCAGAAGGAAGGAGAGTGGAGGCAGTAAAAGGTAAAGGGGGCCAAATATATGGTGATGGAAGATTATTTGATTTTGGGTAGTGGGCACACAATGCAATATACAGATCATGTATCATCAAAATATACACTTGAAGCCTCTATAATCTTATTAACCAATGTCACCCCAGTAAATTAAATTTAAAAAAAAAACAACAACAACAACTAACTAAAACACAGGTTTTGGGTTTGAATCCTCGATCTATCAATTATTGGATATGCAATTATGGAAATTACTTAAACTTCCTGAACCTCAGTGCCTTCATATTCAAAAGGAAGTTAAATCGGATCATGCATGTATTTAGCATAATTCCTTGGATATAATAGTTACTCAATAAATTTCACCATTGTCCTTGTCATCATCACTATTCTTAACTCAGTTTGCCCCTGCCCCGCTTCTAATGCCTACTCACAGGTTACAATGCAACTCAATCATTGCCTCCTCCAGGAAACCTTCCTTACCTTTTCTACATCCTCCTTTATTAATGTGATTATAGCATTTAACATGAAAAGTGATACTTTATTTACATGTTTTACATGCATGTAAAATATTTTGTACTTTATATAGTGCCCTCCTCCCTCAAGATCTTAGAAACATGAGCCACCCAGGGTCACCCTGACGTAAGCTTAGAATCAAGGGATCTTTAGCTCACAGTTTAACAGCTTCAAAGACTCCCATCAGGGGAGCTTGTTCTGTCCTGAGGCGCCATTTCTTAGTTGGATAACTCCATTTAATATATAACCCCCCACCTTTTACTGAGTGCAAGTCCACTTTTCAACAACTATACAGTTGCTAGTTCAAATTCTTAAACCATTCAGGATAAGTCTCATGCTTCATCCTCCTGACATCCCTCCAAACACTTGAAGTCAATGATCTTATTTCCATTTATTCTTCCTCTCCACTTGAGCAATGCCACCAGGTCTAGCAGAATGCAGTAAAATAACTAGAATGGCTGGGGAGTTGTAACAGGGAGGATTCCAGGCAAGGACAAAGAGTCCATCTCTTCAGGGGGGAATGGGTGGAGCTAAGTATTACTTGATATGATAGTGGAATCTAAACAAAATGTCGTAGGGCATCTAATTGAGTGTTCCTGACTACCTGGTCTCATTACTTACCCAGAAGGGGACAGTAAGTGAAATTAGTGGAGTCTAAATTTAGAGAAGATAAAAGAAAATCCTTCTCTACACAATGTGCAATTATCCTGTACTGCAGGATATTATTGAGGCAAATTAAAGCAAGAAGAATTTGGAAAAGGATTAGGTGCTTGTATGAATGAGAACAGCTTGTGCGGTTACCAGCAAGGATAACAATTACATGGCCAATTAGTTCCCCGGTGTCGGGCATGCACTGAGCTCAAGCTGGGGTCAGAGAATAAACCACCTATAGAATTGTGCAGCAGCATCCAATTTTCTAGGTGCATTATTGGATTTTCCTTTGACTGATTCTTCTGAAGAATCTCAGGGAAAACACTTCAGCTGGTAAAGTGTGAGTTGCTTCCATTTACCTTTCAGCCCTGGGTCAGAAATAGAAATGGCCTCTGAGGAACCTTCTTACAAAGAAGGGACATCAAAATTCTGAAATAACTTTTTAAAAATGGTGGTATGAGGAAGACTGCATACTAGTCATCTGAAGATGTGGATTTCTGGTCATATTACACATGAGCTGACTGACATGGAGATATGGGCTACCTTTGGGCACTGGTTTCCTCTTAATTAGAATGGTGGCCATTTCCTAGACTGTTCTGTGTAAATGCAACCCTAGTTCCTCAGGCCTCATAGCCTAGATGGGCATAATTAAGAATGCACTGATTTTTTAAAAAAATATATTTTATTGATGTTTTACAGAGAAGAAAGGAGAGAGATAGAGAGTTAGAAACATCAATGAGAGAGAAACATCGATCAGCTGCCCCCTGCACGCCCCCCACTGGGGATGTGCCCGCAACCCAGGTACATGCCCTTGACCAGAATCGCACCTGGGACCTTTCAGTCTGCAGGCTGACGCTCTATCCACTGAGCCAAACCGGTTTTGGCAGATTTTTAAATTAATAGAGAATCAAGAGGAGAGTTGATATAAATTACATATTAACTAAAATGTAAAAATATTTTTGCTCCTGTCTTCTGTAAGGAGATCCTCTGACTCTCACACAGTTAACTTTGGGACCCAGGTTTCCTCATGGTTAACACTCTTCCCCCCTCACCACCACCACCACCTTCTTCACATGCCATGGGGTCATCTAGCTAGATCTTTGCTCCAAAAGATTCCATAACAAACTTTGTCTCAAGTCTGTAAAATAGGAAAGGCCTGCCCTTAGATTCATGTGAAATCTATTTGTGAAAACTTTTCTGTTTGTTATGTTCCCTCAGGATGAAGTCAAAGGACAATGTGTACCTAATAGTAAAGGTTGGTAACTGGGGACATGCTCTTAGCTTCATGCACTTCCCTCCATCCTGCCTTCCCACTCAAATGAGCAAAGGAATACAGCAATGGTGGAAATCCACACCAGTCATGGAAATGAGGGTAAGATTGCACCTATTACAAAAAAAAAAAGTGGAAATATTTTTAAAGAAAAAACACAGAGATCACCAGATTGAAGATGGACAAACTGACCCATGATGAACTACTTATAAAAGAGTCACCGGCTTAGAGAATAATGGATTCTCCACCTGTCTATATTATGTAATTTATAAAGGGACTAGAGGAAAAGAATAATTAACAATTGACGTTTTACTCTAGCAGTGTATCAGGGAAGCGCCCATATGGCATATTGATGCTTATTCTATGGTCTAACCCAGTGGTCGGCAAACTGCGGCTCACAAGCCATGAGGCTTTTGGCCCCTTGAGTGTGGCTCTTCCACAAAATACCACATGTAGGCACACATGTACAGTGCGATTGAAACTTCGTGGCCCATGCACAGAAGTCGGTTTTCGGCTCTCAAAAGAAATTGCAATCATGTACTGTTGATATTTGGCTCTGTTGACTAATGAGTTTGCTGACCACTGTTCTAACCAAAGAATATGGGCACAATAGTAGCACACCTCCTCAAAATATCACTTTTCTATTAGCAACATATTGGCTCAGTTAATTTGGGATGACCACAGCACACACAGAGAAGGAATCTGACCATGTCAAAGCTTCCTGGCTCAAATACCACCCAACAACCTCGTCCCACACAGGCTCCCAATTGTCAAGTAAAACTACAGTTAAAAGTCTGTTGATTTGTTTTGCTTTGAAATCTGGATTTAGAAGATTCAAATGCAGAACCCACACACAATTTAAGGAAGCTAATGTCAAGTAGCTGAGTATAAGACTCACTTTGGAAAGATGAGAAAAGAATTTCTAAACAACTGGAAAGCTATCATGGCCCAAGTGAAAAAGTACAATCTAGAGATATAGAGAAAGTGTCTCCATTTCTTACATGTTGTTTCAGAAGTACATCCTTAAAATAGATGGCTCTAAAAAGAAGGAATATAGACAGTTGCTAATATATGAAAAGTGGGAAGGAGATGAAATTGTAGACACAAGATATTTTTTAAAAAATATATTTTATTGATTTTTTTACAGAGAGGAAGGGAGAGGGATAGAGAGTTAGAAACATCAATGAGAGAGAAACATCAATCAGCTGCCTCCTGCACACCCCCTATTGGGGATGTACCCGCAACCAAGGTACATGCCCTTGACCTGAATCGAACCTGGAACCCTTCAGTCCACAGTCTGATGCTCTATCCACTGAGCCAAACCGGTCAGGGCATAAGATGTTTTATTTTTCATACCCTGGCTCAAAAGCATTACAAAGTAAGAAATCTTCCTATTTATTGTCACAAGCTAACATAATTCTGATTAAAAAAAATGTATTAAGATATAAAAAAATAAATACCTCTAAGTATCAACCTCACCTTTCAATAAAATGTAGAAATACTAAATAAATTGAAAACAAATCTAATCTGAAGTCATTTTAAAAGAATAATATACCATGAACAAAAAAGGATCATTTAGGCATGCAACAGTAATAATTTAGGCAGATAACAGAAGAAATAACATTATCTCAATGGGAGACAAAATTCAACACACATCATAGCTAAAATTTCTTGCTGATCTATGAAAAGAATGCCACTACCCTTAACCTGGAAAGAAAGTGTTATCCAAAATCAACTGTCAACATTGCACTAAAGATAAAATTCCAAGTAAAATTTAAAAAAGAAAATAATGCTATCACCTCAATGTTCTGGCAATTCTAGACATAAAAGTAGAGCGAACTCACATAAGATAAATGGACTTTCATGAGCTACTGGGGTGCTCAGAACAAGATGAATTGTTTAATGAGCCCAAAGGAAAATGAAATAATTATTAAATCTTATTACAGTCTGTTAAGATGATTATATATATAAAACTTGCCTAGGATCCATGTAAAAAACAGTCAGAAATATGACTTTTTAAAATCTTATGTATGGAGCAATCAAAAATAGAATATTCGCCCTAACTGGTTTAGCTCAGTGGATAGAGCATCGGCCTGCGGACTCAAGGGTCCCAGGTTTGATTCTGGTCAAGGGCATGAACCTTGGTTGTGGGCACATACCCAGTAGGGAGTGTGCAGGAGGCAGCTGATTGATGTTTCTCTCTCATCGATGTTTCTAACTCTCTATTCCTCTCCCTTCCTCTCTATAAAAAATCAATAAAATATATTTTAAAAAATAGAGTATTCATTATTCTAAGCTTAACTAGAAATGTGTAGGACCTATTTGAAACAAATATTTAATTAGAAATATGAGATGACTTGTAGAAGTAAAAGGAATTACCATGTTTTGAATAGGAAAGTTAAACATTTCACGTTTAATTTTCTCCAAATTAATTTTAAAATTCTGTATTAATATCATTGAATCTTAATGGAAATTGTTTTATTCATATCTGAACAAAATAACTAAAAAGAAATAAATGAGAAAGAATAGCTAAGAAAACTTTCAGAGACAGACAATGGTGGGTGATATATTTCCAGCCATTCAAAATCTGCATAATAAGTTAGTTATTAAAATACTGATAATGGCTACTAAAGAGGCAGGCAGAGGATGAAATAGAAGTGAAATTCCAAAAACAGACCCACATCTATAACATAATTTAGTTTGAGATATTTGTGACATTTTAAGTCACCACTTAATGGATGAATTGTTCAATAAATTGTGCCGAGAGAAAAGGAAAGTTGGTACTTTGCCTCAAATGACACCCTAAGATACTCTTGGACTAATTGAATAGATAAATGTTAAAAGAAACTAAAAACAATTTATTTAAAAAAAATGAAGGTATAAGGAATTTCTAAACACCAAATGCAGAAACTATAATTGAAAAAAAAAAAGATAAGTAGACTACATAGGAATTTAAAATCACAAGATTAAAGTTTATCTTTAAGAATGCTAAAAAGTAACTGAAAAAGTCAAATTTTTGCAGCATCAGTGACAGAAAAAAAAAAAAACTCATAACTTGAAAAGAAAAAAAATAGCTAAACCAATAGGATACACACATAAAAAAATGATTACATTGCATGCAATTTGCAAAAGATAAAATAAAAATGCTAATAGAACAAGTCATTCACCTTAATAATGTAAAGCAAATAATAAAATATTATTTTCCATCTGTTAAACCAGGAGGGATTAAAATATATTGATACAGTGAGCTGGCACAAATATAGTGAAAGATACAGGCTCATGTGAGATATGGGCATTGTAAACTGTATCAAGAACTTCTAAAATATGTGTAATCTTTAACCCACTATTCCAACTGTGGGTGATTCTCCTAAGACAAGTATTGTTTCTGTCCCTTATACAATATCTACTGTCAGAAAATGATGAGAAGCTCTTCATAAGAACATTTATGAAGCATTGCTTAAAATAATGAAGAAATGGAATAAACTAAGGAATAACAGAAGATTGAGAAAATGTATACTGATACATTAATATTACCATTTTTATTGATGTTGAAGACAGAACAGGGTAATGTTTGCAGTAACTTTAAAACCATGTTATGGGTCAAAACATATATGGTTTGGATCATATGAAGTTGATAAAATTCTACTGTTTTGTCTTACAAATATGGGAATTTTATAAGCTTTAGCCTACTAATAAATTATTTTGTGGTTTTCATAAATTATACATGCACAGAAAATGCAATTCTAGAAGGAAAATATTCAACAGAATATTTCTCTTACTGGTTAGCAGATACCCCCCTTTAACTTTTTGTCTATAGCTTATAATTTTCTGTAAGTTTTAATCCCATTTAAAAATATTTATAAAATAAACATGGAAAGAAAGATAATACTAAAATACTTCCAAATTGTCCTTCCCTATCCAACTCAATGGACTGAAAGTCCCACACATTTTCCTTTTACTGGAGTGACACTTAGCCCAACTGATACCACAGGCAGTTGAAGTGGGTTGTCTTTTTCAATTGTGACATTAGCTTCGATCTGTTTAGCTTATCTTTTCACAGTAACAGAACACAGTGGCTGGAGGAACAGCAAATCATGGATGCCAAAATGAACTCCTATCAGAGTCCCTTATTATACACACACACAGGTTGCCACTGTTAAACCTGAATGATGAAAATCTTATTGATAAGGAGATTTAAATATGACCCAATGCAAGAAATTTCAAGAGTAGGCATTAACAGAGAAAATGCCCATCTCAAAGAATCTGGCATGATAGATGTTTGCAGGAAGCAGCATTGAGGAGATAACAGTCAGGCAGTATTTTTTTATTTTTTATTTTTTGGACAGCTAAGGCCATAAGGAGAGTGCATTGAACTGTAGAATCATCATTTTCTGACAGTAGATATTATATAAGTGCGTCTGCAGAAACTATTTTACTTTTTGTAGGATTAAACTAAAGCAAGAATTTATCACATAAGTCCAAGGATAAAGGACGCATAGTAATGTAGTGTCCTGTTCCCTGAAGTGTAACGCAGGACCAGCCAGCAGCATCACATCACCTGGGAACTTGACAGAAAGAAAGAGTATCAGGCTTGGCCCCTGACTTCCTGAATCAGAATCTTCATTCTAACAAGATCCGCAGGTGATTTACGAGCATATTCAAGCGAGAAGCACTGATGCAGTGGGCATACTGTCTTCATCTCTGGTTTTACAATAGTGTGGAGACAATGGTCATCCATGGGTGAGAGCCATTTTAATGGAGTAGGGATGTAATGCATTGATGAGGATGTCCGGCCGTTCCAATACCACAGACTCAAGTCCAGGGTCATTTCATATGGGTAAGTGTTGAAGGAACAGATCTAGAGAAAAGGAGAATTGAGTGGAGGTGGAGGAGACCTTAAACACTTGAACAGGCCTCTCACACTGAATAAAGAAGTCCAAGGACTCTGTTATTAAGAAGGGCAGAGTTTGGCTCAGTGGATGATTTAGGGGTTGATTCTGGTCAAGGGCATGTACCTTGGTGGCAGGTTCCATCCCCAGCCCCCAGGGGTTGGGGGTGTGTGGAAGGCAACCAATCGATGTGTCTCTCACATGGATGTTTCTCTTTTTCCCTCCCTCCCTCCCTCCCTCCCTCCCTCCCTCCCTCCCTCCCTCCCTCCCTCCCTCCATTCCACTCTCTCAAGAAATCAATGGAAAAATATCATAGGGTGAGAATTAACGTAACAAAAAGGGCATGCCTAATGTTGATGGAAACTGAAGTCAGAGAAGTAGTTCACTCAACATAAGTAGGGATTTTCTAACAAATACATACAAATGGCATTAACTATCACAGAGCCAAGATTACCTCTGCCACCATCAGCACCACCATCTCTACCAGCAGAAACTATCACCTGCATCCTTACCCTACAAACAGGGTTTGAAGATGTTTTACTTTATATCACTAATCTTTTCAACCTAATGACAACTCACATGAAACAGAGATAGTAGGTAATTTGTTTAGGGTCACCCGGCCTGCATGGGGCAGAACTAGCATTCAAATCCAAGCCACCAGATTTCCACAATGAAGCTGAGATACTGAACAGGGTTTTCAGGTGAACCAGGGACAACCTCGTACTTCCCAAACCTTCCTTACTGAGTATCAGAGCCACCCTAAATGCTTTTGTAAAACTGTAGATTCTAGATGCCTCATTCCTGAGAAGTCTGTGATAGTAGCCGGGGGGGGGGGGGGGGGGGGGGGCAGGGGAAGATTGGAAAATATGCATATTTTGAAAGGGTTTTTGATGTTAGGGATAATCTATTATCCTGTGTTTCCCCTGGTCTAACTTAACACAGGTGTGGGGCATGGGAATGGGATGTGTTACAGAGCTCAAAGTTCTTCCCATATCCTCCCCCCCCCCCCCACCCCGCTCATTACTAATGGGAGAAAGAGCATCCAAGGTTGAGCTATGGATTTCTCACCATCCCAAAATAGAGTAGTAGAACTCAGAAGGGGCCCCATATCCTAGATTTTCTGTGAAATTGGCCATCTGACCCAAGAGTCCTAGTAACCTGCTCCCTGCCTCTTTATCCGGAAAATGAGAATAAGTATGCCTCGGAATTCTTTAGTGATATTATGAGGCACTTTCAGAACATGAAACAGTTTTATCTTCCCATAGAGAAGCAGGAGGTGTTTTGAATAATAATGGCAACAAAAATAAAAATAAATGCTCACGGCCAAACAATTTCTCTAAGGAAACAGGTTCTTAAATGCATCAGCTGTCCAAAAAGAAACAGAGTTGCTTTCAATTTTCCACTTTTCTTTATTCTCATAAAGCTCATTAGCCAGCAATTATGCAACAAATACACACAAAAAAATAGCTATAGTATTTTTATATAGTCTCTGAATTCTGTTTGACTGCTGAGATGTCTCAACATACTAATGAAGAAGGAATGAAAATTCATATGAATTTAAATCTACAGTCAGGTTGAAGCCATAATGAACAAATCAGCTCAGTGTACTATGCTGAAATACTTCCTGAGGGAGAAAGCGCATCTAATATATTTTTAAAATGAACAATGATTTAATATTCCAAATAATCACCACCTATGACTAGTTTCATTTTCTTCTCAAAGGAAGATTGTATCTCTCTAGATAAGTGTTATCTTTTTCTTGGGGGGGGGGGGAGGGGGACTTAATGGTGCACAATCAACAGTATCACTACCCTGAATAACTTTTATTGAAAACAGGTACAGTGGAAAGAATATGCTGACCTCTGTTAAATCTCAGTTCTATCACCTATTAACTATTTAAACTTGGATAAGTTCCTTAACTTCTCTGGGGAGGATAATAGTTCTTCCTCAAATAAATGCTGTAAGCCTCATAGATGATTGATGTAAATTTTTGGCACAGCACTGGGTACATCAGAATCATTCAGCAAATGTTGTTTTCCTAATTCTCCCTTTTTATTATATTGGTGGAAGAATGGGAGGAGCTCTCTCGGGTATGGAACTCAGACTTTCCAAATAAATGCTACTTTTTAAAGAGGCTTCCTGACTGATCCTGAGGTCCTGGAAATACGGGCAAGATGCTGCACGTGATGGTTTGAATTTTGGTACAAATGCTATTTGAATTACAAGTGTGCTTGGTTTTTAAGGCTTGGGAAGCATTGCAGAACACTGGTACATATGAGGTCTAAAATGCCTGCCTTCACATGGTATACCTTTAGCTTCACAAGAGAAAGAGTTTTGCCCCTCCAGCATCCTGATAGAGCAAGGTAAATACTTCCGTCTATGGCAAGCCACCAAGTGGAACCTGTGTACAGGACTCCCATCTTAGCCCAGGCTGGATGAGGCCCCAGCACCCTAATGGATCTGAGTTTTGTAAAATGATGCCTTGTCCCTCCACCTCCTGCTCACTGTACATATGGCTCCACCTGGCGTAGTAAGAACAAGGCCTTTACCTTCCCTGAGCTCAGTGCTGTCCTTCTTTCCCACCGGGTCTGCAACTACTAGGTAGTGTTCTTAAACTTCTCCCTCTGTGCTCCCTCTCTCTTAGCAATCTTCTATAGTTTCTATCATTTTGTCTCTCTCTGCTGCATTCTGGTTAATTTCTTAGCACACACCTACCATTAATTCTCCCTTCTGTTGCATCTAATCTGCTGTCAATCCCATCCATTGTTCTTTTTTTTTTTAGTTTCAGATATAGTTTCTATTTTTAGCTTTTATTTAATTTAAAAAGTCTACAATAACATGAGTTATAGTTTTTAAATATAGAGATATTTTAAAGCTTGCCTTTTTTTTCATTAACTACACTAAGCCTAGTGTTGTATAATCTATATTTGATCATTTTACCACCTGGAGTCATGGAGAGTTACTCTATACAGCTATTGTTTCTGCTGGGTTCTCTCTTTGGTGCCTTACTGTTTCAGGTGTTAGTTTATTTGGGACTGTGGGATGATTATTGGCTTTGGAATATTATTTTCAGGGATTTATTAGGACCTAGAATGAAAGAAACATTACTCCAGAGAGAATGTTCATGTCCTTTTGTCTGGAACCTGGAGAATGATAACGTGAAACCACTTTAAACTAAATACAAGCTTTGTGGGTTTGGGAGTCATATTTATAATGTAAAATTGCACTGAAATTTCACTAGAGGACCAGAACATAACATCCTACCTGCCAGAGATGGGTTATCTTCCTGCTCAGACCCATCCTAAATCTGTTCATCCAAGTCAGTGGCCACCAGGCCCATGAGGGTCGGTGGAGGAGAACAGTTGAGTCGGGCTTGCCCTCACCTGGATTCACCTGCAAGTGGTGTTCATCAGACTGCCCACCTTAGGCTGGCCTTGAGTTTCCAGTTGCTTGCCCCTAGAGGTGTCATGCACAAGCTCCTTTTCGTTAGCTCTGCTATTTCTTCTGAATGGCTGAATGCCCTCAATGTAAAATGAGTTTACAGCAGTTTCTGACTATTCTAAAATCCCGCCATTTCCTGGATCTTGGTCTGGCAATTCCTCACTATATCTCAGCTTTACAATGGTTTTAAAGATAACTTAAAATATATTTTGTCCAATATTTTTAGTCGCCTCTGGTGAGAGGCGTGGCCTGAAGGATCTAGCCCATTGTTACTAGAAGGATGATGAAAGGTCAGTAGAAATAGAGATCTGTCTCCATCCTGCCCAAAAAGCTCATTATTACAAAGACAGTTATGGAAAGCATTTGTACTAGTCTTGGTTCCATTTTATAGATGAGGCCACGCAGGCACATAGAACTTAAGCGAACTTCATAGTAAAGCCAGAATGGAGAACTAGGCAGAGTATATACTAAGCCCATATTCTTATTTTTTTTAATTTAATAAATCTTTATTGTTCAGATTATTACAATTTTGTTCCTCTTTTTTCCCCCATAGCTCCCCTCCACCCAGTTCCCACCCCACCCTCTCCCCTTAACTACCTCCCCACTGTCCTCATCCATAGGTGTGCGATTTTTGTCCAGTCTCTTCCAGCATCCCCCACACCCCTTTCCCCCCGAGAATTATCAGTCCACTCCCTTTCTATGCCCCTTATTCTATTATATTCACCAGTTTATTCTGTTCAGATTTTTTTTATTCACTTGATTTTTAGATTCACTTGTTGATAGATATGTATTTGTTGTTCATAATTTTTATCTCTACCTTTTTCTTCTTCCTCTTCTTAAAGAATAACTTTCAGCATTTCATATAATACTGGTTTGGCGGTGATGAACTCCTTTTGCTTTTTCTTATCTATGAAACTCTTTATCTGCCCTTCAATTCTGAATGATAGCTTTGCTGGGTAGAGTAATCTTGATTGTAGATTCTTGCTATTCATCACTTTGAATATTTCTTGCCACTCCCATCTGGCCTGCATAGTTTCTGTTGAGAAATCAGCTGACAGTCGTATGGGTGCACCCTTGTAGATAACTAACTGTTTTTCTCTCGCTGCTTTTAATATTCTCCCTTTGTCTTTTGCTCTTGGCATTTTAATTATGATGTGTCTTGATGTGGTCCTCTTTGGATTCCTTGTTTGGGGCTCTGTGCACTTCCTGGACTTGTAAATCTATTTCTTTCACCAGGTGGGGGAAGTTTTCAGTCATTATTTCTTCAAATAGGTCTTCAGTATCTTGCTCTCTGTGTTCTTCTGGCACCCCCATAATTCTGATGTTGGTACACTTAAAGTTGTCCCAGAGGCTCCTTACACTATCTTCATATTTTTGGATTATTTTTTCTTTTTGCTTTTCTGGTTGAGTGTTTTTTGCTTCTTTGTATTTCAAATCTTTGACTCGATTCTTGCGATCTTCTAGTCTGCTGTTAGATCTCTGTATAATATTTTTTATTTCAGCCAGTGTATGCTTAATTTTTAGATGGTCCTTTTTCATATCCTTGAGGGTCTCGCTAAATTTATCAGCCTTTTCTAGAAAATTCTTGAAAAACCTTATAACCACGGTTTTGAACTCTATATCCAGTCGTTTGCTTTCCTCCATTTCTTTCATTTGTGACCTGTTTTTTTGTCTCCACATTTTGGCAACTTCCCTGAGTTGATAGAGTGGCTTTGTGTGCTAGGTGTCCTATAGGGCCCAGTAGCTCAGCCTCCCCAGTTACCTGAGGTGGACACTCTTGGTGCACCCCTTTGTGGGCTGTGTGCACAGTCTTGTTGTAGTTAAGCCTTGATTGTTGTTGGTATCACTGGGAGGAATTGACCTCCAGGCCAGTTGGCTGTGAGGATCAGCTGGGTCTATGCTGGGAGAACTTCTGTGCTGGAGACACCCTTATGGGAGAAGACTTGCAAAAGCCTCTGTGCTCAGCTTGGATGGGATGTAGTCTCAGGGCAGAGCAGACAGCATTGGTTTCCTGTCAACCCTGCCCTAATAGGCCCCTGTGTCTCAGTGTCCCGTGATAATCACTGCAAGCACCTCTGAGAGAAAGCCACCCTCGAGTTCCACCCACTGCCAGACAGTCCAGTTTCTCCCCAAATGAGTCTGGGTCCCCAGAGTCTCGCCTGGAACTGGAGTTCAGTGCAGTAGGGAGCTTTTGTCTCCCTCCCGATTGAGAAAGCCAGCCACACACTCAGTTGCCAGTCCCCTCCTTGCGTGCATCTCAGTACCTCTGCCTCCTGCAGCTCCTCTGAGTCTCACTGTGCTTTTCTCTTTCCTTCTAGTTGTAGAATTTCCACTCAGCCAGCCTTCCTGTGGTTCTGGATGATGACTGTTTTGTCTTTTAGTTGTAGTTTTGAAATTGTTGTGTGAGGCAGCAGTTTAGGTGTTTACCTATGCCGCCATCTTGGTTTCTCCCTGAGCCCACATTCTTAACCATGACAAAGCCATGATAGTCTTTTGGTCCCATTCAGGCAGTGGTATGGAAATTGCTTTATTACACAGAATGTCTTTATTATCTGGTCCTAAGTTATTTTTTAAGTTTTTTTGGTATTCCCTTGACAAACCTTCTGTTTCTAACATTCTCATTACAATGCCATGGCTGTCTGATTTGGTGTTTTCCTTAGTTTCTTCTACTTCTACCTATACATCATTTTGGCATATCCAAATTTTCTAAGTATCAGTGTAAACACCACCTCCCTCAGCCTTCCAACATGTGAAGCACCAGACACTTGGCTAATTTCATCCATCATGTCAGTGTTATTCTTTCGCAGGAAAGAAAACTCATGAGTTAAACAATCTGATTATCTCAAAACTGGTGTATGGTCCAGGCAAGATTTTACTCCTAATCTGTTTCCCTCTAAAGCCTATGTTCCTTACCACTATCCCATATTTATCTCTTGCTTCTGAATATAAATGTACTTTGTATCAAATTCCTGAAGCTCTCCCACTGTACAATAAACACTGTGGGACATGGGATTATATTCCATACAATGAGACTATCCTGATAGTCTGTGCATAGTCTGTCTTACAATAGCTGGATAGACTGTTGAATGAATACAAGGAGGAGAATTTTCCCACAACTTAAATTTGGCTTTTTTATTTTAGAGCCTTCATCAGTGTTTAATATCTCCTGTGCTTAAGTACTTCATGTTCTTTATTACTTTTGGTGAGATGTTCCATATTAGCTTGATGTCCATTGATTTTTAAAAGGATCTTCAGTGGTATTTTAATTACTGATTGTGAGATAAGCCCTGATCATTAAATAATGATCTAAAAATTGCCAAGACACTGGTACTTGGAAAGAGCCCGTGAAACTTATAAAAAATTGTTGGTGTTTAATACAAAATGGAAAAACAATTTAAAGTTGTCCTTTCATATATCAACTAGAGGCCCAGTGCATGAATTCATGCATGGGAGGGTTTCTGCCAGTCTGCCCAATGGGAGCCTCTTGGGGGTGGGAGAAGCCAGAAGGAGGGACTACAGGAGGGCTCCAGGTCATGTCCGGCCCGTCTTACTCAGTCCTGATCGGCCGAACTCCAGCAGCAAGCTAACCTACCAGTCAGAGCATCTGCCCCCTGGTGGTCAGTGCATGTCATAGCAAGCAGTTGAGCAGCCTTAGCACATCATTGGCATATTACGCTTTGATTGGTGGAATGGACAACCAGATGACTGGACACTTAGCATATTAGGCTTTTATTATATAGGATTAGTTGTAAACTTAAAGTCTTAAAAAACGTTTAGTTACTGCCCAAATCACCTCCTTTTGTGATGGGCGAATGCTCCAGGAAATCACATAGCTAACAAGCAAATTAGGAAAGAATATAGGTAAGAGTAATAGACTGGGAGAAATGCAAAAAGATCATTATGATCTGTTGCTGCAATAGCTATATTATATACATCATTATGTTAATCCTGCTGGTAGTTCTCATCATAAATGGGTGAAACTAATTACTCAGTAGGGGAACATAGAGCACTGGCCTCTCCACTTATTTATAAAACCTTATGAGGCATCCTTTGAAACAGGAACTTGGTCTCTAATTAGCACATGATAGTGATGTTCCTATTAAATTGGAAATATAGCCATTCGGAGCGACATTTAGATTAACACACTGCCTCTTTTCTTGGATGCAAAGGGAACCACTGCCTTTCATGTTTAAATCCCTCAGGGAGACTCTGGAGGAGGAAAGGGTTTATGTGCGAAGGTTGCCCTGCAGGGTAACAGGCCCCCAGTGATGTGCCCAACAAGTGAGCTGCCCTGCTCCTTCTCCTATGGGGGCATGGGGGCTGTGCTCTTCTCTATTCTGGGCCTTAATTTCCTCATCTTGAAAAAGAATGATCCAGACCCAATAATTTCAACATTTCATTCCAGCTCTAAAATTTGTGACAAGATTGTTCATGGCACATTTTCATCAGCAGGCCGTTCTTTTGTTGCTCTACTTATAATAAACTTCCAATCCCTTTTGTGACCAAGCAAAATGGCCTTGAGGCAGAGCTGAAAATGTGGAGAAAATAATGTATCTATGAAAAATGTAAATGACAGGGCTAACTGCTGAAGACTTTGATGATATTATAAGTGATATGCTTAGGGAGGAGGGGGAGGAGACTGAGAAGGGGAAAGAAGAGGAGGGGGAAGAAGAAGAAAAAAAGAAGAGGAGGAGAGGAGGTGGAGGAGGAGGAGGAGGAGGAGAAAGAGGAAGAGGAAGAAAGAAAGAAGAGGAAGGATAAGAATAATAAGAAAACATAACTTACATTTACTGAATGTTTATTATGCTCTAGCCACTGCTCTCAGCATTTTGGAGATATTGTTCTAATTAATTTCCCAGACAATCCTAAAAGGCTAGCACTATATCCACCCTCACAATACAGAGCTGGGAACTGAAGCTGAGACAAGTTAGATAACTGTCTTAATATCACACAGCTGTAAGAGTGGCAGAGCCTGGGCTTGAATTCAGGGAATCAAACTTCAAATAATTCTCTCATCACCAGGTCAATTTTTTGCCCCCTCAAAGGTGGGTGGTGTGTACACGAAGGTGAAGGCTTTGTTGGTATTAAAAAAACATGGAGCACAAATTACCACTTGCACAGAGCCCCTGAGGGGGAGAGATATACAGGGACATTAGCAAACACTCTGCTGTGTGGTTTTGGAAACCTGTCTACAAGGCAGTTCTGCTAATGGGGCTGGAACACATGCACTGAGATGGAGGTCTAAGGACCTACCACTACTCCCAAATTATACCCCGTAGACCTAACCGCCTCAGATACACAATCTCAACTCATGCAAGGAATGGCTCAAGACAAAAGAGAAAGGATTCCTGGAAAGCCAGTTGGTTTTCTTTCCAAGGAGAGCAGGCCTAATTCCATCCACTTCTCTTTCTGTAAGAATAAGACAGTGTAGAGAAACAGGCACATCCAGGCACATACATTTGTAAATAAAGTGATTCTACCCTCAGCAAGAGTTGTCCAATAAGTCTCCTAGAATTTGGCCAGATTTATGTATTTTCCTGAGGATAGGAGAGAGGATGGAAGATTGAAATATGGAGAATAAGAATTTCCTTTGCTCCCTAGAAGCTTGGAGATCCCAATGCACTGGGAAAATCCAGAGAGGCTTCTTGGTGGAGACAACATTTGAAATGAGCCCAGGAATAGTGCAGGTTGAAATGAGAGATGGGTATTCCAGATAGAAAAGGCAACATGGAAAGAACACAAACAAAAAAACTGTAGGGCAAATGAGAGGAATAGAGAGCACATACAGGCTAGTATTACAACATAACACAGGAAGAAAAATAGAGGATGGGGTGAAGACATGACTACATAAACTCTATTTCTACAAATCCAATTGGAAGTTTTTGACAACTGGAGAGCCTGTGATTCAGAGCAGCAGCATTGTCAGAATTTCCCTGTTTCATTCTATTTGACCAGCTACTGTAGACAGTTAATACAGAATCAACCTGACTGCTTCAAGGCAGCCCTTTGGCTGGTGCTAAATGTTGTGCTCTGGTCCACTGCATCCTTTCTCCTTTCATACTGCTCTTTATCATGGTGAGAGGACAGCCCCAAGAGGTCAGCTAGAGTTGGCTTCCCTCCCTCACCTTCCCTGATCATAGACTGCCTTGTTAAAAAGCTATTCTCTGAGCGCTTGCCTCCTTTCCTTAGGCCTGAATAATCAATTGTTGCCTTAGGGTGGTTCAGAAAGCAGCCCCCCAAGCACCCAGCATTTATCATCAGCGAGTGAGAGTTAGGAAAAACCTTAAGACTTGTTATTTCTTGACTCTAATAGCAGTAGGAACAGTATTTGCACAGGAGGGAGCAATTAAACAGGATGAGTAGTAAGACGACATTTTAAAAGTCAGATAGAAGACTTGGAGGGTCTCCATTATCAGTCAGCAGACAGCAATTTAGGGAGAGGCTGAAATTTCCAACTAAGGCAAAGCAGTTACCCTGTGGACAAGGAACAGGAATAAGGAGTGGGTGTTACCTTCCCTGACTGGCCTTTCCTTACTGCAGCCTCCGGATGATCTATATGCCAGTCTTCGCAATGGGTACCATAGGGGCGAGAGGTACATCTTTTGGTCCTTTCAACCCAAGAGAGTTAGAGATGAATACACTTGTGACCTTAAAGCCAGGTGTCACAGAAAGACAAGGTAAGTCCCTTGGGCTAGAATTTATAAACCACTACTTAGCAGAAATTCAGGATTCTCAAACTGGCAACTTATGGGCCAAATGCAGCCTGAAGTTATATATTACTTAAGTCACACAGAATTTTTTTTAAAAAAATTGCATTAGATGCCAAAACTTAAATACTGAGAAAATTCACCTACTAATCTAGTTTTTTAGCTTCTTTTGGCAGCAATTGTCTGGATCTGAGCACAATCTTTCAAGTCTTCTTTCCATGGTCCTCATCACTCTCTATTGTTCCAAATAAGTCAAGGTCACCTACATTTACTGTGCTTGCAATGGGCTTTTTTCCCTTCATAGTTGAAAAGTGTTCTTTATCTTATTGTTTTTAATGCAATGTGGGAAAATGAAAGATGGACCAAAAGAGCTTCATTTTTTATACCTGACTCATTTATATGCTCTGCTTAGACCCTGTAGGCATTGGAGTTTATGTCCCTCATGGTAATAATTTGCGTTATTTAACACTCTGTATGCATCAGGGATTCTTCTGGTCTCTACTTTTAATTCACTCAACAAAGAACCTAGCTACTTTAGAGTACTACTATTACCTCCACTTTATAGATGAGGAAACAAAGGTGCTAAGATATTAAGTAATGACCAAGGTCACACAGCTATCATGAGTCAGGGCTTAAACCTAGATATTCTGGCTCCAGGATCTAATATACTGCTCTCTCTAATATACTGTTTCTATCACAGTGACCCAAAAGGAACAGAAAAAGAAACAATCACAAGGAACATTCAACCTACCCCACCATCAGAAAGCAGTATGGCTTATTCTCATGATGGCACATTTTAAGCATCTTACATTATGAAGAAGTTTACAGCAAGCAAGGTGCCCTTAGCACAAACAGGCATGCAACAGAAGAAAGATACAGGTGATAAAGTACATTTTTTCCCGAGCTCTAAAGTTATAGCTCATTTGCATCCTATTATTTATGCTCAATTTCCCTAATTTTGTGCAATCAATTTTTACTGTTATCATCAGACAAAATAAGAAGTTACACCAAGAAAATATTGTTACTGATGTATCTCAGAAGATTAATTCCTCCATGTCTCTCCATCCGAGTGTGCTAACGACTAGCAAGTAGGATGAATGTACCTACCCACAAGTCTCTGAAAAAAGTTGCTCAGATACCTGGAATCTATTTGTTTTTCAAGCAAATAGTTGGAGGGTAATGAATTGCATGTATTAGTAATATTGAGGGCTAAGACTAAGAATTATGGCAATGACTGCCAGAAAAATCCATGTATCTCTGGATATGTAATTACCCCTGGCTTCTTTCTCTAGCACAGATAATTGTGACCACTCAGTCTACAGCTGAATAAAGAATGGGCCTTTATTTGGGTCTCAGAGACCTAGTTCCAATTTGCTTTCTGGGAAGTGTTCTCTCTATCCAGAAAATAGCCTTATGGGTCCTATTCTCAGAAACTCCGCAAGCAAGTCAGAAATGATCATGCTGATTTTTCCCATTCTATACCCTTTTCTCTACCTCCCTATTCCACCCCACCAAATTTTGCCACATTATAATATATGTTCTAAGTCTGATTCCTTAGTGCCAAACTTTACATCTATTAAATGTGTAATAAATACACATGTGTGAAGGAGGAAAAAAAGGAAGATGTTGATTGTGCTTTGCAAGATAAGAAATAATCTTCCCTATATGCCTTTGCCTTTAATGAGAGTAATCTTGTAATTTTGGGGTGGCAACTAAAAAGAGGCTAAAAGTTTCTGGGTTCTAATATACCTACAAATCTTAGACAGTGTTTAACTATTGAAAGTGGTTGGAATTTACATGTTCTAATGCAAATAAAATCATGCCACTGCATGGGAGGTTGTAAGAGGAAATATAAACCAGAATGGTCAAATATCAGATAAGGCCATACCTGATCCTGAATTGTAGAGAGAGGCAAAGTGGGGTGCAAGGGGGACATCTATAATACTGTCAACAATAAAAATATTTTTAAAAATATCCTCTAACCTTACAGACAATTCTAAAGAAAAGGAAGAAAACAGGGCATTAGTTCAGAGGAATCTGGATATATTTAGATTGCTAAAAGTGTAAACAATAAACAAATGCAAAACAAAACAGAAGAATACCACCCCTCCCACATTTGACCGAGACTTCCTCCATGAAGCCTTCTGACCACATATTTAGATTTTGTCTGTCTCCTGCCCTCACAGACTTTTAAGACTCTGCCATAGTAGCTCTATTATATGTACTTTTCTATCCCTACCATTAGCTTGGAAGCTCTATAATTCTATTGTCAAATGCATATCTTCAAAAGTGACATATGCCACAAACTGAGAGATTAAAGAAAGATTGAAGAGCTGAGCTTGGGCTTTTGAGAACTGCAGGGTTGAAGGAAACAGCAGTATTATCTCTCCAGTCCAGATGTCCACGCAGCTTTGAAATGCTCATTTGGCTCGGAAATGTGGGAGGGAGCCACAGGCCGGACGAAGTCTGCTCTGGAGGACGCTGTTCTTCTAACTGTGCATCGTCTGACAGCTGCGTCTTGCTCTGCTGGCAGGACGCTTGTTTGCAGTAGGCTGATGACTACCATGCCAACCTGGCCATGCATTACTTTCCTCTCACGTATTAGGCTCCAGGAACCTGGCCTTCTGTCTACTTCTCTAACACTCCTAGTGTTTTACCTTAGTGCACTTCAACTTGCAGTTCCCTTTGCCTTCAAAGCATGTTCCCAGATCTTTGCACCTGAAGCTCAATTTCTTATTTGTGTTCCAACTTCAGTGTCACTTCTTCCAAGGGACACACCTCATCACCCTACCACACTGGCTCTTCCTTCGAGGCGCCTGCTTTGCATCATTGTTTTTATCTCTGTGACATTCACCACTACCAGGAATTGCATTGTTTATTATATACTCGTTTATTTTCTGTTGCCCTCAGCGAATGTAAACTTCAAGAGAACCTGCTAGATCTGTTCCTAGGCAGTGTCTAAACAAGAAAGCACCCAATAAATGTTTATATAACAATGAGTGGAAATAGGGAATATGCTTATTGGGTACCTACCATGTGGCTGGCACTCTATTGAGTGCTTTCAAACATAGTATCTCATTTGATTCTTACCATAAATTTTGAAAGAGTCATGACTGTCCCACACTTTGCAAGTGAGGGAAAAGCTTCAGAGAAGTGGAGTAATATGTCCAATGTTGCACAGCAAGTGCCCAATAAATATTTATGGAAAGAAGGTAGGCAGACAAGTAGGCCAGCAGTCATCTAGAATGTAGCAGCTCCACCCAATTGATACAGCTCCAAACTCCCTGTTCATTTCATTTCATCATAGTTTTAATGTACATCAACTTCTTTTTTTTTTTTTTTGGCTGGGTACAGTGAACTTTATTGATGGTGCACGACAAAGTAGGGTTCCCTACACCCCTCCCCTTCTTCAGGGGGTCTGGGACAGAAAAGGTGGCCAGGAGATTCTCAGTGTGTCAGGGGACTGATCTGGGGCAAGGACTCCCCAACAGCTGAGGGCCCCTCTTCCTCTTGCTGGAGCTGGTGGTCCAGGGGGCTCTTACTCTTTGGAGGCCATGTGGACCATAAGGTCCACCACCCTGTTGCTGTAGCCAAATTCATTGTCAGACCAGGAAACGAGCTTGACAAAGTGGTCATTGAGGGCAATGCCAGCCCCAGCATCAAAGGTGGAGAAGTGGGTATCACTGTTAAAGTCTCAGGAGACAACCTGGTCCTCAGTATAGCCCAGGATGCCCTTGAAAGGGCCCTCTGATGCCTGCTTCACTACCTTCTTGATAGCATCGTATTTGCCAGCTTTCTCCAGGCGGCAGGTCAGATCCACAACTGACACATTGGGGGTGGGGACACAGAAGGCCATGCCAGTGAGCTTCCCATTCAGCTCAGGGATGACCTTGCTCACAGCCTTGGCAGTGCCAGTAGAAGCAGGGATGATGTTCTGGGCAGCCCCTCAGCCACGGCTTCCCAGAGGGGCCATCCACAGTCTTCTGGGTGGCGGTGATGGCATGGACTGTGGTCATGAGTCCCTCCATCATGCCAAAGTTGTCATGGATGACCTTGGCCAGAGGGGCTAAGCAGTTGGTGGTTCAGCAGGCATTGCTGACAATCTTGAGGGAGTTGTCATACTTGTCATGGTTCACACCCATCACAAACATGGGGGCATCCGTAAAAGGGCAGAGATGATGACCCTCTTGGCTCCACCCTTCAAGTGAGCCCCAGCCTTCTCCATGGAGGTGAAGACACTGGTGGACTCCACAACATACTCAACACCAGCATCACCCTATTTAATGTTGGTGGGATCTCGCTCCTGGAAGATGGAGATAGACTTTCCATTGATGACAAGCCTCCCATTCTCAGCCTTGACTGTGCCTTTGAACTTGCCATGAGTAGAATCATACTGGAACATGTAGACCATGTAGCTGAGGTCAATGAAGGGGTCATTGATGGTGACAATATCCACTTTTCCAGAGTTAAAAGCAACCCTGGTGACCAGGCGCCCAATGCGGCCAAACCCGTTCACTCCGACCTTCACCATCGTGTCTCAGGGTTGTGGCTGCTGGCATAGCGCAGGAGGAGAGGCTGTCTGATGAACAGGAAGAGCAGAGAGCCTCAACTTCTATTTTGACAAGGAGAGCAGAACATTCTGTGACTCCCAAGTCTGATCTTTTGAAATTATCTTGCTGATAGTTGGAATCAATACCTTTGTGTGTCAAGCTGTAATTTCACCACCAATCTGACATATTCTTCCCAAGTAATGCTGTTATGCCTTTGATCCAAGCCACAGGCTGTCATCTTTTATTTGGGGGAGAACAGAATTTAGGGTGAAGATTATTTCCATTAATTCCCTATTATAATCCAGAGTTTACTCTCTACATTAGGAGAGGACATACGCCTTCAATGAGAATTTTTTTAATGCAAAAAACAACTCCCTCTCTTTTGGCAATCTGACATTTGCAAAGTCTTCATTTCACAATCACCTCACAGTCAACACTCTCCTCTGGTTTGATTCTGGGTGGGAACTTACATTGCTTCACATGTCTACATGGTCCATCATAGTCTGGTCCCTCCCTACTTCTCCAGCCCCACCTCTTGCTACTACTTCTCACATTATGTCTCACCAATTCATTTCTATTTTGTTTTCAGTTAGTGCTCCGTGATCTCTAACTAATCTTCCTGCCTTTGCTTTCTGTCAAAATACTCCCCAACTACTTCTTTATCTAGAGTAATTCCACTTTATTTTTAAAGATTTTTTTTCCTAAGTGTGGCTTTCTCTGTATAGCTTTCTCTGATAATCCATATTCTCTTGGCCAACTTTGATATCCCTTCATATGTAATTACAGTGTACCTTGTGACATCTCTAAAATAATTACATTGCATTTTGATGAATGCTTATTTTCCTCTACTTGTTTATCAGCAATTTGAGACACAGTATCTGTCTTATGATAGAATTATTAGCACAAAAATTGACATTTATATAGTGCTAGGCATTGTACCAGACACTTTACATATATTGTCTCATTTAATTCAAACAATGATAGTATTGGTGTATATAGAGCATATTATTTGCTCAATTGAGTATATTACTTTGGAGATATTATACGGGCACTTAACTTTGAATTCTCATGAAACTATGTAATATGAATCATTATTTCAATTCCACAGGTGAAAAACTAAAGTCCACAGATGTTAAATCATTCACTCAAGGCAGATAACTATCAAATAGCAGAGCCACATTCAAACCCAAATGTGGTGCTCATTCTCTACCAGGCTATGTGCACATGGAAACATCTGTGTTTCATTTCTGTCAATGTCTGGAAAGTGGATGAGTTTATTTATAATTACTGAGGGTGGAATCTGAGGCCATCCATAAGCCAGTGTCATCCTCTATTCAATGCCACTTATCCAAAGACCCTCTGGGCAAGCCAAACTAATGTTTTGATGTTCCCCAGACTCATCCTGTTCACTCCTGACACATATCTGACCTTGGCTCACCCAACCTGAAAGGTTGGCACTCTTTTTTGTTGCCTATACAAATATTCTCCACAATCTTGGGTTCATATTTTAGAACCTATAGTTAAAAAACTATATCCAATGTTTTTAAACCTCAATATCACTATCTGTCAAATTTCGGCATATCTTTAGCATGAAATCAAACAATAGATTATATACAAAGACAAGTACCAGAGCTACCTTTCACTGGCTATATGACTTTGGACCAATACATAAACCTCAATTTCCTGATCTGTAAAATGAGGACAGCAGTAGTACCTAACTTCATAGAGTAGCTGTGAGAATTCACTTCTGTCATTAATGTGGCTTCAGCTTCATATTAAGGGATCAATATATTATTATCTAATAATACAAGAGATTGTAAATACTAAAAAAGGGACTAAGTTCTTGATTTACAATAAAAAAATCACAAAACAGTCCAAACAAGAGAAAGCTACTGACTCCAAGTCATTCTACTCAACTAAGAATCACATCCAAGTCTTTATGACTTCCAACTTCCAACTTGTAGCTGTTTATATCTGACAAGTGTACGACTTCAAGGTATGAACATTTACTTAATTTTACTTTTCATTATTCATTGTTCCTAACCATGTACTTATTACAATTTTGCCAAGCAATGAATTATAGAGTTTCTAGAAGAAAATTATTTAGCTAAGTCCTTACATTCAGTGGTAATTTTCTCCACTGTGGAGTTAGCTTCTTTTGAGATAGAGAATAGGGCTAATAAGTAACAGCAGTATATTCAGAAAGGAAGAGAAAGAAAGAAGTAGGAAATGAGGAAACATTATGAACAATCCTAGAAATAGAATCACCAGGCTTGCAAATTCCAAGCATCTGGGAAAGGACTCAGACTTGTTACAGGAAATGGATATTTACTGAAAGATGAACGGACTTTGTTTCCCTAATTCAGGGCCTGCTAAGCCTTATGTTTCTAAGTTTCAAAGAAAATGCAAATCAAAGAGAGAACAAAGTGAATTTTCTTTGGCAAAGTATCTCTTATTTAACACAAGACAAATTCTCCAGAGTTACAAACCATGATAAATGGTTTCCTTTTTAAAGTCTAAAGACAGAGGGTTTGATGAATCCATTGGTATCCGATGGCCCCAATTTACAGCTTTTCTTTTATGGGACTACCATTAGTTAGCAACATTACAAAGAAAGTGAAGCTTACCATCCTGTATTTATATATCACTTATACTTTCCCACCCATCTCAGATATTCATTTATCATCCCATCAGGGCTCTCAAGCCATATCCACCTCATGGTTGGCCAAAGCCTTCACCAGAGTGCAATATCCCACCCCATTCAGTCTCCTAGAGCACAACCCTCAAAATCTGATTCTCTTAAGGTGAGAACTATAACTCTGTTTCTTGAAAGTAGAGCCTTGCATTAAGCATGTATCTCGCCTAGAGTAGCAAAAAAAAAAAAAAGTGCACATAGTAGAAAGTCAATACATATTTGGTAGATGTGTAGAGGGATGGGAAAATGAAGAAGAGATTCACTAAATGTGAGAAAGGAAGAATCTGCACAAAATGACTTGTGTCATGGCCACTATAGTGGCTCTTTCATTGCTTCTTTCATTTTAGCAGAATATTGATTTTCTCCCCCAAATGTAGTATTTCTAGGGAAGATATGTGGAACAAGTGTGTTTCTTTACATTCTCCAGCAATAGTCTGTGCTCAGCCACACACTTGACATATTTGGGAGGACTGGATGTGTGATGTGTAAATATCTGACAATCTCCTTCTCATACATAAATTGGGAGTGGGTATTAGAACACACTTTGATTTTAATGAGCTCAAGTTACCTTCCCTCTGCCACACCTAATGAATACAGAAAAACAATAACAATTATAAAATAAATCCAAATATTAGGTGTAGAGGAAAGAAGCTTAGATATCTTGATAAGCTAGAAAATTTGAGTTTGAAATAACTTATGCAGAACAGGCTTTGTCCAGAACCAACTGATTATGCTCATTCTGTGAGAAATTAGAATTGAAGACTTTAGGAGGTGGTGGGAGAGCTAAGATATACCCATGTTAAATGGATACTGAATAATTTCACTCTAGGGCCCAGGGTCATTCATGTCATTACTTAGTCTAAATCATTGATATTATCTACAAAATGAGCGAGTCAACTGCAAAGTGCTGAAATTGTTCATTTTAATGGGAAGGCGGCCATATTCCCACTAAAGGAATGTTATTCGTAGAGCAGATAATCAGAACCCAAGGTGAACAGCCATTCTCTCCTCTGATCCCACAGAGGGAAGGACTGGGGAGCCAGATAAAGCTCCCTCCTCATAGCTCAGGCCAAGTTTTCTTTCAACAATTCTCTGCCTTTGAGATTTTGTAATACCCAGAATTTTTTGGAGAACAATGATTCACCCTCTTTCTGCAGCCAGCCAACAGATCACACAGTGACTGTGGCTTTATGGTGACATGAGCAGTCTTCAAAGTCAGAACTATTCCAACTCACCTCTTCCTTTTCAATTTAAGCTTCTTTCCAAAGGGCCATAAACTGTTCTGTTTGAAGGTAGTTCCTTTCATCAAGGCTTATTCAGATGAAAGACAAGGGAAACATCAGCCAGTATGACAATGTTATTTGGGTGCTTTGTTCCCTTTCTTGTTGCAAAAGAATATGACATTCTGATCTGAAGACCATCCAATAGCACAACCAGACTGGCCTTGAATAGTCTTAATTTTTATATTATAAAAACCTCTAGAGCAGCACTATCCAATAGAAATATAATGTGAGCCACATGTTATTTAAATTTTCTAGTAGCCACATTAGCATATTATATTGAATCCAATATATTTACAATATTATCATTTCAAAAGGCAATCAATATAAAATTTATCCTTGAGTCATTATTTTCTGAGTCTATAAAATTGATATGTTTCATACTTACAGCATATGTCAGTTCAGACTAATTATTATTCGATGTCCAGTAGTTACATGTATCTACAGTAATGGCTGTCTTACTGGTCAGTGTATCTCCAGATCTTGGCTGCATTTATTTGTTCAACATACATTTCTGGGTTCACAGAGCTTTACCCAGCAGGAAGAAAACAATGAGCACAGAGTAGGTGATCAATAAATGTTTGCTGCTTTGAATTTTTTTTTTAAAAGTATGTTAGTTACTTATTTTAAAAATGTTATAATTTCTTAAATTATTTGGGGGATACAAAGTGATATTAGACTGAAAGGGCACTGAACTACAAAGGAAAAAAGATAAGAGCCCATGACAGAGCTAACTGTTAAATATTGAAATAATAATGTCTTAAGGATTTATATTTTAATAGGGAAGATAAAACAAATGTTTTCAAAGACCTTTATATGTCAGTGAAAAACTATAAATATCTAAATTCCCAAATAAGAGAACCAACCAACATATTTTATAGAAACTGAAGAGACAACATTCTACCTCTCAGATAACTGAATATTGTAAAGATTGCTAATATGCATGCTTGCTGGGGGTGGGGAGGGGGGAGCCTACACTCCCATATGCTACTGGAAGTAAAAAAGTGACATTTATGAAAAAAATTGTTAAATATCCTTCAAAATTGCATCTTTCAACGCAGCTGTTCTAATTCTGTATCATGAGGAAATTACTGTATAAAGACATAAAATGAATGAAAAGAATGTTTACTTTACTGACATGGAACTATAGAAAATTCAATTAGAAAATCCAAGTTTTAGAACAATATATTGAAGACACCATTTAAAATATACACATAGCAGTAGGAATATTTAAGATCTACTTAGTACTTTTTGAAATAACTATTTTAATTAGCATACAATCTTTTAATCAAAGCCAATGACAATTTGTTACCTTTTGAAAAGAACTATACCCTGGAAACATTCAGAATAACAAAAAGAAAAAAATTAATGAAGAAAAGATTGTAGCTTGTAATACTTAGGGAAATTTTCTTCAAAGAAGATTCACATAAGAAGAGAATATAAGGAGAATAGTCTTCATCAAAACACTACATTTCCCTATGACTCATTTATCTTGTAAGTGATTTAGCTGAAAGCCCTTGATCTTCTTTAACTTGGAATGTAGGAGAAAAAGCCCATATCAAAATAGGGCTATAGAAGAGAAACCAAGATGGCGTCATAGGTAAGCACCTAAACCGCTGCCTAGCACAACAATTTCAGAACCACAACTAAAAGACAGAACAGACACCATCCAGAACCACAGAAAAGGTGGCCGAGTGGAAATTCTACAACTAGAAGGAAAGAGAAAAGCTCACGGAGAATTGGAGGAACGGCAAAGTGTTGAGATATGGCAAAGGGTCTTTGTGTGTGCAGAGAGGAAGGGGGGCTGAGAGCCTGGCTGACTTTCTCTGGTGGGAGGGGGAAGGAAGCCCCTGACTGCACTGAACTCCAGTTCCGACTGCACTGGACCCCAGTTCCAGGTGAAACCCCATGTATCCAGGCTCATACAGGGGGAGTCTGGACTGTCAGGTAGAGAGAAAGGCACTAGGAGACTCGGACACCCTGGGGAACCTGGGGGAGCCCTGGTGGGCAGGGGTCTGGAGGCGTGTGCACGAGTGTGCACAAAGTCTGCCGAGGTTGCCACAGGCTTTCCCTAGCAGAAGGGAATCAGAAGCTCCTGACTGCACTGAACCCCAGTTCTGACTGCACTGAACTCCAGTTCCAGGCGAGCCCCTGGGGACCCACGCTCTTGTGGAGGGAATCTGGACTGTCCGGCAGAGGCTTGGGAGCCCAGGAAGCCAGAGGTCTGGAGGCGCACACCCGAGGGCAGAGCTGACAGGAAACCAAGACTGCTCCGCCCTGAGACTCCACCCCATCCAAGCTGAGCACAGAGGCTTTTGCAATTTGGCAAGTCTAATCCTATAAGGCTGTCTCCAGCACCAAACTTCTCTCAGTGTAGACACAGCTGATCCTCACAGCCAACTGGCCTGGAGGTCATTTCCTCCCAGTGATACCAACAACAATCAAGACTTAACTACAACAAGGCTGTACACACAGTCCACAAAAGGGTGCACCAAGAGTGTCCACCTCAGGTAACTGGGAGGCCAACCCACTGGGCCATATAGGAAACCTAGCACACAAAGCTACCCTACCAACTCAGGGAAGCAGTGAAAAAGTGGCGACAAAGAAACAGATCACAAATGAAAGAAATGGAGGAAAACAAACGACTGGATATAGAATTCAAAACTGCGGTTATAAGGCTTTTCAAGAATATCCTAGAAAAGGCTGATAAATATAACGAGACCCTCAAAGATATGAAAAAGGACCAACTAGAAATTAAACATACACTGACTGAAATAAAAAAAATATTATACAGACACCCAACAACAGACTAGAGGAACACAATAATCAAGTCAAAGAATTGAAATAAAAGAAGCGAAAAACACTCAACCGAAAAAGCAAAAAGAAAAAAAAATCCAAAAATATTAAGATAGTGTAAGAAGCCTCTGGGACAACTTCAAGCATACCAACATCAGAATTATGGGGGTGTCAGAGGAAGAGAGAGAACAAGTTAGTGAAAACCTATTTGAAGAAATAATGACTGAAAACTTCCCCCACCTGGTGAAAGAAATAGACTTACAAGTCCAGGAAGCACACAGAACCCCAAACAAAAGGAATCCAAAGAGGACCACACCAAGACACATCATAATTAAAATGCCAAGAGAAAAAGACAAAGAGAGAATATTAAAAGCAGCAAGAGAAAAACAGTTAATTACCTACAAGGGAGCACCCATACGATTGTCAGCTGATTTCTCAACAGAAACTATGCAGGCCAGATGGGAGTGGCAAGAAATCTACAAAGTGATGAATAGCAAGAACCTACAACCAAGATTACTCTACCCAGCAAAGCTATCATTCAGAATTGAAGGGCAGAGAAAGAGCTTCACAGATAAGAAAAAGCTAAAGGAGTTCATCACCACCAAACCAGTATTATATGAAATGCTGAAAGGTATTCTTTAAGAAGAGGAAGAAGAAAAAAGTAAAGATAAAAATTAAGAACAAGTACATATCTATTAACAAGTGAACCTAAAAATTAAGTGAATTAAAAACCTGAGGAACGGAATAAACTGGTGAATATAATAGAATCAGGGGCATAGAAAGGGAGTGGACTGATAGTTCTCAGGGGGAAAGGGGTATGGGGGGTGTGGGAAGAGACTGGACAAAAATCGTACACCTATGGAGTAGGACAGTGTGGGGGGAGGTAAGGGCAGAAGGTGGGGTGGGAACCGGGTGGAGGGGAGCTATGGGGGGGGGAAAGGAGAAACAATTGTAATAATTGGAATAAAGATTTATTAAAAAAACAGGGCTATAAAATGATTTCTTATTTGACAAGTTTAAAGACTACAATGTTACCTGGACATGCACTCAAGTTTCCCTGGGGACAGATTGGAAGTGCTGAACTGGGAAATAAAATTACAGCAAAGCAATCAGAACACAAAATCAGTTCTGAGAAAGGTCAGCGGAGAGTGTGAATGGGGCAAAACACAGGCAGTGCCTTTCAGCAGGGGGAAAAACAGCACACAAGTCATTTCTGGGCTGAGAAAGATCACATCTTTCCTGCACCTTCCTCTACAGCACTGGGCCCCATCTACCTGCTTCTTTCACTTCTCACTTCCAGAAGCCAGGGTCAAGTTCATATGTTCTGCCCCCACCTGGACTACCCCAATAAACTCTCCATCTCAGTCCCTCTTAGTTGTTGTCCTTCCCAGAATCCAAACTGACAAATGCTCTTCTGTGCTTTTTGGATAATCCAGAGTACACAGCCTCTATACACGTACAAACAACAGATCACACTCTTAAATGTTTGGGGTTTTTTTGGTTGTTGTTTGTTTGTTTTGCTTCCTATAGTGATTACAAGATGATTAGCTGCCCATCCTTGAAATGTAAAATACTTCCCATAAAGTCCCAGATTCTCCACTCCTGAAAAATTACATGATGAGCTCACATGCTTGGGACACAAAATGTCCTTGAATAAATGCCAGCTGTCCTTTTTCAACGGAGGCAGTGTGACTTGATTTCTTTCTTGCTTCCTTTCCCTCTTTCTCTGTCTCCCTCTCTTATTCTCTTCCCTCTGCTCCCTCCCCTGAGCTTGTTTCACTCATCATCTACTTTGTCACTGCAGAGACAGAACCTACAAGCCTTTAATGGTGTAACTTGGGGCCCTCCCCAACCTAATCTAAACTATTGTCCCAGAATTATTTTCCATTTGATGCCTTCATCTATTGGTCCATTCTCTATGTACCCTCAATAGGCTTTTCTCTTTTCCATTCCCCATATACTGCCTTTATATCTTGACGACAACCCATAAGTTTTATGTATAATTCCTACCTGGTCTTCTGAATTTTTTCAATCATCTGCAAAAGTCAACTCTTCCTCTAGATTTAGTCAGAAAATTAGCACCTTATCTTTCATTTGTCAATTATGAATTACCGTGTATATATATGTGTGTGTGTGTGTGTGTGTGTGTGTGTGTGTGTGTATTCTGCCATTCTGGAAGTGCTTTGCCCAATAACTCTGTTTCCCAGAAAAAAAGAGTATAATGCTCAAAAAGCTTTTGTTGATTGATCCATATACAAATTGGGAAATATGTTTCATCTACATATCACCTGGGAAGTAGAGAGCAGTCAAATCTAGCAAATACAATCTCAGTGATGAATGGATTAACTGGACAGCTGCCATCAAGTCACTCAAGTTATACCCAGTGGACAAATTCTTGGTAATACAGGAAGGATTGCTTTGGTTATAGCCCAGGTCCTTTTTAAATAAATGAATGCTATGATTACAAAAGAGCTTTGCTTATTATACTTTCCCATTAAGTCTTAAAAAAAACCTTAGCTCCAGGGCCAATTTGTAGTCTTACATTTTCTCTAGCTTTCTTGCTTACTGAAGAGAAGTCCTCATGATTTGTGCTATCAATGGAGACAGGTTATTTTTCTGAGAAACAGACACATCAATTTTATCTTGCACAGATCAGCTCTAAGTAAAGTCTTCAGTAGTTCTGATTTGTATCTCATGCACTATGTATTGGTGTTCACTAAACTTCTACTTTGCTCATTTACCCCATTACTAAGATTTAAGTATATCTTATTTTGACCAGTCATTGAATTTGTCCTCAGGAGTCACTGAGTCCAGGAAAAAGAAACCCAGGTTAAGATATAGAAGCACCCGGCCAGCATGGTTCAGTGGATTGTGCATCACCTCGTGCACCAAGAGGTCACCAGTTTGATTCCTGATCAGGTCACAAGCCTGGGTTTCAGGCTCAATCCCCAAAAGAAGCATGCAAAAGGCAGACAATCTATGATTCTCACTCATCAATGTTTCCATCTGTCTTTCCTTCTCCCTTTCTTTCTCTCTCTCAACTCAATAAAAAACATAATTTTAAAAAAGATATAGAAGCAGAAAGAGGTGCTGTTGAGCACAAAGGAAGGAGAAGGATTTGAAGGAAAGTTTTCCAGTACAATAGAAATTAATTTGGTATTAATTCAAACAAGGTTGATGGTAACAAGTTAACTGCTCCAGAACAGCCACTAAGAAAAAAACAAACAACTAAAATATATACAGTAAAAAACAAAAACAATAAAAAATTAACATGGCATATCACAAAATAACTATTTAACACAGTAGAAAGCAGTAATGGAGAAATTCTAGGGGGAAAGATAGAACACAGCAAAATGGCAAACAACCACAACAATTACATTAAATTTAAATTTACTAAACACTTCAATTGAAATATAGAAATTGGCAAAATAAATTTAAAGAAAAATGTTACCTACCTTTATGTTGTCATCAAGAGACACTTTAAACTCAAAGACATGAGTTAAAAGCCAAAGCTTAAAAAAAGATATAACATGCAACATGCAAGCAGAACTCAAAAGAGATCGGAATAGCTATATTAATATTAAAAGTAGCATACTTTAAACAAAATTGTTTTAGATACAAAAATAGACATTTTTTTATCTAAAAAATTGTTTTTATCTAGACAAAATTGTTTTAGATACAAAAAAAATGTCATTTTAAAATGATAAAATGACAATGTAGGAGGATGACTTAACCATTCTAACATGACCTTTTAAACCAAGAGGCCTAACAGAAATCTATAGAACAGGATCCCCAACAATAGCAAAATAGCAACATTCTCCTAAAGAGCACATACAATATTCTCCACGTTAATCATGTCAGTCCATAAAGCAAATTTCAATAAATATTAAGAGATTCAAATTATACTTATAGTTCATATATGTCCTTTGACTAAAATGAATTGAAATTACACATTAATACAGAAGGAATTTTGGTAAACTCACAAATGCATGAGAATTAAATAACAAACTTCTAGAAAACAAATGTGTCCATGAAAAATCACAAAACAAATAAGAAAACATTTTGAGATTAATCAAAATCAAAACATAACTTACCAAGTTTCATGCAATGTAGCTAACACAGTGCTTAGAGGGAAATTTATAGCTGTAAATGCCTATAATAACAAAGAAGATAGAAGTCAAATTACTATCCCAATCCTTCACCTTAAGTAAAATTAAAATGAAACTAAATCCAAAGCAAACAGAAAGATGAAATATTAAAAGTTGAGGAGAACCCTATCTGGTTTTGGCTCAGTGGTTGGCCTGCTAATCAAAGGGTCCCAAGTTTGATTGTGATCAAGGACATGAACTTTGGTTGCAGGCTCCTCCCCCACCTGGGCCCCGGCAAGGCCTTGTGCAGGAGGCAACAATTCTATGCGTTTCCCTCACGTTGATGTTTCTCTCTGTCCCTCTTTCTTCTACTCTCCCTAAAAATCAATGGAAAAATATCCTCAAGTGAGAAAAAAAAAAAAAAACTGAGGAGAAAAATAAATGAAACGGAAAAACAATAGAGAATATCAGAAATAAGAAAACCGAAAGTTTTTTTTTTTTTAAAAAAATCAACAAAATTGATCAAACTTTAGCTAAACTGACCAAGTGGGCAGGGGGAAAACAGGGGAAAAACTTAGTTTACTAAAATCAGAAATTAAACTAGAGGGTATCACTACCAAAAAGTGAAACCAATCCAACTGTCCGTCAACTGATGAATAAACAAAAGGTGGTATCCATACAATCAAATATTATTGTGTTGTATGAAGGAATGATACACTAACATATACTACAAAATAGATGAACCTTGAAAAACTAGTGAAAGAATCCACACACAAAAGGCCATATGATTTATGATTCCATTTACATGAAATATCCAGAATAGACAAGTCACAAATTAGTGGTTATCAGGAGGAGGGGTAGAGGAGACAGAATAGGGAGTGACCACTAATGAGTAAGGGTTACTTTTCTGAGGTGATGAAAATAGTCTGAACATAGATAGATGGTGGTGATGGTTGCACATCTGAGTATTGTAAAAGCTACAGAATGGTACACTTTTAAAAGGTAAACTTGTGGTACAGGAATCATATCTCAATTAAGCTGTTATTTAAGAAGAGAATGAGAAGTGCAAAAGCTGAGTCATATGGTACTTCCATTCTAAGGAGGGTTGAGGAGGTTAAATGTATGGTGAAGGATGGAAACTAGATTTCTGGGAGTGAGCACAATGTAGTACATACAGAGGTCGAATTACCGTATAATGTCATATACCTAAAACTTACCTAATGCTGAAAGCCCATGTTAGTTCAACAACAACAACAACAAAAGAATAACACTCTCTCAAGAACATAAAACTAGTAGATTTGAAACAAGTTTATATGACTCCAAATCCTGTGATTATTATAGCAGAGTACTTCCTAAATTTGTTAACTCTGCATAGGAGACTCGAGTAGGATACAGTGTTTAGTGTGATCATTCTATACTTTGCTGTCAGCCTTCATGCCTTTCTAAAGAAAATGGTGCTTTATGGAAGGAAGAAGCCTCAGTGAATCATAAAAGATGCTCAGAAATTCCAGGCCATGAATCTCTGAAACACAAAGCAGAAGAGAGAGAGAGGATAGGCTCACCAAAGGGTACACTTCCCTTCTGAGAAGTCAGGAAACTGCAGCGTGGAGACCACAGTCAGGCTTGGTTGTGGAAATCCAAGTTCAGAAAACCAGGAAAGAGTAGTAACATGCTCTATTAAAGTGTGGAAGGTCAAGTTATGCCCTCACACTATCTGATGACAAGGAAGAAAGAAATGAAACTTTAGGCTGAAAGCCAAGTGACTGGGGACAAAGAATCTGAGCGTTTCCTGGCTGCTCTCCTAAATTGGAGCTCTTTCATTGAAAAAGCAAGAACATTAGCCATTGTTGAGTTTTCTAAAGGTAGGTGAGAAGTTTGACAGCTCCGGATAGAAAGAATAAGAGGTGCAGGGAACTGGTAATTATCTGCTATTTGGAGACAAAGGCATGGCTGCTGTGCACGCACAGGTGTGTGCTCGCCATTCTCTGGTTTCAGTTCATTATTTAATACCTTCCTGCCTGCCAATGGAGGAAGGCAGCTTTCTCCAGGACACTGGCAAAGGGAAGTTACAAAAGAGAAAAGATATCAAAGTTCACTGGGGGGTCGGGGGAGGGGGAGATTTACCAGTTGCAGAGAACATCTAGTGTCTAAAGATTTTAAAAAAATGATTTTTCCCCAAAAGCAGTATTCATGTTGTTTTAGGTATATATTAGGTATTTTTCCTCCCTCAAGCCCATATTCTTCCTCTCTCCATGCTGTTTCATATAGTTGATTGGTGCATCTATAAATGTTTCACATCATAAATGAACTGCTAGTTTTTTTCTGTGGATGGAGTTATGTTCAGAGCATGGTCTTGAAGCAGAGAAAAAGAGAAGAAAAAGTCAAAGAGAAGCATGGGTGAGCACCACTAAAGTTAACATAATTTCTTCAGAGGGAAACACTTAGCTCTGAGGTTATAGATACATTGTATGACATCTGGCATAGTAGTCTCGTGGAAGTAAAAGGGGTTAAACTAGAAGACAATGTGAAATTTTCCCCAGCTCTTGAGTCTTGTATCATGGAGCCAGAATTATATTTTTTATCACTTATTGACTATGTGGTTTTAGGAATGTTTCTTAAACTCCCCGTGGCTTAGTTCTCTCAAATATAAAGTGAAGATAGTAGTATATATATAGGCATATATGTATGTATATACACATGCACACACACACACACACACACACACACACACACACACACACCCCTAGGGTAGATTGGGGAACACAGAGGCATTTAATATATGAATAAATCATAGCCATTACCATTCCAATTCAATGGCACTCGCAACTTAAAAGTTATGAAACACTTTCTATGAATATTCTAGATACCAAAGATAAGCTAGGATAGGCTGGTTAAAGTATGTTGGGAGAGAAAGTAAATGACCAGGAGCCCCTTCCTTGGGCCCCTTAGTCCCCATCTAAGGTAGTCCCTAAAGAGTTTGAAAACCATACATCATCACCTCCAGGCAACTTTTCTACTGAGAAACCTGGAAACTGAGGAAGAAAGCAACTTTCTCAAGATTATACAGTCCATTTGTTGGCAAAGCTGTTAATAAAAACCAGTTCATGACTCATAGCCAGCAGCCCCTTTCTCCAATCCAGTCCCCATTTATTTTATAGGTTAGGGCACACAGAAGTAATAGTTTAGGAGAGAAAGTCGATTGTTAGAAATAGATACCCAAAACATAGGAATCTATAACAAGACACAGTGATAAAGGAGACAGGGAAACTAAAAAGATGGGAAAATTAATCTGTATTGCCGTTGAGGGAAATTTAGTCTAAGGACAAACAGCTATTCAACTGTGCAGAGAACAAGAACACATATTTCTTCCAATAATCGTAGTCACTAGGAGAAGTTTGAAAATTGTGTGATAAATTCTCTGTAAAAAGTTAGGGGAGACTAAATGTATTATACTAGGATTTATATCATTTAAAAGGGGTAAAATCATTTAAAACACATACACAAAAACCAGTTTTGACTTTCAAAGGGTAAGCTTCAGTAGTCTGAAAAATTCATTTTTATCAAACACTGCATGCCTCAATGATGTTAATTCTTTAGGGAGGTTTTATCTATTTGTGTAGTGTATTTATTGACAACTTTCTATCGAATAATTGTCATTGGAAAGATTAAAGTTGTGGCAAAGCAGAGATACATAGAGACAAAAGAAAATTCTTTTTAAAGGACAGATGGGGAGAGAAAAGTCATTGTTTCTCACAAATGCTAGGCTTATATGTATTAATACATCTTGCCATCAAATAAATGCCCTTCACCATCTGCTCAATATCTAGCCAAACAAAAGAGTCCCCTCCTCCACAGGACGCTCTCTAACTTATCCTCGCCCACACTGACCTCACTTTATCGACTTGACTCCTGTAGCTTTGGAGTGCCTTGTAACATTCCTTGAATTACTTGTCTCATACTTTATGCAAAATATAGATTCTTTATTAGTATCCCATATGCATATATCTTACATACATTATTAAATTAGAATCATTTGAATACAGATAGAATGATGGCTATTTCATTACATTGACCAGAACACATAAGGTTCAATCAATATAATGCATCAATAAAGGAATAAATGTATGAAAAAATAAATAATGAATAAATTTAGGAGCAGTGTTGAAAATAGACACTTTTTGAAAGAGGACATACAGAAGGCCGAGAGACATATGAAAACATGCTCAAAGTCACTAATCATCCGAGAGATGCAAATCAAAATAACAATTAGGTACCATCTCACACCTGTCAGAACGACTATTATCAACAAATCAACAAATGACAAGTGCTGGCGAGGATGTGCAGAAAGAGGAAACCTCCTGCACTGCTGGTGGGAATGCAGACTGGTGCAGCCACTGTGGAAGACAGTATGGAGTTTCCTCAAAAAGTTAAAAATGGAACTCCCATTTGACCCAGTAATGCCACTTCTAGGACTATATCCCAAGAAACCAGAAACACCAATCAGAAAGGATATATGCACCCCTATGTTCATAGCAGCACAACTTACAATAGCTGAGATTTGGAAACAACCTAAGTGCCCATCAGCAAATGAGTGGATTAAAAAACTGGTACATCTACACAGTGGAATACTATGAACTATAAAAAAGAAGGAAGTTTTACCATTTGCCACAGCATGGATGGAACTAGAGAGTGATTATGCTAAGCAAAATAAGCCAGTTGGAGAAAGATAAATATCACATGATCTCACTCATATGTGGGATATAATGATCAACATAAACTGATGAACAAAAATAGATCCAGAGTCAAATGGCAGGAGAGGTGCGTGTGTGTGTGTGTGGTGGTGGTGGTGGTGGGGGGGGCGGGTTAGAGAGCAACCAAAGAACTTGTATGCATGCGTATTAGCATAACCAATGGACACAGACACTGGGGCAGTGAGGGCTTGCCTGGGGTGGGAATGGCCTGGGGGAGGGGGGTTAATTGGGGAAAAAGGAGACATATGTCAAACTTTAGACAATTAGAAGGAAGGAAGGAAGGAAGGAAGGAAGGAAGGAAGGAAGGAAGGAAGGAAAGAAGGAAAGAAGGAAGGAAGGAAGGAAATACTGAGTGAAAGCAACTCAAGCCAAGTGAATGATTTAAAATGTTTACGTGTGAAATAAATTCATTTTACACATTTCAATCATGAGATACTGGCTTATTCAATGAAGTCTCTGCATGGTATAATAAGAAAAAAGTATAATGGAATTGAAAATAAATGCTGAGTTCCTGACCAAATAAGCCACTGACTTAATTTTAAGCAGGTTGTGTCACATCTACGCTTATAGTTTTCCATAAATTAAGTAAGCAGACTGGATGAGGAGCTGTGAGGCCACTTCCAATTTTGAAAATAATTGATTTATGACATGTTGGCAACTAAGGGAGAAATGACCAAACATTCTCCATCCATGTAGAAAGAGGACCTGGTTTGTTGGTTTTACTCCTCAAAATGGGGTGTGAAAACAGCCCAGATCTAGGAGTCACGAGATTTAGATGTTAGTCCAAAACTCTGCTAATTACTCTCTGCAGTTACCAAGGAAGTCTTAGCCCTCTCTGTCCCTCAGTGTCTCATTTGTCAACAGTTGTCTCTTTCAACTCTACTTTGCCATCATGTCTATGTCAGAATACCTTTCACTCAGTAGAGTGAAAAGCAAAATGATTAGATGGTCAAATTTGGGAAATAGAAACTGAGGTCCAACAAGAGTATGGGACTCAGGCAGTTAGTGGCAGAACAATTGCTTTTAGGATTAAGACCCAAATCTGAAGGCTTCTCCATGATCATTTGGTCTCATCTCTCACCACTGCCCTAACTCACTAAATTCCACGTTTTAGTTTCCCTGATGTGGTACCTCCCAACCTTTTTCACAGCACAGAGAATATTTTGTGATACACAGTAGAGAAAATAATACAAGCCCTTGTATATATTTTTTATACTTATGAAAATATAAATTGGAGGAAAGGTGGTTCCTCCAATTTATACCTTCTCTCCCTTGTAGGTAGTATCTATGTACTTCCTTCTGAATGTGTCAGTTGGGCCTGTCTGGTCTCAGCATTCCCCAGATTCCTCTTCCTTTCAAAACTGACTTATCCCATTTACTTGGAGATTCTGATTTCTCCTTCAGTTACTCCATTCAAGTCATTCATGTTTAGCTAAAGTGGCAGCTAGTGGCTGGGAAGCATTATCATTTTAATAAGTGCTTTTGGTTTCTTAATCTAAATTAGGATATTCAAGCAACACAGCAGGGTCAGTAGATCAAATATTTTGGACCAGGCAAGACCTTTCAATGATTTAAGAGGCATTTCATTCAGTCTGCTCTGTCTACATGCTGAGCACAGGTACCACCAGAAGTGAATTAATGAAATAGAGTTAGTGAGCAGCCCTGTGAGTTCTCCTAGTCAGAACTCAAACTCTGCCATTCCCCCAGGGTAGAAAGGCACCCAGAGGGCAAGCCCACTGTGTCAGCAGGAAGACCATTTGGGCTGGGGTGGATCTGGCAAAGCCTGCAAGGGCACTGCAGAGGGGAATCTAGATGCCAATTCAGTTTGGAACACACAGCAGGAACATCAAGACAACTGCAGCAAAGAGGAGAGGAGGGATCCAAGCCAGATGCCTCACAGCTGGAAGAGAAAGCTCTGTTCATTGCTCCAATGCCATAAAGCAAATGCCACACAGGAGTGGAAATTCACCAGTCCCTAGAGGAAGAAGTGCTCTTTCTCTATCACTGAACTCCTATTCAGTAGTTTCAAGGAGAAGCCCCCTTGGGGTTTAGTGAACTGGAAAGATGCTCCTTCAAACATCTTATCTGAAGTAAAGCCTTATAGAGCTCAGGGAACCCCTCAGCTCTGTAGTAACTAAGGCTCTAGACCCACACATGTGAACCTCCTACAGACTCCATCCTTAAGAGTACTTTTCAGATTGTAGTATTTTTCAATCTACTCTAAGATCCATTCTCAGTAACTCTCCCTCAATAGCGTAAGTTGGCAAACTTTTTCTGTGAGTGCGTTAAACTTTGCAGGCCATATTCTCTCTGTTGTAACCACTCAACTTTGCCATTGTGTCATAAAAGCAGCCACAGGCAACCTGTACGTGTATGAGAATGGCTGTGTTCCGATAAAACTTCCTTTACAAAGGCAGGCAGTGAGTTGCATTTGATCCATTTGGGGTGCTGTTTACTAGCCCCTGCTCTACAGCAGTACTGAGAAGAAAGTCAATACTCCCCTCTTCTCATGTGCTTATGCCTAGTGCTCCAGCAGGAATGATCTCTGAAGTCTCCAAACTCAAGGAGCTGGATTGCCTTTCCCACGACCACGAGTTCTTCACTCCTCTAGGTCACACCTAACCTTTTCCCCCCTCACTGAACCCAAATCCTTGGGCTTGAGTCATTCAGTGTCCTAATTTTAGGAGGTAAGACAACAGATATCATGGCACTGGGCGGGAAGAGCACAGCAGACTAACCAGCAGATTATCAATGGCTCAAATAGTTCTGCAATGATTTCTACTGAGGAAATTAGACTCGGGAGTTTTACTTCTCAGCTTTATGTCCCATTATACTAGGGGTTAATGACAAACACAACATGATTGCAACTGAGGGAATTACCAGCAGCCTTTACTGATTAGAAGATGTAAATTAAAAACACAAAACAAAAAATCAGAGGAAGCTGCCAATGCCTTGGGCCAGAAGTCAGAAGGCCAGAGGCCAAGGGATGGGTATGACTAATTGTCTGATATCTTCAATTAGTGAGTAAGCCTCTCAGAGCAATTTTCCTCACTATTAGATTAGGACAGTGGTCGGCAAACTCATTAGTCAACAGAGCCAAATATCAACAGTACAACGACTGAAATTTCTTTTGAGAGCCGAAAACCAACTTCTGCGTATGGGCCACAAAGTTTCAATCCCACTGTACATATGCGCCCGCACGTGGTATTTTGTGGAAGAGCCACACTCAAGGGGCCAAAGGGCCGCATGTGGCTCTCGAGCCTTGGTTTGCCAACCACTGGATTAGGACAACACTTTCTCCGGCACATCTTGTCAGCACTCTGAATGAAACCCTCTAAAGACTCTCCCTAAAGCTTCAGATAAAATCCAAATTCCTCGCTCATCTCTCTGGCCTCACGTCTTATCGCTTGACCCCTCAGCCATGAGTGCAAGACACAATTCCCCTAATCACATAGTTTTCTCTCCCAGTAGATCATTAATTATTTCCCACCCCTAACCTCCTTATTTCTTAATCTTGTTTATCCTTCTAGTCTCTATTTAGACATCTGTCTTCTGTCACACCTTTCTTAACCCTCTAAGACTGGATTAGGTATTTCTTTTTCACAATCTCATATAACTCTTATCATTACTCTCATCACACATTCCTTTAGAGAAGACACACAAACATTGAAGTTACTCAGAGAAGAGGACTTTGAATCTTTTCATTTCAAGGACATTTGAAAAACTAAGCTCTTTACCCCACAGAAGAGATGACTCAGTCAAGCAAGTACTGTTTTACCTTCCCTGTGCAGCATCCTTCAATGGCATTACTAATCTAATTCTCCATTGGCAGACCATCCTGCCTCACTGTCAGTCTAGGTTTTTTAAGTGAGACTGCCCTCACCCATTACCTACAGAAATGGAGGGGACACAGGGCTGGCCAATCAGGGTATTGAATCCCCTTGTTTCATTGAATGGATCAGGAATAGCCCAAGCCCACTCAAACCAACAATAATTTTGGGACTCTTCTGGATCTGTTGGGAAAGGTAAGCCAACACAGAGGAAAACGAGCACAGAGAAGGACAGAGACCTGCTAGCAAGAACAGCAACCCTACATCCCCGTGTACCTGAAGCTCCTCACTGTGAAACTTTTTATTTATATGGGCCAATACATTTCCATTTTTTTGTAAGCCAATTTGAGTTGGCGTTTGGCTTTTCTTTTAAGCAAAAAGAGTCTTGACTAATCCAGTGGACATGAAAGCTGCTTTTATGGGCATAAAAGTAATAGCATAATTGAACTGAGTTTATTCACTGGAAAAATGCCTCTCTCATGTCCACGCTTTATCACAGTTTAAAGATTTCTGAAATACTCTGGTTGCGACAGATGACTAATTTATAAATTGACCTTGGCCTACATAATAAAGAAACATTCTGTTTGGCTCAACACTTGAAAAGCTATTCTGTGAGGAGATAGGATTAAGTCAGGGATAATCTCTTCTATTCACAGAAATATTTATAGTCACCCATTTCTTATTTTTTCCAGTAAGGTAGCTGCTATAAAATATTTATCTCCTTGTGATAGCTTAACAAACATTTAATTAGAAAAAAATTTCACTTGTCCAAGAAATTTGAGTACAGCAAAGAAAAAAGACAGTAGAGTGTACGGCCATAGGCCCTGAAATCTGACTGTTCAGATTTTTAATCAGGGCTCTGACACTTATTAGCTGCACACTATTAAAAAATTTACATAAAGCCCCTTATGTTTTAGGTTCCTTGGTTGGAAATTATCAGCAATTGTCAGATAGTTGTGAGGATCAAATATCATATATAAAGAATTAAGCATGTTTTCTGGCATGGATTAATACTAATATCATCACCAATACAGGTAAATCTTCATGGCATTGAATTAGTCAACTGTTTCTTAGATATAACACTAATAACACAAGCAACAACAACAAAAATATGAATTGGGATTTACCAAAAAAAATTTTTAAAAGCATTTTTTTGACAGAGGAGCATGGAACAGGCAGTCTAATCTCAGAGGGATGGTAGGAGAGGGTGGTGGGTGGGAAGAGATCAAAGATTTTGTATGCCTATATGCATAACTCATGGACATAGACAATAGGGTGGTAAAGGCTTGGGGTGAGGGTCAGGGGCAGGCTAGAAGGAGTCAATGAAGGTAAAAAGGGGACATATGTAATACTTTTAATAAAGATTTTAAAATAACTTTGGCATAGACCATGTGATTTATATATGCATGCATAAATTAGTTCTAGTATATTGTGAATGATACTGTAATAATGAATACAGCATTATAAATTTGTCTAAACTTATGGAAGAGTGAACCCTAATGTAAACTATGGACTTTAGTTAATAATAATGTAACAATATTGGCTCATCAATTGTGACAAATGTGCCACACTAATGAAAGGTGTTAATAATAAGGGAGACTTGTCTATGTGGGGTGAGAGGGGTGAGACCATATATTAAAAACCTCTGTACTTTCTACTCAATTTTTCTGAAACCTAAACTGCTCTAAAAAATATTGTTTATTAATTATAACTTTCTGTAGGTTAAAAAAAAATAAGGAATTAGTTCCAGTATACAACCTGAAAATAGCTAGTTAACATTTTCAGTATCTTAATCAAGATGCTCACTTTAGGAATAGAAGCTCACATGGGGTTTGGACACCTTTATCTCTAATCAATATCAACGATTTAGGATTTGGTTAATTAGCGTACAGATATTAGAAACACCCTTGTAGAAAAAGATGTAAGAATCTGGCAAGCCTGGAGACATGCTTCAGAATGGTGCCTGGAATTAGGATTCAGAAGTGTAAGTTCAGATATTGATATGGAAGAAATGAGTCATGTGACTTTGTCGCAAGGTTAGAGATTCCTAGGATTCAGGTAGTCTTATTGACCTCTATGAATTTGGAATATGGTCAGGACTAGTCTATTTGCTTATATTTGTGGCAGATACCAGTCTGTGAATTGCTTTTCAATGGCACCCAGCTCATGAAAGAAGAACCTACAAGCCCTCACTTACCTCTAAATCATGGAGGCCACTGATATTAACAAGAAGCACAAAATAATCATAAATAATCAAATTAGCTAGGTCAGAGTACAAGAGCACTCTCTGAAATATTTTGGTATCTGAAGAGGAGCAGTTTGAGCACTCTCGGGATGTTCTGGGGCTAGACTCGAGATCAAATTATAGAATAGACTCTATTGCAACGGTTCCTGGGTCTAGCTAGGCTGGAATCACCTGAAGAGTTTTTAAAAACATAGGTGACAATCTATCTCCAGAGCTACTGAATCAGACTCTCCAAGGAAGAGACATGTGTATTGATATTTCTCATAGTTCCCTCGGTGGTTCTCAAAAAGGCACCCTTACACTAATTCAGGAACCAGCTGGCCTTTGGAAATCACAGAGCAAAATGCCCCTTAAAGAATCTGTGATCCTATGTCTATATGGCTCCTGGGTAAAGAAGCCTTTATAAGGTCAATTGAAATATCCGTAGTAGAGAAGGCAATGTCAAGAGACAGGAAAGAAATCAAATTATGAGAGAGAGAGAGACAGAGAGAGAGAGAGAGAAAGAGAGGGAGAGAAAGAGAGAGGAGATGGGTATTGAGGGGTGGGGAGGTGCTACTCGAATTCTAATTAAAGATTTTATAATCTGGGATAATTGCAATTGCCACTAGACAGACACCATTCTTTCCTTGGAACTGAGAAATCAATCATAAGCTAACAGCTTACTTTTGCCAACTCTCAGTTACATTCCTGGCTAGAGTGTGTCTCAAGCAAATGAATTCTAGTTATTCCTCCTAACTCTTGTTGGCAGAACACAGGACATTTACCATCTGCTCAGCTTTGCCTTGGCAATAGGTAAACACTGCCTATTTCTCCAAGGCAATGAGCAGAAAGAGATAACAAATCACAATAGAGCTGAGGGTGGGGCTCCAATGTCACATCTGTGTTCTGTGTGACTCCCCTGAAAAGGATTTCTGCTGCTGCTGGGGCTTACTTACCCAGCTGGAGGCAAGGATTGGCTCCCAGACACCATACCCATGCAACTGAAGAATTCCATGATGGTGGAAATTCAGAAATCACTCTTACATTATTTTTTCATCCTTTACAATTTCTGCAAGCTTTTGCACTTGAAGCCTACGGTTTACTGGGATGTTACTTTTTCTCAAGTCATTTGTTGTGGTGACTAAGACCCAAGGTTCCCTGCTCTCATGAAGCTTACCTTATGGCATGGGAAACAATTAAATAGGTAACTGATAGTGTTGTAAGCATTATAACACGGATGACTAGGAGTTGCTCTGTGAAGTACTTCTTAGTGGGACTGGGATGCATGTTGTCAGGAAAGAAGTTTCTAGGAAGTTTTATTTTAAAATTACCCAAGGATGAGTATGAGTTAGCTGGTAGAAAGAAGAGATATTATCTGAGAAAGCAAAAATATACTAAACAATGCCAATATGCCTAAAGCATAGAGGCAAAGGTAGAGAGTGGCAAGAGTTGAAGCTAACAAAATACTCAGAGTTAGGTTAAGAAAGGTTTCTTGGGCCAGGCTAAGGAGTTGACATTTTATCTTGATGACAAAAGATGACCCTGCAGGATCTTAAATCTGGGAATAATAAGATGAGACTCGTTATTGGGCCAGTTTGCCATCCTAAATCTCTTCATTCATTATTCATTTGACAAAGATTAATAACATATTTTCCATTTGGTAGTACTGCTGTAGGCAGAGAGGTATGATGATAAACATACAGAAAAGGCCCGTGTTCTCACAAAGCAAGAAAAAACACACAGAGGATAATTTCTGATGATAATGTGTACTGTGAGGATAATAAAAAAAATGGAAGAATGTGACTGAGACTGACTGAAGCGGTAAGTGCAAGGCTGTTTTTGTTTTTTGTTTGTGTGTGTGTGTGGGGGGGTGTGTGTTTACCTTGGAATCTAAAAAGACCTCTCTGAGGAAGTGGTATTTGTGATAAGACAGAGTGTTGTGATTAATTAGCCATGCCTATCACATGTGTTGGTGGAGGGCAGGTGATCTATCTGCTGTGGACCTTTAAACTAAGATAGATATTTAATTTAAATTCACCTTGGATATGACCCTTATCACCCTCTGCTTTGTATTTTGATTATGAGTACTCACATCTTCTTTCCCCATTTGACAGGCAGCTTTTTAAGGCTAGGAATCATGTGTCTGTGCCTTAGTTTCCTCATCTATAAAACAGAACTAGTTGATCATGGAATCTTCAGATTATAATTTCAGAATTATAAGAGATAATGCATTTTCATCACTGAGATTAGCACCTGCCTGGTAGAATATGTCCAAAAAAGTTACTTGTTTTTGTTACAATAATTGCAATAATGGTATTTTTTAACACCTATGGCTAAATACCTAGCCTCACACACACTATGTAAAATGACTATTAAACAAAAGCAGTTAAAAGTGGTTTCTGAGGCTAAGACCAGTGAGTGAGTTGCCCTGAGATGTGTTAGTGTTTTATAGGGACACCATTCAAAAATGTGAGCAGCTGTTCTCTCAGTTGAATGAGATGAGATCTGAGCAAAAACTGGAGCAGCAATTTGAGAAGTTTATTGGACAAAACTCTGACAGTGGCTTTATCCATGTTAAGAAGGTGCCTGACAAAAAAGATGAGCTACCATCATCTCGAATGTATGGAGTGGATGCCTAAGGACAGAAGGAGGAAAACCCATCACCACTTGCACCTAGATTAGCACTGTCCCTCTTCCTCACCCTAAATACCACAGAGCACTGTGACAATGTGTGCCAGTGGCCGCTGCTGGTTGAGCGCCTCCCTTCTGCGGGCTCTCCGGACAGTGGGAGCAGATCCATGGCCTTTGGGGAGAAGCACCAAATGTCCATTTTCTCTGTCAGAAGCACTGCAGACATAACAATGCACCTTTCTTCACCCAGCATTGCAAGTAAAGCTGTTTCACCTCTATCCACCAGCCTGTCCCCAGCTGGTGACAGCCCCAGGTTAATTAAATAGAAGCCCTCTGCTCCCTCCAAGCCCTTGAGGTACAACCTGTAATTACTCTGCAATTTAGAAACGCCAAGTCTCTGTATTTGAAGTATTCAAAGTGCACTGAGTCCCTGAGGAGGGGGGAAATGGTATTGCAATAGGACTATAAGCAACTCCACTTGGAGCAAGATAGAAATCCCGTGAGGTACCAAAACACACAGGGAAGAATTCCTTCAGAGCCAGTCAAGTAATGAGCAAAATAATAATATTAATCTCCACTCTGCTACGCATAATGCTAGGCAATGGGCAATAAAAGGAAATGAGAAATGCCCTTCTCCCCTTCAGGAGTCACCCTCCATTAGAGTAAATAAAACATATTCAGAAGCAAATGAGAAAGCAAATGTTTTTGACCAAGAACCATACATGGAAGCTAATAAAAGAGCAAAGAATCTAGGCTTGGGATCTAGCTGGACCAGGGTTTGATTCTGGCTCAGCAATGTGACTTTGGGCATTACTTCCCTTACCTGTTTTTTAGTTTCCCCATCTGCAAATGGCAGGACCGACCGCAGAGAGGTGTTATTAGAACTCAATAAGAAAATATATGTAAAATGCTTTAGTGTAATGTCTGGCACAGAGTCGGCATTCAGTGCACCCATTTCCTCAACAAATATTTAATGTGCACACTGTGCAAGGAATTGTTAGATGCTGGGAACAAGACAGACACAATTCAAGCTTTCATGCAGCTTACATTCTAGAAGAATAGATGATTTGGAAGAAGATTATAACCCTCACAGTACCTGAGACTCTACTCTGTGCCAGGTACACCAAGAAAGCAAATAAAAGCAGGTAAGCTCAATAATATTTCATCAGGAAGATTGGTAAAAAAATTAAGAGGTGTAGTGTTAAGGACTTGGTTGCCTGTTTGAGGAAGACGATATCTGAGCTGAGGCCTGAATATCTTGCCATGCAAAGATCTAAAGAAAGAACTTTCTAAGCAGAGTGAACTCAATAAATGCTAGACATAACTACTAATGCTACAACTAGGTTCCCAGTTTCATGTGTAGGCTATTTGATCTGGGGTAGTTTGGGAGAGTGATATGCCAGAATGGGATGGAGATAACACAGACTTCTGCATGGAGGAGGGTCTTTGGCTGGATATTGAGAGTGAGGTTTAGTTAGCAAAGACGATCAAATAAAAACATTGGCATTGCACATTCATACATTTACGACAGGGGATTAGAGGAACTTAAAATCACTCTCATTCATTTTGTGTTGTCTATGACTGCTTTTTCTCTAGAATGGCAGAGGTGAATAGTTGAGATGAAGACCATGACCATCCAGCTCACAATGCCTAAAATATTTACCATCTGTCCCTTCACAGAAAAAGCTTTCCAAGCCCTGTTTTAGAGGTTACAAAGCACATTTTAATTTAAAAAATACTGTGTAGACAACCGGAGGAGATTTGTGATGGGCTTACTGAAAAGCCTACTTATGGCACAGAAGTCCATAGACAGCCTCCTTGGTCTCTCTCCAAACTTAGAGTGTAGCTGAAGGCACCTGGTTGGTACTTATTCAGTCTTGGTTGAATATGAATGAATGAAACATATGTCTCAGAGGGCTCTTTAATATAAAAATAGTGGAGTATGTCTTCCTTCCTCACTTTACAAACAAGAAAATTAAAGTAGATACAGTAAAAGCTAAGACAAAACCAGGTGTATCCTAACTCCCAGTTTACTGCTCTTTTCCACCAAGATGCATACTCAGATCCAGAGTGCCAGCTTATAACAACCTAAAGTAAGAAGGGTACATATTTCCCTGCCATCAGCAAAGCCTCAGACAAACCTCAGGTCTCCAATCACACTGACACCTGGTCCAGTTAATCACCATATGGCACTATTTCAGCGGGACCAACTGCTCTCACTCATCCAAAACTCTGCTCAGTCCTGGGAAGGCATGTGGGAAGGTTCATGGGTGTTTGCTAATGATTCCCAGCCAGCAGTCAGAGGAAGCCCCATGGTCAGACACAATGTTATGCCCTCTGGAAACTTCCTAAACATGTGCCTCTTCTACCTAGTCTATCCCATAGGGAAGGTAAAGTCCTACCATTTAGGAGTTAATTGCTTCTTCATGTGTATTAGGAAACTTTAGCAAGAAAAGAATATTCTCAAACAGAGAGAGAGAGAGAGAGAGAGAGAGAACACATCACTATGAACAGAAGTCAGTTAGCCCAAGGATGCTGTGGAATAGGTAGTTCAGAGTTTGAGCTCTGAAGACCCTGCTATCCAAGTTTAAGTCCTGCCTCTGCACTCACTAGCTTTATGACCTTGGATAAGTCACTTGATCTTTCTGAGCTATAGTCCCTTCTCCTATGAAATGGGGACAATGCTATTACATATTTCACTGTATTCTCATGAGAACCAGAACTAGAGAGATTTGAGCAGAGCACTCATGAGGGTCCTTGTTGACAGAAAGCACCTGCTAATAGAAGAAAACGATGATGCTGATCCGAGTGGTGAGGCAGGGGTCTGACTCTGACCGCTGTCAACCAGATGACTCTGTGCAAAGCATTGAACTTCTCCAAACCTCAGCCTCTCCATCTATAAAACAAGAACAAAAATATTCTCTAGCTCACAGAGCTTCTGTGAGGACTAAATAGCATAAGAAAGATAAAGTACTTAGCAAAGATCATGGAATTTATTATTGGGTCATTAAATGTCACCAAATAAAAACAAACCAAATAAGATGTTAATACTTGCCTGGGAAAGCTCTACAACTCTTTGGAAGATGAAAGATTATGAATATAAAAGTACCTATGTTACACTAAACTGCTCTGCATGTACTGAGAGTTGTCAGGGTTACTACCCAGCTGAGGAAGCCTGTTTAATGTCTGTTTACTTAGGCCTGTGATTTGAAGGTCATTCATGGGAGTTGAATGCTTTGGTGGCCAGGTGCTATGTGAGGCCAGGGATTAATTAACCTGTGATCTATGACTTTTAATTATTGTTCTCAAGTCTCACCTAATATTTGCAAGTGACTCTTAAAAAGCCATATGGTCTAGCAAAGCACTTGGGACTGAAACATTGGCAGAGACTCATCTGTGTTATTCCACTCCCCTGATTAGGTTTATGAGAGAGAAGACATTTGCTGAGCTGAGGGTTGGCCAGTTTCCAGACTCGAATATTTACACGTTTGTGTTAAAATACACACAAGCACACCTGTGTGCATACTACACCTATGTGAGCACAAGTTCACACCTGGGCAACATGCCAGGCAGCATGGCATACTAGAGATAACATGGGCTTTGAGGCTGAATATACTCCAGGTTTCATCAGTCACTAGCTACAAGAACTTGGGCAAGTCACTGGGCCCCCACATGCCTCAAAGTCTTCACTTAATAGGAATAAGAATAAAAATCTACCTGGTAGAGGTATAGACATTTCACCATAACCAACCATAAATATAAAGTTATAGCTGGGTCAATGCTATGAGCTTTTTAATAAGCCTCAATATGTTTACGTTACCTTTAGTTATTTAACTGAGTCTCAAGTTCATTATTAATAAAATGGGGATAATATCATCTACCTCATGAATTAATTCTCTTAACCCATATTTATGGGAAACTTTTCTGTTGCAGACACAGTGGTAATTACTGGGAATACAATGAAAAACAATAAAAGTACTGTCCTTTCCTTATTGGAGGTTAAGGTCCAAAGTGAGAGAAGCATTAAATAAGTGAAAATATAGATGATTACTTCCTCTTATGTTCTATATAATAAACGGGTAATATGCTAATTAGACTGGACATCCTTCCTGATGAAGCCAGGGTCGAAGGGAAGCCAGCCTGGGTCCTGAGTGCCTGCAGGTGGCCAGAGGGAAGCCAGCCTGGGTCCAGGGTGCCAGAGGAAAGCTGGTGACAGCAGCTGGGAGAAGGAAGGCCTACTCTTGCATGAATTTTCGTGCATCGGGCCTCTAGTGTTCTATAAGAGAAAGTCTAGCATCTATAGAGAGATTACCTACTATAGATTGGGGAATCAACTGATGACTTCCAAAAGAAGTGACATTTAATCTTAGATCTTAAGAAGGAATAGGAGTAACAAAGCAAAGAATGGCATGAACAATGTCAGAGAAAACAACATGTGCAAAGGCCCTGTTTGCGATTCATTGATTTTGTTGAACAAAATGAGGACAGACTGTTCTCTTGGCCCTAAGGATACAGTGGTGACAAGACAAATCATTTGAAGACTGTGTGTTGCTTACATTAGTAAAAGAATAAGGAAATGAATTCGAATCACTTAGCACAGGGCATGGCACAAACGCAGCCCTGCACATATTGAAAATATTAAGATCACTACAGCAATGATAATAATTATAAAAGTAGCAATCCATAGTCCTAGGGGAGAAATGAGCTCCACCCATTCATGACCAAGCGTTGTAATTATGCTTTTGGCTTACAGGGGAAGAGAAAAATACCCTCCAACTTTATTTTAGAAAAAGAAATCCCCCAGGATTCATACTAGAGTTTGAAGTGCCCGATTACTGTTCAGTCTTTCCTTACATTTGACCACCTTGTAGAGGAGCATTTTAGCATTAGGAATGTGAAGTGTTGGTCTTGGTCTCTTATCCCTTCCTCCAGTGGGACTAATGACAGAGGGGCCTACCTCCAAAAGGTCCTGAGTGTGCCATTTATGGGGGAGTGCAAAGACCACTCGGCAGGGTTACAACAACAAAGAGGTTCAGCCTCTCATTTGACCTCTGAGGTTCCCAAAAAGTCAAGAAATAGATAAAACCCAGAGGCCAATGAAAGGTGTCCTTTCCCAGAGTTGTGGGTGACATGCATAAAAAGTCTTCTCTAGCTAAGATCATCTCCCCTACTTAGCCTAAAATGCCACCATAGCTGACTGGTTCTTTGGTTCAGATAGAACTTTCTTTTAAACATGTGGAAATTGACATTAGGCATTCCATGATCATATTGGCAAAGAAACCTTTTCTCTTTACTTAAAATTAGAATTTTAAATAAGCTATTGCAACCTCCCCTTTCTTTGAAGCAAGTCAGGCCCAGAAAGAGGAAATGAGGTCACACATCCTGGCAAGGACAGATCCAAGACCAGAACACAGATTTCCCAATTCTGATTCCTTCTCTTGGACCTTCTATGTCTGAATCCACATTCTCTAAATCATTTTGTTTTCCCCCACATTATTTCTCCACTATTGGAAAAGAGGGAACTTCTATAGCATTAATTCAGGAGCTGGTAATTGGAACAGAAGTAAGAACAAGAAGGAACAAGGCACTCAGAATAATTAGCAACTTTCCCTGGCATTGGTCCCTCCCCAGCAGGTTCTGCCAAGCCTCAGGAAAGCTCTGGCATCACAACCAGCTGATAACAAGTACCATCATCACTGTCGTCACTAAGACAGTGTCTGGAGCTCAAGACCATCAAACTTTAAGCTTGTCTTGCTGGCTACTGGTTGCTTCCCCCAAAAGGCATTCCAGAAATGGTGCCTCAGAACATAGTTCTCCATTCTCCCATCTATGACTTACCCAGCATTTTCCCCCAAATCCTCCTGTGCTGTCTGAGAGTCTATGAAGTGAGGTTCTTTGCTTTGACAGACAACCTCTGGGAATTGTTTTTCTTGGAAAGATCATATAGTAATAGTGGCACTCTTTTCTTATTCATTGAACTATATTTGACATATAACCTTATGTTAGTTTAAGGTACACATGTTGATTTTATACATTCATATAATATGATATGATTGCCACTGTAGCATTAGCTAGCACCTCAATCACATAACATAATTTTATTTTAGTGGTGGGAATAATTAAGACCTAGTCTCTTAGCAAGGCTGCTGTTTATAATACAATATTGTTGTCTATAATCACTATACTGTGCATTAGATCTCCAGGATTTATCTACTAGTTATGAGTTTGTACCTTAAACAAAATTTTTCCTTAAAGATGCTTTTAAGAAAAAACTGAGCCAAAGTTTTATAGGCTTAACGTTGTGTGTATAAAATGCTAGCTACCGGCTTGCTACCAACTACATTCAAGCCTGTACCTGTCTACTAAATGGCCTTATGTGGACTCAAGCACACCCCCACCTTTCTGATAGGGCAGGGGAAAGAACAGAACATAGACTATTTCTTTTACAACAGGCAATAGTGAACTTCAGGATCCCACATTCTAACCCTGGCTCTGCCGACTCTAGCTGACCAAGTCACCTTGGGCAAGGCCATTATTCTGACTCTTAGTATCATTGTCTGTAAAAACAAAATATATACTAATACACACACACATACACACATATATATATCCTACATAGTTTTTTTTATTTTTCCCTTTTATTAATATACACATTTTAAAAGGAATAATTTTCATAAAAATATCCTGACCACTTCTAAAAACTAGAAGACCTAACCAACTGGATTCATATTCCCACATGATGATCTGTGGTGCTCTGCAGTGGTGTCCAGTGTAGAAGGGTCATGTCCACTCCCTTTCACTCCAGTTCCCACCGGGTCATAGCCCTTAGCTGGGTTAACTGTCTGGAACAAATAAATCTTTGAGTTTATGAAACCGAACTCAGTAGTAAGTAGTTGCACCAAGCGAAGCATCCCCTATTCTGGCAGAGTGTATGCATTCATCAAATATTACTGAATGAGTGAGATGTGGCCCTTTCCCTAACACCTTAAATTATGGCACCCTCATGGTAACTATTTCCTATATTATGCTTTCACATTTTGATTAAGGCTTCTTGACTCTTTGCACTTAGTTTTTCTATTTAATTAGTCCTAGTGTATTTTATTTTATTTTGCCTCATTTCTAAGCATTCTTATTCCTCAAAACCCTTTGTCGATATTAATAATCATAGTCTCCCATTTGATTGCAATATATGTGACCTTTATCTAAACTTTCTTAAGCCTTTTTCCTACCTGTCTCAGGAGTTCTGATGCATATTAAGTCAGTTTAGAGCCTTAAAACTTACATATAGCTCTTTAAGAAAATAACTACTCAAAATGCACACAACTGTTTAATTAAATGAACATACCTGTAAAATGCATTTAATTTTTTCTGTTACTTGTCATACCAATAGATAAAATAAACATAAGCTTATTGTCTAATCAGTGGAAGCCTTCCCATTGGTTTCACTGTAAAAACTGTCCCAGTCAAACTTTGTGGGTGCCTATTGAAGCATTAGTATAACCAGGGAAGACATTACCAGTTCTGCTTCATAGGAGAAAAAATAACACATGGACTCTTTCAGAGATCTCCTAAAGAGCTACTTTGCCACCAAGAGTAAGGTTACAGGGAAAGGGAACCAAGAGAGTTTCTGAGGAATATTCCCAGAGGTCTTTACTCTCAACATTCTGATCAGATAATAAAGACACTGGCTGAGGCAAGTCACGGACAGTCAATAAATTCTATCATATTGCTAAGAATATAAATTGTGACTCAGTTATTTGCTTGTTGAAGTAGACTGAACAATTTAATTAATTTCATTATTTCTTGGAGATTTGGGGGAACACAGCCACTGAAACTTGTAATTCACTCTGTTGTAGATGAAGACTCTCAATTGTCCAAATGCATCCCCACTAGTTCCAGTGAAGTTAGCATTGCATCCAATTTTTTTTGTTTGTTTCTTTATCTGGTATCCTTTTCTTTATGACTTTCTCTATCTCTCTCTCTCTCTCTCTCTCTTTTTTTTTTTGGTTAATCCTCACTTGATATTTTTCCATAGAGAGTGGAAGGGAGGGGGAGAGACAGAGAAATATCAATGTGAGAGAGACATATTGACTGTTTGCCTCCCACATAAGGATTGAGCCTTCAATGGGGTACGTGTCCTTGACAGGAATCAAACCTGGGACTTTAGTCTGCAGGCCTACACTCTATCCACTGAGACAAACCGGGTAGGGTGCATCCAATTTTTGTAGCAAAACACTTCCCAAGGTCAACATTCCTCATAAAGCACTTATAGTATGCTTCATAAGGAATAAAATAAAATAAAAATTCATTCAAAAGTCACTAAATTCCTAGCATGTTTTTTAATCATTATAGGTTTATTTCAAAGTACAATTGTAATGACAAAGATAGAATTAGGGCCTCAAATTTCTTGCTGTTAAAAAGAAAGAAAGATATCTATTCTGACTTGAAAAAGTTGGGAACAAATGATCCATTCAGTGATTCTCAAAGAGAGGTCCCTGGACCAACAGGATCAGCATCTCCTGGAAAGTTGTTAGAACCTGTCAGAAATGCAAACTGAGTTAGAAACTCTCTGAGTAGAGCTTAGAAATCCGCGTTTTAACTTGTCAAGTGATTCTGATACATTCCAAGTATGAGAACCATTAATTCAGTCCAATCCTGTACTGATGAAGAAACTAAAATGGAGGAAAGAAAATGTGATTCTATTGTTGAGTTACAAGAACAGGTGAGAATCAAGTTCCAACCTCACACAACATTTCTTCCATCCTTTATACAAAACCCTAAAATAATGTATTTACATGGGGCCTACAAAGTATGCTACATACTTAAATTGCTAGAGGCCCGGTGCATGAAATTCATGCATGGGGGTGTGTGTCCCTCAGCATAGCCTGCACCCTCTCCAATCTGGGACCCCTCTCACAATCCAGGACTGCTAGCTCCCAACTGCTCGCCTGCCTGCCTTCCTGATTGCCCCTAACCACTTCTGCCTGCCAGCCTGATCACCCCCTAACTACTCCCCTGCCAGCCTGATTGATGCCTAACCACTCCCCTGCCAGCCTGATTGCCCCTAACTGCCCTCCCCTGCAGGCTTGGTCACCCCTAACTACCCTCCCCTGCAGGCCTGGTCCCCCCCCAACTGCCCTCCCCTGAAGGCCTAGGTCTCTCCCAACTGCCCTCCCCTGCTGTCCATCTTGTGGTGGCCAGCTTGTATCCACATGGGAGCAGCCATCTTTGACCACCTGGGGGCAGCCATCTTGTGTGTTGGAGTGATGGTCAATTTGCATATTACTCTTTTATTAGATAGGATCACCACTGTTCTATGAGTAGTTTTTTATTTTACAGATGATAAAATGCTCAGAGGGAGTTGGGTATTCAAAGTCCCATTTAATAAGGAGTTGATCTGGATTAAACTTTATTTTTTCAAACTTCAAATTCTAAGTTCTTTTAACCAAACTATAGTATCTGATCCACCCAATCACACAATAAATTCTCAAAACGTAGAAATAAATCTTATTTATACATGTTTTCATTGTCACATTTGAATCACCACTGTAGGGAATGGCTTGCCTCTTAGTGAGCACAGTATTTTGGAGAAAAACTATTTCTGTCTCTATACTTCTGTAGCCTCAGTTGATTTAATTTACTACTTTTCTACACTTGAGCAACAAATGCAAAAGTCATCCTATGTCAGGTTAGCCAGAAAGGCTATTTTTATTCTTCATTGTTATGTATAAGATGCTTCTCATTATTATACATTGGGGGTGGGCTGTTGTTGGGATTTTAATTTTAAGTCGTGTTCATTTATTATATTTGAGGCTTCAGGCTATGTCAGCAAGTGGTACAATTTTAGAAATTTGAAAAAATTGAAACACCATGTGGTATGAAAATAATATGTTAAAATATAGATTCTCGATATAGAAGTATTGTTTTCCTTATAAAAAGGCTACTGCTAGTAATTATCACGATCAGTAACCACAAATACTTTTATGGAACTTAGTACCTTCTAAAAACTAAGGCACTTTTGTGCAATATCTCCTATAATTCTCACAATAACCTTATGATGTTAGTATTGTTATTGTCCCCATGTTATAAAAGAAACCTACTTTCAGAGATTAAATAAATGGCCCAAAGTGACAGAACCCATAAAAGCATCTCCAGGACCCACTACATCAGTGGCTGGATCTACACCACCATGGTAAGCTGCTTCTCCAAGCAATGACTTCATTCGCTGTCCTGCCCCAGCCAAGATAGTATGTTTGGAGTCCCAAATAAGTATAATCTGACCACAACCTACCACTTTCCAGGTTTATGCTTATTCCTTTTAGCTGCTGCTGTTCAAATCAACTCATAGTTCCTTGTTTGTTTGTTTGTTTGTTTGTTTGAGGCCCGTTGCATGAAGATTTGTGCAATAGGCCTTCCTTCCCCTGGCTGCCAGAACCGGTTTTCCTTCAGCACCTGGGACCCAGGCCTTCGCTCTGGCCACCGCCTTCTGAACTATTGAACTGTGGCGGCAATAATAAAATTAGCCACCCTGATCTGTGTGCTTTGATGAGAATGTGAACTGTGTCCATGAGAGACAGCCGTGGTGGTATGGAGTGACTGGCAATGCTCTGGCCTCTGAACCACTTCTATGTAGAAGATGGCAAGACCTTCCTGGGACGTGCATGAATGATGTGTTAGAATAGCACAGCAATAGGCTGTCCATCTAGGGAGAGGACAGGACACACAAATTCAGGCCACAGAGAGTGGCAGCAATATTATATGTTCAGATTCTGGGCTGAAGATTCCCTTGAATGTCCATGGTTCTTGTCTCATGTTTTTGACCCTTCCCCCAGGCATCCATATTAGAGTTCACTTCTTAATCTAACTATGAGAAACAAAAGGAATATTTTAATGTTAAAAAAGTATCTTGGAAAGCAATGAGACAACTGGGCTGGTAGGAAAATGGGAAAAGGCTGTTCAAAGAGAAATAAATAACTGAAAAGGTGCTCAGCCTCAGTTGTATTTGAAGAAAAACAGATTAAAAAAAGTGGCCTATCACTTCTCACCTATCTAATTGGTAAAATAGTTAAAAAAATTTTAATACTCAGCATGGGTATTTTTGTGAGACAACTAGTATACTCTACTCCTGAGTGTGTATGTGTTGTAGTACCACCCATAGGTAATATTAGTACCTTTTTTGTATTAAAAATTAATTTTTTTCAATTAAAGTTTAGATTCAGTATAATTTTGTTCTAGTTTCAGGTATGCAGCATAGTGGTACTCTCTGTATTTTTATCTCAATCTGAAATAAATTGGCACAACCTTTCAGTGGCCAATTTCCCAATATTTACAAAATTTTAAATGCATACTTTCTTTCACCCAGGGGTTGCAATGCTAGTGATTTTCCCATGGGTGTCCTCTCACAAAGATGCTCAATGTAAAAAAAAGAACATTTAATCAAAAATTGTTTTCAGCGCTTTACATGTAGAAATAATCTATACATTCATTCACACAACTGACTAAATACTAAATACCTAACTAAATCCCTCCTCTAGAAAACAATATTAGAAAAGTTATAGGGAAATCTGAAGGCAGAGGTGGCTTGTGATCAGCTCTCTACTTGGGCGGAGCCAGTGCAATGGGGTGGCCACAGAAAAGTCAAGGGAATGATGCTGGAGGACTAGATGGAGGGCTGTTTAGCTCTCCTGCTTCTTCCCAGAACCTCAGCTTCCAAAGGCTCTCCTCATACTCACGGTGCCTTTGCACAGGTCATTTGTGGACATGCACGGAGTGGTGGAAGCTTGAACCACCCAATGTGCATATTCATAACTGACATAGAAATATGACACTCTAATTCTTGTCTCATTTCTCACACTATAAACAAGTGTCCTTCCGCAGTCTATTTGTGTCACGTTTTCTGCATATTTGTGCTGCTGACATCACTATTTAAAATAGCCTCCCAAGCACCATGATGAAGTGCTTTCTGCTGTTTCCAAGTACAAGAAGGCTGTCATGTGTCCTATAGAGAAAACAAGGTGTATGACATAAGCTTTGTTCAGACATGAGTTACAGTGCTGTGAACTCAATGTTAATGAATGAGCAATATATATTAAACAAGAAGTCTTTGGACAGAAACATACATAAAGCAAGGTTATGTATTGATCAGTTGATCAAAATGTGACCACAGACTGGCAGGAACTTAATCCTATATTTCCAACAGGAGTTATGGTTCCATTGCTTAAGTCAGAGCTCACAGCAACTTTATAGACTATAGCTGCTAAAGCAACAAGTATTGATAGCAGCACAGGAAAGAGCAACTTGCAGGAATATAGAACATCACTGAGCTGAGAGCCAGATGGTCCCTTCCATAGGGTCTTTGTAAGAGCTGAATAGACCTCACCACAGAGGCTTTTCAGCCAGGGGTGGACAGGCAGTTAATTCAGGGGCTTGATGGAGAATGTGTTCAGAATTAAGATCTATTGCACCTGCTAGAGTGGAGATGGTCTAAGACATCAAGAAAGTCTGACTGGGTCCTGGTCCAGCTGGATGCACCTTCCTGAATACCAATACACAGAACCCAGGCCTCTTTCTGATACATCAAGAGCCTTCCTGAGGAAGAACAGGGAGAAACCCAGAAGTCCAACCATCCACCCAAATGAGTTGGAATTCATTAAGGAGAGACTTGGTTAAACGAAGAGAATTCACCTTAAATTTTAAAAAAAGGTACCTCTCAACATTGACTTGACCGGTGTTTCAGTTGTATATTCTTTCCCCCGTCCTACCATCCCATTTACCAAGTGCAGTGGGGGAAGGAGGATTTATTGGAAAATAAGGTGAGTTATACATGGATCCCTATACATTTGAATATATTATAAAAAAATCAGAAATGCTGCCACAATTCTATGAAATGTTTATAGGAGGGAAGGAGCTTATACATGCTAACATAAAAATATGTTTAAAATGTGTATTTAAATGTTTAAAAAGCCAGTTTCAGGACAGTATATATATATATATATATATATATATATATATATATATATATGCACATAAAATAATCTATAAGTTAAAAATATAGCCTTACACACGTTTCTTATAAATGCACACACTATTTCTGGAAATATGCACAAGAAAAATATTTAAAAAATACTTTAGACTATAAGCTTTGCAAAGGCAGGGACTGTATCTATCTTATCCCAACTGTTTGCTGTGCCTAGCATGCTGCCTTGCATGTATTATATAGTTTTTAAATATTTGTGGAATGAGCAAAAGAATTAATAGGCAACAATAAAAATGAGAAGAGAGGAGTGTCATGAGGCTTTTCTTTATATTTTTACATCCTTTGTAGCTGGCACTTGTTAACGTGAGCATCTATTACATTCAGAATAAAAAAAAATAAAATGAAATGTTACTCCCGTTTATTCTTCAAAGGGTGCTAAGCCCCTTTCAATGTCACAATGATATTCTCCATTCTCTCATAACTATTCTATCTCCTCACATCCCTTTTTCTAAGCCACAAAGAAACACAGAGTGGTTTCTCTAGAATCATGTTTGTGCACTGGGACTAAGCTTTGTGGCTCATCTGACCAAAGATGTTTGATGTGACCTAGCTGGTCTACTTTTCTCCCCTGTGAATGTCAACTTGTATGTGCCCGAGACATTGGACATCAGAGTCACCACACAGCTGCAATCATAAGTTGTGTATTTAGGTTTATGAATGTCTACAAGGGGCCTTGAGTAGCAAAAAAAAAAAAAGGCCAGCCATTAAGAATGAGGCTGAGACAGACAGAGAGAAGCTGGGAGCCATCAGAGAGGCACAAGGAATACCCACACTCCTGACATATTCCTATTTTTTTTGTTTTCTTTTTAGGGCCACCTGCATCCCTAGTCTAAAGTTCCCCAAGATACATTTTTTTAAAAATTTTTCTTTATTGGTTAAGGTATTAAATATGTGTCCTTATTCCCTGATTGCCCTCCATGGTGCTCCACTCACTCCCTCAACCCCCTGTTGTCTGTGTCCATTGGTTAGGCTTATATGCATGCATACAAGTCCTGTGGTTGATCTCTTCCCCTTACCTCCACCCTCCCCTACCTTCCCTCTGAGGTTTGACAGTCTGATCGATGCTACTCTGTCTCTGGATCTGTTTTTGTTCATCAGTTTATGTTGTTCATTATATTCCACAAATAAGTGAGATCATGTGATATTTATCTTTTTCTGACTGACTTATTTTGCTTAGCATAATGCTCTCCAGGTCCATCCATGCTGTTGCAAATGATAAGAGTTTTTTTAATAGCAGCGTAGTATTCCATTGTGTAGGTGTACCAGTTTTTTAATCCACTCATCTGCTGATGGGCACTTAGACTGTTTCCAAATCTTAGCTATTGTAAATTGTGATACATTTTCATGTTTATAAAAAATAACCAACTATTTAGCCTAGGATCCCTGGAGCTGTTTTCTATTAAGAGCCACTTTAGAGTTCTGACACCGCATCTCCCCTTGCCTCAGCAATGAAGGCCAAGCATTACTGCTCATATACAAAGTCACATAAAAGACCTTTGAAGACTTGGCCCTCTGCACCCTCTCCTTCCCTCTTTCCCTATACACCCTCGCCACTTCCTGCACTGGACTGGGATACTATTTCATCCTCTTCATTAGGTAAAATCAACTCAATTCAGGACTCATCTCTTTGGAGAAGCTTTGCACCACCAATGCAGCTACCAACAATAATTACAATACCACCACATCTAGGTGAGGACCCCGGTGTGTTTCCCTTTATTAGAGGGGCACTCATCACATTTGCCTTCCACATGTTTCACACTCCTACTAGACTGCAGCTTCCTTGTGGATGGAATCCTTTCTCATATGTGGCTTCATCATCGGTGTTCAATGTGGTTAGTGCATCTGACATTCAATAAATATTTACTGACTTATACTTTTTGTATCCACTCCCCATAGAATCTTAGATTTCCATGTATTAGAAATTCCATTATTTTATTGATGAAGATATCTAAACAAATGCTCAAACAATGAGAAATTAGCCAACCTGATACTTTTATATGCCCGACAGTCCAAACTCAAAAGACACAGGTAGAATTAATTGGTGGATGTAGCGCCCACACATGGCCACAGATAACTAAAAATACACCAAATTGGAGAATGCCAGGAGAAGTAAGCTAACTTGGAATTTGTTTGAAACTATTATTGGACAAGAAAAACAACTCTCAGAATTGCAGGCTTTCAGAGCTTACAGGAAATCCTCTTGAATCCAAAAGAAAAAATGACAAGAAATCTCTCAAATCAAAGTAATTCTTTCCTCCCCATGTTAACCAAATTGTTTCACTTTTATCTTTTTAATATACAGCCTCAGGTAAAGGTGTTTTCTTTTTTTTTTTTTTTACCATTTTTTTTATTGTTCTAAGTATTACAAATAGTAGTACATATGTCTCCTTTTTTTCCCCCATTGATCTCCCCCCGACCTCCCCTACCCCCCAGTACATGCCTTCACCTGCCCGCCCTTCCCCCCTCCCCCCCCCCCCCCCGCCCCAGTGTCTTATATCCATTGGATGTGCTTATATGCATGCGTACAAGTCCTTCGGTTGGTCTCTAGTTTGCCTTTCTGGTTCTAGGGAGAAAGGAATGCAGAGTTATATGAAAAGGTGTGATGGAAGACAGAAAAGCCAATTAGCAGCTGAGCTGGGATTAGAACTCCCTGCTTTCAGCTTCCTTCTTTGATCCAAACTTGTTTCCATCATTTTTAATAGAGAGTTTGCAGCTCCAACTCAGTGTCCTTAGACCCCTGAGCCCACCTAGGATTTAATCGTGCAGGCTTGCCAAGCTCTCACCCCTAGATAGCAGAGGTATGTAAAAGCCAAAAGAAATTTTATTGGAAACCGATCTCTTGGGTAGAAATCAAAATGACATCAGCTACAATAAATAACTGCAGGGTAGTCTTGGAGGAAAGGTTGGCTGCGTCTCAAGCGAGGTCAGCTTCTGGCATCTATGTGAAATAAATACAAGGCAGCTTATCTTTTTGAAAGCAGGGCACTATAAAAACACAATTGCCAGAACAGGAGAAAATTGAAGCTGATTTCCATGGCAACAAAGGAGTTACGTGGATGAAATAGGAGTCCATAAAAATCTACGTATGCTACATTAAAGGGAGAAAAATGGAAAGTAAGCAATAGGGAACTGGCATTCACCAAAAATTCCCTGAGCGGGGAGGCTACCACCAAGACTCCTGGAGTCTGAGCATCAGTAGGGACAACGCTCTCAACAAGGAACCCCAGGTCTGGTTGTTGCACTGTACAAATGCCTCCAAGTGGTTGGTCCCCCGGCACGACTGTGGGGTGGACTCTTCAGTTATCATTTGGATATTTCCTGCAGCAAAACATTTTTTAAATATCTGTATTTATTGTTAAATGAAGATCCAATTCAGAAGTGACAATAGAACTGAAAACAGTGACAAGCTTGAGTTGTGATGCTCTGGCTGAGAGGATGGTTGTCCATCTCAGTAACCCAGTGGTCTGCTTCTCGGTTCTCAGGGCACCTCATAATACCTTGCTCACCCAACTCCTTATCATCCCCCCCTTTGGCAACCACCAGGTTTTTTCCTGTGTCTGTCTGAAGAAAACTTTTATGGACTCATTGACTCTCTCTAAATATTTTTGTCGATTTTTAGAAAAAGAGGAAGGGAAAGGGAGAGGCAGAAACATCAATTTTGAGAGAGAATCAATGATCAGCTGCCTGGGGATGGAGCCCACAACCCCAGCATATGCCCCTCACCAGAATCAAACCCGGAACCCTTTAGTCCATAAGCCGGCGCTCCATCCACTGAGCCAGACCAGCCAGGGCCTCATTGAATCTCTTGGTAAAAGGTTTGGGGTGAGATCACCGACACCTTAAAAATGTTAGACACCTCTCAAAATTGCCACTCTTCTCTATCCTACTACCTTCTCTCAGTTCAGCTTCCCTATTGCCTTCGTGCTCAGGGTCTTTCCCCTCTCAGCTATGTCCATCGCCCGAGTGGATTTATTATCCTAAACCAACCTGAGTCTGGATCCAGCTATAGCCCTTTCTATGGATCCCACTTCCAACCTCCTTAGCATGACACTCAACTTCATATTTAACCTCTGACATGCTCCCCATCTAATGTCATGTTCCCAACACTCACAATCTGCCTTTTCCCATCATTTCATGCTCTCTTGGAACTCCAGACATTTGCAGATACTGCTCTCGTCCTCTGTACCATCTGTCTCTCTGTGGTCCTCCACCCCTCCCTTGCCTGGCTTTCCCTCAAATGGAGTGGAAGTGCCCTCTCTGGGAAGCCTCCACTGACTGCTCCTCTCCCCTTCATGGGCCAGGTGTCCCTGAGAACATGCTCCCTTGATCCTCTGCACATACTGACTACAAATGTGCATTACATGGTACTGCAATCACCTGTTCACTTGCCTCTCTCCCCTGCTAGGCTACGAGCTTGTTGTGATTTGTCTGTCATCATAGCCATGGTGCCTGGCACACAGTACACATTCAATACATATTATGGACTGAAAGGAAGGAAAGATAAATATCCCCTATGAGTTCCTGTTGCATGTCATTCCTAACTTGAAGCTCATCAGCTTTAATAAAATCCTAATTCATTCTTAAATAGTTTAAACATTTAGCAACTTCTCATTTTCACCTTTTAGGTTCTTGTATCACAGCCTTTATACAACATTACTTTGTGTTTCATTATTTAGAATACCCACAACCTCCAAACAAGCTCCTGACAGTTTTTCCTGTTACTCAGTTAACTCAGGAAATAAAATTTATGAAACATAGAATTAAATACTCTGCATGTCCTTTTGATATTTATCCACTACCCGCTGCTGCCTCTTAGATTAGTCTAAATCTACAGAGAAAAATGAGTAGAGGGAGAGAAATGGAAAGACCAACAGCCCAGCCAGGAGCCAGGCGTGGCTCAGTCAGTGGTTGAATGTGGATTTATGAACCAGGAGATCACGGTTTGATTCCCAGTCAGGGCACATGCCTGGGTTGCAGGCTCGATCCCTAGTAGGGGTGTGCAGGAGGCATTACAACATGTGATGAAAAAAAAAATGGAACCCCATGACACTTTCCTATTATCAGGTAGGAAGATGTTGACAGGACCATAACTGCAAGCACTAATGGGTAGAAAGCAACAAACCATCATCATCCTCTATTCCCTGTTTCTCTCTGTGTCACAGCAATGTCCCATTCAAAAACCTGGAATGGCTCTATCTCAGAATCAAGCTGTCATCTCAGTAGGTACTTGAAGAAGCTGTAAAACATGGCCCCAACATACTTCACAGTTCTATTTTCTGTTATCCTTCCTCTGCTATCTAATTAAAACACTTTGTGTAACATCACACCAACGTCTATTTCCTTAGTAATCAATTCTCCTTTACAACCTCCATACAAGCAACTACATAGATTATCATCCACTTTGCATATGCAAATGCTTAATTTATAAAGATAATTAAATTACTTAGAGGGCCCTACTCAACTCAGATTCCACCTTCTTCCAGAAAGGGGTGTTCCTGCTGTCTTCTCACTCCCTCTTGCTCTTATACACAGAAGTGAGATCAACATGAGAAATGGGATCACAGGCTGCCTGCCTTACCTCTGAGCTATTTGCAGTCATATTTTCTCCCTGTTGGACTTGGACTTATGTAGGGTAAAAATGCTGTCTTTCATGTCTGTATTCCTTACACAGGCTAGCACATATTCTTTGGAAACATTTTCTTCTTAGAGAGTGAATAAAGGATCTGTTTACCCAAAAAAAGGAGGTTAATTTTTGCTGTGCTATTGTTGAACTGGCCACTAGACCTTTGTACTTCATGGGAAGAAAGAGTGCCAATTCTGTTTACACTGTAAACTCAAGGTCAAATGCCGTGCTCAATGTGGGAGGCACCCTATAAGGACAAGAAATGAAATGTGGCCACAGAGTGCATATGAAGTCAGGTCATGTTGCTTACATAATCCACCATGCATGCTTAGATCTGCTTTACCTTCCTTGAACCTCACATCACCTCTGGGAGATTGGAAGAAAAGGCATTATAGTTTATAGATTAAGAAATAGAGGCTTAGAAGATTGATATGTTTATAAGGCTTGTAATATCCAAAACAAGAACTCAACTAGGCCTGCCATTATTCCTTTCCTCAACTATATCATTACTAAAGCCTGTGCTAAGAGATGAGGATTATAGCGAACAAGAAAGGCAAGACCCCAGGCTAGGCCAGGTGGCTCAGCTGGTTAGAGCATCATCCCAATTGCAATAGTTGCATGTTTGATCCCAGATCAGGGCACATACAAGAATTAAGCAATGAATGCATAAATAAGTGGAACAACAAATCAATCTCTCTCAAAGCAATAAATTTTTTAAAAAGGCACAATCCCCTTTTTCATGGAATTTAAAGACAGATGAGCAAAAAGGCACAAAGCAAATATTGTGATTAATTCCAGGGCATCATAAGAATGGGAGAATAGGTCACATAGTCCAGACAGGGGAAGGAGAGTCAGGAAGATATGAAACACTTTCCGGGGGAAGAAGAATAAGCTGAGGCCAGAAGGATGAGCAGGAATTGGACACTAGTTGAAGGGGTGAAGATGGCACTACTGGTATTAAAGGCATTTTGACTATTTTTCCCCTCTATCATGTTTATATAAATTAGTAGATTTCCTAAAAATGTAGTCCCTGTTGGAAAAGTTGAACCTTCTTGCTACAAATCTATGGTTAGTGCTGACCATATTTTTGAGCCTCTAAGTTCACCTGTAATATAATTCAAATCCCACTTCCTATTCCTCAGGTGAATCAAATCCAACGACTGACCTTTTATGTACAGAAAAAGTTCAACATGCTAAGCATACAATTTTTATTCTGAAGTGCACTGTGGTATACATAGATCTGGTGCAATGTTTAAATTTAAGCATTAATTTCTATGATTTTGAAGATAATGAAAAATTTTAAAGAAAAAAACAACAGATGTATTTACTGGCATTTTAACACAGTGTGCACGTATTTTCCATTTATTATCTCATTTAATCTCCCAAACAATCCAGTCAAGAAAGTACTATTATCATCCCACTAGTTAACTGGGATTTAGATAACTTGCCCAACAGTATGAGGCAACTAAATGCAGGAACCAAAATTTAAACCTCACTCTGTCTACATTAGTTCCCTATTGCTGCTTTAAAAAAATTACTGAGTACTTAGTGACATAAAACAACACATTTAGTATCTTCCTGTTCTAGAAGTCAGACGTGTAAAATGTGGGTCTCAAAGCTAAAATTCGAGGTGATGCCAGTGCTGCATTCCTTTGTTGACTTTAGCACATAATTCTTTTCTCTCATCTTTTCCCACTTCTAGAGGCAGCCTCCATTCCCTGGCTCACAGCCCCCAGCCAGCAACTGAATCACTTTTATTGTAATATATTCTTCTATGACTCTCCTGCCTCCTTTCACTCGTACAATCATTATTACTTTGGGCCCATGTAGGTAATCCAGTCTCCCCATTACAAGGTCCTTAACTTAATCACATCTTCAGAGTCCCTTTTTGTCATGGGAGGTAACATAACTTCATGCTCCATGCATTCAAATGTGGACATATCAGAGGGAACATTATTTTGCCTACCATCGTTTCCTTTTTCATTTTACTCTAGGGTATGATTCAGGTTGGTGACACAGGGATATGGTTCTAATTAATGATGCTCTGGGCAATAAGTGACTTAATTTAGTCTTCCTGCTCAGCCACCTACCTCTTAATGGCTTCTGGATCTCTGGGAGACCATCCAGGTATCCAGCCCCATAAGTGACATTACTTCCTCTATGCCTTCTCCTTTTACAGCAGTCATATTTACCTGCATATTTGGTACTATTTCATCAGACACTTTTGTAATTCTTTTCCAGCTCAGCCCCCTTATTCCCACTGTCATGACAACCCATGTCCCAGGAGAAATGGCAAAGGTATCAGCAGAAACCCTAAAAGAAGCCAGCTTCCAAATGCCCCAAGTCTAAGGCATTTATTTTGTCTTATGGGACTCCTAGGATGATATATATTAGATCAACCAATTCCAGGAAAATCAGTTCCATTCAGATAAAATTTTAAAAATTATTAATGGAAGGTACACTGCATTCAGAGTCAGTGACCTACATTCCAGTGCCAGAATCAAGTTTTGGCATTCTGCTTCATTAGCTGGACAAGCCACACAGCTGCTCTGGGCTTCAGTATCCTCGGATGTGAAATGAGGTAAATGACCTCTTCCTTTTCTCCTTCCCTCCCTCATCTCTGGAGTGAAGAAAAGACCAAATGACATCATCAACACAAAAGTGCTTTGCAAGCTGTAAAATTCATAGCTAGATGAGTAATCAGTATAACAATTATTGTTGAAAACTGCAAGACACTGTAGCTAATATAAAGATACATAAGGCATAGCTTTTGCTTCTAAAGGAATTTACAATTTGATGGAGATATGTCATGGACACAAATTAGCTTGGTCATGTTAACAAGATTATTTTTAACTTCATCTAAAAGATAACCTCACCATGCTAACCAAAGGAGGATTTGGGACTATGTGTAACTTTGTGGGCTTTTTTTTTTTTTAATCTTTATCATTGAAAGTATTACATATGTCACCATTTTTCCCCCAATGACCCTTCTGGCCTGTTCCTGCCCCCGCCTCAGGCCTTCACCACCTTATTGTCTGTGTCCAAGATTCAACAGTCTGTTCCATGTTTCTATTTGGGATTTTGTGTAACTTTGGAGACATCCTACTTGAACGCCAATAACAATAATAGTTAAGATCGATAGAGAAATTACGTTAGCGGTGAGTTATTTCTCTACTCTTGATACTCGTTTCTTATGATTGGGGCTCAATTAGTATTATCCCTGCACTGTCCCTGCTTTTATTCACTTTGTCTCTGGGGTTGTGGAGAGATCTTTCTGATTGACAAGTTTGGCTAGAGTAGCTAAGAACATTCCGCCTAGCTTTTTCTTTCCCTTCTTGGGGAGCACAAACCCTCCTCTCCTCCTCCATTCACCCTCGTACAGGAGGCTCCTCTGTGAAGGGGGCCTGCTTTGGACAAGCACTACCATGACCAGGGATCAATTCTCAGCTTGCTTATTAGCAACTCCATTAGGTGATCAGACCCAAAGCAACATCTTCCATCCTGGCCTCTATCCTTAAATGAAGTAACATTTTGCTTTCTAGTTTTCCTTTGCTTTTCTCAATCCATTCAAAATTGTGTAGGAAGGTTTTTTCACAATCTCCATAAATAGTTATGTTCTAGAGGCAACACCAATTTTCCATGTAATCACAATAATAGCTCCCCAAACCATGCATTATTAGCCCATGTGATTAAGGAAATTGAAATAGTTTGTGAAACATACCCAAGGTCTCCCAAATAGTAACGTGGCTGAGTTAGGAGTCAAACCCAGGTCTCTCTAAATCTGAAACCTGCACATTTAGACAAACTGGCTGTAGAAAGATCAGTCATGGAGGGAATTCTCTAGTTTCTACTAGGGATAACTTAGACTCCAGCAGAACCAAAGCAATGGCTAGAATTCAGGAAATCTCTCTTCTTTTTTGCCCCCTGACTACTGTGTGACCCCTAGATGTTCATTTCCTTATATGTAAAATAAAAATAATAGTAATGCTGGGACTGCCTAGGGTACCTTGTTATTGTATTGAGCACATGAGAGGGTAGATGCATGGGTCCTCTGAAAACCTGATGCTATGATACCTATAAGGGTGGCCAGGGTTTTCATAATTACTTCTTGAAGATTTGATGACAAATACTGCCTGCAGGCAAGATTTCAGGAACTGACATTGCAATTACAGTTAGTACAAATTCTTGACTATCCTATTGCTACTGTATCACTTTCCTCATAGATCCAGCCCCATCAGCATGCCTTTTTCGCTGTGATCAGAGCAGGGACACTTCAGATGCATGGCCTGAACCACAGTCCTCGAGTCGGGGCTTAGTGACTGACAACTCCACAATCTCAGTGCAGATTTAGACACATATCTCATGTGTGAACTAAAGAGTTCTCCATAACAAAGAGGATTCTGGGGGCTGTCAAAAAGAATTCCTACAGAACAGGCAGAGCATTTTAAAATTCTCTGTACATTCTTTTTATAAAGATTCATAAAGCTACAATCCTCACCTCAGTCATAATAATGAAACCTGAAATTAGGTTCTGACATTGCAAATGGGTTATATGTCAGGACTATTGTTTCTTGAAGTCACAGGAGAATTAAACACTCAATTAATCAGGGAGCAGTAATATCTTACAAAAAAATCTTCATATTAAAGCTAAATAATCTATTGATTTATTTAATTTTATCATCCTTGCTTGAAAAAAACAAGTGGGAAAAAACACTATACCCATGATTAAGACAAATTAATACTTAAACACAGTACAATGACTCAAGGTACATTTTGAATAAGATGCAAATTGGTCTTTAACTTGAACAAGGAAAACTTTGTGAGAAAAAAAATATATATATAGCCAGCATGATGGGTTCCATACCTTGTAACGACTAAACAATTAACATTAGGTCAACTGATTAACTGCCACTTGATATTACCTTATAGTTTCCATGACTTTCCAGTTAGGTACTATATCCAACCAAGTCTTAAACATCAGCCCTAGACAAGATATCAGCTAGGTAGGACGGGAATGATAAACTCCAGGGTAGGATTACATGGGGAGGGTGGGTGTGTTCTTGGGGTGAAGCACACTTCCTCACATCTATGACTTTGGGCTTGATGAGGGGACTTGCCTAACTTGTGGAAAGTGGCCATGTGCCAGTTCCTACTGGAGGCTGTAAGAGGCATCCTGTGATGTTAGCTTGGCTCCAAAACCCTCTGCCCTGAGAACAGCATGCTGGGCAGTGGCTGTTTCTTAGTCTGAGCCCTAACTAAACAAGATATAGACCCTGGCCACAGAATTGGCTGTCATTTGTGGGACCCATTAAAAAATAAAATCAACTAGGGCCCCCTGTTCAAAAATTTAAAAATGTAAGACAGTGACAACAGAACGGGAAATCATATGTGAGACCCTTCTTAGCATAAGACTCCGGTTTCTCATCCATGAAGCCAGCCGGCTTGGCAGAGTACCAGCTGAGCCACAGGTCTCACATAATGTGAACAAGAAATAAATGTCTGCTGTTGCACTAAACTTTTGACGTTGTCACTAAAGTTTTAGAGTTATTTGCTGTAGCAGGTGCTAATACAGCAGACACCAAAACTGAGTAAAGCAATCAGCTGTAAGTGTGTTTGTTATGGCAAATTAGAGAGCCCAGGTCCCATCCAACACCACTGCAGCTACTCAGTTCCTGCCGACTGTTATCCTGTGGGCATGTACCCTGCTAGCATGCACTCCCAGTGCTGTCAATATCCCCGTTTTTCATATTAGGTGGAAATCTACATTTTATGTGAAAGAGCTTCATTTTTAAGCATGGATAAACTTTATTTTTTTAAAGATATTATACAGGGAAAGCAAAATATGTCTGCTGTCTAGATCTTGCTTATCACTCAGTCATGTGATGCCTTTTCTGGCATTGTTTGTTGCAATCAACATGGGGTGTTTCAACACTAGGAGGAGTTAAAATGACCTCTATACTATGCTGCCCCAGTTTATAAGTAGGTTCCTCAAAAGTCAGAGCTTACTCTTCAGGTAGTCAAGTCACAGGATAACAGGAGAAAATCATCATGCAAAACATCATGCAGGTGAACAGACTCATTCCCCGAATAACGAACGTAAGGTAAAAGAGGCCCTCAAGGAGTTTAAGGACGGCTTAGAGAATGTAATAAAAGATGCCCTTCAGATCAGAAAAAAGTCAGAGAACTCACTACTTCAGCAATCAAGATAACTGTCTCACATACATGCACACACACATTGCTTAAAAGGATTCAAACAACTTGGTTTGATTCCTACCTTTATCACCCATGTCAAGATCCCTAACTTTGCTGGGCAACAGTTTTCTCACCAGAAATAATTATGATTTTAATATAACCTAACCTATAGGGCTGAGGATTAATTAAAAGAATGCATGTAAAGTCTTAGCACTGTACTTCCCACATGGTAAGCTTAGCTACAATTTTTATACTAATGGCTGGGATCCCATGTGATTTTACTTATCATTGTATAGCTAACCCTTACAACAGTGCCTATCATATAGTAGATATTTAATACATATTTGTTGAATAAATTACATCAAAGAATTAATTGTGTTCAATAAGTATTTGTGGAGTTCTTAACAGCATTGTGAGAAATGCAGAGATAGCTAGGTCAAAGCTGTGGTAAATATTATTTCATCTACTGAATATAGATTCAAGATATTAAAATATTCCTGATTCTGTTTAATAGAGCCATTTCCTCCTTGATTGCTAACAGACTCCAATTTTATTCAGCAGCCAGGCAGATGGCAATGTGCTCAGCAAAGATGGGCCTTTCCCCCAACCCATTTTGACTAATCTAAAGTTTTACTGTTGATAATCCCATTCCCCTTTGCCAGTCATTGGTTTAGGGCAGGCATGCCAACCAGTTCTGGTTAATGAGATATAGAAAAATTCTAATGAAGAGCTTTGGGAAAATATTTTCTTCCCAGATTTAAGATAAACAAACAAACAAACAAAACCCAGCTATATGGAGGCAATAGACCTGTTTCCTACTTCCCTCCTCAAATGTTGACCTCTGGGGGACTGCTGTTTGCAGCTGCAGTAGTCATCTTGAGTCCATGGGAGGAAAACCAAGAGATTCATAGAAAAAAAAAAAATCTCTAAGCTCAGAACTGTTAAGCATTTGAATTAGGCAATTCTGGAACTCTCTGTTAATGTAGAATTTAGTTAAATAAGATAACATTTTACCATATAATGCCGGCCGGTGTGGGTCAGTGGTTGAGCATCAACCTAAGAACCAAGAGGTCACTGGGGGGCGTGCAGGAGGCAGCTGATCAATGATTCTCTCTCATCATTGATGTTTCTATCTCATTCTCTCCCTCTCCCTTCCTCTCTGCAATCAATAAAGTTTTTTTTAAAGTACTTTACCATATAAGTCCATTTTAGTTGGGTATTCTGTTTTTTGCAAACTCAAAACATCATAATTATACAACAATGTATACCTTGCTAAAGCTCAGATTCTAGAGAATGGAGATTGGTGCAGATAAATTTATCATATAAATTATACAGGGTTAAATGTCTCAGCTAAAATGCTGTGCAAGTTCAGGGGCAGGTAAAATAAATTCCAGTTATTTTGGCTGGTTTGCGGGGGGTATGGGGGGGGGGGAAGGGGAAGAGGCATAGGGCCAAATAAAATAAAAGGATTAAGACTTTGTGCCTGAGATGACTTTTTAAATGAAAACAGAATGATGGGGAAAATGTCAATAGGCAAAGGGGATGCACTCGATGTAGGTAGATAATACAATGGAAGTACAATGTAAAGGGAATAAAATATAAGTCTTATGAAATAAGTTCATGGATGACATAGATGTAATGGATTAATAACAAATACCATAGTATTTTTGTTAAGTAGAGCTGCCCAAAAGGATGATCAACCTTATGGAGTAGAACTAGAGATATTCACACTGAAAAAGCATTGCCTTCCTTCATAGATAAGACAGTTCCTTCTTATTAGAATTAATTATAAGAACATGAGACTCCTACAACTCTAAGGCTGTTTCTAACATTTCATATTGACATATAAGAGGACAGTTGCTGTCTAAAAATATCTCCACACAGAGGACAAATCCAGGAACAAATGGTCCATGGGTCTGATTAGGAATTAAAATTCAGGTAATTACAGGCTTTTATAGTCCTAATTGACACCTCTGAGTGAAAGTGACAGCACAGTAGCCCTGATGGGTTTGGATCTCCTCTACTGACTCTTAAGCTTAACCTGTAATAGTGGAAGGGCTTGAAATCAATGTAATAAACAAGTAACTAACTCCACACCAGTTATAAATGGGAGAGATTAAATGTTATTGGTCCCTATTGGGATTACGGCACAGTGGGTATGATATTGTGCTTGGGTTCAATTGCCCCAGATTTCAAATCCTGAGTCTATCTCCTACAAGCCATATAACTTGTGATAAGTAACATAACCTCTTTCTGTTAGTTTATTCACTGGAAAAGTGGAGATCATGCTGGCCTTAGTTTTCTTGAGTGACGTGAATAATGTCATTATATGTGCATAAAAGGATTAAGTACAGTGATTGACTTCTAGTAAACACTCTGTGGTCCTTGTGGAAACACTGGGAGAAAAGTAGGATCTGGATTCATGAAGCTATCAGAATTAATGTACCCACAGAACCAACTCAAAATGGTCCTATCCTATTTAAGGAGATACTGAGTTGTTTTTCAGAGACAGCAGACCAAAACTGCAAGCTGTGCAGCCAAACTATGTGCAGAGGAGGAAACTTCAACTGCCAGCCACACCCAGAATCAAAGCTTCCCGCCAACCCCCCACAGAACCAAAGGACTAGGACATAGCAGGGATGCAACACGGGAACCCGTCCAGAAGCCCAGAGTCCACTGTCCAGGAAGATCCGGTGTTGACTCCCCTTTACCATAAATGGCCAAATTCCAAGGTCCTCCAATTAAAACTCATCCCTCTAGCACTTCCACATACCTGCTTCCCTAACCCCTTAAAAACCCTTAACCTGGTCCATGAGCACATGATGGACTTGAGGTACCATTAGGTCTCCTGTCTTCATAGTTCACACCTTTTAAAAAGTATATAATATTATTGCTTTTACAGAGAGGAAGGGAGAGGGATAGAGAGTTAGAAACATCAATGAGAGAGAAACAACAATCAGCTGCCTCCTGCATGCCCCCCTACTGGAGATCGAGCCCACAATCAAGGCACATGTCCTTGACCAGAATCAAACCTGGGACCCTTCAGTCCACAAGCCTATACTCTATCCACTGAGCCAAACCAGTGAGGGCTCGGTTGGCACCTTCTTGATTAATAAACCTTTTCTTACTCCAAACCCTGATGTTTCTGGTTTTGGTCTTTTAAAGTATAGGGCAAACAAACTTAGGTTTGATAATACTAAGTTTTATTTAAAACTGAGGGGGAAAATGACATCTATTGGAACCTAGAAGACACAAAGTAATCATGTATTTCCCAGGTAAAAATGATAAATCTTTAGCATTGAGAAGGGATAACAGTACACAAACCCAGAAGGATTTTTTAAAAATTTGCTGTTGCCCTGGCCGGTTTGGCTCAGTGGATGGAGCATCGGCCTGCAGACTAAAGGGTTCTGGGTTCGATTCCGGTCAGGGGCACATGCCTGGGTTGCAGGCTTGATCCCCAGTGGGGGGCATGCAGGAGGCAGCCGACCGGTGATTCTCTCTCATCATTGATGTTTCTATCTCTCTCTTCGTCTCTGAATAAATAAAAATATTTAAGAAAAAACAATTTGCTGTTGAAGGCTTAATGATAATGCAGAAGAAGAAAGGAGCAAAAAGAGGAGGAGGAGGACAGCTGGTGTTTCTTGAGCACGTGTGGGTCAGGCTCAGTGATAAACAATTTATGTGTGAAGCATATAACAACCACCCTCTGGGGTAAGCGCGATGTCTGCCCACATTATACAAATGAAGGCAAATTGGGCTTAGAAAGAAAGCCACCCTCACCCCTCTTCCTGAATCAACTATGATTCACAACCCACCACGCTGCCACTCCCCCAGTACGTGAGCAGAGATGGAATAAAACCTGCATTCTTGGTCACCAGCTCCCAGACGGTGTCCCTTCCAGCCATAACACCCTGGGGTTCTGTGCACTTTAAAAGATTTCTCTCCACCACCACTGCAGCTTCAGGTGTCAGATATTTTTTAATCTCCACAGAAACAGACTGAAAGGAAAATCCAATATAATAAAAGCCTAATATGCAAATCAACCAAACGGTGGACCGATAGGTCAGTGGGGGGCGGGGTTGGTGAGCGGGTGGCACCAGGCTAGCCAAGGTGGGTGCCAGCTGGCAAAAGGAGGAGACGGTGATGGGGGAAGGGGAAAACAGCAGCTACCAGCAGTGGCAGTGGGGGCAATGGGAGGCGAGGCCGGCTGCTTGCCTGCTGGCGGCTCATCCCTTGATCGATTGGCCCGCGGGTTGCCTCCTGCAGAGGGAGGCCAGACTGCAGCTTAGGCACGCTCCCTCCCCAGGACATCCCCCAAGGCTCCCAGTCTGCGAGAGGGTGCAGGCCGGGCTAAGAAACACCCCCCCCCCCCCGCCTCCCGCCACAACAAGTGCACAAATTTTCATGCACCAGGCCTCTAGTATAGATATAAACACATTTTCCTTTTCACATTTAGTCACTCGTGTTCTGCCTACAAACTGTATCTCTCCATTGTTTTAAGAAGGAACTTAATCAAACCTCCCAACACAGGGAAAGCACAACGCTGATGTGTACTGAGAACATCTGTAAACTGAGGTCTCCCTGCTGGTGGTTAAATTGCCATTTAGAAACCATTCAGCACCAGGCACCCCAAGGGGAAAAAGGGAACAGGATGTGGAAGACATAGGTCCTTTTCCCCTTCCTGTGAAAATAATCTCTTGTGCTGCATCTGTGAATATGATTATTTAGTTAGGCAACAGAAAGGACACATTCATTTAAAGGGATAATAGATTTGGGGTGTACTTTAGAATTAGTTTACTTTATACATATATTAAAACTGATGTTAAAATAGGCTTTAGAATTCAATGTGGGTTTGAACCCTAGCTCTGTTTATTCAACTGGCTGTGTGGCTTTGGGCACAACTTTAAAATGAGGAGAGTCCCAGGACCCAGGTCCCAGGGTGGGTGTGTGGGGATTAAATGAGATAACACAGGTCAAGTGCCCACTAGACAGTAAGGACTTAATAAATATTCCCTGCTTAGGAAGGTGAATTAATGAATCAAGGTTCCTTAAACCAATGTACACTTAGAGCTCAAGGATAAAGAGGAAACGTACATGAGGAGTTCCCGCAGCAAGAGTGCCAGTATTCACAACTGCGTGACTTTCACACAACAAAGTCTGCCCTTCTGGAGATGCACAAGGAGAAGGAGGTGGAGGCAGGGACCCAGGACAAGGATATTTTGGGGAGGAGCATGGATAATGAGATCTGCACAGGGTAAGAAAGAAAGAAAGAGGGGCCCACCGGGGGAGCCACACAGAGCTTCCCAAACTTCTCACAATGTGGCACACAAAGAAGTGTCATCTGCTGCATCAGGAGAAAAATATAGTCGATTAAGCCTAGGAAATGGCTAGCAGAGGGAATGGGATGCTCTGGGTGGTGAGGTGAGAAAACCCCTCTCAAGAATGACATTTGAGATGTGACTTCACTGATTACCAGCCATCCGTGGAAAGGTTTGTGAGAAGAGCATTTCAGACAGAGGGGACGGCAAGCACAAAGACCCAGAGGCAGGATGAAGCTTGTCTATTTCCTCAGGACGAAAAGAAGGCAGCCAGGCTGGAGACCAGTAAGTGAGAGGCATGTGTCCTATCCTGAGAGGCGGTCTGGAGGTGGGGAGTGCTCAACTAAATGTAGGGTGTGGAAGGAGTTTTAGTCTAAATTCGTTGGAATGGTACAATGACACAATGGGGTTAATGTTTCAAATGTATTGACTGGAGAATAGATTCCATGCAATCTCCAGGAGTGAGAAGCGGGGTAGAATGAGAGATGGCAGTTTCAGACACTATTACAGTGTTTCTCGTGAAAGATAATAGAAGGCTATCCGATTAGGGGTTCCCCCTTAGATTAGTTGTCTCTTTGATCAAAGGGATTTTTCAGCAGCTGGAAGAGCTACGTGCTCAGGGAAGTGATGCTATTTGCCCAAGGTAATAACCCACATGTGCACACACACACACACACACACACACACACACACACACTGTTGCTTTTCTTTCTCTGCAGTTTGTCATTTTTTTTTCCTCCCACAGAATCATGCATGTGATTTCTCCTGAGACAGTCATCACACGTAAATATACAACAGCAACAACAAGCTACATTACATATACTTCCCATGCCATCCCACAAAATATTAAAAAGATGTGCACCTAAAGGTCTAGGTTTAATAGTATTAATAATTTTAGTACTTCACAAAGGACATTCCTAAGTGAAACTGACCTTTATCTTTAAAAATGCATGCTCCTATGTACTGGTGGGGAACATCGTGACTCTGAATATAGTTGAGATTTGTACTAAAGCAACACAAAATTTTCCACCACTGGTTTTGCACCATCAGGCAAACCTCAACACAGTGGAAAAGGAAAGAGAGGGCCCTGGTGTTACGATGAACCACACTTGGAGAACTGGGCTCCACAGATGCGGGACTTACTAGGGCAAAGCTGCCCTTCAGAATGGAGAGGGGCCCATGCAGATGAAGGGATTTTGACAGATTTTCAAGGACCAAGATACACAGAAGAATAAATACGTGCGAAAGAAGGAGATAGTCTTCCTTAACTCCCCTACTCAGAGAGCCGAGACCCTCAAATACCCCACTTTACGAAGGCCTAAAAGCTAATGCCGATTTCTCCTTCCCCAAGAGACATATTTTCAAACAATGGAGCTGAGTAATCACCTGCACTGCAACCACCTCTTAACAACCTGGCGGGGCATCGTCCTCCTTAAGCCTCACAGCAAGCCTCCGCTGCAAGGGAAGACATCACAGACAGGTTCATTAACTGGTGGGAAGCCACGTGGTGGGACCTGGATTTATTCCCGGCCATTCCGACTCCAGGGTCTTCTTTATCAAAGGCTGGAGCCATCCTTACAGACATAATTCTCTGGCTGATTTGCCACTGGAATCTGGAGATAATCCCTTCCAATGGGAGAAATCAATCTGCTTTGGACCATGGCAGGGAAATAATGACCTGGCCTGTGTTTTTGTTTGTTTGTTTTAATAGCTTCAGAGAAAGAGAAAGTCCCTGCATTAGCATAAGAATGAAGTCCTTGGTAATTACATACTCAAAGATTTTATGCCCAAGCCTTTCTATGAGTATTGATGTTACTCATTTCCCATGAGAAAATTAAGGCAACCGGAGGACTGGGGAACAGCAGAGCGTCTATCTCAACCAGATCCAGCGCCGAAACAAGGTAGCAAACCCTCTCCACAAATGTGCACTCAAAACCTGCCATGCAGATAGCACCTCTCTGTCTGATGATACCTATGGCCTGGGCTGCTCTGCACAGCACTGCCTCCTTTCTTCCCTGCATTGCTCAGCATTGCCCTCTGTGGTCCCTCCTTGGACAGCCAGGAGACCCTGTGCATCGGGAAGGCTGTGACATTTCCTAGTCCCAGAGTCAGGTCTACTGGCCTGACTTTTGCTACATCTATATGGCTCCAATAGATATTTCTCTGCCTCTGTTTCCAGGAATATGTTCTCTGAAGTTGTCAACAAATAAAAAAGGGGCTGAATTGGAGCTGACCCTTCCTCCGGCCCTATTAAGATCCCTCATTCTTAACACACAGAAGAAAATGAGGCCCAGGTTACCTTCCACACGCACACTGAGACAGCGCCATTATCATTGCCGCACACCTGTTCTCATGCAGTAGCAATGCTATATGACCCCGATTTTGTGAGAATTCACAAGCATATAACTACACACACACACATTGAACTGTAAGAACCGGGAAGGAAATGCACTAAAATGTTCCCAGAGGTTCACTGGGTGGTGGGGAAGAAAGCATTTCTAATTTTCACTTTTATACTTTCCTGTTTTCCCTTTATCTTCTACAACGAACATATGACTCTTACAATCACCAAAAACAAAGCATTAAATATGACTTCCCCAAATCACAACGGACTAGCAGTCAGAAGAGCTAGACCTCCGTCCCCACCTGTTTCTTGCAGCAAACCACTTCACTGAGACTCAGATTCACCAAAGGTAAAATGGGAGTGCTGATCTTAGCAGCCAGGAAAGACTTGGTGAAAGAATTAGAAGAATAATGAACATCAAAGTACTTGTTAAACTATAAACAAACTTGTGACAGCACTGTTGTTATGTAACAGCAAGGCTTATTAATTGGGAGCAAGAAGAGTTGTGGAAGCTCATCTCACTGAACCTCGCAGAGGGCTGAGCAACAAAAGAGGATGTGAATTCAGACTTTTAACATGCTACCATTTCCGCTGAAATATTACATAACCCTTTCATTACCGTAAGATGCTTATTATCAGAAAGGTGTCCCCAGAGATATTAATGGGTTTGACTATTATTAAGGGGCAGGGTGGAGGGAATGTAATGTAGTTGATTAAAATATCCTATTTTTTCCCCAGATATAAAAAATATCAAGACAGAGAATTAAGTTACAGAGGTTAGATGCCCCCAAAGGGAAAAGGTAGACTCTAAAAATCCTTTGTTAGGTATATTTTAGTTTTGATTAGTAATGTACGTTTTCGGCCTCTTTGTGTGCAGGATTTTTAGGAAGAGTCAAGAAGGCTGAAAGAAGCCAAGCACAGAAACTTTGGGTGGGAAGGGTAAAGGGGACAGTCAAATATTTTAAAACGTGTGAACCATCTTTTTCCATTACCCCAAACTCCATTAAGGATTTGGTATTTTTTCCTAAGAACAAGAATAGAATAACACAGAAGGGATTTTAAGCAGGGGAAATGAAAAGATCAAATTTAAGTTTTAAGCGAGAAATAACAGAGTTAAGAGTGGCTTTCGTAAGAGCTGAAGGTTATGTTAAGAGAAATATGGGTGACCAGAACAAGGAAGGTGATAACAGTCCTCCATTTCATGCTTAACTAATTACAGTGGGAGGGTCCAACGTGCTTCCAAGAGCTGAGGGCTAAAGGGCACATGACTGCTACCCTGGTGAGAGGCTGAGAACCCAGGTCCCATCAGAAACAGTTGCACAAATGGAGGTATTTCCTAAGAAAGACAACGCCCGGGAAACATAACCATTTATTTCTAGCATTTGAAGGACTGTCCCGACATCTGTTTATCTCAGAAGGCACGTGCTCTGCCCAGAAATACAATGTGTGCATTTTGTTGCTCCTCGCTAGGAGCTTGACCTTCAAGGATAGAAGCCTCAGCATAACACCCTCCAGGAAAAAACTTAATTTGGAAATAGATAGAACGCTCTAATTTAAATTGAAAACATACTTCTGAGGTATCTTTGGGTATCTCATATAAGTAAAATTATACAAAATGTGTCTTTTTAAAAAGTCTAGCTTATTCCAATTAGGATAATATTTTCAAGTTTTACTCATGTCATAGCCTGTATCAGAATTCCTTACCTTTATAAGACTGAATGATAAGATCCACTGTGTGTATATAGCATATTCTGTTTATCCATTAACCTGCTAATGAATTTGTGGCTGTTACCGCGTTTTGGCTGTTGTGCATAATATTACTATGAACATTCGGTACAAATATCTGTTTCATTTCCTGCTTTTAATTCTTTTGGGTCTAAACCTAAAAGTGGAATTACTGGATTAAAGGGTCATTTTACATTTAATTTTTGAGGAACCACCATACTGCTTTCCGCAGCAGCTGTACTACTTTACATTCTTACCAGCAGTGCCCAAGAGTTCTATCTTCTCTAAATTTTCTCCAACACATTATTGTCTGTTGCTTCTTAAATAATAGTCATTCTAATGGGTGTAAAGTGTAAGGGTATCAGTTGTTGCTAGATATGTTTTCAGAAGTCACAGCACAGGCGTAATTTTATTGCATATGAAATTTTGACAGGTATGATATGTTTGGAATGTACATCCAAGGCAACTGTGATTTTCCAAGTCCCTTTAAAGTCTTCATTCTTTTGGGATGTTCTGAACACTATGGACTATCAAAAGTTCTGCAAATAATGACAGTTTTACTTCTTCCTTTCCCATTCAGATGCTCATTGATTACACCAATCTGTTACAAATTATCATTTAACCATGCACTCTTTTTTTAGAGTAAATCTGTTGGGAATACGCATTCTTTAAGGTGCTTTCCTAATTAACGTGTCTGTTACTCTAAACAATCTATATCATGGGGACATGCTCCAGTGCTTTCCATGGAATACCTAGCCTCTGCCAGGGCCAGCACGTAGATGGCTTTTACCAGTTAGGATTTGGGTTCCAAGTTGTCTAACCCTAGTTAGAAAGTTCACTTGTTTTTTTTTTAAAAAAAGAGTGAAACAGCTTTAGGAATCTCTTCAGACAAAGAAACAAATTCAAGAGCCATATCTTCAGATGCAGCCGTATTTCCTTTGGTAAGCGGTGGACACAGGATTCCTCTGTGTCTCCCTGGTAACAGGTTGAGGGCCCCAGAGGTAACTCTCAAGAACTTGGGCCTGAGGTTTGAGGGGGCGGGAGCAGCATGACAGTTTCAGCTTTAGTATTTCATTAGCGTTGGCGTGAGCGCCATTGCACTTCAGAGCAAAATATGAGCCCAACTGTGAAATGTACATCACTGGAAAAAATCAGAGTCCCCCTGTGGGGTGTTAATGTGCATTAGCAGAGAAAAGTGAGGTCAATTTGCCTGCAGAGAATCTACTTCTTTTTCTTTTTCCTGTGGATTTGTCAGGTGCAAGAGGGAAAACATTGCCCCTGCATAGCTTTTAGGTCAAGAAAAGGAAAGCATGTGTTCTTTTTGCATCTCTTGACTTTTGTATTTTTCCAATAATTTAAACTGATGTTTAAAAAGCGGAGAAATGTAGACTTATAGATTCTTTGATTCTCAGATTTATAAGGTCCTTAACTGGCAGTAGGCCAAGATCTAAGAAATTATTTTTATTCATCATTCATACAAAACAGGCTTTTCAATATCATCCAATTCAAGAACCTCTTCTGTCATGTCTTCTGAATTCAAACTAAACCCATATTTGCTGCCAACGAATATCAGTTCTAGGGAACTCTTTTGCTATGTTTTCCAAATATTTAACTTTGATTAATTTAATTTCTGCACAGTGGACAGCTGGGAGATAGTCAAAATGTGTATTAAAAGCTGAGAAAGGAGTTCTGAGATTTATAATTGATACAGAATGTCACCTGCAAGTAATTATGAATTAAGCTACAACTCGAAATTATTACCATATTAACTTTTCTCTTCTGAAGTGTGCTTTCATTTTATCCAAAGAATTCCTACAAGATTAGTGGGGTATTAAATATTAGTATCTCTATTTCGCAAAAGATGTACTAAGAACTCATTAAATTTCACTGGCCATGGTTACAGATTCAGAGGGACAGGCGAATAGTACGTGTAGGGAATGATGGGCCAGCATGTCTCTCAACAGCTTTTCTGAATTAGATTTGACTAAGTGTATGGCATGTGCTAAGTGCTTCAGATAATCTCCACGTCCCATTCAGGCTTCACATCAGCTCCATAAAGGAGGCATTATTACTCCTACTTTACAAATGCAGCAAAAGAGTCTCAGGGAATTTTGAGCCACAATTACAGAATTAGTCACTGTCAGAGGACAGTTTCTGCCCCACTCAGAAGTCTGTAATTTTAATGTCTGACTCAGTGTCTCACTTGGAGAGACAGTTGCTCTTTCAGTGAGGTTTTCCCTCTTTTCATGTACTGAGCTACGACCACGAGCCCAGATCCACTGTGGAGATTGTGGAGAAACAGACAAAGGTAGGAAAGAGCTTGCAGGGCATGGAAAGGTCAGCCAATGACAATGACTTAAACACAGAAAGGGGACTTGACTTTGTGTGGTGAACACACAATACACAGATGATGTATTCTAGAATTGTACACTTGAAACCTATATAGTTTTATTAACCAACATCACCCCAATAAAAGCCAATAAAACTTAAAAAATAATGACTTAAACAAGTACAGATTTATTTTCTGTAATATTTTATTTCCACAAGCATGTAATGTTTTAAGTAGAGAAAGCAATGGCTCCTACCACTTTTTGTTAAGCCCAATAGTACACCTGTATTTCACTTCTGGCTGCCTCTAGCCACTCTTTCAACAGTATTAATCTACAAATACAACATGTTTTAACCAACACATGGAGTTTGCTTATACTTACAATTCATTGAACTAGAAAATCCTCATGAATGCATAATTCATCGATTAACAATTGAATGCCTTCTACCCAAGGCATTGACCAGATGCTGAGTATATAGTACAATGTCAAGGCTTTCACCACACCAGACTCACTTCTGTTGGCCTGTGTCCCCAGCAACTCACAAGAGCCAGGCTTACAGAAAACCACAAAATTATTCATACCTGTTGCACTGCTAAGGTGTGTTCTCAACTACAAAATCTGCATAATAAGAGAAATGGAAGGGGAAAAGCAATAGCAATGCTCCCAGAAAGTTCCAGGGAGCAGAAGGTAGGCAGACCCAGAAAGTCAGTTCACTCTACTATGGAAGGCATAGTTTAACTAGTAATAAATGGTTAAAAGTTCTTTATCCATCCCAAGACCTACAACGAAATGGAACACTGTGTTTATCATATACTGTAAGCCACATTAAAAAGAAGAAAAATATATACTACACTAATTACACAATTTCTACCATGCATGAGATCAACAATCTATAGCCATTGCTAGTCACTGTGGGATCTTGAACCAGTCTTCCCCCCATGCAGAGAGCTAAAAAATAAGGAAGTCAAAATAATACTCTTAAGGTCCCATCTACCTCTGAAGGGCCAGCAATAATGGGCCATGACTTATCAAATGCTTCCTGTCTTGAAATGCTTACTAGGAAGCATCTTATTTTCTCATCTACCTTATCAGGTGGCTACTATTGTAATAGACTCCATATATAATAAGAAATTGAATTTCAGCAAAGTTAAATAAATTTTCAAGACTATACTTGCTAATAAATAGCAGAGTCCCCATTCAAACCAGAGTCTTTCTTAACAGCTAAGTTTGGGAGCCTAAAATCTTGGTGTAAATTGTGAGATCCTCCCTCCCCCCAACTGGTGGGCAGAGTTATGACGTTACCAGCTTCTGCTGCTGGGATATTGAACCACCAATCAGCGCGTGCTGAGTGCCCTGGGGCCCACCCCTTCCTGTTCCACCCTGGGCCCAACCCCTTCCAGTTCCTTCCCTTAAAAGGACTCTCCACCCAAGCAGGTGTTACTGTCTTTCCCTTCCTTCTGCAGGGAGCAGTCCCGTTGGACCCCTTCTTCTCCTCCCCCCTTTCCTGGTTTCTCTACCTCCTCCATAAGGACTCTCGCTTGTTGCTGGAGAATAAACTTCTCTTTTAATGTATCTTGGTTTCTGATGCCCGTTTCCTGCACCTCAAACCTTACATAAATTACTTGATCACATAAGATAAAAAGTTAAAGAGTAGAGTTAAATAGATAAATAGTAGACATTTCTGTATCTATAAAGTAGGGATAATAACTACCATAAAACTTTTAGTACTGCACCTAGTACAATAGCAATTATTCTATAAAGTGTTGCTATAAAACATAATCATAGATGTGGCTAGGGCCCTTCATCTTATAACCAAAGCATGTGAAAGGGAGGAAAAGAAAAATGAAACAAAAATTCTGTTGCCATCTGAGTTCTAATAACAATATCTCTTTGACCTTTTCTTGTTTCCATGCAACCACCCAGCTCCATGGTGAGCTAGAGCGCTAGTTTGCAGTCAGAGACCTTGGGCTTTAGCACAGTGCAGACAAGAGGTTGGGCACAGGTGTCAGGATATTAGAGTTCAACATTCAGATCATACCACTTATTATTTGTAACCTTGAGCAAGTTGTTGAAAGTCTCTAAAACTAAAACTTAGACTGAGAAGAATAGGTTTTAAAAAATAACCCACATAAGGAATTCAGCACAGTGCCAAGAATACAGTTAAGTAACCCATGGACACTGGGCTTGAATTGCAGCTATATGCCAGGTGTATGAGTTTGGGAAGGTTACCTACCTTTTCTGTGCCAAGTTACCTTGCAAGTCTAATGTTCATAATTATGAGGGTTGGGTACTACATGGGTTCTTGTGAGGATTAAATCAAATAATACTTGGAGAGCAAATGCTTAAAACAATGCTCAGCACTGAATAAAAGTTAGCTACTTTTTAAATTTTCATAGTCTCTACTATTACGATCTTGGTCAAGCTTTACCAAGTCACTTCTTTCTCTCTCTCTGGAACTCAATTTCTACTTGTAAAATAGGAAGGTGTGGGTGTTTTGTTCACCAACTCTTTGGTGAGTGAGGGAGTCTGCCGTTGAGTTCTGGGATGGCCACGCACACAACTGTCATTGGACAGACAAGATCAACAGCAGTTTATTAGTCACAAACACTCACAGCCCAGAGGAGAAGGACACCAACCATGCAAGGTCACACCAGGGTTGCACTCAGGAGAGAGTGAACCTACAGGGGCTGTGAAAGGCAGACAATGTAGTAACAGGAGGTTTAGGTTCCCTTTGGTTCCTATGGGAGAATATGATTGGTTTGTCTGATTTATGTCACAGGCTGGCAGGGAGGTTGAGGACCAGATGGAATGCAGCTGGGCTGGCTGACAGGGAAACTAGAAGGGTGGGGAGATTCCTACACTGGTGGGGGAACATTATCTGGTGAGAACAGGGTACCTCACAGTTAGGTCTGGAGCCCTATGAGGTTCAAAGTTTTCAAGGTAGCACACGGAATTTGAGGCCTAACAATACTCTTATGTCTTATCTCTAAGGATTACCCAGATGCAGCACCCTTCAATTCCTGTGTGTGTGTTTTGTGTTTTTTTTCTTTTTTCTTTTTTGGCATTCACACCTCCATTTGCATCTCTCCCACTTTCCTGTGCCTTTGCCCTTTGGGTTCACAGAAACACCCCTGGAGGCACTCTGTGTTTACAACCATTTTGTTTAAGAAAAGTAGAAAGCTTTCTCTGGTTAGGGGAAATGAGCACATTTTGTAGAATCCTTGGGCTTATTGTCAATCCCCAGTGACTACACTAATAACTTGAAAGGCCCCTCAGGCCACTGTTTCTCAATTATAGTGCCATCATTCCTCACCCCCAGCTACCTCCTTTGCTTCTTCAAAATAGGAAATAGGTTTTATTTGCTTACTTTTGAGAAGTGAGTTTCTGGTGAATCTGTTTAAGACTGAGTCACCAGTGCCCCATTCTTGCCAACATCAAGTTAGAATATATTCTGTCAAAGCAAGGTATGGGTGTAGGGGAAGATTGAAAATACCTGGTGCATTTACATTGCCTAGAGCTATGTTTGGAAGCAGAAAATTCCCTGTTGATTATTCCCATTACTATCATGTAACTATCTTGGAAAAGCCGAAAAAGTATCATGGAATAGGCTAGCATCTCATCTTTCCTCATTCTCTTTTAACTGCAAGCAAAACAAGTGAAGGTCATGTGGTCATGTGGTACTCCTCTTCCTGGTCATGTTAGCACCCTCTCCATCTCAGAGCAGTGTGCCCTCCTGAAGGTAATCTGATATGACCCTCATCATATGAGGAAACAGGTCCAAGGAAAGATAAGAATGGTGTCCCTGGAGATCATCAAAAGCAGCTAATATTCAGAGTGCTTACAGAATACCACACTGTGAGCCAAATATTTAAAATCATTTTCATATGTGATCATGAACCACTGTGATACCAGAAAGTGTTACCATTGTAATTAGCTAGTTATTAATATTAGTAATAGAAAGAGAGCAAAGGAAAGGACAGACATTATAAGCATGGCAATCTGGGCAGCTTCACTAGGAAGCTGCAACTTAACACTCCCCAGGAATCCACCGGTCCATTCCCTGTGGATCACTGTGGGAAGGGGCTGAACAAAGGGGAAGATGAGCATATGCACAGTAAAGTCAGGGTGATACAGGGAAAATACTTGCCTGTCAGTCTAATCTGCAAACTCACAAAATCGTAAAGGTTAAAATCTGCAAAAAAAACTATCTCCTTTTCCTCTGTCTTTGCTCCTTCTTCCTGTCCTTGCCCGTGTTCTCTCAATAGCCGCATAGGCCATTTGGACCCCACCCACAATGAACTACAACTGGGAGCACAGCTAAGCTAGCCTGATGCTGGACTAGACTGTGCAACCATTCCTTAGAAAGTCTGGGCGAGGGCTTTAATCCTAGCCCTGCTGAAGGCAGCTGGACTTTTTCCTTGTCGGGATGGAGGGAGATAGGACCTTGGAAACGCAGGAGTTTAATTTCACACAAATAAATATCACCCATTCTCCCATGTGAGTCTCAGAAAATTCCTTTTCTCATGACATCACAAGAAGCCCACTTCTACTGGTAACTGGTGGAGACATGGAGAACACCCTACCGATAACAATGGGAGCTATTATTTCCATTTAGCTGAAGATAAAACTATATAGCACAGAGAGTGTCAAGTACAGGCCTAAGGATCCACAATGGCCAAACAATGGGTCAAAGGGGTCAACGTCTTTGACCTCTCAAAACACTTTATTCCACCTCTCTTCAAGCAGCCAATACTGAGTTCATCTTTGAGTCCTTTGCAGAACTATTGATGTAGCAGGTCCAAGCAGAAGCTTGTTGTTGTATCTTGAATTGTGTCCCCCCAAATGTAACGTGGAAATTCTAAACCCTGGTACCTGTGAATATGACCTTATTTTGAAATAAGCTCCTTCCTTACAGGTGTAATTAAGATGTAAGTGAAGATGAGGTCACACTAAAGTATGGTGTTCTTACCAGAGAAAAGACACAATGACAGATACCCATGGAAGAAAATACCTTGGGAAAAGACACAGAAAAACTGAGGAAATATGGCTCTGTGAGGATGGAAGCAGCAACTGAAGTTATGTAGCTACAAGTCAAGGAATGCCAAGGATTGGCAGTAATAACCAGAAGCTAGGAGAGTGAACAATATTTTGGATTCCCAGCCTCCTTTACTGTGAGAGTATACATTTCTGCTCTTTTGAGCCACTCAGTTTTTACAGCAGCCCCAGGAAATGAATACACTTGTTGTTGATGTGTTTAAAGCCTCTTAGGTGCTGTTAATGCCGGTTTGGAGAATGCCATTCCCTTCTTGTCCCCTCTGAGCATTATCCCATGCCATTCTCCTTTCTCCTGTGGCTTAGCAAGTCCTTGCCATCCAGTCCTCAGCTGGAGATCATTTCTCCTAGGAAGCCTTCCCTACCATCCAGGAGTTGCTTAGAGAGAAGGATCTATTCTCTAACCTATCATAGAGGCGAGGACAGCAGAAAGACTGCCAAACCAGAAACACAAAGTCTTAAAGTGCAGCTCCTTTAACAGGAAGAAAACATATCATATAACTTCTTTAAAAAATCCAAATTTTATTCAAACTGTTTTTGACAATTATTCTTCCATTTTTAAATAGATGGGGCATTCTTGTGACCTCTCAGAAGCCCTTAGTTTATCAAAACATACCTGTGGTTTCTCATGCCTACTTCTCTAGTTGCCTATCTCCTCTCTTTGACTGCTAGCTCCTATAGGGCTGGACCAATTTTTCTCATTCTCTGCTGTCCAAATGCTGTGCACACCAGTACTTAATTTGAGGACAAATCATGTGAATTAATGAAAGACTAAGAAATGAAGATTCTGTGTGGCAATCATGAGAGGAATTGTGATTCCAACGCTTCAAAAAGGAGATAATTTATTTCTACGAAAGTGAATATTGATAAATAGTCACTAGAAATAACTTCACAAAGATCAATATCTTAGGATTAGGTTTTTAGGCCCCAACAGATAGCTAAACTTAGCCAGAAACCCAGACACTGAAGCTCTGTTCCCTATTCCCATCATACCTTTTGGGCCTGAATGACCTTATTTAGCCTGCAGAAGCCTCCTGAGGTGGCTTGATATCAGGGCCACTAGATGATACTTTATATTTGCAACATGTACCTTTTGAGTCCTCTGATTCTATTAACAAAGCTGCAGACTGGCCTGGAAACACCAAGGGTTGCCAAAGCAGAGGTGAAGGCCTGTTTTCGGGGCAGAGAGAGTTTTTAAACAGAAGGTGCTAAATGAGGTGGAGACACACACAGAGTTTCTGGAACGATGCCTCTAGGCTTTTTTCTGGCCCTCTTCTCTGCTGCTCCTTTCCAACCTTCGATTTTAAAAAGCCAACTCAACTGCTGACATGTAAAAAGCCAAACCAGGAAAGGACAGATTAGGAAACCACCAGCATGGTTGAGACTTACATGTGGAATGGGTTTGTGAATGCTGGTAAGGAAAAGGGCAGCTCTCAGGGCAGGCAGGTTTTAGAATCTGTCGCTCTGTTGGCCTCTGGTCTTCCAGAAAAGGGGACCCAGCTGTGGGTACATTTCTGCTAAAGCAATGCCTCTATTTGCTCCCACTTCGTGTGATGAGACAGGATAAATGTAGTAACATCTCTATTGTTGTGGTGGTCTTTTAAAAATTTTTTTCCTTTATTGATTTTTAGAAAAAGGGGAAGAAAGAGGTATAGAGAGATAGAAACACTGATGAGAAAGAAACATCATCGATGGATCGGCTGCCTCCTGTGCACCTCCTACTGAGGATCAAGCTGCAACCCAGGCATGTGCCCTGACTGGGAATCACACCAGTGACCTCTTGGTTCATAGGTTGATGCTTAATCATTGAGTCACACTGGCCAGGCACATCTCAGTTTTTGTACCCAACACAAGAGGATGTTGCAGTAAGGTCATATATGTGACCATGGGCCAAGAAAGAAGTTTTCTTCCTAGGCACTGATGGGAGGTGACCCTGAGATGTAGGAAAGAGGGTTTATAAGTATTACCACAGGAAAACCTGCTGAACTTGACATGTGACTCAAGTCAGCTCTAAACCTACCTGGGACTAGGACGTGCATCCCTAGTCCAAGTTGCTAATTGAAACTATTCATATCTGATGCAAACACTTATTTAGTACTTACTATGTGACAAGTACTGTTCTCACTCTCAAGATACAGCAGTGAACTTTTAAAAGGATAATTTTCAAAAATAAGGCAAAATCAGGACAATCAAACAGATACAAAATGAGCAGGAGTTAAGGATTTTATCAGTGAAGAGCCTGGCAGATGTTAAGCCAGTTCAAAGAAGAAGTCAAAGAACAGGCACAGTTAGTAATCATCAATATTTAAATGAATTTGTAAATGGGTGCAAAATTGGCTTCTTGTATAGTAGGGGAAGGAAGTCAGAACAAAACTGCTCACCCTTATTGGCTTACATCCTAGTGGGAAAATCAATAAACTAGGTAAATATATGCATTATATGGTATGTTTAATTTTGTAGAAGGCAATGTGTGGGAGGATGGCTACAATTATCAATCAGCTGTCCAGAGAAGACTGAAAGGGAACAGAATTGAGGGAATATTTGGATATCTGAACTTAGGTGTCTTATTTTGTAAATTTAGAAGACTGGACTCCAATTCCAATAAACCTCAGATTTCTTCCAGCTCAAATATTTTGTGCCTCTAGTTTCATTCTGGTGTTGTGTAGGCTCTCTTGGAATATTTTGTCATATGATTCAAGGCTCCCTTCCCAATAGTTCCTTAAGGATGATTGATGACCACTGAACCTCACTCAGTGAGGGGAGAAGTAGTGAACAATGTTATAAGGTGTGCTCACAATGCATGACTCAGCATTGGAGAAAATCTCCAGATTAGAAATCAGGTCAAGACTGGTATTACTCACACCGTTCACCTACCATACCAGCCTGTTGAATCTATTATTATTCTGGCTTCTTTTTATTTGTTTATTCCTAATGTCATTCATTTAGTCATGCATTACTCCTTCACTCAATGCAGATGAAAACTCAAAGAGCTAATGGTGTAATTTATAGGAGTGGTGCCACTCTTGGCTTCCTCACAGATTGGAGGGGATGACCACCTGGACATGCATGCATGGTCAAATAACTCACAAGGACATTGGTGCACCAAAGAGATGACAGTCACCAGACAAAGCTCATGGCAGGAGGTGGACAGAGATTTTTAAGGTTATGTAGAAAAGGTAGAGAATATTGGACTATTTAGTCCAGGCAGAAAGAAATGCCCAAGCAAATGTTTCAAGTCTAAAATGATCACTCATGGCAGTGGGTATCTGTTCTTTTGCCTCTATAGCTATTATTTCTATTCTGGTCTATAGCCCTGATTTCCATTTGAGGAGCCAACCCTTCACATGCTCAGATGATACTATGCTCTGGGCTCTAGGAATGATTTCTAGCTTTGGCCTGGCTAAACAAAATTCATTTTCCTCCCTGTGGTTTCTTGGCTCAATTCAAAAGGGAGGTCAATTATGAACTATTAGGAAAGAAAAGCGCCCTTTTCAACTGAGATTGCTAGGTTCTCATAGAGCATAAACACATGGTGTCCATTTCAGCACATGGCACACATTGCCTGCCCATGTCTCTTGCCCATTGAAGGACACCATCCTCAGCCCACGCTGGAGAGAGGTCCCATATGCCATATGTTTTGCAACACATGAGCAAAATAAAATTTAGAGGATACATCTGAAAAAAAAAATCCACCATAGAAGTTTGTTAAGACTCTTAACCAATATATATGACAGAGAGATCACTGGTGATATAAATTCGGAGATCCTGATGAGAAGGGAGGGAAATGAGGCAGGGGAGGGGAGAAAGAAAGTGAAGATAAGGGTGTTCTGGGTTAGCAAGGGATTTTCTGGTGTTCTTCATTTCACAGTGCATGTGCAACAAGTGAGAATGTACTTTGTTTGTGAGAACTCTTCCTTCTAATAATACCTTGACCTCACAGGGTACCACATTCTGCAAGACCTCACAGAGTGTGACTGACCCCATGTTCCTGTGGTAGTTGGCTTTGTCCTCTCCAGGGAGAGAAACTGAGGCAAAGGGTCTGGCATTATCTTGTCTAGGAGAGGATTTGAAGCAAGGAAGTGTTAGCATTCTAAGACATTATTGCTATTTCTTTAAACATATACCTCTCTCTTTTAATCCAAGGGGCTGAGATGATCTTTTTCTAGTTAGGGTTCCCAATGTTAAATGAATGATAATGTCAATAAGTGGATGTGCTATCCTCTCTCATTTCTAATCATTCCCCTTGCTTCTCCTTTTCAAAAAATAGTTAATATGGGAACAAAAACCATGAAGTCAAACTTTGTTTTTTTTCCATCTCCACATATATTTTGAAAATAACTATCACAATCTCTTTTAAAATATAAAAGAATATAAATAAATTGATTTGTATTGCCTGCCTTGGATTCTGGAGCTAGCACAGACCAGACTTAGCCTAAGTCCACTACTGTTTTGATGCCAGTTTGTAGGCGGCAAGCAAATTACTCAAGGACTGGAGAGTGACTAAGACTGTTTTCTTTTTTATCTTGATAGAGCAAATCAATCAGGTGGTTGGAAAATAAAAAGAAAACTTATTGAAACTGATGAAAGAACTAAATGAGGACACAGTTCTCATATGTATTGTGTTCCTGCTTCAGTTAATGATGTCTGTAATGTCAAAAAGAACTAATAGTGGCCACAAGCAAAAAGCTATTTTGTAGGCATTAGCAAAATATTGGATTTTTTCTTCCATAAAAAGTTTATCTACCTAAACAAGTCCTACTGATCCTTCAAAATCTTACTCAAACACCTTTCCTTTTCTGATATTTTAATCTCCGATCCTACCGGACCTTGGGCCCAACTTCTTGATAACATGTGCCACCTGGATAGAAATCATTTACTTACATGACTATCATCCTCATTAATGAACACATTAACTGCCATTTTTCAAGGGTTGTGAGGTAAGTACTTATCCAGAGAAATCATCATGGAAACAATATTTTAGGAGATTGGAGTCCTGAGATCAAAGAGACAAGATGGATTTCCTAGGAGGCACATAATCTATGCTAGTCACAAAATCTCAATCCACAAATTAGGATGCATGTAAAGGCCACATGAGACAATCCACTGTATAAGTGCGTTATTAATTGTAGAGCCTCATAAAAGATCATCAATATTATTAGAAATCATGTGGTCTAAACCCCTACTTGAAAAAACACCAGACAACAAAACATCCAGGGTAGAAATGGGACCCTCTGTCATTCTGGGTTGTTACCCAAAAGACATTTGGGTTAGTGTGAAGAGCATAAATCTGAAGTCACGCTACCACTAATGAATCTAGGCTTTGCCACTTAGTAGTAGTGCAACTTAGTATTGGGAAGTTGCTAGCCCCTCTGTGCCACGGTTTTCTCATCTGAAAACTGGTGATAGCAACAGAACTTAACCCCGATTGACTGTGAAGGACAGATAAGTTAATTCATTTAAAGCTCTTCAAATAGCACCTTCTTCTTCATAAACAGAAGAATGAGCTGTCATTTTCCTAAATATGACCAGTAAATGTTCTGATAGAGTTTGCTTTCTTTCTCTCTTATATCTGTCTCTTCCCTCTGTTCTCCTATCAATTAGTGGGGAACCATCACTGTCTCTCTCCTGTATTCCTTAAAATAGCTTCTTAAACCAACTCTTCTTTAAATGTGTCCCTCTCCAGGTTTTCTCCACTCTAAAGCCGGCATTATCTGGCCACATAAAAGGTAAATGGGCTTCATAACCCTCAGGAACCCTTGGTCCTCAGATTCAAATTCACATTCTTTGTCTTGACACATGAACCACTTGGGGATCCCTCCGTCCCTTCTCAGCATCCCCACCCTCCACTGCATATTGAATAAACCACATGCACTTTTATCAAAATGCCAAGCTCACTCTCAACTCAGGGCTTTTAAGCATTCTACTCTCATGCTAAGAATATTCTTTCTTTGTCTTTTGCTAAATTGATATACTTGTCCTTACCAGGTCTCAGATTAAATATTACATTTTTCTTTGCTGATCTCCCCAATCTAAATAACCCAAAATGCTTCTATAGTACCCCATGCTTAACTCAACCACTGCAATGATATGTGTAACAGCAACACTTGAGCATACTAAGTGTCAAGTATAAGAATTCCCCCTCCCTTATCTGTCATTTCAATTTTTGCATTTTCAGTTACTTATGGTCAACTGCAGTCTGAAAGTATTAAATGGAAAATCCCAGAAATAAGCAAATCAATAAGCAATTCATACGTTTTAAATTGTGTGCCATTATTGTATCTCCCTGGCTTATCCTGCCTGGGACATGAATCATCTCCTTGTCCAGGGTATCCACACTGTATACAGTACCTAACTCTTAGTCACGCAGTAGACATCTTGATTATCAGATCAACTGTCCTGGTATCTCAGTGCTTGAGTTGAAGTCTCCCTTATTTTATTTACCAATGGTCCCAACGCCATGCACTTAACTTTTGTTACAGTATAATTGTTCTATTTTGTTGTTATTGTTAATCTCTTACTGTGCCACATTTATAAATTAAACTAAACTTTATCACAGGAATCCACTGGAGGTCTTGAAACATATTCCCCATACTGTACTCATTCATTCAATTGGTACATATTTATCATATACTTACCATGTGTCAGGCACTGGGTATTCAGAAATGAATAAAGGAAATGTGCTCTCTTTAGTATTCTACCCGTTTAGCATTCCAACACTGATTTGTTGTTCTACGTTTTTAGGCACTCATTGATTGTTGTTTGTGCCTTGACTGGGGATTGAACCCCAACCCTGGTGTACTGGGATGACACTCTAACCAGCAGAGCTACCTGGCTAGGGCCCCACACAAATTCTTTATACTAAAGGTCCCCCAAACTAGCCATAAAATCTTTCGTCTAAAAAAGCCTATCTTGCTCTTTTCTTTGGCTCTTCCTGGTCTGAGTAAATTGACCCCATAATCCTCCTTTTCATTTTGTAAGGGATCTGCCTCATTCCCAACACACCCTTCCCTTAATTCCATTTCCCTCTGGATGCTGAAGTTAAAATTTTTTGCCACCTAATTGCATATAGGTGAATAAGGAAACAACACCTGACAGACAAAACCCTTTAGATCAAAAAGGACCCCTTGGGGAAACCTTAACATCTGTAACCTGCATAAATCCTAGGGCCTCATATGGCCCTCTGGAGCTCAGAATTGCATTTAAAAATACATATTCCATCAGCCAATGACATAAGTAGTCCAATATTAAACCAAGTCTGACCAAGACTAGTAAAGGAGTTCTATGATATTACCCACACAAAGCTTTTGAAAGGTGTCAGAAGCTGATCCCCAAAATATCTCCATATTCCTGCCAGCTGGGGTTCTTCTCTTTCAGCCTTATTTGCCTTCTCTCTAGAGTCAGTTGCAACCTGTGTTGTATACACCCCCTATTCCAGTGTCTGTCATGCTCTCTTCCCTTCTCATAAAGGAGCCTAAATCCCCCTTAGTTAATGTTTGGGCAAGGGGTCCATGGAAGTACAGGCAGCAGTGAATACATAACCAAGGTCCTTACTACAGTAGCTTCCCACATATTTACGGGGGTACATTCCAAGACCCCCTGTGGATGCCTGAAACTGCAGATCATACCGAACCCCATATGTACTACGCTTTTTTCCTATATATACATTCCTATGGTAAAGTTTAATTTATAAGATAGGCACACTAAGATATTAACAACAATAACTAATAATAAAGTAGAACAATTATAGCAATACTAGTGGCCCAGTGCACGAAATTCATGCACATTAAAAAGGGATTAATTAGAGGAGATAATTTAATATTGCTATTTGCCCCTTCTCTATAATAGAAGTGTCAGAGATGAAAGAAAATTAGTAAAATGTATATGAAAACCTTCCTCCTGTCAGTGTCTGGGGCACACCTCTGGACCCAGAGTCAAGTCCCTGTCCACCCACATGCACCTCAAAATCATGTGAGACCCAGACCCAGCTGCCCCCCTGCTCATTGGGATAGATCCAGACCTCACTAGTCCCACCCTTGTCAAGCCCAGCCAGGCAGGGAACATAGCCTCAGGCCCCCTGGCCCGGTGCCAGGATGGGGGGCATGGCCTGAGGTCCCCCATCAAGCCCCGCCAGGTGTGGGACATGGCCTGAGATCCCCTGTCAAGTCCCACTGGGTGGGGGCATGGTCTGAGGTCCCCCATCAAGCCCCACCAAGTGGGGGTGAGGGAGAAGGGGGGCACAGCCTCAGGTCCCCTGGCCCAGCACCGGGAGCGGGGAACAGCCTCAGGTCCCCTGTCAAGCCCCATAGCAGGGGGGTGCAGCCTCAGGTACCCCCTGGGCAGGGGGCGTGGCCTGAGTTCCCCCAACCCAGCACTGGGGGTGCACCTTGAGGTCCCCTGTCAAGCCCCATAGGCAGGGGGGCACAGCCTCAGGTCCCCTGGTCCGGTGCTGGGGCAGGGATGTGGCCTGACGTCCCCCGGCCTGGTGCCAGGGCAGGGGGTGCGGCCTGAGGTCTCCTGTCAAGCCCTGCCAGGTGGGCAGCATGGCCTGAGGTCCCCTAACCCAGAACCAGGATGGGAAGTGCACCTTGAGGTCCCCTGTCAAGCCCCACAGGGGTGGGTGAGGATGTAGCCTCAGGTCCCTGCTGGTTGCTTGTTAAGGCTCATTATGGGAACTTGGCCTCAGCTGTGGGTGCAGCCATCTTTGTGATGGAGTGATGGTTAATTAGCATATTCCCTCTTTATTAGATAGGACACTGTAGAAAACATGTGAATGTGGTCTTCTCTCTCTCTCCTCTCAACTGATCTGATAACCTGGATAGCTACTAAGTGACTAACAGGCAGGTAGAGCATACAGCATAGATATGCTGGACAAACAAATGATTTACCTCCCAGGCTGGACTGAGCAGGATGGTACCAGATTTCATCATGCTACTTAGAACAGCATGCAATTTGAAATGTATGCATTGTTTATTTCTGGAATTTTCCATTTAAGATTTTCTGTGGGTAACTAAAACTATAGAAAGCAAAACTGCAAATGTGGGTGTGTGTACCATTCACATAAAAATAGACAATGCAGATATTAAGGTATAGTGCCACAATTTTCCTCAGGTTTGGTTAAAAGAAAAAAAAGTTTTCTTTACTTTAGTCATTTTTTTAATTGAAAATTTAAGACCCAGAGAGACAAAGGCAAAGTCACACCAAGAAATAGTTCCAGACCTGAGAACAGGATTCCTAATTCCTCCCTTGCAGTGAATAAAGCCAGCAAGGACACCTTGATGTCTCCCCCTCAGGGCTCCTGGGAGACCTGTGCTGCTGTGCCCCCAACACTGGCCTCCTTATCAGGAAGAACAGCAAAGAGAGACACCTCAGATCCTTAAGTAATCATCCTACTACCCCCCACCAGCTCCTTGTTTCCCACTCCACAAATGGCCTGGCTTATTTCATTTAATCAACTGCATTACGTGTTTATGGCCTCGTTTTTCACCATGTTGTAGAGATTATTGCTTGAATACATCTTAGTGAATTGGAAATGAGCAGAAAAGAATCACTTAAAGACTTATTAGGAAGATGTGTTTTCCTTGCACTGATATAAAATCTTCATATACTATGAATAAACTAAATTCTCCCTTGTTTGTGTCAAAGAAAGGGAAGCAATGCTGCATTGAGATTATATATATATATATATATATATATATATATATATATATATATATTTGAAAAATCCCCTTAGAAGTTTAGGCAGTGTGCTTCCTCAGGAAGAGGACACCTATGGTGAAGACAAAGAGATGCTGAGTGAATCATCCTCAATCCCATTTGTCAGGGAAAAGATTCAACTCCCACCCACTGGCCCAGTCGACCTGACAATGAAGTTGCAGCAGCAGCTCCTGACATTTTTATCTCCCTCCCTGATTATCTCCGTGGCTTCACAAACACTATGGCGGATTCTCATACCTGGCAAGGGAGATACCAAATAGTATGCCTACTTCATCAGCTCACTTTATTTGCCAAGGTAAAAGCTAAATCCAAGTTTTTTAGTACTTTGGTCCAAGCTTCAGTGACATTTAGAACTTTTTCAACTGGAAGAAACAGAAACCCGACAGGGTTTAATTGATAAGGATTTTATGAGTTCATATAACTGGAAATTTAGAGGTGGGGAAGGCTACTGGAACCTTCAGTCAGGCCTCTGGAAGAAGAGTGGGGGTTGGGATAGAAGAGGGAGTGAGAGGGAGAGGAAGGAGAAAGCAGGAAAAGGGGGGAAGGGGTGGAAAAGAAAATAGAAGGGTGGGGGGAGAAGGACAGGAGGGAGAGAAGGGGCAGGGAAAGGAGGAAGGAGCTGAAAAAGAGAGAGTGTTTGTTGAGAACAATTGAACAAAATCATGGCTGGAATGGGCCTAAGGTACATTATGGAAAAACTAGAGGTCCGGTGCATGAAATTCATGCATGTGGGGTGTGTGTCCCTCAGCCCAGCCTGCACCCTCTCCAATCTGGGACCTCTCTAGGGATGTCTGACTGCCTATTTAGGCCTGATCCCAGTAGAATCAGGCCTAAATGGGCAGTTGGCCATCCCTCTCACAATCCAGGACTCCCAACTGCTTGCCTGCCTGCCTTCCTGATTGCCCCTAACCACTTCTGCCTGCCAACCTGATCACCCCTAACCACTCCCCTGCCAGCCTGATTGTCCCTAACTACCCTCCCCTGCAGGCCTGGTCCCCCCCAACTGCCCTCCCCTGCAGGCCTGGTCCCCCCCAACTGCTCTCCCCTGCAGACTTGGGTCCCCCCCAACTGCCCTTCCCTGTAGGCCTGGTCACCCCCAACTTCCCTCCTCTGACAGCCTAGTCACCCCCAACTGCCCTCCCTTGCAGGCCTGGTCCCTCCCAATTGCCCTCCCTTGCAGGCCTGGTCCCACCCAACTGCCCTCCCCTGCTGGCCTGATGGCTCACAACTGCCCTCCCATGCTGGCCTGATCCCTCCCAACTGGCCTCCCCTGCTGGCTATCTTGTAGTGGCCATCTTGTGTTCACATGGGGACAGCCATCTTGTGTGTTGGAGTGATGGTCAATTTGCATATTACTCTTTTATTAGATAGGATAGAGGCCTGGTACATGGTTGGGGGCCAGCTGATTTGCCTGAAGGGTGTCTTGGATCATGGTGGGGGTTCCCTTGGGGAGTGGGGTGGCCTGGGCGAGGGGCCTGTGGTGGTTTGTAGGCCGGCCATGCCCCCCAGTGACCCAAGTGGAGGCCCTGGTAGCTGAGATTTATTTATCTTCTATAATTGAAACTTTGTAGCCTTCAGCAGAGGCCAGGGCAGGCCTGGAACTTGGCTTCCTCCATTGCTGGGGAAATCCAAGCCTCCTGCTCGCTCTGTGGCTGCAGCCATTTTTGTTGGAATTTATTTTTCTATAATTGAAACTTTGTAGCCTTGAGCAGAGGCCTGGGCTGGCCAGGATGTGCAGGAAGCTTGACTTCCTCCATTGCCAGGGAAACCCAAGTCTCCTGTTCGCTCAGTGGCTGCAGCCATCTCGGTTGGGTTAATTTGCATACTTGCTCCTGATTGGCTGGTGGGCATTGCTTGTTGGTGTAGCAGAGGTACAGTCAATTTACATATTACTCTTTTATTAGATAGAATAAGAAGGTGTATGTCGAGTAAAATGCCCCATGGAATATAGGTGGTCCACACAGGAAGGAAAAGGCCACATTGCCTGACTGGTTTCCCAACAGAATTGTAGGGGGTTAGTGAACAGAATATCCCCCACCCCTTCCTGCCTACCTTCTCTGGAAATGTGGGGCTTGCCCAGCCTCTCCAGATAGAATTAGAGTAGGCAGAGCAGCAGCGTTTAGTCCAGGCAAGAGAAATAAACTCATGGCTGACTTCTGTGCATCTGCAGGAGTGATATGAGCCTTTGCCCTTTAAAGTTACATGAAAAACACAATGGCAGATCTGCTTGTGGGAGCTGTCCCGGCTAACGAAGGTGAAGACATGACTGGAGGGATCATCTGGAATGCCTAGAAGCTCTGGCGCCTCACCCCTCCCACCTGCTCAGGCCTTGGGAGTGCATTGGGAAATGCCCCAGCACACTGGGCCCTGGGAGGTACCAACGGCCAACCTGGGATACCATCCAGATGCTTCTTCTCTCTTCTCCTTACTTAAAAAATTGATCAGTTATAAACCAAATTAACACATTGGAAAATACATAGAATCAGAGATTAATAGAAGATAATCATGGCTTATCACCTGGAATTTAACAATCAAACATTTTCCCAGACTATTGCAAATACACTGGAACCTATTCCACTGAGTACCACCAGTCCCCTCCCATTCACTTCCTTCCCACAGGAAACCTTTATTCCCAAGTAGGTGTCTATATTTCCTACCTATGTTCTTATGTTTATTACATATGCGCATAGCACTAAATAACAGGCATTTAATATATTTTGTGTATTTTTAAAATTGCCATATGGTCATATCTTTTCACCATGTGCCTTTTCAAAGAAACAGATTTTAATATTATCTATGCTGATGCATCTGGACCTAGTGCATTTATTATAAAATGCCACATGCTATTGCATTCTATGATGTTACCACAATCTATTAATTCGTTCACTGATTAACTTTTAACTTGTTTCCAGTTTTCACCGTGGCAATGATAATGCAATAGTTATTCTTGGGCCTGTCTCTTTATGCACACTGGGCTAGGTTTCTAGAGTATTTACTGAGAAATATACTAGCTGGGTGGTAGGGTATGCACATTTTCATCTTCACTGGATATTGCCAAATAGTTCAAAGTGCATGATCTGTCAATTTCCAAAAACAGCTCCCTCCTCCTGATGGAGGAAATAATGCTCCAAACAGTGTCATCTCCTTAGAGAAGCCCAATGACTTTCTACAGGAAGGCCAGTGAAGAGATCAGTGGGCTTCATATTGGCACAGATGCTGTGGACTAAAACTGCCCATAGCCCTGCTACCAACTTCCCCACTTACCATTGGTGTGACCTTGGGCAAAGTAGTTTCTCCAAGTCTCTTTTCCCCATTGATATAATGGGGGAAATCTCCTACTACCTATTGGAGTTACTATTAGGATTAAAAGAAGTGATACAAATACAGCCCTTGGGGACAGTTACATCCAAGGAGCACTCAGTAAGTGTTCTTTTTTTTATGGTAGACCTCTATGCTATAGATCTCAAAGTCTACTAGTATATACATTTGGGGTGACCTGGCGATGCAAAAATGAACAGATTATGGTAAGCTAGGAACAAAGGGTCACTGCCACTCGCATGTGCTGAGGTTTCACAAAAGGGGAAAGGAAAATATCATGGGTGCATGTGTGTAAGGGCCTGGGTGGCATTCAAGGTAACTAATATATCCCGCTTAATTCATGCTCCAGAACTCTGGGCTCTCTTTCTTTCTTCTTCTCTTTGTTTTTTAAAAAAATTCAAAGAACACATCATAGCAGCTCTGTTTAGAAATTACCCAAGGAACCTGGATGGCAAAGAAACCTGAAAGGCAACACCTCCTTCTTTGCATTAAGCCTCCAGGGGGCTACTGATTGTCTTTCATAAACCCAGCAAGAGCCTCCGCACACTTCCAATGGCAGCACTTTCTCTCAAGGCCACAGGAATAACAAAGTAAGAAAAAGCTCTCTCTCTCTAGGACGTTAGCAGAGGATGCCAGCATTTAAAACGTGTGTGGGAGGGAGCCTGAGAATGAGGGAGATGCCGAGAGACCGAGAGAAATAAAGCAAGTTGCCACTGAGAGCCTGAGAAGGCAGGACACCTATGTTGATATCTAAGTAGGGCAACCTGCAGGACAGCTCTTTCCCCCCCGCCCCTGAAAAGGTAAGTAATGGATCACTTGCACGGAAAATGCATCCTCCCCTTTATGCTGCAAAAAAGAAAATTACTTTAAGTAGATGCCCATCAGTGAGACTGTTTAGGAGTCCTGATCAGGAGACAAAGATAGGATATCAGATTGTTGGGTCATCAATAAATGGATTGGAACAACTACATACATATTAGGATTTGAAACAGGAGAACGACATTGTGAGTCACAGTGTCTAAGAGGATTGACATTCCATCCTAAGACAGAGGAATTTAACTGTGAGTAAAGATCCTGATGGGAAAGGTCAAAATAAGCATTTCAGGTATCATGCCCTTTTCACATCCCTCATCCTTCCAAGTTGAGCAGGATGAAAGCCTGAGTCTAAAATTATAAGACCAATTAGCAGGATGGATGGGAAGACATTAAGAGAGAAATATTCCCTAGTTCAGCAAAAATCTCATTAATTCAAACCCCATTTAAGAAGTTGAACGTAAGCTAGAATGAAATTTACAATATAGTGCAGTTGTGAAGAATGTAGACTTCAGTAAGAGGAACTTAAGCCTCAGTATTCTCACATAGAAAATGGGAATTATAGTAGTACCTTCTAATGACTAGATTGGTATGGGGATTAAATGGAACAGAAGCCTCAGTCAACATCTAGACCAAAGCCTGTGTTTTCCGATGGTCTTAGGCTCTACAGCAGCGGTTCTCAACCTGTAGGTTGTGACCCACAGGTTGAGAACCGCTAGCAGGGTCGCCTAAGACCATCGGAAAACACAGATATTTACATTATGATTTATTAACAGTATCAAAATTAAAGTTATGAAGTAGCAACAAAAATAATTTTATGGTTGGGGGTCACCACAACATGAGGAACTATATTAAAGGGTCGCGGCATTAAAAAGGTTGAGAACCACTGGTCTAGCTACCAGAATGTAGCTAGTGTTCAATAAATTGGAGCTAGTCTTTTTATTAATAATAATCACAGGTATAACTCAAGTCATGGAATTTCTGAGTCCTAAGTGACCTTGGCAATCATCAGACATAGTACTTTTCCAAAAAGTGAAAGGGAGCCAACACAGGCTCAGTGACTTGTCTGAGGTCACTGGCTACCTACTATCTTGTATCTTCCAGTGAACTTTGTCCAGAATCCTCTGCCACTGATGTCACATATGTTAGCACCTTATGGCCAAAAGGTAGCTGTCTTTAGAAAGGATATTATATATTTATTAAATCAAAGCCACATAGAATTCTACTGATAATTGCTTGGTAAGCCCCTAGTTCAAGGCAGTGTTACAGTACTTAAAGCTGCTTTTAAATAGAACAGGAAAGAATAGATAAATAAATAACATACATATATATATGCATATATACATATATACAATGAATTCAGACTTGTTGGTGCATGTAATAATCTTTTCTTCTGCAAGACCCCTAAAATTTATTTGGTGTGGTGTATGTGTGCATGTGTGTGTACCGCTTTTGCAGAAGATAAGAGTAGAAGGTAGAGAATGGACAGAAGTGAAAAGGGTGAAAGTATACAGCAGGGGGTCCTGTAAAGAAGTCAGCCTTAAAACAGCCACTGGAAGCTGAAAGTTTGGGATAAAATGACTTTGGCTTAGGCTCCTTCTACAGGTCTCCTCTGCACCCTGCCTTCAACTCAGTGCAAGGCAATTCTATATAAAAATATAAAATTAAATATGAGATTGGCTTTGCTTTTCACCTGAAATGCTCTTTGCTTGCTAAGACTTAAGATACCTTTTTATATGACTTTTTAACTCTCTGTATTTGATGGGACTGGATAAATTAATAGCATTCTCGTGTGTGTGAGTGTGTGTGTGTTTCTTTTCCATAATTCAGTTCTTGATGGGTGTGCTTGGTGTGTGTGCATACCACAGGCAAACTGTGTTGAGATTTGAATTTAATTAAAAGCAGTTTAGTTAACTTGTGATAGTTTCTCTTGAAACAAAAAATATAAAAAGTTACCCTTTCCTTCCTCCCTTCCTCTCCTCCATTCTTCCTTCCTTCCTTCCTTCCTTACAGGGGATCTAACACAAGTGGAAGATGTTTGCAAAGCCACCGTGCTGTCCTGAAGATAGGATTATGACTAACACATTTTTAGTTCATCTTTCAGTAGATTCTTCCACCTGGCCCCCCAAAAAATACAAACCAGAACCCCGGGTTACACGAATGCCTTGTGTCCTAGTCCTGACCACCACACCTTGCATATTCAGGCCCCCGTTTCACCAAGGCTTTGGTCTAGATGTTGACTGCGGCCTCCAACAAACCATGCCAGCATCCTCACTTCCATCAGGGCCGCTCATGGCTCAGAAAAAAAAGAAATAAAAGGAAAACAAATGCAGCTAATGAGCCGGAAAAATAACACACTTGTACAAATCAGCATAAGAATCAAATGTTTCCTATTATCAGGAAAAGGGGGAAAAACTTATAAAATAACAAAAAAAGAGTGTTTCCCTATGCCTTTCAAACATTCACACCATTAGTACTATAGGTGGTAGCAACCTGGGTCTCTTTTCCCGGCGCTCCCCCACCCATGCTGTTCAAGAGCAGTTATACAGCAATTCTGTAACGACAGAGTAGAACCTGCATCTAGGTTGTCCAGAGGAGCAGTTTCTACATCTTAAGAGCCATAAGTAGATGAGGCAAAGAGTATACAGTACAGCCTGGTGCTGTCAGCCGCTAGCTGTGTGCCTGCTGCCACACAGACATAAGAGTGGTCTGGGCCTGAGATCTTTTTCCATTGATGTGATAGATAGCTGAATGCCATATTGTCCAGTAAAGGAGGTCTATCCACAGAGGCTGGACAGCACAGCTGGATTCCTGGTGGATTGTCCCTGAGAGTGAAATAAACGCAGGCTCAAGTAAGTACAAGTCCCAACCCTATCACTTGATAGTCATTTGATTTACAGGGTAACACTGTAGACCAGATCATCCAATAGCTGATGCCTGCAGTAAACCTCAGCTTTTTTTATTTACTCAATGTGTTTGTTTCCTAGGGCTGCCATAATAATGTGCCGCAAACGAGTGGCTTCACACAACAGAAATGTATTCTCTCATAGTTCTAGAGGCCAGAAGTCTAAAATCAAGGTGTCAGCAGTGTTGGTTTCTTCTGGAGCCTGAGGGGAAATTGGTCCCATGCCTCTCTCCTGGCTTCCTGGGAATGCGGCAATGCTTGGCTTGTAGAGACATTATTCCAATCTGTGACTTCATCTTCACATCATCTTCTCTGTGTATCTTCTCTCTGCTCTTCTAAAGGTGATGGTTATTGGATACAGGGCCCACTCCAATCTAGGATAATCTCACTTTGAGATAATTCATTTGTTACATCTTCAAAGATCCTTTTTCCAAATAGAGTCACATTCACAGGTTTTGTGGGGGGGTGGGGGGTGGGGCATTATTCAATTAATATATATCCAGCGCATATTCTCTTGTCCACTAGTATTCTTCAGTTTTGCTTTAGGGAACCCCAGTTCTTGCATTCTCAACCCACAGAACTTGGTTGGGCTCACCTTGTCTCCAAGGGCGAATTTGTGGTACAGACCAAGCCATTCAATAGCCCAACTCTATATCTTCTCTCCCTAAATCAGCCTGCAACCCAGCATTCCAATGGGATTCAGTTTTGAGTCATTTTGTGGAAGTAATGGGGATAAAACCTTTTTCTACTGGGGTTTTAGAGGAAAGGCAAGTCTGAAAAAGAATATATTCCTATAGAGAGTCTGAGTATAGGGAGAGCACAGAAGGCAGCCTGAGATTTCACATTTGCAGGCTCTACACTTAAGACCCTGTCTGGCTTCACCTATTTGGGATTGGAGTTTCTTTGATTTGCAAGTGTATAAAAAAAACCTACTACTACATTATCATTTGTTCTACAAATATTTGAGGAGTAATCATGAGCCATGGACATGGCACTAGTCACTAGGGATAAAGTAATGATAATGAATGACATATTTCCTACTTTCAGGAGTTTATAATCTCATGGAGATGGTAGAGCTGTTGTAATAAGATTTCTGCAATGGGTAAATGCCAAGCTTGGAGACCATGGAGGGTCCAACCCCATCTTTTCATGGAGACACAGAATATAAGGGTAAGCTCCACAAGCCAGAAGAGTCCGAGGGCTTTTTCATTAGTTTACAAACTTGCAAAACAGTGTCATCACTCCCAGATCTCCAGGGAGAGGCAAATGTGTGAAAATGAGGGTAGACAGATAAGATGGATTGCAGATTGCTGGCCCCATGCAGCCAGGAAGGAATTGGACCTCTCCCCCAGGGTATTTTTAGCTTTCTATTCTTAGAGATGATCATAGCACCTTGGTCTGCTTACTACTTCCAGATGAGGGAAGACCAGAAATAAAAAGAAAAAATAAGCTTCTGGAGCCGTGGGCACCACAAAGGAAATCAATGTCCCAAGAGAAAATCTAGTGACAGCCTCTCCATGGGGTAATCTTTCTAGGTAAACTCAAGAGTGGTGAGATGGCTAAATAAATGCCGATTAATGTAAAACAGGAATAGGTTACACTTGTGCAGCATATTCAAAACATGGTCATCTACTTCCAATTAGGCTATAAATTCCCTGAGGATGGGAACTCTAGGGAACCTTGTTCTTTTGTTTTGGCACTCAGGGTTTAAACCTCCTCCTTATATTAGGGAATCCTGTATTTCATGAGCCCCAACATGAGTTCCTCCACAGGATCTAAAAACAAATCATCTTCTCAGACTCTTTTGTGGTTAGGGCTTGGGTACGAGGCTCAGGATCTGCCAACCAGATGTGTCTGCACCAAATGTTGAACTATCCATTCCTGATGGGAGAAGTGGGGGCCTTCTGCAATGGGTAGTAAATGTGACGGGTGGTCACTGTGTTTCTGGGGCTATGTGCAGGATGGCTGCTTTCAACAGGAGTACAGGCTGAGGCATCTGGGTCCCAGGCACAGTAACATCTTGGCCAATCCTGCTGCGTGATTTTAGATGATGCTCCTGACTGTGCAGCCTCTGAGCCTGCTTCTGTCTTTCTGGAGACTCAGATCTTCTTGCTTAATTCCGATTTTGTTTCATGAGAGTTGGCATCTGCTATTTGCAACTAAGAACTTTGTTTATCTGTCATTTAGCTAACCCCAACAAAGGAGGTGCTCCATAAATAGTTGTTTAGATACATTATCCTCTTTCATCACCTCCCCCCGCCCATGTTAATTTTGCCAGGAAGGTATCATTCTTTCCCTCAAACCCTCCAACAGGTGAGCAATGAGGCCCAGAAAAGTTTAACGAGTTACGGAGTCACATGGCTGGCAGGGAGCAATCCTTCCCATGTTGTACCAGAGACCACATACACTTCTGCTGCTTGTGAATGCTACATGTCATGATAATCAGGACCCCTCTTTTTCTAACCTGGATGTTCAGCTTTGCTTTCAAAATCATGAAATAAGGTGAGATTAGCTCTGTGCTCCTGCTGGTAATGGACTACTAGAGCCAGGCTGACTACTGTTTAGAGACAGAGTTCAACCTTCCCAGCTCACAGCAGTCCCTGGCACCCCTCTTGTCTCGCACCCCACCCTCCTCACTTCATGTTACCTATGAGGCTGCTGAACTGCATTCTACCTCCAGACTGTGCAGAAGCAAAGGAAGCAAGAATCCACATATCACTGCTTCATCCCTAGAAAAGCATGTTGGGTCTAAAATCCAAAAACCCCAAACAAAAAAAAGACAAACAACATAAAAAAAGGACTTAAGAGTCCAGGATTCTGGCCAATGGGTCAGGGTCCAGCAAAAGGCACAGGTCAGGGGGCGGGAGGAAGGGTATTCAAATGCTTCATTGTCTTTGCTTCATGCTTTACTCCTATGCCCTGACCTAAAATCTTTTTAAAATAGAGTTCAAATGAGATCATGCAGAGTGCTTTTAATTTTTTCTCAATCACAGTTTTATTTTCAGGTGACAGAAGTATTATGTGTTGTGTAGTTAACTTAGACAATAAAAAAAGGTCAAGAAAAGCAGAAACAATATACACACTACTCTATTTCTCAATCCCAAGAAAATCATTGTCAGGGGTATATCTACTATTTTGAATTTTTGTGAAGTGTTTTAAATTATAAAGTTTTGTTGGGGTATTCTTCACCCACTGATCAACTCACACAAAACATAGGAACAGACTATATGGAGTACTGAGAGACAAGAACAGGCATTTCCCTTGGATTCCAGGCAGAAGAGGCGCCCGGGCCACAGAATTCCTTAGACAGTCAGAGGTGAAGGAAGAGGAGGGAGAAAATTGCTGTCAGTCTCTAGGGGGGGGCAGAGCTCTGCATCCTATTTGGCAGAGGCAGAGATGTAATGGTGTGGAATAAGTACTCAGAGCTCGGGATCAAATCAGACACACACACCCCCGGAAGGAAATACAAAGTCAATTGGGCATGATACATTTAAAAGGGTAATTTTCCAGGGGTGGAGAATAACTATAACAGCCTAGATACACATGCCCCCACCTCCAAGGAAAGAATGATCAAGGCTAAAGCATTGGGGGAGAGGGACGATTAACTCAAATACCTCCAGGAGACAGTCAAGTGGAGTAAATGAATAAAGGCCAGTTGTGAGGGAAACAAAATAGACACACTTGGTTGGAATCGTAAACACACAGGAATATTCTGCACTTAATACCAACAAGTATTCTCTCTCACTTTTGGAAAACATGGCCGTCTTCTTCATTTATCTTTCATTTTCATGCATTTGAGAGAGAGAAAGGTTTCTTCACATTAAGGAAGACAGAGGTCAGATGCAATGGTAAACAGAAGTTGGCATCAGAATTTCCTTTCAGGGAGACAACCAGAAGTGGTGTAGCAGCTTGAAGACTGGAGAATGCATGCCTCTGACTTCTATAGGTTTGTGCCCCCAGCTAATGAGCATGAGGAGTGAGAAATAAGAAATACAGTACTATCAGGTGTTCCAATACTCCTAGAAATGCCAAAAATATGAAGGTTTATGTATACTTTTCTGTTTTGTAAAATTAGTTCCAGGTTTATTTTAAAATTAAATAGTTTAACCACGTTAAACACATTCCTGCGCTCCCATAGGTCCACAAGCTGCCCACGTGTGACTCTTGCCTCATGCTGTTCCAGATCCCATACCATGGTGACACAGCCTCTTAGAACTCAGGGGGAAGAATATCCGTGTCTCTCCTTCTCCCATACACTGTAAAGCAATAAAGTAGGATTTCTAAATCTGCTAAGTAAGGGGGCATCAACAAGTTCAATCATGACCAAAGGGCTGGGAAGGGGCCGGAAATCAAATGTGTCTGGGAATAGTTCTAGGAACAGACATAAATAATGCGGTATGGTTTAGTGCGTTGTTTTTTTAAACAAGATTATTTAGAATTGTACAATGCTTTAAATTTCATGTAGAAACGTACATGGTATTTTCATATCCACTATGTCATTGGAGCACACAATAAATTCCAAAGTAGGCTGAAAGGTATTGTTAATACCATGTATAGGAAGGTAGAGGGAGAAAGGGGATGAATGAGTAGAAATGGTGGCTCAGAAGTTATATGACTTGCTAATATTATCATAAAAATAAGCACTGGGAAGAATGATTCATTAATTTGTTTTAAAAATGGAGAAAATTTCATGTGACTCTGAGTATCATTTATGGAAAACACAATGAAGCCAGTGCTTTTTTCCTCCAAAAATACTTTGATAAAAGCATTAAATTCAAAAGAATATAAATGGTTATATTTATATTATAAATAATATAAATGTGGGAGAAATGTGTTCAATTTTTCTTCTAGCAAAATTTACTCATGCTTTGAGGACTCAATGCTGACATCTACATCTGTTTCATGGAAAGGATTTATTATTTTTCTCCTTAACTTTTAACTAAATACAGGATGATATTTTAGGTTACCAAAAAGAACTTTTCAACATTAAGAATTATTCACCTAAAGAAAATAGAGTAACACCAAGAGTCTGGGCATTGGGTTCTAGAGCAAGCATTGCATGTGTCCTTAGGCAGGCAACACTTTTCCCAGCCTGTCAGTTTCCTCTTTCTTAAAATGAGTATAATAATACCTGACTATGGAAAGGGAGATATGTGTTTTTGAAGTGTCTCTCTCTCTCTCTCTCTCTCTCTCTCAATTTTGCCAAGCATTCCACAGACATAAAATAATGAAAGGTGGTTAGCATGATTCAAAAAAAAAACAAAAAACAAAAAAAAAAAATCAAAAAGCCTATAAATATATATAAAATACTTTCTAATAAATTGAAACTCCTTATTTTGGAGTTAAAGGATCTTACGTCTTCTAGTCCAACCCCATCTAGCTGACCTCATTCTTATCATGTCTCACCCCAGCCACACCCAGCAGCCTAGGTGGCTCCAGGTTCAGAGCCAGGTGACCCCCAGATGCCTGGAAACTCAGTCCATGAGCACTACTGCTTCTCTCACCCAATCTCAACCATATTCTTGCCTCCAACTCTATAGGAATTCTCCAAGGACCATGCTCCCTCCTCCATTACCACTCAGACCTAGCATGCTTTCTGTTTCTTTTACCCAAATATTTCTGTCTCGGGAAGTCTCAAGTCTTACCTCCTAAAATTATCTATCTTTACAAAAAAGTGTATATTCCTGGAGTGAAGAATAAAACCAACTTTAGTTCAAAATCTAGTGTCACAAGCTGAGCCTCTCTGAGCCTGCTTTTGTAACCAAAACATTGGGATCCTGGTGGCTGAACTATAATATTCGTTTTCTGGTTCCTTTTATTTTTGTTTGCTGTATGATTTTATCCATGGCACCCTCGCCTTAGCACTTTGCAAGAAAATACCTGATCCCCAATGGCCCTTCACCCAGTCATTTACAGGAGAGAAGTGTCGCGTGAGGAACCCTTGACCCATTTCTCAAAGTCCTCCCCTTCTAGCTTCCAGTGTCACACTCAGTGTGCCAGTCCAATAAGAATTGCTTCAACCCATATTCTACTGCTTTCTGGCATTTGGGAAGTTGGCTCTGTTGCCTGAGGAAGACATTTTAGGAGAGGTTTCCATAGAAACTCAAACTTTCCCTCCAGCTGCTCATGTAGTTTATATCTTTATTTTTAAATACACATTATTTTTCTTTCAGTGGCTTCCAAGTGCTTTAATTCTTTGGACACCAAAGAAATAGTACCAAATCTCTAGAAACATCATCTTTTTCATTCTCTTTTTACACTCTCTCCTGATTGTGTTCTCCTGCCTGACAGGTGTAGGAGCTCTGCTGCTGTAATTAACCATTTCTCTTATTAATCTTTACTCTCCTCCCTCTCAGAATCCTTTAGATGGCTGGCCTTTCATCACCAGTTTATTATTGACAGCACTGGATTTATAGGCAAAGTCTTGCTAGACCATTGTGCAGCCTCTGTCCCTTCCCCATCCTCTACCTCTGACACCAAACTCCTTCCTGGTTCATTCACTACGTTTTCCAGCTAGAAACACCATACTTTCTTCACACAAGCTTAGGTCTTGCCCACCTTGGGTCATTAAGAGCAGCATTTCCTTGAGCTTCCCCATTCATATCCATCCTTAATTTATGTTAAGTAGTGGGCATCATTCCCAAAATGGAGATTTCCTCACCTCCTAAGACCTGGTTAGATCACCTGTTATGTTTTCTTCCTAACGATTCTCAATTATAATGAAATCAAGATTTGAGATGTCTCTCTTCATTAATATGTACTCTCCTTTAGGAATTATCTTATTAACTTCTGTATCAATAGCATCTAGCAGAGTAATTTGTAATGAAAAAAAGAAAAAGATTATATTAGGGAAGTCATTATATTTAAGCACAAGAGGAAGAATTAAGTAGCAAAATAAATTCTGCTTTGTGCATTTACAGGGATACGAAAGAAGAAAAAAGAGCCACAAGGTGACTCCATGTCCCCCTACAGGTGGGAAGATGGCAAATAGGCTGGGGAGTAGAGGCCTGGGGAAGATAGTCAACCTGCAATTCAGGAGCCACAGCACTTTAGACAATTCAGTTCTGTTCCAAGCAAATGGACAGACACTTGGCTAGCTAGATACCAGGAAGCAGGCTGATGTGTGAGATGATTTCATTAAGCCTGTAGGTCAAACCTAATCACAGCAGCTGAGATTTAGTGAGTCTCAGGTATGTATGTTGGGCGCTTCCAGACATATTGCTATTTTAAATCTTCACAATAATCTGTTTTTACCAATGAGAAAACTGAGGCTCAGAGGGCTTGAAGTACTTGAAGTCACACAGGTAAAATATGTCAGAGCCCAAGTCTGTCTATCTTCAAAGCTGGGATCTATCCATTATGCTACCCTGTCCTGGCTCATCAATGGGGCCTCAAAAAAATGAGGACCATCTCTGCAACACAATGAAGAAATGCTACAGGGTGAACATATTGTGTGACACTCAAACTTTCTAAAAATGGAAGAGCTGTTTGAAAAGGAGTAGACCTCTGTGAGGAAATAACCCCACTGTGGAAATTCAACCTGATGCTCTTTTTGAAGCCAATCTAATTATATTGTCCTCTTGCCTAATATCCGCCAATGATTCCCTACTTTACTTGGGATAAAACTCAAAGTCCTCACCATGGCCTGCAAGACCAGGCACCATCTAGCCCCTCCCTCCCTCTGCAGCCTCATCCAGTCCTCTGCTTCATAGGTTCTGCCCCATCTTGAGCCAGGCAGGCCATATCCTTCCTGGTTATTGCCAAACACCTGCCCTGGAGATTTCACACAGGCCCATCTGCCTTTATGGACAGGTCTACCCTCTATTCCTCGCCTTCTGAAGACTTAGACCTTCTGAAAAGCTTTCCCAGATCTCACAATGTAATTTTGACCCATACTTCGCTCTTTCTCGATGCACCTTGTACTATGCCTTTATATCACAATATTATGATCACCTCTGCTTGTTTATTCATATGCTAATTTTGTTAATACCTGCCTGGCTCTACTAGATAGCAGGCTCCAGAAGGAACTATTTCCCTTGTTCACTGTGCTATCACAGTGCCTAAGACGTTGAGGGATTATAAAAACCCAAGAAATTTTTGATGACTATTGCAATGAACTTCATTCAGGAATGCTACCGGTCCAAAAGGAGTGGGGTAGTGAGACGGCCATTGAAGAAATGCCCAGTTACAACCAGCATCTGGGATAAGAGCTTTTCATGCAATATCTCTTTCCAAAACAAGCAGCAACTTAAACTATTCCTAAATAGTGAGCGTCATTTGGAGAAAAAAGTGGAAACTGGCTCCCTACGCCCTGTGCCTCCCTCTGCAACACACTGCTACCCACACTAGCCTGTTTTTACCCTGCTTATGAGAGGTGTGTGTTTTTGTGGGTTTTTTTTTTTTTTTTTAGTGTCTTTGTTCTCTCATATATTTCTTTTATGTCCATTCCCTCTTTATTCCAAACAGCAGTCAGAAATCCAGGTCCTCAGCTATCATTGGGAAAAGGAAAAACAAGATGAATCAACAACAGTATTAGCATGAAAACAGTCTCTGAGCCAGATCAATTCCAAATCTGCTCAGAGTCATCGAGGCATTTCCACACAAATGATATTGATATCGCAATCCCAGGATTTTGAACTTACGTTGTCAGAAACCTGAACTCTGGGAAAACAAAGGATCTGCTATTATGCAAATAGTTTTAGACTCCAAAAAAAGAGAGGAAATGAGATAAACAAAGACAGACAGTGCAATGCTACTTAGCTTCTAAAATAATTCCCTCTCCAAAGTTTTAATCGGATATCAGCTAAGCTGAAACAAAGGTCTCTAATCACCTAGGAAGTGTTCTACTCAAATGGTTTTATTTTCTATTTTGGCGACTTTTCCAATGGTGTGATTGTACTTTCAGAGAAAAGAATAGCAGGAGACCCTTGATGTTTTCCTTGTATCGGGAGAAGTTTCTACTTCTGCTGCCAAATAACAAATGAGCAATCGCGCCACCCATGTTTATTCCACCAGCGCTGACTGTGTGCCAGGCACAGTGCTTGGTGCTGGGGGATAATGTACAGAGCAGAAACAGGAGGGCCTGTCCTCTCAGAGTTGTCATCTAGTATAAACACGTGTCCAGCTTACACATCATAAAGACATTTATCTTGCTATTCAAATACACGCATTATGGCACTTTGTGTTTTAAATGTCACTTTTTGTCATCTTCCCAACAACCCTGTAGGAACCGCATGAATGTTAAGATTTTCTCTTTTTCTAACATAAAGGAAATTGGGCTCAGAGCCCAAAAGAACTGGCCACAAGTTACATATGCTCTGTTCTTTCTACTATACCAATAGCAACAAATCTCGGCAAATGTTTAGAATGCATTTATAAATACTAATGTTTTACATACATTACTGTAGTTAATTTCTGCAAAAAGAAAGGAATCCCATGATTCCTACTGTAAAAATAGTAAAACTGAGGCTCAGGGGTTGAGTAACTTATTGTAAGTCAGCCAGTCAGAAAAAAAAGAAATGGGAAATTGAATCTATGTGATTCTATAGTTGGCATTCAACCACAGCAATTTACTGTCAAGACAGCATAAATTGGTTATATTTCTTCTTTTAATTGGAACAGCTATAAATACAATCATATTGAAAATAGATAAACAGAGGTCCACAGAAGTGAAGAGCCACATTCAAGGTCAAACAGTTCAAAGTGTTGAAGTTAAAATAGTATCTAAATACTATTTTAGGTGAAATATAACCGACTTCTCACCTAGGCACAACACAGAGAACAAGATTTAGAGGGATCATCTGGTCTAAACTGTGGCTTCAAGGTCAAGTGAAAGGTTCTCTCATAATGGACCTCAGCTCAGTCAATGTATTTGGGTGTAACCAAGAGCTGAAAGTGGGGCATTTATAGAGCCAGACAGCTCAGGGCCATTCAACATCTCATCAGTGATGGAGTCCCTATTCTAAATGAGATTTAGTTCTTGTTGATGTGGCACAGTTAGCCTATTTAAAGAGATTGACATCTTCCTTCCTTTCAAAGAAAGATGTTAGGAGAACTGATCTTATTAATCAGAGTGTAAGACAATAGGAGGTACATTTAGGTAGAATAGAGGGTTCATGCAAGTGAGAATAGGGAGATAAGCTGGAGAACAAGAAGAAATTCAGATCATCCACACCCAAAAAAAATCACTTAGTACTTTCTAATAGATTTGAATCAGAGGACTCAGTTTATACTTTTTCTTCAGGTGCTGTAAAACGACTGAAGGTTTTCAAGAAGGGAATTATGTGACCACAGCAGTTCCTCCCACAGATTCAGACCTCCATATCTGCACTCTGCAATGAGGTAGCCACTAGCCTCAGATAGCTGTTGAGCACTTGAAATACAGCTAGTCCAAACTGAAGTGTGCTGTAAGTATAAAAATCACACAGGTTTTCAGAGCAGGCTTTCTCCATGTGCTGCCCCCACCCCCCTTTTCTTGTATATGTAAAAAGGAGTTTATTTGCAGGGGAACGAGACTTTAATCAAACAAGCCAAATCCCATGTTGTCATCTGATTCCTCAGACTTGATTAACAATGTAAATGTCAATATGATGCTAATATTTTAGGTATTTTATTGGGTTAAAATGTTACTAAAATTAACTTCACATTTTTTTTTCTATTTTAATGTGCCCGCTAGAAAACTGACATTAATATAGGTGGCTTGCATTATCATTCTTTTGGACAATGCTATTTTATAGACTTTCAGATAAATGTTTACATAGGCATTCCTGAAAACTGACTGAACATTCACAGGGCCTTGAGAAATTCCTTTCTGTTGCTTCTTAGCTCTGGCTACTAGAAAGGTATTATTTTTTGTTAAACCACAACCTGCCTTTCTGAAGATTTTACGCATTAGCAATTATGATGCTCTAGGGTAGCCTTCCAGTAATGACCTTCCACTACACCTTATTCCACCCCCTTCCTCCTGCCCTAGATTTTCCAGTCTTCTCTTGTTTCAAGTAAATACCTCCAATTGGTTTTATTATTTATTATGTTTCCCAGGTCTCTGGTGATTCTTATCATTCTTCTCTAAAACATGTTCAAAATTATCAGTCCTCCTTCAAAAAGAAAAACAAAACTTCTCTGGTTGTCAGAGTGTACAATGGTTAAAAAAAACTTTCACATAAGGAGTCAGAGATAAGTTTGCTTCCCATCTCTCCTGCAGTGTGCAACCTTAGACAAGTCATTTCATCTCATATTCAAAAGCAGATAAGACCACTTAAAAGCAAAAACCGAATGCAATATGCTTAAGATAGAGTCACCAGAGTGAGCCTTTGTTTTCAACTGCCCTGCATTAATGTCTCCTGCCCACAGAACCCTTCTTCTCCCATTTTAAAACTCTAATTTTTTCAGCTGTGGGAGTGAAGAAGGGTAAGCTCACCCTATACCTCCAGCTTCCGGGAGGCCGACGTGAGGCCAGACTTGGAGAGGCAAAGTCACAGATTGGTTCAGTGACAGGCACACTGCTGAGCTGAGGCAAGGGCATCACATGGAGAGAGCCTGCTTGAGAAGGAAAGCAACAGAGGAAGCAGGACTAAAATATGCTGGAGTGGCGGATAAGCCCTGATACTACCACTTGAGTCTCTGCTTCCATTTGTGCTTAAAGTAATACTCCCTGGCTTATTTTTATTATTTTTATTTAACTGAATTAATACATTTCTTTTTTCCCAAATCCAGTGTGAGTTTACAACCAAAAGCCTAATGCATTGTTACCAATCACTGAAATACTTTCAGGGCTTCTGCATCATTCCAGAGCCTTCCGATTTGCCGAGTATGTAACTAGCCTCACAAATGAGCAGCAATGTTTTGTCAATAAGCAGAGGACCTACATGTTAAGACGGCAGGAAGGAGGGATGGGAGAATCCTGATTCTCCGAGGTGCTGTCTTTTCCTCTTAAGAAGTATATCCATCAATCTTGCACCCTTGTTGTGGAAAAACTACAAGGTCAACATTTCACTTAATCGAGTTGTCATTTTATATTAAAATGGTACTTATCTTTTTCCTCTGAGGTGTGTGGCAAACAATTAAATAATATTACAGTATACCTCATTGTTCAGGGGTGGGCAAAAGTAGGTTTACAGTTGTGAGTACATGAAACAGTTCATTCTTATATTCTTGTTTATTAATTATTGTATTATTTTACCTAGCAGCAACTGTAAACCTACTTTTGCTAACCCCTGAATGAAATCAATGCGTGTGCCAAAACAAATTGACTTCCACTAGAACTCACAGCACGCTTTATCTGCACTTCTGATTGATTCTCAGTAGGCAGCACCTCCCAACACTTAAGCCTTCTGGTTCTCTCCTGTCCCCCATATCCTAACAAGTAGGTTGCATTACAGTACTCTAGGACTGGAAAGGACTTGAAGAAATGGATGCTGTCCTACTCCCTTAGTGTATCAATAGAGTCCAGTATATGGGAAGTGACTTTCTCAATGTCCAAATGTGATTGGAGACAGAGCGTGGGCAAGAGTGTAGTGCTTCTGAAGTATGTTATCACACAGTATCTGAGTTCTAAGAGACCCCAGTTTAAAGGCCTTTTGGTTATGCATAAATAATAAAATAAAATAAAATAAAATAAAATAAAATAAAATAAAATAAAATAAAACAATGTATTTCTTTCCCAAGAGCAGATGACTCCATCTTGGTTTTTATAAAGTAGGTTTACCTTGGCTTGGGTACCTAAGTTGTTATTAAATGAGAAACTGCTGCTATTTATGGCCCTGGCATCTGCTCTGTGCTTATGGCCACTATCTTGCTCAATCTTCATAACAACCTCTTTGAGGTCTGTACTATTAGAATTCCCCTCTTACAGAGAAGGAAGCTGGGGTTTAGAGAGGTCCAAACCAGACATCTGATAAATGGTAAATAGCACTGAATTCAATTTCCATCTCTGACTCCAAAGCCTGAGCTTTTAACATGAATATTCTATAACCGCAGGAAGATGAAGCAGTATTTTTCATTAGAACACGTCTGAAAGCAGACAAGGCTTTAAAATGAGAGGTTCTGCTGCTTCCCCAGCCCTCACTGGCATGCAACACTGTTTCATAACGTTACCAGATATGCTCAGAAACCTCCCCGTCCAAGTCTTCTGAGCCAACTATTTAAATGCACAATAAACAAAAGTCTATAAATTTGTGCATACCTAAGTCTATGCATTCATTATTTATATATCAGTTTTTTTTATAGAAATTTCAAAAAGAGACAGAAATAGAAAATAAGACATAGGAAAGCAAGAGCCATCTCTTACTTTCACTATGGCTTCTGTCCTCACATCTTGCAAACCACATTTATTGACTTATTTAACTGAGTGTCTCATTTTCATAAAGAGGATTATACCTCAACAGTCCCAAATTAGCTGTATTGTAGTGACATTGCTGTGTAACAGATTACCCCAAATTTAGTGGCTTAAAACAATACATTGTTTTTTGCAGAAATTGACAAACTTATCTTAAAATTCATCTGGAAATTCAAAGGACACAGATAGCCAAAACAATCTTACAATTCCCAATTTCCAAGCTATAGTACTTAAGATATTATGGTATTTGCATAAAGGTAGATATATAAATCAATGGAGTACAATTGAGAGTCCTGAGATAAATTCTCAAATTTACAGTCAATAGATTTTTACACGGATGCCGAGATAATTCATTGAGGGAAAGAATATTCTTTCCAATAAATGATTCTGGGACAAGTGGTAAAAGAATGAAGTTGAATCCCTACTTCACACCATAAAATAAATGAGAACGCATCAAAGACCTAAATGTAAAAGCTACAACTATAAAACTCTTAGAAGGAAACATAGGTGTAAATCTTCATGACCTTGGCTTAAGCAATGGTTAATTAAATATGACACCAAAAGCCATGAAATAAAAAATAGATAAACCTGATATAGTCAAAACTAATAAGTTTTGTGCTTTAAAGGGCACCATGAGGCAAATGAAATTTTTTGCAAATCATGTGTCTGAAAAGGGACTTATATCTAGTATATATATAAAGAACTATTACAACTCAAAAATAAAAAGGCAAATATTCCAATTAAAAACTACAAAAACCTAAATAGACAGTTCTGCAAAGGAGATATACAAATTGTCAATTAGTACATGAAAAGATGCTTAACATAATTTATCCATCAGGAAAATGAAAATCAAATCCATTATGAGATACAATTTCATACCCATTAAAATGGCTATAATCAACAAGACAGGTAACAAGAGTTGTTGAGGATGTGGAGAAGGTGAAAACTGAGTATTGCTGGTAGAAATGTATGACTCCTATGGAAAAACACTTTGGCAGTATCTCAAAAAGTTAAACATAGAGACTCAGCAATTCCATTCATATGTGTGTATCTGTCTGTGCACCTGTGCATGTGCATGTGCCCAAGAAAAATGGAAATCATGAAACATATGCCCTGGCCCAGAAATCAAAGAAGCTGAAAGAGTACCCAGCAGTTTCAGTTGCTGCAGGCTCAGCTGCTATTCCCAGAAAACCAGGTGATCCAGCAAGACACACCACTACATGCATGGGCTGCAGTAATGCCTCATGTCCTGCTACAACTTTCTGAGCCTTAACAGGCAAAATGGTTCTAGTTTCATTTCTGATTTCCAAACCTCAGGCAAAATGTCTCGTGTGGTCTATGCTAATCCATAACTATGTAAGAGAGGGAACTCTGGAAAGCATAGTTCCAGTTTAGCTCAGTTAATACAAATTGGCATCAATTGTCATTAAAGAATTTGCAGGTGAGATTGGGCAGCATAGAAATTACATATCACCCATAGCCAGAAATGCAACTTGTGCTAAATTGCCTAGTTTAAATTTCTCTTAATGTTAAGAAAGCTTCTGCAAGGGATGTGTTCTTTTATTTTTTTAATTTAAAATCCAATATTATTTTGTATTAGTGGTTAGTAAATCATATTCTTTGCATGGATAGGGTGGCCCAGTGGTTGAGCATTGACCTGTGAACCAAGAGGCTACTGGTTCAAGTCCCAATCAGGGAATATGCCCGGGTTGTGGGCTTAATCCTCAATAGGTGGCATGCACAAGGCAACGATGAAAGTTTTTCTCTCATCAATGTTTATATCTCTCTATCCCTCTCCCTAACTCTTTCTCTAAAAATCAATAAAAATATATTTTTTAAAAAGAAAATCATATACTTTACAAAGTGCTCCCCCCAATATCTCTAGAACCCACCTAATACTATAGATATTATAATATAGACTATATTCCCTATGCTGTATTTTACATCCCTATGACTACTTTGTAACTACCAGTTTGTGCTCCTTAACCTCCATCTTTTTTCAACCAGGCCCCAAACCCTTCCTCTGCCAACCATCAATCTGTTCTCTGTATCTATAAGTCTGCTTCTATTTTGTTTATTTATTTTGTTCTTTAGACTCCACATATAAGAAATCATTTGGTATTTTTCTTTGTCTGACTTATTTCATTTAGCATAATATCCTCCAAGTCTATTCATGCTGTCATAAATGGTAAGATTTCATTCTGTTTTATGGCCCAGTAATATTCCATTGTATATACATAGCACAATTTTTTTTTATCCACTGGCCTACTGATGGGCACTTGGGTGGCTTCCCTGTCTTGGCTATCCTATAGAATAAAGAGGTAATATGCAAATTGGCCCTCACACCCTCAGACAAGTTGGCTGCCTCCATATGGCTGCCTCCATATGGTCAAAGATGGCTGCCACAAGATGGCCAGCAGGGGAGGGCAGTTGGGGGCAATTGGGCCAGCAGGAGAGGGCAGTTAGGGGCAATCAGGCTGGAAGGGGAGCAGTTAGTCACTGATCAGGCTGGCAGGGGAGTGGTTAGGGGGTTGGCAGGGAAGTGGTTAGGGGCAATCAGGCCGGCAAGCAGGTGAGCAGTTGGGAGCCAGCAGTCCCAGATTGTGAGAGAGATGTCTGACTGCTGGTTTAGGCCTGATGCAAAGGGATGATCAGGCCTAAACAGGCAGTTGGACATCCCTCGAGGGGTCCCAGATTGGAGAGGGTGCAGGGTGGGCTGAGGAATACCCCTCCAGTGCACAAATTTTGTGCACTGGGCCTCTAGTTATAAATAATGCTTCAATGAACATACAGGTGCAGCATTATTCTTTCAAAAGTGATATGTTCTTTAAACAGGGTTTCTCAACCTCACACTGTTGACATTTTATGCTGGATAAGTTTTTGTCATGAGGACTATTCTGTGCATCTATAGGGTATTTAGCAGCATCCTTAGTCTCTACCAACTACATGCCCATATCATCTTCTCAGTCTTGACAATTAAAAATGCCTTCAGATAATGCCAAATATCTCCTGGTGAGGCAAAATGCCTCCAATTGAGAACTACTGCTTTAAATGAGTTAAATACGCTGTATCTTTTAGAGCAAACTCATTTTTAGTTGATTGCATATTATTCTGCTTATACACTTATTCCCTAGATAATGTTTTTTTGGTTATATAAAATCACGGTTTGCATAAATATTAATTCACTACATTGGAAGGGATTCTCTCTGCTGGTTTGGCTTTGAGACATAACTTAAAAGCAGGGCTGTTGGTCAAGGTTACTATTTGAAAACACTATGAATGCCTTGCTTTAGAAGGATCTTTTATCTCAACAAGGGGAAGAATACAGCAGAGTATGGGTGGCCCTAGGTAAGTCTATGCCTATTTCAAGAAAGTTTAGCAAACTCCTTGATATCAAAAACTACAGAGATGAGGTTCTTACAGTGATGAATCATATTTCTTGAACATTTCAAATATTTTCATTATTATAAACAAATGGTATGTTTTTTAGAGTGAAATGGTTGGTCTTGGTCACATACTCTGAAATTGTCCATCCTGCAACAGTTTCACATATATTGAAAACTGAACATGCAATGAACCTAAAGCAGTCATATTTTTGGGCAGAAAAAAAAATTAAATTTAAAGTTATCAAGACTGCATTATAAAATTTACAAAAGCCTCCATTAATCAAAAAAAAGGGGGGATAGTAGGGTAATATCATGTAAGGAAAAATATCCTATAAGTATATTACATCTAGAAAATTTTTACTTTACAAAATTAATTTTCATTTGTAATGCTAACAGCAAGACATCCATGAAAAACACACATGGTGTCTAAATAAGACAAAGGAAAATCGTTTGGGCATAAATAAAAAGGATCCCAAATCAATTATATAGAAAAGATTCCTTTATTAACTTTTGGTCGAGAATATGTTTGTGTATTTTCAGAAAACAACTCCAAGACCATGCGGATTCCTGCAACAGAGAGGAATTGACAGGTGTGCTCCAACCATGAAGACAAGAGGAAAAACAGTCCAGAGATGGAAGAAGCTGACAATGCCTTGCCACGCAAGCAGTCAGCAGCTGTGCACCGCTGAAGGTTGCCTAGGACCAAAGCAGAGAGGGTCGGACCTGCATTGCCACCATGTGCCCACCATCCAGATATCATTGCTGACATGTACACATAAGGAACTGTTAGACATTGAAATGGGGACTCAGAACTGTTGGACATTGAAATTGGGACTCAAACATTTTTTTTGTTATTATATGTTTATTTCTAGTCTGCAGAGGCAACATTTTTTTAAAGGTAAGAAATGGGGGGAAAAATAGATACAGAGGCAAAGAAGCATTGAACAGACTGTCAAACTACATCGGGAAGGCAGGGGAGGTTGGGCGAGGAGGGCTGTAAGAAATCAACCGAAGGACTTGTAGGCATGCATATAAGCATAACCAAGGGATACAAAACACGGGGTTGGGTGGGGGGCAGGTGAAGGCATGTAATGGGGGGTAGGAGAGGCTGGGGGGAGGTCAATGGGGGGGAAGGAAACATATGTACTATGTCTCCTTCAAACAATAAAAAAATAAAATTTAAAAAATGGACTGGTTAAAATTATCACAAGAGAAGAATGAACAGATTGCATCTTGCCCTTTGTCAAATTATACTCTAGCCCAAGGACAGAAAACTAGAATATCTTCAGGGGTCAGGTAGGCAAAGTTACACCCACAGTGAGTCTTCAGAATTATGGTGGACTGGAAAGTCTATGACCCATCTAAAAATGGAAACCATTTCTGTTTACAGATGTCATTCAGAAAGATGTGATTTTTCAATACAGCCAATAACCTGTATATTTGTATGATGTGAATTGGCAACTAATTCAATTTTTTTTAAATCATTCAAAGGCAACACCTTATAAGGAGAAAGTGTGTGTGTGTGTGTGTGTGTGTGTGTGTGTGTGTGTGTGTGTGTAAAAGCAGGGCCCAATTGATCAAGTTGAAGGGTATGTATTTGTATATATGTATGTATATATTGTTCATACACCTGTATGTATGGCATACACACATGTGAGTGTGAGTGTGACTGTAGGCTGAATTCACCAATCAGAAGGCTATATTATTTTTATCTAACCAACCAAAAGACAATCACATTTATTAGTAACGGGGAGGGATGACTAGTTATTTCAGAGAACACTTCTCTCTCCACTCAACCTCACTTTCTCAATAACATCAATAACTCAATATAACCCCACACAAAGTATCCGCAGTAAGCTCACTGTCATAGAGATCAGTAATAAAAATGTATTTCTAATTTTCACAAGATAAGACTGAGAATTGGGGGTGCTTACTCTACTTTTCTAAAATCACAGAGTTTGGAAGTAGTGAGGCCAAGGCTCAGACGCTAGTCTCCTGAAAGCTCACCCAAGGCCCTTTGGCTCCTGAGTCATTATGTCTAGGGCAGTGGTCGGCAAACTCATTAGTCAACAGAGCCAAATATCAACAGTACAACAATTGAAATTTATTTTGAGTTTTTTAAACTTAAACTTCTTCTAATGCCACTTCTTCAAAATAGACTCACCCAGGCCGTGGTATTTTGTGGAAGAGCCACATTCAAGGGGCCAAAGAGCTGCATGTGGCTCGCGAGCCGCAGTTTGCCGACCATGGGGCTAGGGCACTGTGGAAATTACCTGCTTTAGATTTACATAAATCTCTGAGGGCTCTGTGTGCAATCTATATTCTTGAAAGAGACTTTTTGGTCCTGTGGGTCCCCAGGTAAAAGTTTGACAAGTGTTGTATCAAAAATAAAGTATGCTGAATTGTGTGTGCATTAATTTCTTGGCTAATATTTCAGTTCATACATTTTAAACCCCTTCAGAGCCATCACGATCTGGAAGCATGGGCTTTACTGCTTCTAAATATTTGAATTCCAATTTTCAGGCCTGTCAATCTACCCGGACTCATAAGTTGACTTAACCTGATTTTCTCTGCTTCATGACAATATTGTTCAGTATTCGCTAGGCTGCGTTTGACATGAGGTAAATTTATATTACATTTAGTGAAATATATTGAAAACTGCTAAAATAGCCCCCTCTTCCCAAATTTGCATAGCATTGCATTTCCCCCCTTTCCTTTTTCACTCTAGTGAGTCTGTTATCAAAGAAATTACAGAGTTTATCTACATTGGGAAACTGTCAAATGCATGAAACCCAGCATGGTGTGAATCTTAGGTTTTGAAGAAAAGATTAAAAAGAGTTGCCTTCACTCTCCAGAGAGCCCTTGTACGGAGAAAAGCACTCAGATCTGTTGGTAACTCGGCTGTCTGGCAGCTTTCTTTATGGGGGAAGAAAGTGATATTTACCAAAAAATCGCACATTTCTCCTCACCCTGTCCAGTGATTTTCTGCAAGGTTTCTTTCCCAGTTTATAACACCAGAAAAAAAAGTAATATGCTAAAAATCAAGAAACCATCCTAATTCTTGGCATGATGAATAAGGGGAAGGGAAATCTCAGTAAAATCTTATCAGTTCTAGCTTCAGAATAGCTCTCAAATACATTATTTTCTCTGTCTCTCTTTTCCTCATTACCTCTGTTGTTCATAATTTCCTCCTCCGAAAAATTCATAAGGCTGAACCCCATCGGAGAAAAACATCATAGGAACCTATACCTGAGGGTTAAGTTTCCTGCCAATGATGAAAACAACAACAAAATTCTCTGAAAATTCATCAAACTTTGTAAAAATGCAGCAAACCTCAACTTTCTAGGGCCAACAAGATAGTTCCTGGTGAAGTGATATTCAGGTTGACTGCAGGGGCTGGGAACTGCTGGAGTGAGTCACTGATTAAGAGATTGATTGGGATTTCTGTTTGAGCTGTGTTTGATTAGCTTGCCCATGACAGTGAGCAATCGGGTCTCCACGGACACATTCCATTGGACACAACGGCTCCATATTCCCAGCCCCAATTGCCGTTCAGGAAACAGCCATGAGTTGGTATCATTAGCTCATGTTCATTTATTTTAATGGGACATTAAGACTGATTTATATGACAGCATTAAAGGGGAAAAATTATTCCAGAATTACACCTATATAAGAGCACTTAACATTAGCTTGCCAATTAGCCTTTTGAAAGGATGAATGCCAATGCCCCCAATTCAGGAAACTTCCATCTCACGATGCCATCCACTCGATTGGTCAACAAAAGAGGAGCACAGGGAACCGGGTTCATCGAGTCTGTTTCTTTTCTGTAGTGAAGCTAATGTTAGTGCTGAGAACTCAACCATTAGCAGAGAACAAAACAATACCTATTCTCCTGAATTTCTAAGAACAGCCTGAAGGCTGCTGTAATTCCTTTTAATAGAAATGCCTCTTTCTTTTATCGGCAATGCTTTAAGATAATGGTATAATCACTATTGATTTTACTACCATGCATCGTGACAGCATTAAGAGAGCTCAACCCCCTATTTATTTGCAACAGTAAAGTCAAGAAGAGCAACACTGTAGGTTATCAATCTCTTTATACCATTTTGACCTCTTTATACCAACTCCTGTTTGCTATTCCACCTCCCCTTTCTTAATGATTGTCCCTTCATCCTTACCATTAATCACCGGTGGTTGTATTAGACAAGAACAATGGTGGGGAAAATTACAAAAATCATGCCTGCTAACATCAGGCTGATTTCACTGAAAATGTGGGGGGGGGGGGAATCACTTTTCAGAAAGGACCCTGAAACAACTGGTTAAGGAGAGTTTTTTTCAGTGCCTGTAAGTGTATTGATGTGAAGAGGGGTAAATATCCAGTGATTTTTCCCCCCATAAGCTATTATAATCTCTGACTTGCCTATTAACCTTAAACTATGAAAACAAGATCAAAGAGTGAACATTCACCAATTAATCCTAAATTCTTATTAATATTTGTCACATAAAGTGCACAATAAATCCATCAAAGTTAACAGTTCAACAGGGGGCTTAGCTGGCCAGGATTGATCTTCCCTGTTATCCTCCCTTGTTAGGGGAATGAAATTAATAGGCAACTATTCTTCAATCTGACTTTATTCAGACCTTCCTGGGCTCCTATAGCCTCTTGAGGTTATCCCTGGACCTTGATGCAAGGATCAACTAATTACACAAACCAACAATAGAATACTCATCATGGTAGAAAATAAAGAAAAGTTGAAAGCTGTGAAGGTAAGAGGGTGTTCAAAATAACTCAAGTCTCTACTTAGGTTCTGACCCAATAGGACCCAAATTTTATTTTCAGCCCCGATATGGAACCCAAGCCAAATATTTAAAAAAATTTACAAAAGGCACACAAATTTCAGCACAAAATTTTCTCCATTATTATTTATTATCAAGGCAAGAGCATCTCAAGATATGGAACATGGTTCATATGTGAAACCACCTTCTGCTGGCTTGGAAACTCTGGGAATAGACCAGTGTTTGTATGAACAGCACCATGCCCTTCCAAAATTAAATGTAATAGGGTCTCCAGATATTTCTAAAAATATTGCACGTTTACTTGCCACCTGAACACAAGCCATCTCCCAGATATTTGTGGTGTTTATGTGTTAAAAATAAGGTATATGGTTTATATCCATCGATCTCCCACATCTGATTCACATCTTGTTAGTTTGAAGTGAATTCATTCATTTTATCTTTCATCCTAACACTATTGCATAATTTCACATGAGAATCAACTCTAATGTGCTCATATCTCATCAAGAAAGATAATGGTCCTGCCAAAAAGATGTATTTCTTTAGGTGTGATTCTTTAGTGAAGGAGCGCTTTGTAGAAGCACAGCGAGGCTAGAATGACATTTCTGATTTTCATGGATTTAACTGATCCTGCCATAGTCTCAAAAAGAAATGGCTCTGTCAGTCAGGGAAACATTAGATTTAAATTGCTTATTTTGGTATTGCTGCTTACAGCTTTCCTTTATGCCAAACATCTAAGCTGATAAATGCATTTTTCAATAGTCAGTGGTTTCATCCGTGCTGTAAAATGAGACCAATTCAGGTAAGTAATCCCAGGGAACAACTGTTATCAGATCAGGAAACTTGGATCTCCCCACCAATATTTTAAGCCCTGGAGTCTTTTGAACTGTGAGAACAACAGGACAATATTCATGATTTCTCTCCTATTTATAGGAAATGAGTTATTTCATTATTTCTAAAGTAAGTAAAAGAAATATACTGTGCCCATACAAGCAGTTTGAGCAAAAAGAAATGTCTTCAGTGATAGAGAGACCACTGGACACATCTATACATAGGCAGGAGATTGGGGCAATAAAACCTAATTTCTGATTCTATCTATATGAGACAGATATCCAGATTCTAGCATAATCCTAAATTTGATGAACTATAATACATATACCTCCAGCACTCTAGAGCCAAAATGAGGTAAATCTATTATGAAAATAAAATTTTCAGGAAAAGGTAAAAATCATGATTCTCATATAGATATAAAAATGAGTATGTGTGGAAGAATTTATTCAGTTCACAAAGGAACCAGCAGATGTTATAACCTGTGCAAAGGGAAGGTCGCAGGTGTAGACATTTATGTAAAGCAAGGAAAAAAAATCTTTAAATGAATCACAGAGTAGAGGGAAAGTGGTTGGGTGTTTCGTCTGTCTGTCTGTCCCTCACAGAGAAGGAGCAGGGAAGCAAGTCAAATGAACCTCTACCAGATCAGACAAAATCTGTATGCCTTGTAGGTACCTATAGTTTACAGAATTTTACAATAGCTTCCAGAGAAACAGAATATAAGGCACGAGGTGGAAAGGGGTGCCATAGATAATGTCTACTTTTCCACACAGTAAGAACTAAGAAGAGGGAATAAGCAAATAATAGGTTGCAAACATCCCCTCCAGGTATAAACAGGAAGCCTACTTAGTAACCTGTATCTTGACTCTTTGTTGCCTCCTTTCCAAACCACCGCCCCAGATATTACTGCTTGAAACTAGGACTTGAACTATTTTCCTACTTGCTCTAAAATAATGACAAATACATGGAGCAACTGTCCAGACACAAACCCAGTATCCTAGCAGGGCTGTGCATGTACAGATGCCTTTTAAATACTCAACTATCTTATGAATCTACTAGAGGCCCAATGCACGGATTCATGCACCGGTGGGTGCCTTGGCCTGGCCTGTGCCTTCTCGCATTCCGGGACTCCTCAGGGGATGTCAGAGAGCCAGTTTCGACCTGATCCCCACAGGCCAGGTGAGGCTTTTACATATATATCTATGAAGTACCTGTACTCTATGAAGTACCTGTACCAAGTACAGGTACTTCATAGATATGAAGTCATATGAAGTCATAATGCCATAACCTTAGAAGAGCCTCTCTTCTAAGGTTATGATATTAATGATCAAGATAAAAGTGAAGACAGAAACCAAACTGTATCTCAGGGGATTTTAATGGGGGAGGAAAACACCTAGTGACCCAGCCTACCTCAAAGCACAAGGGACATGCATGAAGACTGTATGCATGATTCACTGCCCAGTATCACTGTGTCATTTCTAATTTCCCCTGAACTTCACTTTCCTCCCATCATCATCATAACCCATGTCCTATAATGATCAGAATGAAGATATGGTTTTCCCTTTCTAGGCTTTTTGTGACATCCCAAGACTTACAGCAAGCCTAGTTAAGATATGAGGATGGGGACATTGCCAAGCACTCTAGATTTATTAGTTTCTTGCCACATTTAAGTCTGGTGGTGTGCTTTAAAGAACCCGTTAATAACATAATGTGCAGCAGATAAAGGAAACTAAGTCTTATATATTACACATTGGGATACAGGAAATGAGATTTGTATCAAGCAGCCATAAAATGGCACTAATAAAAAAAGGAAAAAAAAGGAAAGTCAGTCAGGTATTCCAAAGCTATTTTCTAAGAAAATGAAGAGAACAATGTAAGACAATTAATAAAAGATAAGCAATCCAGCCTATTCCAGACCAGAGAAAATCTCCAGTGCCTGGTTCCAAACTAGATAAAGAGAATGAGGGAGAAGACATACAAGACTTTCTTCCTTTTATTTAAATTCACTCATCTGCTGTTTTAATATTGGGCCTCTGTAGAAATAATAATAATAGTAATACGATCTTAGAGTAACCAAATGAGCCCATTATTAAAAACAGTTTTGAACTGTTAAAAAACAAACAAACAGACATATTAAAAAGTTTATTTGAACAAAACTTGATTCAAATTAGGCAACCTCAGACCAGAAGTAGTTAGCAGTGCTCTACCCACAGGAGATCCAGGAGAAAAGGCAAATATAAAGTAAGAATATTATTGATTGGTTCTTGCTTAAAGCCTAGTTGGCTGTGATTGGTTGTCCTTAGGTTTCAATTGTATAATCTTGAGGCATTTATAGGCTTAGATTGTGTTTTGCATATGTAAGCTGTCATGGCATTAGCACCACCTCAGTCTACTGACCTCATGGTTTAACTATCTTGACAAATCCAAGACAAAACTGCTACAAGCAAAGCTAGCTTTTCTCCCCATGGCTTTCTGCAAGTTTCTGTTTGACTTCATGTTGCCACCTGACTGCTAACCTTGTCACCTATTGCTCTAGATCAGTGGTCGGCAAACAGCAGCCCGCGAGCCGCGGTTTGCCACTCTGTTGACTGATGAGTTTGCCGACCACTGGACTAGCCTAATGTTACCATGTAGTTGGAAGCTGTGAGGATTAGGCAATTGTGGCATATTGTGTGCAAAGAGGTAAAGGGTAGTTAGTATACAGTGGTCTGCAAACTCATTAGTCAACAGAGCGGCAAACAGCAGCTCGCGAGCTGCATGTGGCTAATGAGCCGCGGTTTGCCGACCACTGGATTAGACCACTCTCCTGCTTAAAACATTTAAAAACTTCCTACTCTTAGGATTGAGTCCAATCCCCCTGTTTCACCTAAAACTTTTGAATGTGGATGCCATAAATTGTGGGTAGCATTTGTCTTGGTTTATTAATCATTTGGGAACCACTGTAGGCCATGGCCTACAATCCTTGCATGGTCTAGCATTTGCTCACTTCTCTGGCTTCATCATATACCTCATCCCCCCTTCCCCCCCATTTCTTCACCTTTATCCCCTACTGTTCTAATTTCCATTTTACAAATCGGACAAACCACTTCAACCTTGGGGCCTTCTGTCCTCCTTGTCTCTCTGCCTGAAACATTTCTTATTCCTCTTCACTTAGCCAGCAGCTCCTCATTCTTCATGTGCCAATACCAACGCCTCTTCCTCAGAGAAAGCTCTTCCTCAGGGAAGCCTCCATATCATTTAGGAAGTTTTCAGCTTTGGGCAAGAGAATACTGTGATTTAAATGGTTTAAACAAAAATTTCCTCACATAACAAGCCATCTGGAGAGAGTTCCAGGCTTAATTCAGGTATTTAGTAATCTCATCAGGGCTCCCAGGTTCTTTCCATCTTTCTGTTCTCTCCTTATGTTGCTGTGAGAGTTACAGCAATACCAGGCATCACGGGGAGACCCTTGGCTGCCACAGAAGGAGGTGGCATTTCCCTCCAGGATGTAAAACTTTTCCCAGAAGCACCTCCACAGACTTCTCAGCTCCAAGTGGCCAGCGTGGATTACATGACCTTTCTCTAATCGCAAAGGAAGTGGAAAAATGAATTATATTTTTCACTTCTAGAATAAGAGGCTGACTGTATTAAGAAAAAAATTATAAATATATTGTACAAATATATGCATATATATATGGATGTATATACATGTATATATGTATGTTTGTGTGTGTTCAAGATTAGGATCTCCTAGTATAAGCATTCCTAGCTTTACCTTCTCTGTATTGCTTGTAACAATAATCATTTTGACACCTGTTTGGTCAGTGTCCATTTCTCCTATAAAATTGCAGCTATCTTAATAATAGCTCCTGCGTGTTATTCATAGCAATATACATTTTACTTGTTTTTGATATTTCATGATCAATTACTCCAATTCCAGAGGCCTCCAGTGGTTCCCAAATGATTAATAAACCAAGACAAATGCTACCCACAATTTATGACATCCACATTCAAAAGTTTTAGGTGAAATAGATCTACAATACCATGGACAGAGAAGCAAGTGAATGTTTGCCCATAATAAGGTCAACTTTGTAGTTAGAGCACAATGATTGGAATTCTAGGCATGGCCATTAACTTGCAATTTGACCTTGGGCCAACTATGTAACCAGGTAAAGAGTCATTATTCCCAACTGAAACATGGTGATAATGATGATAACTTCATAAAGTTCTATTAATTCACTGAGAGTAGAGGTATATCAGCAAAGAGCTTGCCATACTTAACTCAAATTTTGATTGCTCTCATTAACACCATTATAATATTTACAATTAATAATTACATTGTAGAAAGATACCTGCTTCTTCTTCTTTTTTTTTTCTTACTTATCTCCTAATCACAGGGATCTCCAAAAAGGATACACTAAGACCTGGTTAGTTCCCTCCTTTGATACTAGAAGGGTTGATTACCAGTACAAAATTTGACAGTAAAATAGTAGTTAAGTTCTCAGACTAATTTAAATTGGCTAATTGAAATAAGCAAATATTCTAGAAAAATTAATGGTACTGGACAAAAAGCTGTTCCTAAAGCGTTAACTAAAATTTTTATTGGTAGTTCATCTCATGGTAAAATTGTGTAACATGTAATGAACCTAAAGCAGTCATATTTTAGTGCAAAAAATTAAAATTTAAAAGCTATCAAGACTACATTATAAAATTTTCAAAAGCCTCCTAATATTTAAATCAAAAAAGGGGGGATAGTAGAAGAATATCATGTAAGGAAAATTATTCTGTAAGTAAATTACATCTAGAAAATTTTTACTTTAGAAAATTAACTTTCATTTGAAATGCTAACAGCAAGACACCCATGAAAAACACACATGGTGTCAAAACAAGCCAAAGGAAAATTGTTTGGGCAAAAAATGCAAAAGATTCCCAACTCAAATTTATAGAAAGGATTCCTTTATTAACTTTTGGTTGAAAATATGTTTGTATATTTTCAGAAAACAACTCAAAGACCATGTGGATTCCTGAAACAGAGAGGGATTGACAGGACGGCTCCATCCATGAAGACAGAAAAGAAACAGTCCAGAGATGGAAGACGCTGATGACGCCTTGCCATACTAGAGGTCAGCAGCTGTGCATCGCTGCTGCTGGTCCAGGTTGCCCAGGACCAAACCAGAGAGGGTCGGACCTGCATTACCAGCATTTGTCCACCATCAGAACTGAAATATCATTGCTGACATGTACACATAAGGAACTGTTTGACATTGAAATTGGGACTCAGAAGAACTGTTGGCCCAGAAAGAAACTCACTACAGACTGATTCATTTGCCTCTCAGCATAACCATTATTGCTTGTCTCATTTTAGGTTCTTATAAGTGTATTTCTAGTATCACATGATCTCACTCATCTAGGGGAAATAATGAACAACATAAACTGATGAACAAAAACAGACCCGAGACAGGGAAGCATGGATCAGACTGTCAAACCTCAGAGGGAAGGTAGGGGAGGGTGGGGGTAAGGAGGAGAGATCAACCAAAGGACTTATATGCATGCATATAAGCCTAACCAGTGGTCACAGACAACAGGGGGGTGGGGGCATGTGTGGGGAGGGGTTTGGGATGGGAATGGGGGGATGAGGACAAATATGTGATACCTTAATCAATAAAGAAATTTTTAAAAAAAGAGAGAGAGAGACTGCATAGGATGAATACGCCCAGGAGAAAATAGAATCCTTCACCAGGCTGAGGACAAATCTAAAAGCTCCCTTGAATCTGCACAATTCAGCCTGATTTTATGTAGATATTAGGCCTCCCCAAAGTGAACAATAGGCCTCTTTAACACCTTCAAGCTGAAAATCTTGTGAATCTATTGAAAAAAGAAGCTAGCTTGCTTCCCAGCACATTTATCACCATTGTGTCCTTGCTCTAGTCACTTTTGAAATACAATTCAATACGACAGAACCCATGGTGCTGTGTGTTTTTTTCCTTTTGAAAAAACAACAATATTCTGAGAAAATGTAAATATCTACAGGGAGCAGGTGCACATGGTCACTTGTGGGGGAGGAAGACAATGCATTATGGCTTCAAAACTGCTGTCACACCTCTCAGAACACATTTTCACCTGCCCAGACGCCTTGCTGCAGAGGGCTCTGAGGTCTCCCGCTCCCCCAGTGTGACTTCAGGCTACCTGCAAAAGCCATACTCACCACTTTGAGAAGTGCTACCTTCCTGGGCAAACACACAAGCAAGAATAACCCAGTAAACAAAGCCAGGTGCATCTTGAATGCAAGTTTAAAAAAAGAACACCTTTGAAGGGAAAAGACTAAAGAGCTGGATTTATAACAGACTGCTTAAAATCCCAATCAGAAATGGATTTAAAATGGGTAAAATGTGTGTGTGTGTGTTTGAGGAGTGAAAGCCCCTAGTAAGGAAATATATTTGAATTTCATAGTATTATTAAAATTCTCCTTCCTTTCAAAAAATTTCCTGACCACATTAATATTTCAGGTTTGTTACTCTTTCACAAACTGAGTGAATACTTGTCATTTATATTTGGGATGACAGGCATAAATATCTGGGTTCTGAATTATTTGACAAATCAAAAAAAATCCATCAACTATGTCTATACACAAATAACTTATGTAAAGGAAATCTACAGACCGGTTAAGTTTAGGGACAACACCTAATTGATTAAAAACAACTGAAAATTTATTATTAATGGAATTTTCATATAAAACAGCATCTGGGTGATTAACTGAAATAGTTGTCATTCATATCAGAATAGTTGATCACTTGTCCTCACAGACAAAATCTAAATGTCCAGATAAATATATTTCCTATACAACCTACATACCCCTTGATACGGGCTCAGTATATGTTGAAGAGTTCTTTGTGTTTCTTTATATCCAGAGTTTTGTTTAGCTTTTGCAATAGCAGCTAAAATGGAAAACATTCTTTATACTGTCAGATACACTACTAGCTTACACTCAGACCTAGATTCATGATTTGAACTAAACTTGGAATTTGAAGTTCAGATAAATCTTAAAGCAGGTGACACATCAGTCATTTAACTTGACATTTATAGGAACATTAAACAATGACAGTCATGGACATGTACGTCCTCCAAATCAGAGAGTCTACAATAACATTCAGGGTCAAAATTGAATGTAAACTAGATATTTTCCCTCCCCCAAACAAAATTTACCATTGGATGTATTTTGAAGAAATATTCAAACTATGAAAGTATGGAGGCATGAAAAGAAATGTATAAAGTTTAAAGTTTTTAAAAATAAAGCAACAAAAGAAGTGCTATTAGAGTTGTTTGCTATTTTGCTATCCTGGAAAGTTTGTTAATTATAGCACAGATGAAATCTTTACTGCTTTGTTGTCTGACAATGATATGACCAAAAAGACATTCTTCTATTTGGTTAGCTAAAAAGCAAACTAACTAATGAACAACAACAACAACCCTTCTCATTATTAAAGAAGGGAATGAGCCTCTAGGTGTTATAAACATCACTTCAACACCAAGATTACCCATCAGGCAATGGCACAGAGACAGAGAAGGGAGAGAGAGAGATGAACAAAGCAACTGCCCTTCCCTGCAGACCCAGTCATCCCCAACTTCCCTCCTCTGCCTGGTCACCCCTAACTGCCCTCCCCTGCAGACTTGATTGCCCCCCAACTGCCCTCCCCTGCTGGCCATCTTGTGGCAGCCATCTTGTGGCAGCCATCTTGTGTTCACATGGGGGCAACCATCTTTGACTACATGGGGGCAGCCATCTTGTGTGTTGGGGTGATGGTCAATTTGCATACTAGTCTTTTATTAGATAGGATACTCAATGTGATCTGGATATGCCAGGGAGGAGAGGGAGGGATGGAGAGAAGGAACAGGAAGAAAATTCTAGAAGAACTATGCAATGAGTTTATTATAAAAATCTTGGGAGGCACAAGCAGTATTGTTTTGAAGACCATCTAATGGTGAAATACAAAGGGCTGGGGGCCTTCTCCTCTGCTGGCCACACCCTAGTGTGCAGCCATGGCCCCAGGAAGGCTTGGCACATTGGCCAATGTGCTCCTTTGCAGCTTGGTGCCCTGCAGGCTGGACATACCATGTACACCTTCCTCTGGCTTTGAGAAAACCCTCTGCTTAGATGGAGTCATAGGAAGAGATATAGGCAGTTATAGAGTGGCTAAGATGGATTTTTCCAGAGGGTAGATCATCTGGGGGAGATTTGTATTAACTTATCAAATAATTAGTGTGACCTCATCTGTTCTCATAGGCTGACGATCCAAGAACCCAAGACTACTCAGATATCAAGTCCTTTACTAATGACAGATTTAAATGGGAAATGGGATATCGATCGCTTGGTAAACCAGTTATGATAGAGGAAGGAAGTTATGTAGAAGGAAGGAAGGAATACCTTTAAGTATTTCACCAAAGACAGAATCTGATAAACACTGCCATTGTGTAAGGGACACCACTGAAAGAACAAGCTCACCACTAACTTTTTTTAAAATATATTTTTATTAATTTCAGAGAGGAAGGGAGAAGAAGACAGAGATAGAAACATCAATGATGAGTGAGAATCATTGATCAGCTGCCTCCTGTATGTCCCCAACTGGGGAACAAGCCCACAAACCAGGCATGCGCCCTGACAAGGAATCGAACCATGACTTCCTGATTCATAGGTTGATGCTCAGCCACTGAACCACACAGGCCGGGCTCACCACTAACTTTTGCATGAAGTATCCACATAGGTTCTATCCCAACTATGTTTACTCTAGAAGCACAGGTTAATCATTTGGGAAACATTTCAAGTATGGTCTGCTGCTAGGCCAGAAGCAAATTTTTCTCTTATGTAAACTGTTTTATTTTCAGTCATTTTGCAAGTGATCTCCTAGTTAGAATAGGTAAACATTTTCCTAAGCCTTTTTCCAAAGTTTATTTTCTTAATGGCAGAGTCTATGCTATGATTGTTTCTGATCTTTATTTTCTTAACTATTATATCTATTGTTCTTACAGTCATGTAAGAACATGTCACAAACTGCAGGCAATGTATTGTGCACACAAAAATATGAATCACTGAAACCAAGCAACAAGCATTAGCTGATGGCCTCCGACAGGGCGCACATGTTTCCCAATACCCCGCCGTGTGAGTAGTCGATACAGAGTCTATTCTACAGTTGCTGATGATTGATTTTGGGGAGAACAGACATATGCACATGAGACAATTGGGAAACAAGCCAAAATGGTTTAAAATTAGATTTTGTATTGTGTGACTCACTGTATTGGTGCGATAGATCAGAAAAGGGAGAGATCAATGTGGTCTGAGTCACTAAGAAAATTTTTGAGGCGGCTAAATTTGTGTTGGTACTTGAAAGATGGGTAAGAACTGTGGAGGAGGAGGTAAGAAAGGTGAAATAAAAAAATAAATTGGGGCTACTTAAGAGCTGAACCTTGTGTTGTGTTTGAGAAGTGTCCTACCATGTAAGGCAGAATTGGCTTACCAAAATAAAGTCTAAAAATGTCCCAGAATCTTTCTCTGTTAGCCCTTTCAGTTAATCATGGACACATGATCTAGAATTTTCCATATTAGATGCTCATACCCCAAACTGTTAATCAGGAGTCGGATCTTGAAGGAAGTAGGGACCATTTGCCAAGGGGCCAGCTAAAGAATCTTCACCAGACAAGTTTGAGGTACAGTTTTGGGCATTTTTCCTGGTTTCATGGCCTTAAAGCTCCTGGCTGCTGCTCTGAGACAGCTGGTATGGAATCCACCATCAGGTCCCAAACCAATGAAAATGGGCAAAGAGCCGGTCACTGTGCCTCTTCAGTCAAGTCACTGCTTCTCTCTGAACCTCAGACACTACCATCTAGAGCTGAAACAACTTCCGTATTTGTTCTCAGGAACTGTATTGTTTGAAAAGGAATTACAAAATCCAAGATAAAGTCTCTTTTGCTTTCTTGTTTGCTAGACAGGCCACTCAAATGAGCACCCAAAGTGGGAACCCCTGTTGAAGGCAGGTCTTCTTCCCCAGCAATCCCAGGTTCCCCAGTGACACCCTTCCCACACCTGGACACAAAGCCACACACACAGTCAGAATCCTGCCCTTCCTTGGGTCATTAGAAGCTTGGAAGAGCGACAGACTCTCGCCCTACTTGCTAATTCACCAGGACAGTCCACACATTTCCAACCACTTTTCTCCCCAAGGCCTGCCTGCTGAGAAGTGGATTCCTGGCAAAGGACTCACCAGAGAGGAGAGAGTACGCGGAGCACGGCTCTCCTACAAAGGGGCTGCAGCATTCAGATTTGCTTTTTACTAGTTCAACTGCACACCTCCACACTCTAGCGCAATTCTTCCCCAGAGAGCCCCTGACAAAGATGTAAAATCGGAAGAACACATCAATGAATCGCACCAGGGACACGGCAGAAAGTCAGGATAGATCAAATCTTTCCGTCAGTCTGCAGCCTTAATTACAGCACCACTATTGCTCATTATCCATCTTTCTTTGCAGGCTGTGTAAGCAGAGAGACACTTACAAATGTAGGGGTTACAGGGCTCCGAGAAATGTACCCTCGGGACTCTAGGAAGTATGTTTAAAGCAATGGTGAGCATAAATTCAGCCTGTAGAGTTATCTGGATGAAAGGCACTGTATAAACGCAGCTCATTGTCATTATCGTCAAGCAAACTCTTCAGGATGAGCAATGCTCTGTCCCTGCACCTTCTCCCTTCCAGAATGAAGAAAATGCCTGAATCGCCCTGTCAATGGACAGCAGAAAACGCAGCTCAGAACCTAGTCATGACACTTGATGTTTCCAGCCCCAAATCATTAATAGGCAAAGTGACTGTTTTCCACTTAAGAATGCTTGGAAAGTCTTAGGTCAGGTACTGACCCACATCCTTGCCCCCCTTAGCCTTCACATTGAACAATCAGAAGTTACGCACCTGGTGTAGGCACCGGGGGAGAAGAGAGGAGTAGGCATGAGGGCCCCGAGTGAGGACTGGCTAGTTGAGCACAACCAGACCAGCAGGTCCACTCAACTGGCTTCAGTTAAATAAGCCCTCAGGACAGCTGATGGGCAGCACCTGGGGAAAAAGGGTGGGCCACGCCATGTAATTAAGGAGATTCCTCACACCTCTAAGAAGAGCACCTGGTTACATGTTGATTGTCACTTGCTGCAAACTGCAGCTTTCAAAGAAACGTGGGGTTGGGCAGTGGTTCTCAAATGAGTCTGCACCAGAGTCACCTGGAGAAGCCATACAATACAGATTTCTGGGCCTAGAGTTTCTGAGTTAGTCTAGGTCTGGGTCTAAAAATTTGCCCTTTTTTTGGGAAAAATGTAGGTGATTTGCTGATTCTGCTGATCCTGGGGTGACACAGAGACCAAGGCTAAAAAGGGAAAAAGCGGGCTTGGAATTGCACCACTACTGCCCTTAATCACCTCCCCTTCCCGGGCCTCTGCTGAGACATCTGAACTAGATGGGTGCCTCTCAGTGTGTTCTTTTCACCTGTCAGGATGCTAATGAAATGCAGATTTCTGGGCCCGGGCCCAGGGAGCAGAATCCTGGGGTTTCTACGCATTAAAGTTTAGGCACTGCTAACCTACATAACTTCTCGTGTTCCTATTAGCTCAGAGATGCCATAAACCCTGGTGGTAAAAGAAAAAAAGGTCATCTCCTGCTCCTGAAGAGACAACCATCATCTTCTCCACATGTAAGGAAACTTGGGGATTCACACCCAGACAGATTATCTTAAAACAACAAACCAAATCCTGGTGGCATATGAAAATCGCCCATCTTGCTTAAAAACAAAGCATGTGCACAGACCTCCAAATCTAACCGCACGTTTCTGGGGTTGGAGTGGAGGGGAAAGAGGGACGGAGATTGGAGAGGAAAGCAGTTTGAGATCCAGGGAAGAACAGACACTGCAGTTTCTGTCCAAAGGCCCAGCTGGCAGAGTTCCTCTTGCTAGGGGGGAAGGTCAGATTTTGTTCTTTCTAGTCAGGCCTTCACTGACTGATGTGGATAGCCCACCTTTCGGAGGGCAATCTGCTTCACTCAACGTCACCCATTTAAAGGTACATCTCATTTAAAAAATATCCTCAGTGGAGACACACTGATTAGTGTTTGTCCAAATATCCGGGCACTGTGGCATAGCCAAATTGACACATACAATTAACTCTCATATCACCCTCTAATCTACTGCTTACTCCTTTCTTATCTTCTCCCACCAATGGAAGGGTCAGCTAGCTCCCCCTGGGCAGTGTTTGTTTTGTTTGCTATTGTATCCCCAGAGTCTGAAACAATGGCTGATCCATGGTAGGCACACAATAAATATCTAATGAACAAATATCTATTACCATCATCATCATCCTCTTTCTCACCTTCGTCCAACCTCAGAGAGTTACTTTTGGAAAAGACAGAACTTGAACCCCAGTCTATTATTATTCCTTGTATCCAATGCTCTTCCCATTTCTATAATGGAAAAATCCATCCTCAAAAATACCTTTAACCCCCAGGATTCTCCCAAATAAAGTGGGTGTCTTTTACTCATTGAATAGGGTCTATGTTCTCTAAAACGCAAGCATTACCCTTGGGCTGGGGTGTTCTCTCGGGCTTTCCTTCAGCCTGGTGTAGGAGCATTTCAAGTCTCCTGTTACCAATGGAGAGCTGGGAGCTACACAGCCCAGGACATAGAGAATAGTGCTAATTGGAAATTATTTACAGCTTTAATATCCCTTTTATATCTTGGCTGTCTGAGTTATGAGGTTGCTATTGCCAAGATTCACAGTGACGAGCTAAGGCTCGCTCATCAGCTTTCTTTTCCTCCTCCTCTCCCCATCTCAGATTCACAGCCCTGAGCTTGCCAGTTATTTATGGGTAATTCCTGGGCTGGGATCTCGGTGGTGAGGGGCAAGTACTTGAATCAGAGTGTTCTGGATATTCATAACCTGTGCAGGAAGATGTTGTAATAAATGGCTGTCCAATCCTGTCAAAGGGAAGCGGAATGAAAATTGATACACCCTTTTGGAAACCAATTGGCAATAATGTGTGTCAAAAAATTGAACGGTGACCTTATTCTTTGACCCAGTAATTTCACTTTAGAGAATCTATCCTAAATGTCAAAAAGATTTATACTCACCAATGTCCATCGTGATATTTGTTCTAATAGCCAGCACTGGTAACAATGTAAGCGCTCTACACAAGGTTTTACTTAAATTACAGCCACTAAATAGAAAAAAATTTCAGGCACTTGATATTGTCTGCAAAGTTTACAACATGGAGACAAGACTCTTCATTATAGTTAGTGAAAATTCAGTACATAAAATTAATTTGTAAAATAAATCTAGAGAAAATATAAACCAGTCTAAAAAAAGACTGGATGGGCGGGAAAAAAAAGACAAAATTAGCATTGTTTTTATTTGGCAAAGGAACTGAGTGATTTTTCTCTCTTCTTTTAAATTTCCCAGGTTTTAAATACAATGAACATGTATAACTTTTTTACCTCAGGCTGAGTTCATCTATTCATTTTCGGGGGACTTAATTTATTAAATCTCTTTTACCCATAGCTGAGGTCTAGATGAACATATTACAGTTGCTATGTGCTTTTATATCCCCCATGCCCATCTTTTCATCAATTAGTCCTTGAATAGAGGGACCAAGTAATTCATTGTCCAAATCAAGGTATTTCTGAGAGAGAGGCAGGTGCTGTTAGGAATAATGCAGATACAGCAGGCATCACCCAGGACTGTCGTGGGCAAGGGGATGTGTGGTCCCTGTTCTGTTGACAGGCTTCACTTTATAGATAAGGATTAGGATGGGGTCTCACTACCAACTATCCAGCAGGTACAGATGCAGGGCGAGGTTTCCTGCCATTGGTTTGGCTGCTGAATGCAAGGCCAAGGCTCCTGGTGTTCCTGAGGCCGGCTACTGTTGCAGGCTTCATTCTTTGGTTTAACCGTCTGCAGTCCTGCCTTCATCTCTATTTTTAGATCTGTATGTTTTCCTCAAGGTCTGCAAGGATATCTGTGTATTTAAAATCCTCTTTTTGTGTTTAAGCCAGAAGTGATAGTGCTTTGTAGCAGGAGTTCCTCCATTCCTCCCCCCACTCCAACTTTCTGGTCCACGAATTGCCAGAATTCTGCAGAGGTCCATTTGTGGTGAAGAAGTATCCCGGGAACCTTTGGAAAATATGTCCTCCAAGCTTCTCTCTAGAGACTCAATGGGGGATACATGGGCCAAAAGTGAGACACTGTAATTAGATTGCTTAACCCATGAGACAGGAGTCATGGAGAATTCACAAAGCCTGGCACTTATGCACAAAATACACACTCAGCAGCATTTATAGAATAAAAGAATAAGCCAGTGAATGATTGAACAATCATTTACAAAATTGTGTTTCACTGGGCTTTACAACAATATTCAACTTTCTAGCTGAAAAGTATGCATTCAATTGTATAACCTAAAAATGTTTAAATAATATTTCATTAGACTTTCACCTGCTTATACCAGTAGTCCTAATTAGAGGAAGCAGTGCTATTTATATGTGTTTGACTAGTACACTTTATTGAACATAGATGTTGTGAAAATTCAATTTACAAGAGATCTAATGGAGAAGATAAAACTATCTTTGTTTCTCTAAGACTAAGTGAAACACACTTCTTATTAACTAAGTAGATCACTTTAAGAAAATATTAATTCAACTCTCCTAAAGACATTTTATTGTGAGGGAAAATGTGCACTGGGATAATGAGTTTGACAATGAATTCTCTCATAAATGCCACAGAGAGATAAGGTTAAATCAACACAAAAACCCAAGTTTCTTAGCTCCCTGTTAGATATTACACCCCTGGCTGATTCTCACCACTTTTCTTTAGCTAATATTCTGTGTCTACTTCCCAAGGCCCTTCTCACATGTACCTTTCCTCCTATTCCTCTGTAATTGTCCCTTTAAGCAACAACAGAAATGTCTTTCTTACCTCTGTGTGCAGCTCTTCCATTTTAATTCTTGATCTTTGTTACAAGACAATTTTATTACAGTCTTTACTACCTTCAAATGAAACTAAACTCAAATTCCAACCTTTATATTTGTAGGCAAATATAAACACATAAATAAATTACTAGATTTTGTTTTAAATGGATTTATTCAATATAAGTTTTTTAGCTAACATTTACAATGTGTTGGGCATTAAAGTAGTTTCTTAACTATGCATGAACGGGAACAAGAAAGGTTCTTTCTCCCAAGGAACTTACTACCCTATCTACTTGAAGGGAGGTTGGAATAGGAGGAGAGGGACTAGAGACAGGACAGGAAAACAGAGAATTGCAATGAAATTAATAACTGTATCAGTATGTATTTGTGAGTAGTAAAGAACATATTTCCAAAGACAGGAGTAGAGGAAACCCAACAAGCAATAATGCAGTACCCTGGAGGTAGGGAGAGCTGGGAGCTCTCATTAGGCCTGGGTCTGGAGGGGCAGGAGGACAGAGGGATTACCAACAAGGATAGCTGTGTGGAGAGAGCTGCCTGATGGAAGCTAGAGCCTTGGGTAGAGAAACAGGCAACCCAAAGCAGCCCACCCTCTCCCACCCTGCTCACCTCCTGACAGGTAAAAACCAAATTGGAAACTGCAGGCCAAGGAGCCCAAAGATCAGCTTTCTGTGGCACACAGGAGGACAGAGAAGAGCGAACTAGATCTGAAGGGGCAAATTGAAGAGATCTGGCATACTAGAGCATGGGTCTCTGATAGCCCTTATGGCTCTTAAATGTACAGTTGGGGGCTAGAGGAGGAGGGCCTCCCTAGAGCTGAGACATGAAAACTGGGGATCACTTACTCAGAAAGAGAACCCTGAGATGTCCATGCAGAGGAAACAGTTGGTGTAAAGGCTTCTACACGCAAGAAGTCTATTCCCACATCTCTATCCCCTCCCCTGCGCACCCCCCCCCCCCCAACACACACACATGCACACTCCCTCCAAATAGATGGTAAGTTCCTTGGGGAAAGGCTATGCAAGGATGAAAGGAAGGCCCCTATGGGCAGTGCCCTGAAATGAGCAGGAGGCTGAAAGGACATGGGGCTGAAGAACTATGTCAGTGGGAAGCCATTGGAGTGTTTCACACAGTGAAGTGGTATGGCTGACTTTACTGGGTGCTATGATACTAAGGGAGACCTGAAATTTGAATGGAAAAGCTCTGGAAGTCACAGGAAAGAAAAATCATGTTCTGGCTTGAGAAATATTCCTATTCCTTATGAGGCCTTTTCTAACTTTTATACAAATCTATTATGAACAGATAGAGGTATTTAACTCTAGGAGAACAGTCTACATCTTTAACTTTCAGCTTCTTAAAGGGCACCTCTCTACTTGTGCACAACCTACAACTTCCCTGGGGCCTTGCAGTGCTAAATAAAGAGCTAGGCTATGCTCCTGTAATCACATGATTCCTTAATGTTACAGAGGGCCGGACAAAAAGAGAAGTACCATGAAGTCAAACAAAACACATAAGGGTAGGGAATCCCTCCCTAGTTTGTGAGTTTGTACTTTGAAAGAGCTACTGAGGTTCTCTACTAGATGAGAACTTTGCTGTGCTTTCATTGTCATGCAAAGTTACATTATGTATTCCAAAATAGTTCTTTTGTAGGAGTGGGAAGGAAAACCCAAATTCTGAAAGTCCAACCAGCAGGGGTTGCCTACACTCGCTAGCTGGAGAACTGAATTGCCTCTTCTTCCTTTGTCTCTGAGCTGATTCGCTAAAGTAAAATGCCCCTGTGTCATCTTTAAATGCACAGCCACTTAAAAACAGCAGGACTCCTTATTTGGAAATGCATCATAAGGTGGGAGTGGGAGGTCAGCCAAACCAGGAATCAGGAGCCTTGGGTTTCAGTGGGTGATGGATCCTATTTGGCAGGAAGATTTTCCAGACACCTTGGAAAAGCCACTGCATTTCCCTTGGCCTCTGTCTGCCCATATAACATGTCAACAACTTATTTGTTCATTCACTCATTCAACAATATGTATTGAGTGAAATATCTGCCCCACACAGAGGCTATGTGAACACAGCAATGACCAAAACAGACAAAAGTCATTGTCTGTTCTCATGGAGTATAGATGATAATTAGGGGAGCAGGCAATGATCAAAACAGATCAAAATAGAATATGTTAGATGGTGTTAAACGCTATGAGGTAAGCTATAGCAAGGGAGTGTTAGATAGGTAGAGTCCATTTTAAATAAAATGGACAGTACATAGGGAAGATCTCACTAAGGAGATGATACTGGCATAAGGATGCAAAGTAGGTGAGGGTTTGAATTATGTGATTCTATGGGAGAAGATTGCTCTATACAAAGACAACAGCTAGTGCAAAGGCCCTGAGACAGGAGTATGTCAAGCATGATTGGAAAACAGCCTGGATACCAGTGTGGTTGGAGCAGAGGAAAACATTATAAGAATTTGGGTCTAACACTTACTGAGTAATCCTATCTTATAAAAAAGAAACATGCAAATTGACCGTACCTCCCCTATGCCCACAAGCCATGCCCACCCGCTAATCAGGAGCGAGTATGCAAATTAACCCAACAAATACAGTGGCAGCCACAGAGCTAGAGCCAGCCAGAGACTTGGGTTGCCCCTGGCAATGGAGGAAGCCAAGCTTTCCACCCACCCTGGCCAGCCCTGGCCTCTGCTCAAGGCTACAATGTTTCAATTATAGAAGATAAATAAATCCCAGATACCAGGGCCTCTGCTTGGGTCACCAGGGCATGGCTGACCTGAAAACCACCACAGGCCCCTCTCCCAGGCTGCCCCACACCCCAAGGGAACCCCCACCCTGATCCGGGATACCCTTCAAGGCAAACCAGCTGGCCCCCACCCGTGCACTAGTCCTCTATCCTATCTAATCAAAGGGTAATATGCACATTGACCATCACTCCAACACACACGATGGCTGTCCCCATGTGGTCAAAGATGGCTGCCCCCCATGTGGACACAAGATGGCTGCCACAAGATGGCCACCACAAGATGGCCAGCAGGGGAGGGCAGTTGGGAGGGACCAGGCCTCAAGGGAGAGCAATTGTAGGTGATCAGGCCAGGAGTGGAGAGCAGTTGGGGGGAACCAGGCTTGCAAGGGAGGACAGTTGGGGGCAATCAAACCTGCAGGGGAGGGCAGTTAGGGGTGACCAGGCAGGCAGAGGAGGGAAGTTGGGGGTGACCAGGCCTGCAGGGAAGGGCAGATAGGGGGGACCCAGGCCTGCAGGGGAGAGCAGTTAGAGGGAGGGACCAGGCCTGCAGGGGAGGGCAGTTGGGGGTGACCATGCCTGCAGGGGAGGGCAGTTAGGGGAATCAGGCTGGCAGGGGAGCAGTTAGGCATCAATCAGGCTGGCAGGGGAGTGGTTAGGGGGTGATCAGGCTATCAGGCAGAAGCAGTTAGGGGCAATCAGGAAGGCAGGCAGGTGAGCAGTTGGGAGCCAGATAGGATCAGGCCTAAATGGGCAGTTGGACATCCCTTGAGGGGTTCCAGATTGGAGAGGGTACAGGCTGGGCTGAGGGACACCCCTGCCCCCATGCACGAATTTCGTGCACCGGGTCTCTAGTTAACAGATAACATCTATTGACTTTTGTATTACTTTTGTGTTTTCCTGTAACAAAGAAGATCAGAATGACCATTTATCATCTCTTGCTCTGCCCAAGGAAAAAGGTAGGACTGATTTCCCCAGATTTTAGTATCTCTGGAAAAGGTTTTATAAATAGGAATGGTTCCTGCACTTTGAAGTCATAAAACTAGTTTGTTCTTGTCTTTAGCTGCGTACCTAATCACACCTGGTTAGTGGGTCTCCCCCAGGTGTACAAGCCAGCCATTCTCCCATGGTGCATTCTGCCCTTGCTGCTAGCCTCATGCCCTTTTCTCTGGATTCAGTTCTGGACAAGGATTGGTGGAGGGATGGGTTGGGAAGGGAGAAGTAAGCCCTAGTCAGCATTTTCCAGTCCATATTTCTAGACCGCCCTGCCTTTGATGGATTATAGGGCTGCTTCTATGGATATTTAAAATACCGTTTCTTTTACTGCACTGAACTAGTGACACTGTGTGTATTCTTTATTGGTCCAGAATTATGGTATAGGATAAATTCCAATATCTGTTCACCTTTACATTCTCTGGTCTTCTTTAAAAGGACTTACAGTTTTTCAGTGTTAGAGGAGAGGAATGTTGTTTATACTACTTCAGAAACCTAAAACGAACAAAGCCCATATTATAGTTCAGTCATGAGTATGGTTCTGAGCTGATATCAAAACAGATTCAGGTATGAAATAAAAGAAATGTGCATGCTAGCCTCAGTTCCACAACTAATATCTTGTAAATCATTTGGACAGTCACTTAATTTCTCTCCACTCTATTTCTCTCATCTGTAAAAATGGAGAAAGAAAATTCCCACTCATTAACCTTACTCACTTCATTGGTTTTCTATGAAGATTGATGAAGTAATATTGCTGAAAATTATTTGGAAGAATAAAACAATTATACCGTGTTCACATATGCATTATAACTGTTACTATTATTGTAACTATTAAGAGTAATATTTTCCATTTGCCCTTGGGTGTGTTGAATGTAGTTTGATCATCAAAGCCAAATCTCATCAAAGCTCAAACTCCACCTCCCTGAAGGATTCTCTCTAAGCCAGATAGTGATGGTAATAAGGAAAAGAACACAACACAAGGAAGAATGTGGAAGAGGGATCCTGGATTGAGGTTTACTCCTGTTTGAGGAAATGACTTACATATCCTCAGAGAACAACGTATGATGCCTGCAATCCAGCTAATTGTACAGTATAAAAATAAATGTTCTGGGCACTCAAAAGAGGAAGTGAACAATGTGGATTGGAATTCTGGGGAATGTGCCTCCTGCTCTTGTTCCTGCTTGTGAAACAGAATCAACCTTTTAAGGAAAATGTTTCCCTTCAGTCAGCTCAGAGTGGCCTTAGTGGGAAGGTTCAGCACTTGAAAGAAGACATGGATCTAGAGGAGGTGAAATAATCCACTGTCAATTCAACAGGATGGCTGTTTCATCAAGGGCACAAGGTTAAGAGAAGGGCATTCACCAAGGATGAATGAAATCTCCTTCAAACCCATGTTTCATCAATGGTGTCAATACTGCTTTGTGAAATTTGTTGTTATTGTTAACCTTTGCATAAGGATATTTTTTCCACTGATTTTCAGAGACGGTGGAAGGGAGGGCCAGAGAGAGAGAGAGAGAGAGAGAGAGAGAGAGAGAGAGATCAACGTGAGAGAGACACATTGACTGGTTGCCACCTGAACTCTCCCCAATGGGGTTGGAGGGTGGTGGTGGTAGGGGCAAACCTGCAACCTTGGTATGTGCCCTTGACTGAGAATTGAACCCAGGATGTTTTGGTGTACAGGCCAGTGCTCTAACCACTTAGCTACACAAGCTAGGTCCCCATCCCTAGTTTTAAATGATCTGCAAGATGCAGTTAGATAAAAGAAAAAATAGGAAAAAAATAATTTTTCTAAATGGTCTTCATGCACATATTTAAAAATTAATGCATACTTATCCTCAATTTCCTTATCTGTTTATTGACATCCATAAAGATATAGTTAAATTGACACATCTCCACAGGATCTTTGATCCCTGTAACCACAAATGTTTCCAACCCGGGCGATTTTACTCCCCAAGGGACAGATAGTAATGTCTGGAAGCATTGTTGGTGTCACAACTATGGGAATGAGAGCTACTGGCATCTGATGGGTAGAGGTCAGGGATCCTGATAAATATCTTACAATGTGCAGAGCACCCCCCATTGACAAAGAATTATCTTGCACAAAAAATATTAATAGTGCCAAGGCTACCAAACCCTGCTCTTAACTCATGTCATTCATTTGATACTTTATTAATGCCTACAGTCCATGTTGTGCTTGTTTCATAAGGTCTTCAGATTGAGAAATTTTTCTGTCATTGTCCCCCACATCACCTGTCCCAACACCTTATAGGTAGCTGGCTTTTGGTGATTGTCAACTGTCTGGCAAGTCTCACTAAGAAAGTACCAAATGACAAGGGGATGCCTTGTGTCTTCCTGAATCCACTCCTTATGTTAGTCATCTCAACTTGGCTCCACCATATAATAACCCATAGAGCTTTCAAACCATATCTTAACCTGGGCCCATCCAGACCAATCAATTCAGAAACTAGGAATGGCCTTGGACATGAATACTTTTAAAATCATCCCAGTGGCTGTAATGTGTACCTAGGGCTGCAAACCTCCATTTAGAGTACAGGCCAGTGCTCTAACCACTTAGCAACACAAGCTAGGTCCCCATCCCTGGTTTTAAATGATCTGCAAGATGCTGGTTTGGATTATCTATCAGGGTGTTCTCACCTCTGTTCTCATCTCTAAACATGCATTTAATTCCACCAGTGCTAACGTAATTCGCAGAAAGATATAAAAGAGAGAAGAGCTACAAGCCTTACTCCTCTCAGATGGATTTGCTTGAAAAACAGGGATCAAAGTCTTAAGCTGCAGCTTCCGGCTTGGATGGAGGGTAGCTAAGGCCTTGTTCAGCGAGTAAGGGAGGCATTGTGGGGCTATTCCTACCATTTTAAAAACTGCATCACACTACACCTGCTCATGCTCAGCCCTGTCCAACAACTTGATTAACTGTTCAGTTTTGAAGCATAAAGGGCTAAGTCCAAATCGCAGGCAGAGTACATTTCCATTTCTTTGCAGTGTGGTTGTGAAGGTTAAGTTACATCACAAGAGTGAAAATGAGAACATCCAGGACTATACCTTCCTTGTCCATAATGTGATATTCCCCCACCCTCTCCTTCAACATTTTCTTCTTCTGTCCCTCACTTTCTTCCATTTTTCCATTGACCCAACACATATTCCCTGAGCACCTATCTGAGACATGCACTATTGCCGGGGAGATAAACAAGACAAAGTACCTGGTGTCATAGCTCTTGCATTTTAGTGGGGTGGAGAACAGGAGGCTAACAATATGCAGGGAGCAAAGGAAAAATATAATGTATGATAATGAGTCATGCTGTCAAGGAAATGAACTAAAGTGAAGGGGTAGAGGGGGAGTTCTTTGGTCAGTGTGGTCAAGGGCAATCTCACTGATGAGCTGAGAACTGAATGAGAATGAGCCTTGAATGCAAAGGTCTGGAGAGAGGACATTTTAGGCCATGTCAATGAGAAGATCAAAGGCCTGGGGCAGGAATAAGCTTGGATTTTTCAAGGACCAGAAGAAAGGTTTGTATGGCTGGAACACAGTGAATATGAGATGGGGATACAAATTGGGATTACAGAGGGCAAAAGACCTTATAGGCCACGTGGAAATTTACATTTCATTTCACACATAAGGTCATTGTAAGTAGGTGTGACACTGTCTCATTTATATTACAAAGGATCTCTGGCTGTGCCTGGATAAGGAAATGTTGAAGGATAGCAGTGGTTCCAAGGTGGCCAGGAGACTGTTACAATCACCCAAGCAGGGGAAAATGGTGCCTTAGATGTCCATTTCCCTCTCTGAAAGGAAATGAAGGCTCAGTGCCTGAATAAAGACAGGAAATAATCTGGATCCATGGAAAACAGACAATTGGATTCTGAGATCACTAAATTTGGCCACAAATCTGGTTGTACTGGTATATGATAAGTGGCAGGTGGAGGTGGTAAGGATGCAAGGGGTGATCTTTGTGAAATTGTGCCCACTGTCCCACCATATGGTCAGGAAAACTGAGTCTCAGACAGAGATTGACTTGCCCAGTGTCATACAGTGAGCTGGTGCCAGATGCCAGTTCTCCAAAGGGCCACCTGAGGACTCCTTTTAGTGTGACCACCTTTCAGCATTACAATGACCTGTTTCAAAGCAAACCTAAGATGAGCCAAAGGAAGACAGTTTCTCTGGCCTTTCCCTCATTCACCTTCTCTCTCCCCTTCTCCACAATTCTTAACCAAGCAGCTTTCTGCCTAGGACCTCATTATTGAGGGGATGGAGACACCCCTGCCTCCACTGGGCTTCTGCCTGTGTGCTCAGGTGTTCTTTTAGAAAACATAATCCCTGCCTAGTGCAGATGTAGATTGCATCCTTTCTCCACCCACCTGCTTTTCCTTTTCTGACTCACTGCTTCTGGCCTGTTCAGAGGGAAGAAGCAGTGGAGTGGGGCAGGGGGAGGGCTGCTTTTGCTGCTGCTCTGCCAGCTTCCTGCCTACTGGAGCTTCCATACAGACCGGGGCCTCAGCCATGGTAGTTAATCTTTCATCAGTGTCAGGCTAACAGGCAGCCACAGGACGGTGAGGCACACAGAAAGCAATCACAGAATGAGATGAAATAGTCAAGATTACTGATTAAAATAATTCCTCTCCATTACCCACAGCTGTGCCTCCCAGGGACAAAGGAATTGTTGAGTGTCCTGTGAGATAAAGAGACTCCCTTTCTATATGTAACATTTGACAGTTTTTAGCACTTTTCCACATGATCTGTGACTTTCTGACATCTCCACCCTCAGCCACTATCCCTGGATAAATCATGCCTTCTCTGTTCTGTGGCATCGTTTTATCTCGTATGAAACTTCAGTTTTGTTATTTATCATACTACTAGTATTTTGAAGTGATGTATTTGTCTGGCTTCCCTATTGGGACATGAGGATTTCTAGCGGGAGTAGAAATTGTGTGTTCTTTATCTCGATATCAACAGAGGTTCCAAATAAATGTGTGTTGATTGCTAAGAGTTGGCCTTAGAAATCCGCTAAGTGTTGGCACTCAAAGTACAGCCCAGGAGTCCAGTGTCAGCATCACTCAAAAGCTTGTTGCAATAAAGACAATCAGTCCCTACTCCATATCTATTGATTCAGCATCTGCATTTTTTTAAAAATCCCCAAGGCACTTACATGCACAGTAAAGTTTTAGAAGTACTCCATTTCTAACAGCTGGCAGAAGGGAAAACTGAGGCCCAGAAAGAGGAATGGACATGTCCACGTTCATCCAGCCTATTGTTGGGAAAGCTGTGGGCAGAACCTAGTTCTTGCATTGATGTCTAATGCTCTTGTCATTTCCCAGTCTGCCCCTCTGTTTTGCAATCCCCAGAGTCTGACTCATCTTCGTCAGGAATAGATACAGACTTAAAATGAGAGCTCAACAGCCACAGAATAATTCTTTGTCACTTTAAAGCCTAGTATCCATTATCTCCCATAAATAAAGTCCTACATTGTACAATGTGCGGGGCCCCTGAACACCCTTAGCTTAAATCTTTCATCTCTACCTCATGCAGTGTCTGAAATTTTACCATTAGAAATCAGATATTTGGTCCTTAAAGGTAAATACCCTTGAGCATGACAATGATTGAAAGCTTTGTCAATTACTAGCTTAGTGGGAATTATCTCCTGCTAAGAGGCGCCAAGTGCTGTGTCTAAGAGCACACAGCTAGAAACTGGATAGGCCCAGGCACCACCGGATGAGTTTGGGAAATATGGTAGTCACCTGTCTGTACACTAAATATTTTAAGTTCTTCTTGGAGCATATTATGAAATGAGATTTTCCTGCCCCCTTTGAAGGAAATGTGGCCTGTGATCTTGTGTCCATTGAAAGGTGAGGAGGACTACATGCCATTTTTGGGTGAAACACAAAAGAACCAACACACAGTTGGACACACTTTCTCTTTCCCTCTATCTTATTGACTGACCACGATTCAGAGTGTCAACTCTGTTGTTCAGGGTGTCAGGCTGAGGACATGTAAACTGGAGCCTCCAAACATCCCAGGATGGACAGGAGCATGTGCAAGAAACATACCTTCATTATTTTAAGTCACTGACATCCAGAGTTCTTTTTGTTTTCATGCCTTTTGTTCATGCCAGAATTCAAGGTATTTAACCTCTCTGAACTTTAATTTCCTACTCTATAAATGAGAAAATACTATTTACCTGAAAGGCTCTGTGTGAGGATTGCATAATAGGGCTTATAAAATGCTCAGGAGAGGACCTGGTTCAAAGAAGGAGCTCTGTCACTCCTTTACCCCCATCCTTTCATTCACTGAAATGAAGTCCTACATGAGGAAGGAAAAATAAGGAACACCAAAGAAGGCTGGGTGCATGGGTCAGGACATTTATGAAGAGCCAAGGATGCCATGTGAAGAGCCTTGCAGTATATTTATCTGGGTGAAATAATATTAAAACTGAATACCATTGACTGCTTTCAGGGAGAAACAGAGTCACAAAGAGGAAACAGGTGATTCATTAGGAGAGAAATAGGGTAAGATGAGTAGAAGGTAGCTGAAGGGTGTGGTATCTACATCACATGTACACCATATTTCATATACCATCACCCTATTCCTCTGATCCAAAATCTTCCCATCCATCAAGATTCAGATTCAATATCATCTGTTTCATGATATACAGATTTCCAACTTCCCAGCTGAAGTATATGCTTTTTCTGAATTTCCATAATGCTCAACCTGAATGGTATATGTCTCCCTGTAGACCATGGCCTAATCTCATACAACTTTGTGTCCTCCAGAACATTAAATCGAGCACATCCTGTAATGATAATTGCTTCTATTTATTCAAATAGGCCTGCATAGAGCACTTGAAACACCTTATTCACTTCATTTCTTAGTAACCCTATGAAGCGGATACTATTATTATTTCCACTTACAGATGAGGGTGCAAAAGTTGGGAGAAGTTAAGAAAGTGGCCCAAGGTCACCCAAACAGTCTTACAGCAGAGCGGATATAGGAACCTGTCTGTCTCTACCCAAAGCACACTTTAAAAAATAATAACACCCTCAATCAGTGTTTGTTTTTTTTTTTTTTTTTTTTTTTTTTTTATTTATTTATTTATTTATTTTTTTTTTTTTTTTTTTAATTTAATTTTATTTTTATTGTTTTAAGTATTACAAATAGTAGTACATATGTCTCCTTTTTTTTTTCCCCCTTTGATCTCCCCCCGACCACCCCTACCCCCCAGGACATGCCTTCACCTGCCCACCCTCCCCCCCCCCCCCCCAGTGTCTTATATCCATTGGTTGTGCTTATATGCATGCGTACAAGTCCTTCGGTTGGTCTCTTACAGCCCTCCTCGCCCAACCACCCCTGTCTTCCCAATGTAGTTTGACAGTCTGTTCAATGCTTCTTTGCCTCTGTATCTTTTTCCCACCATTTCTTTCCTTTAAAAAGTTTTGCCTTTGCAGACTGGAAATAAACATATAATAACAAAACAAGACAAAACAAAAAAATGTTTGAGTCCCAATTTCAATGTCCAACAGTTCCTTATGTGTACATGTCAGCAGTGATATCTGGATGGTGGGCACATGGTGGCAATGCAGGTCCGACCCTCTCTGGTTTGGTCCTAGGTAACCTGCAGCGGTGCACAGCTGCTGACTGCTCCCATGGCAAGGCGTTGTCAGCGTCTTCCATCTCTGGACTGTTTTTTCCTCTTGTCTCCGTGGTTGGAGCACTCCTGTCAATTCCTCTCTGTTGCAGGAATCCATCTGGTCTTGGGGTTGTTTTCTGCAAATATACAAATATATTCTCGACCACAAGTTAATAAAGGAATCTTTTCTATATAATTGATTTGGGATCCTTTTTATTTTTGTTCAAACGATTTTCCTTTGTCTTATTTAGACACCATGTGTGTTTTTAATGGCCGTCTTGCTGTTAGCATTGCAAATGAACCTTAATTTGGTAAAGTAAAAATTTTCTAGATGTAATTTACTTATAGGATATTTTTCCTTACATGATATTGCCCTACTATCCCCCCCCTTTTTTTTTTAATGGAGGTTTTTGTAAATTTTATAATGCAGTCTTGATAACTTTAAATTAAAAAAAAAATTTTTTTTCCCCCACACATATGACTGCTTTAGGTTCATTGCATATTCAGGAATTTTTACAATGAGATGAACTACCAATAGAAATTTTAGTTATTACGTTAAGAATAGCTTTTTGTCCAGTACTTGAATATTCACTTATTTCAATTAGCCTATTTAAATTAATCTGAAAACTCGATTACTATTTTACTGTCAAATTTAATACTCTACCAACAATCTTAGTTTACCCTGTAAATATTAGTGGGAAGGATTATTTGCATTCTTGAGTGGGCCCTGAGCATTCCAAATGCTCAGCTGAATTTAGATATAGGGCAACTGCTGTCGGCCAAGTCTCTTGTCTGTTACCTGGGTCCCGATCTGAGCTGGGCCAAGTCTCTGTCTGTCACCTGTATCTAGATGTGAGCTGGGCCAAGTCTCTTTCTGTTGCCTGGGTCCCGATCTGAGCTGGGTGTGGGAAGCGCGAAGCAGCCATGGGGGTAGAAGACCTCCTTTAGAAGGGGGTGAGGGTTCAAGCCCCTGCAATGTTGGGGGGGGTGAGGGTCTGTGCCCCACTTCTGTTGCCCCCCCAAGTTCTCTCCTGATGGCCCCTCTGCGACTGTGCCTGTCTTAGGTTGTTCCTTCCTTGAGGAATCTTACCCGTCTCTGGCTAACCAGCCATCCTCCGGGGCCAAGCAGGGTGCTGTGAGGTTCAGTTCTGTCTCCTTGGTAGCCTATGACCCCGTGGCCTCCACACCCAGCACCTGCCTTGGGAACCCCTGGCCTGCTGGCAGGGTCCCGGTGCTGATCACATATCTCGGGGAACTCGGGTTTCTTCTCCAGTGAGGGCCCAGCTCACACAATTGGATGTGAGACAGATCCCTGGTATCAGCCCCCACGAGGCTTCAAGCTCAGCATGAACAGAAAGCTCAGGTAACAGCTGAGGGCAATTGGATTGTGAGAAGAGGGTCCCTCTTGGCACAAAGGGCAAGAGGGGCCAATATAGGATGCTCAAGTGCCTTCCCAGTGCCTTAATTCCTTCTGCAAGGGATTAAATCCTTTCATGTCCCTTTTTTTTAAATTGCTGCCCACCATTCAAAGAATTAGTTTATAAGTTTGTTTGGGATAATTGTAAAGTATGCTGTTGTAAAATATCTAAGATTATAATGAGATTGTAGAATAATATCATGTAAGGATATTCTTTGCCCTAGGCTCTGGCAATTCCATTTCAAACTGGCTGTCAATTTCTTTTTGTAGCTTTATATAAACTTTGTCAGGGAGGAAAAAACACAAATTACTTACTTTAGTTCAAGAGGCCAAATATATTGACTTTCAATTACAATCCTTATGACTTTTGAAGGAAACTTCTCTTTGTTTCCTTCCAAAATAATTTTCAGTCTACAGAGAGTTTCATTTAAAAATTTTTGTCACATGAAACAATTTCTCTTAATGCCCCGCCCCCTTGTTGTCTGTGTCCATTGATTAGGTTCATATGCATGCATACAAGTCCCTTGGTTGATCTCTCCACCTTACCCCCACCCTCCCCTACCTTACCTGAGGTATGATCTTCTAATTGACGTTTCTCAGCCTCTGGATCTGTTCTTGTTCATCAGTCGATGTCGTTCATTATATTCCACAAATGAGCGAGATCATGTGATATTTATCTTTCTCTGCCTGGCTTATTTCACTCAACATAATATTCTCCATCTCCATCCATATTGTTGCAAATGGTAGGAACTCCTTCTTTTTTACTGCAGCGTAGTATTCCATTGTATAGATATACCACAGTTTTTTAATCCATTCATCTGCTGATGGGCATTTAGGTTGTTTCCAAATTTTGGCTATGGTGAATTGTGCTGCTATGAACATAGGGGTGCATATTTCCTTTCTGATGCCTGTTTCTAGATTCTTGGGATATATTCCTAGAAGTGGGATCACTGGGTCAAATGGGAGTTCCATTTTTATTTTTTTGAGGAAACTCCATACTGTTCTCCACAGTGGCTGCACCAGTCTGCATTCCCACCAGCAGTGCAAAAGAGTTCCTTTTTCTCCGCATCCTCGCCAACACTTGTTGTTTGTTGATTTGTTGATAAAAGCCATTCTGACAGGTGTGAGATGGTACCTCATTGTTGTTTTGATTTGCATCTCTCTGATGATTAGTGACTGTGAGCAGGTTTTCATATGTCTCTTGGCCTGCCTTCTGTCTTCTTTTGAAAAGTGTCTACTTAGATCAGTTGCCCATTTTTTGATTGGGTTGTTTATCTTCTTTTTGTTAAGTTGTATGAGTTCTCTGTATATGTTGGAGATTAAACCCTTATCATTGATATCATTGGCAAATATGTTCTCCCATGCAGTGGGCTTTCTTGTTGTTTTATTGATGGTTTTCTTTGCTGTGCAAAAACTTTTTATTTTGATGTAGTCCCATTTGTTTATTTTCTCTTTAGCTTCCATTGCCCTAGGAGTAGTATCAGTGAAGAAGTTCTTTCGGCATATGTCCGAGATTTTGCTGCCTGTGGATTCCTCTAGTATTTTCATGGATTCCTGTCTTATGTTTAAGTCCTTTATCCATTTTGAATTTATTTTTGTGTATGGTGTAAGTTGGTGATCTAGCTTCATTCTTTTGCATGTATCTGTCCAATTTTCCCAACACCATTTGTTGAAGAGACTGTCTTGACTCCATTGAATGTTCATGCCTCCTTTGTCAAATATTAATTGAGCATATTGATTTGGGTCAGTTTCTGGGTTCTCTATTCTATTCCATTGATCTATATGTCTGTTCTTGTGCCAGTACCAGGCTGTTTTGAGAACAGTAGCTTTGTAATACAACTTGATATCTGGTATTGAGATCCCACCTACTTTGTTCTTCTTTCTCAGGATTGCTGTAGCTATTCGGGTTCTTTTTTTATTCCAGATAAATTTTTGGAAATTTCGTTCTAGGTCTGTGAAATATGTTGTTGGTATTTTAATGGGAAGAGCATTGAATTTATAGATTGCTTTGGGTAGTATGGACATTTTGATGATGTTGATTCTACCAATCCATGAACATGGTATGTTCTTCCATCTGTTTATGTCTTCCTCTATCTCTTTTTTCAGTGTCGTGTAGTTTTCTACGTATAGGTCTTTTACCTCTTTAGTTAAGTTTATTCCTAAGTATCTTAATTTTTTTGGTGCGATGGTAAATGGGATTGTTTTTTTAGTCTCTCTTTCTGTAAGTTCGTTATTGGTGTATAGAAATGCCATAGATTTCTTGGCATTAATTTTGTATCCTGCTACATTACCGAATTCAGTTATTAAGTCTAATAATTTTTTTATGGAGTCTTTAGGGTTTTCTATGTACAGTATCATGTCATCTGCGAATAAGGACAGTTTTACTTCTTCTTTTCCAATTTGAATGCCTTTTATTTCTTCTTCTTGTCTGATTGCAATGGCTAGTACTTCCAGCACTATATTAAACAGGAGTGGTGAGAGTGGGCATCCCTGTCTTGTTCCTGTTCTTAGGGGAAATGGTTTTAGTTTTTGCCCATTGAGTATGATGTTGGCTGTGGGTTTGTCATATATGGCTTTTATTATGTTCAGGTATGATCCTTCTATTCCCACCTTGCTGAGAGTTTTTATCAAGAAAGGGTGTTGGATTTTATCAAATGCTTTTTCTGCATCAATTGATATGACTATGTGATTTTTATCTCTCAATTTGTTTATGTGATGTATCACGTTTATTGATTTGCGAATATTGTACCATCCTTGCATCCCTGGGATAAATCCTACTTGGTCATGGTGTATAATCTTTCTGATGTACTGCTGGATTCGATTTGCTAGAATTTTGTTGAGGATTTTGGCATCTATGTTCATGAGGGATATTGGCCTATAATTCTCTTTCATTGTGTTGTCTTTGTCTGGTTTTGGTATTAGGGTGATGCTGGCCTCATAGAAGGAGTTTGGAAGTGTTCCTTCTTCTTGAATTTTCTGGAATAGTCTGAGGAGGATAGGTTTTAGTTCTTCCTTGAATGTTTGGTAAAACTCCGCTGTGAATCCATCAGGCCCTGGGCTTTTGTTTGCTGGAAGCTTTTTGATGACTGCTTCAATTTCTTCCATAGTTATCAGCCTATTGAGATTCTTAGAATCTTCTTGTGTGAGTTTTGGAAGGTTGTATTTTTCTAGGAATGTGTCCATTTCCTCCAGATTGTGTAGTTTGTTAGAATAGAGTTTTTCATAGTATGTTTTAACAATCCTTTGTATTTCTGTGGGGTCTGTTGTTATTTCACCTCTTTCATTTCTGATTTTGTTTATTTGGGTCCTCTCTCTTTGCTTCTTGGTGAGCCTGGCTAGAGGTTCATCAATCTTGTTTATCCTTTCGAAGAACCAGCTCTTGGTTTTGTTGATCCTGTGTATTGTTTTTTTGGTCTCTATGTCATTCATTTCTGCTCTGATCTTTATTATGTCCTTCCTTCTGCTCACTGTGGGCTTTTCTTGTTGCTCTCTTTCTAATTCTTTGAGTTGTTGAGTTAGAAGATTTATTACCATTTTTTCTTGTTTTTTGAGGTAGGCCTGTAGAGCTATAAACTTCCCTCTCAAGACTGCTTTCATTGTGTCCCATAGCATTTGCATTGTTGTGTTTTTATTGTCATTATTCTCCAGGATGTTTTTAATTTCTTCTTTGATCTCGTTGATCACCCAATCATTGTTTAATAGCATGCTATTCAGTTTCCACGTGTTTGAATTTTTGGGAATGTTTTTATTATAGTTTATTTCTAATATTATGCCATTGTGGTCTGAGAATATGCTTGATAGGATTTCAATCTTTTTGAATTTAGGGAGGCTTTGTTTGTGACCCAATATGTGGTCTATTTTTGTAAATGTCCCATGGGCACTTGAGAAGAACGTATATTCCGCGGCTTTGGGGTGAAATGCTCTGAAGATGTCAATTAGGTCCATCTGATCTAGTGTGTCATTTAGAATTGCTATTTCTTTGCTGATTTTTTGTCTGGAGGATTTATCCAGTGATGTCAGTGGTGTATTAAAGTCTCCTACTATGATTGTATTGTTGTTGATCTCTCCCTTGTTCTCTTCCAGGAGTTTTTTTATGTATTTGGGTGCTCCTGCGTTGGGTGCATATATGTTTACCAGAGTTATATCTTCTTGTTGAATTGCTCCCTTTAGTATTATGTAGTGGCCTTCCTTATCTCTTGTTATGGCCTTTACTTTGAGGTCTATTTTATCAGATATAAGTATTGCTACCCCAGCTTTTTTCTCATTTCCATTTGCTTGAAAAATATTTTTCCATCCCTTCACTCTCAGTCTGTGTGAATCCTTTGCTCTGAGGTGAGTCTCTTGTAGACAGCAAATATATGGGTCATGTTTTCTTATCCATTCAGCTACCCTATGTCTTTTGATTGGTGCATTTAATCCATTTACGTTTAATGTTATTATTGACAAGTACATGTTTGTTGTCATATTTTCCCCCTTAGTGTTTGTGTTTCTTTTTGCCTTTCTCTTTCTTCTTTTTACAGCAGTCCCTTCAGCATTTCTTGCATTGCTGGCTTGGTAGTGATAAACTCTCTTAGTCCTTTTTTGTCTGTGAAGCTCCTGATTCCCCCTTCAATTTTGAATGATAACCTTGCTGGGTATAGTATTCTTGGATTCAGACCCTTGCTTTGCATCACTTTGAATATTTCATTCCATTCCCTTCTGGCCTGGTGTGTTTCTGTTGAGAAATCAGTTGATATTCTAATAGGAGATCCCTTGTAGGTAACTTTCTGTCTCTCTCTGGCAGCCTTTAAGATTCTTACTTTGTCATTGGTATTCGCCAATTTAATTATGATGTGTCTTGGTGTTGGTCTTTTGGGGTTCAACTTGTTTGGGACTCTATGTACTTCTTGGACTTGCATAGTTTTTTTCTTGCCAATATCAGGGAAGTTCTCTGTCATTATTTCTTCAAACAGGTTTTCTATTCCTTGCTTCTCTTCCTCACCTTCTGGTATCCCTATTATTCTAATATTGTTTCGTTTTGTGTTGTCCCAAAGCTCCCTTAGGCTCTCCTCTTGCTTTTTAAGTCTTCTTTCCATTTGCTGCTGTGTTTGTGTGTGTTTTCCTACCTTGTCTTCTAATTCACTGATGCGGTCCTCAGCCTCTTCTAGTCTACTGTTTAAGCCTTCCAATGTGTTCTTTATTGCAGCTATGTCGTTCTTCATCTCCTCTTGGTTTCTTTTCATGTTGGTGACATTTTCATTCAGTTCCTTGTAGTTTTCATTGAGTTGTGTGTATTTGTCATCCATCCGTTTAAACATCCTTAGAACCATTACTCTGAATTCTCTCTCTGTTAAGCTGCTAGCCTCAATTTCATTTAACTCCCTTTCTGGTGATTCCTCTTTTTCTTTCCTTTGGGTATTGCTTTTTTGTCTCCCCATGTTTTCCTGAAATGTTTTAATTGTAGATCCAATTGCTTTGCTACCCAGGTTCTTTTGGTGATGGTGCTACTGGTGAAATCTGTTCTCCTGGGCTTGGTTATCTAGTGTAATTGAGGTGCTTAGCTTCTAAAGATTTCTCTTTAGAGTAGATCCTATGGCCTCAGGGAGTATTCAGATTCCTTGGTGTTAATCAGGGTGGAATCTGGGTGTGGCTATATTGGTTGCCTGGAGACTGGGGGGAGGGGCTATCTCTCAGGAGGAAATGGATTCTGTGGGTTTAGATATGACTCAGCACCAGACTTGCTACCACTTTTCCTGGACCGTCCGTTGCCCACTCTGCCCAGGTTCCACAACTCTACCCCTTCTCCCGCACTTCTGTCACAGGTAAGCGCCTGTCTCCAAAAGGTCCCACGAACTAAGTTCAGTGGGGAAAAGCGCAGGCCCCAGCGCGAGGAAGGATCGCGTCTCTGCCAGTTCCTCTCTTGCTGGCACTCCGCGGTCCGGCAGCTCTTAAAGGCTGCCTTTGAGCTCAGATCCCAAATCCAGACTCTATGGTCTAAAATCCTTCAGACCTTGCCTGTCCTCAGGGACGCGGCTTGGCACTGTGTAGTTTCTCCCTGACCTTCTGGGCACAGAGGTCCGGGAGATTCTACTGCCTAGATCTTTGATTTTACCTTTATCCGGGGGATCCCTGCTCTTCCCAGCTGCAAACTGTCTCACCAGCTGTGCCTCCTTCGCCAATTCAGGCTGGATTCCGCTCGTCTCAGCTGCCTCCTCTATTTGCTCCAGGAGAAGGCTCAGGACACGTCCTTCTATTCCGCCGCCATTTTCTATGTTGTCAATCAGTGTTTGTTGAACGAAAAAAAGAGAAAGAACGATTATCAGGTATTTTTAAACACAGATCAGACCCAACCTCTGCTTCCCTGCCTGCCTTGATGAGTGTGTGCCCATCCATGTTGGAAGTTGTAGGGAAAGCACTGAGCACAATTGAGCAAAGAAAGGGGTGCTGAAATGCACTCAAGATTATCTCCTCTTCTTCCATTTTGCCAAATGGAAACCTGCTTTCTTGCCCCTAGTGTATTTTTCCACAAAGCATGAAGGTTTGTAAGGAGCAAAAGGGAAGGAGAGCAATGTTATAGGGAACAGATTTAAAGCAACGTGTGGCTTTAGATAAAGAGACCTCATAAAAATGTTATAAAGACTGGTGGCTTATAAAGCAAATAGGGAAATTTCACTGTAGTGATTTCAAAGTTTCATCTCACCCCCATTTTGGTTTGAATGAACATTTATCAGGTTGTCACAGTACAGGTTCTCTCAAGCTGCTTCTCGGTTGACTGAGATGGCTTTATCGATTTTACCCATAGCAAGGTAGCCTGCAGGTGATTTCAAAGTCCTAACACTGGATTTATCATCTCCATCTTTTGAAAGACCCATTATCAATCTCAAACAGCTCCCTGGCAGATGAGCCCTAGAGAGAAAGCAGATTGCCAGGCTCCCAATCCAGTGCTGTTTTCCTAAGTGACTTCTGGAGACCAAGATCTATTCTGAATCTGCCTGCTGATTATCCATGGGGATGAAAAACAAGAATAACTACAGAGAACAGCTGTTAGCAAATTCTTTCATCAGAGGCCTGATGATAGTTCCACTATGAATGATCATAATGTATTAGCTAGAATTATATCCCAAGCCTTCCTTAGAACTGTCATTCCCCTCAAATATTGATTGAGGCTGGGTTCCTGCTAAGAAATGTAAGTGAAATTCAGGCACATCATTGCTTCCTGGCAGGCAGTGAAAGTCATAATAAATTAAGATGAGCTCAGTCCCAGCAGATGATTTTAGACACCAATATAAATGTAAATAAGTTCATCATGTCTAAATGTGCTAAACGTTATCCCTGGTAATGGACATTGGCTGGAGTTTGGTAGACACCCAGGCATAGCTCTAGAAATGCATTCAGGCATAGACAACACAGTATATGACACCTGTCTGCGTTCCATCTGTGGTTTATTCATTCAGTTTAACACTGATTACATACAAAACACAGGGCTCAGTGCTGTGCAATTAGAAAACAATGAATCACAGGTCAACCACACCCTCAAAAAGTACTGAGGTTAGCCCTGGCCAGGTGGCTCAGTTGATTGGAGCATTATCTCATATACCAAAAGGTTGTGGGTTCTATTCTTGGTCAGGGTACATACCTAGTTTGGGGGTTCAATCCCTGGTGTAGGTGCATACAGGAGACAACTGATCAATGTTTCTCTCTCACATCATCGTCTCTCTACCACCCCCCCTCCCAATTCCTCTCTCTCTAAAATCAATAAATATATCCATGGATGAGGATTTTTTAAAAAGCTCCAAGTCTGTTTAGACGTCAGATAAAAATAGATACAGGTAACAAAGGACTGTGGTGAAAAGCTTTCTGTTCTTCTGAATTAGGCATGAGTGTGTTCATTTGGGCTGAAAACTGGTGCAATGAAATTGCTCTGAGAGATAAAAGAAGAGTACTTTAGGGTTCCTAGGGATGATTCAATTTCAAGAGCAAATGCCAATAAAATTTGAGTTATTGTTTCTATGTCCCCATCTCCAGCCGCAGCATCTCAAATATGAGACTTACATGCATAAATATATCTTGAGCTCATTTATCATTCTGTACAAAATTCCTTCAAGACTAGTGTAAAGACTCATCCAATGAAATATCACTAGACTTCCCTTCTAATGCTCTGATCAAATCACTCAACCTCTGCCAAGGCTTTAAAATGCATTCCTTTGGCTGCCAACACAATAAAAGCCACAGGCTTAAGCCTGGCATTCTAGGGTTTCCACACCAAATGCCAGCCCCCTTTATCTTCCACAATATCCTGGCTTTGGCCCCTTAGTGCCTCTTCCTCACGCATGACCTGCCCTGTCCTACTACAGTGCTTTTGCTCAGACTATGCTCCAGCCTGGAATGCCTTTCCTCCAGTCTCTGCACACTGAGGCCTTAACCCTTCTTCCAGACCTCACACTCTGCCTTCTCCTAAAGGCCTTCCCAATGTTTCCAGCATTTTCTAGCAACGGGACCTCAAAATTGGTTTACCCCCTTTATTTCTCGGTTTCTCATATACAAAAATGTATAACATTAGTACCTATTTCATATTGATGTGGTGATGATTGAATACAAAAAGATATGTAAAGCACTCAATGCACTACATGGTATCTAAGGAGAATTTAAAAGGGTTAGTTTTAAGAGTAGCAAAAATAAAAGGGTTACTATTAACCCTTGTTATTTTTATTTTATTAATACTACTACTTTCCTGTTCTTTTATTAAATTTTATACCTCTCATATAGCCTTTGCCTACCCAGTGGGCCTTGGTTCCAACCACAATCTTTCCCTAAGTTGTGAGTGAGCCTATGATGGGCAAGTGCCACGTCATATTCCTTTCCTTCTCCAGCCCTGCCTGGTGCCAGGCACAGCCTTATACGTAGCATAGACTTGATGACTGATCATTAAATCTCACTGAACATGCATATAGGTGTCATTTAAGCTATAACCTATATACAAGAAGAGGCTAATAACAGCATTATTCTGAAGAATTAGATAATGTTCATAGTCTAAATTGCATCAGACAGAAGAAAATAGATTTTCATCGATGGTGACGAGTTTAATTTGCAAGGTTAACTAAGAAAAATACAACCATATGATGTGTGTGTGTATTTATTTCTTTTTCTTGTATTAGTAGTTTGCCTTCTCTAGAATCCCCATTTTGTGCCAAAGGCTCAGTCAGGACAAAGGTATAATTTTGCTTAAGAGGAGAAAGAATGCTAATACATAGGATATATAGACTCAAAAACTCCTATACTTTTCTACTGAGAATATAATTTAGTGCCCCTTACAAACAGTGGCATATATTAGAATTCTTAAATAAGCACAATCTTTGACCCAGCCATTTTGCCACTAGGAATTTATTCTAAGAAAATCCTGAGAAATGTGAACGAGGAAGATGTACAAGAATATTAATTAAATAGGAAATAAACTAAATGTTTAAAATTAAAGAATGTGTTATATATATTATGGTATATCCATTATTAGAATATTGCACAGCCGTTAACATCATGATATGGTAGGATAACTAACATAGGGAAATGTTTAACATAATTGAGAAATTAATGAAGTGGGCTACAAAGCTTTGTATTCCTTAGATTTAGATAGATAGAAGCCCCAGTAATCAGCAAACACCATGGAAATAATACTGAAACATTACAGGAAAAGGACAAATAATTAGGTCCCTAAAACTTTATCCAAATCTACCAAAGGAAGATGCACAAGTGCTAGCTAACATAATTATTGATTTAAAAATCATACCTCCAAAGGGTACAATTGTGTATGTTGATATGTAAAATGTTTATTCATAGTTATATCAACACTTTTCCACTTATTTCCAAGGGGGAAAAAAGTTGGATACTCATTAATTTGAAGGGTGTGACTTAAAAACATTGACTGTGTGGGGCTCTGGTGTCACCCCAGGGAGAAAAATGAAAGCAAGCCTCTTCAAGAGAGGCTAAAAGGGGATTCAGTGAGAAGTCAAGTGATTCTTGCTCCCAGGTAGTACTCATGCACATCAAGGTACCATGGACAGAAAAACAAACCGAGGTTTTAAAAAAGAATCTGAAGTCTAGTCAGAAGAACCGTGGTCCACATTTGCAGGTTTTATTTGCTGCTGAGTTGCTTGTCACAAGATGGGTGGCAGGAATTGTTTTATTTAATAATGGTTAATTTCCCAGGCAACAGTGTGTAGTGTGGCTGGTACAATAAATGGGGAGAACATGTGAGTCCTGACTGTCTGATCTCTTTATCTCCATAATAGAGGCAAAGTCAGTATGAAGACCTAGAGATAAATGTGGTTTGTTTTGGGATTTCTGTACCACTAACCCGAAGAAATATGAAAAATGTAGCTGGGTAGCAATATACTTAATGTAAGGAAAAGGCATGCTTTGGTCCCACTTAGGAAGGCCACATTTAGGTCAGAATTCTTGGGAAAACTCTGGTTTTCTTTTTCTTTTCCAATTGTCCCCTATTGGAATGGGCTGCCTCTTAGCTCATGTGATTGGATCTCCTAGTAGGCCTTTGCCTACCATCTGTTCTAGAAAGAATCATTCTGACATGGGAACTTAGACTGGGCAACACTGGGAGAGCTGTCTTTACTCAATCTTCTTATCCCTACTTCTTCAAAGTATCAATGAGTATTTTTATCAATTTGTGTCAATGAGTATTTGTACCTATTTGTATCAATGAGTATTTTTTCTAAGTAGTCTTTCTGCACAAAATCCTTTATATGAATTCCCCACATTGCTAGAGCAATGATAACAGAAGTGTCCCAGCGTTCTTATTAAAGGAACATTGTGCACATAATTAAACTCAAAGATGAGACATACAAGACCACAACTAAGAGTATTGGCCTGATGCCCAGGTTCCTTAAGAAACAGTTGCATTGAAAAGCGTTTATCAGGGAAGACTAGGAGTCTTCTAGAAACAACTATTTGTAATAAGACCTAGTATTTTATCTTTTGAGCAAATCTCAATGGTCATGGCTAAGGTACTGTCTAAGCCTTGATTCCTCCCCCAATACTCTTGTTAATTAAGTGGGAGTTTCCAACTGAACACTAAAATTTTGATTCTTTCAGACATATGCACCACATGATGTTAAAATACGTTATACTGAGAGGTCACAACGAACCACTAAGGATTCAGATAGTGGGTAGGGCATGGAATTTTGGAGTCAGGAATATGTAGGTTCAAATGCCACTTATTTTTTATATGATCTCAGGAAAATTTCTTCATATCTTGATCTCTTCAACTATAAAATTAGGATCATGTTATTTATTCTTTAGGATTATTGCAAATATTACTAAGCACATTTATGTTTCTCATGACAGTTCCTGAAACATAATAGTCGCAGGTTTTTCTCCCTCTTGCTCTGCTTCTCTCAAAGAAACCAGCACCTATGTGGGGAGACAAACCTTAGTCATTTGGAAATTTCAACCAACAGGGAAGACCATGAGGGAGTTGCAAGAGTGCTGCTGACTTCAAGTCCCACACAACAGAATGCTTACGCAGTACCATCATCATGATTAGTTTAGCAACTGCTACCCCTCAGGCCTTATTATTTCAATGAATACAAGCCCACTTTCCTACCATGAGTCTGCATCTCTCTGGAAGCAGCTTTGGCTAGCCTCTAGAACCCACCCTCCTCATCTGCTGGGCAGTCCTGAAGTACAGGGGGACTGATGCCTCTAGGAGCAATCCTCAACCAATTATTAATGAGATTGGTAGATACCAGTGGTTCTCAAATTTTAGTAGGCATCAGAATCACCCAGAGAGGCCTTTGCTAAATCACTGCCAGGCCCACCCCCAGAGTTTCTAATTCAGTGGGTATGAAACAGACCCGAGAATTTGCATTTCTAACAAGCTCTCAAGCAATGCTGATGCTGTAGGTTCTGGGGCTACACTTTAAGAACCACTGGGGTTCACATACCCTATAATACCTCAGTTCTCAGGTGGCATAACGCTGAGGCACATGTTCCACACTGTCTATATTAGTCTGCTTGAGCTGCTAGAACAAATGCCACATACTGGGTTGGCTTAAACAACAGAAATTTATTTTCTCACAGTCTTGGAGCCTAGAAGTCCATGATCAAGGTGTCAGCAGTGTGGGTTTCTCCTGAGGCATCTCTCCTTTCCCTTCAGTTGATGCCTTACTGTGTCCTCACATGGCCTCTGCTTTGCGCACACTTTTCTGGCATCTCTTTCTCTCCTTATAAGGACAGCAGTCATATTGGATTAGAGTTCCATCCTCATAACTTTATTTAATCTTAATTAAATAAAGTTAATTAACCTGTTTAAAGGTCCTATCTCTGAACACAGTCACATGGAGGTGAGCATTTCCACATATAAATTGGGGAGGAAACGGGGGATCACAAGTCAGTTCACAACACTGGCTTTCAGAATCCTCCAGGCAACTAAGTTCTAAATATTGAGAGCACACTTTTTGCCCCTTTCTGTCTCAGCTACTCACTCCCCTACTGGTGTTCCCTAGAATTATGTTCCGAATAAACTAGCTGTCCTTATCTCAGAGCCAGCTTCTTAGACAGCCCAAATTAACACAATCAGTGTTCTTCTATCAGGGGCTTACTTTAAAAAACAAACAATGCTTATATCTGCATTGTTAATGTACAGAATTAACAGTCAAGAAACAAATTATAGTTTTAGTTTTGTTAGCTCCTTGTGTAATCTTAGAATGCTGGGTGATTAAATCTCTCTAGGCTTCAATTTTATCTCATATTAAATGTATGCATAAAGCTCAGCCTTGACTAACGTCTACAGATCATATGAGGATGTGTATCACTTACAATTCTTTGTCTGTAAGTAGCAGAAAGCTATTCTAGCCAGCTAAGCAATGAAAGGGACTTTAATAGAAGGTTATCAGGTAACTGATAGAATTAGAAACTGATAGGAACAAGAATTTTTCATGTAAGTAGACATTACTTGACCTTCCTGCTGACATGGCAGGGGGGTGGGAGTGTTATATGAACACAAACCCAGGACCATGAACCCCCATAAGAAAAATCACCCAAAGGTGTAAATAAACTGAATATGTTTCAGATGTAGTCTGTTGAATGGATGTACTGTTGAGTTAGATGCTGTCTAGTTTGGTAAGTACCCTCATCAATCAGGCCTGGAGGACTCTCACTCTTGAAGTATTTGCCTCAGATATCATAGAGCTCCAATTCAAGAAAGTTGCTGACATTTGAGCCTACTTAATGGAGAAAACTAGGGAGATTGAAAATGTGCCACGCACAAGATAGTTGTTGACTATTATTCACTACCTAGGTTCATTTCTGGACCCATATTCTCAAAGACAAGTAAGATGTTAGTTAGCTTTTAATGATAACATGTGTAACATCTGATCATGCTGGTGCAATCTGTCCAAACATCAATTTTATATCTATTATGATACTTAATAAATGACCTCTAAATTTGTCCTCATTCTTAAGCCACCGTGTTCCAGATTTATAGTCCTTGGGGAGTCTAATTGGAAAAGCTTGAGTCACATGACTTCCCTTTGGCTGTATGAGGCCAGCAAAAGGAAGGAAGAACTATCCTGGTAACCTTGTGGTTGCTATAAGTAGAAAAGCAGGTAACTTGGTTTTAAATCTCACAGAGACATCACCCGATAGAGGAGAAGAAACTTCTCACACCTACCGCAAACACATACCATGTTATCAGAAAGAGGAAATGGGTGATTGAGTGATGGATGTTGCAAGATGACCAGTCCCCATTACAGAAACAAATGAAAAAATAAACAAAAGGACTAGTGCTTTTAAAGGCATTATATATATCTTATACTAACATAAATTATAATTGTCCTCCTGCTATTATATATCATTATTAATTATAGGATCTGGGAGTCTACGCAAAGAAGTCTGAGAAGGAAGACTGAAAACAACATTGAACTGGGGGGTCTGATAAACCTCCCTGTAATGAGGTCACCCAAAGAAAGACTTTCATATGTGGTAATCCTATGAAGTGCAGACAATGCTCATTCTCTTTGATATTTTCTAGAGAACTTGACTTGGTGACTATGGTATATAACTTTCTAAGAATGGGATGTGCTGCATCCTCTCTGACTTAGTCATAACCTTGTTGTGTGACCTGGGCATCTCCCTTCTTCCTCATAAACCTCCACTTCCTCATTTCTAAAAAGAAGGTTGGACAAGATCCTTGCAGCTTGAATCTCATGATTCACAATTCAAAGTTACTGAACAATAAGCAGTTCTATTGCAGGCTTGAACTGAGGAGCCTAGAGGATTGGAGAGGGAGGGGGGGGAGAGATAGAGATAGAAAGAGAGAGAGAACAACAGGTAGCCACCAGTGTTAAAAAAACACCATGAACTACTCTGGCTCTGAGAATCAAATTCTGCCTCCACCATAGAAGCCCATTCCACATTTTCATCAAGCTGTAATTTTCCAAGTGGAGGCCTGTACTAGAGGTCTGTCCTGAGCATGTTAGATTAGGAAATGCAATGAAAAATGAACCATAAGGGGAGGTAAATCTCCAGTTCTATATTCACCACCTTCTTAGCCACAATAATCTTGACAGTGCCTTCATCTGTCAGGAAACTGCAGAAACAATTTTGTCTCCATAAAAATGTATGTGGGTGAGGGAAGTGGGGAATTATTTATCAGATGTTAGCCTTTTGAAACACTCTATTGGTGATTTGTCTGAGATGTGTGTTTCTACGACACTGGATCAGATAAAGGTAATGATGACAATGCCAGCTTGTGAAGACCTGCAGCCTGAAAGGAGAGTGACATCATTGAAAAATCCTCTCTCAAGAGCTCAGTGTGGATATGGCCTAATGAGATTCAAGCAGGACAAACGATGGATCCCGAGAGGAAACCCAAATCACTAAAAATTTTCCCTTGGAACAAACAGCTTCCAGGCAGCAGAAAACAGGACACAGGGGTAGAGGGAGACAGATGTGAGCAGGTCATTTAATCTATTCATCTGCATCAGGGAGGGATCACTCAGGAACCATTCCATGAATATGACTTTAAAAGAATAAAATCCAGCCTGGCCAGAGTGGCTCAGTTGGTTGGGCTTCATCCTGTTCACCAAAAGCTTGCCACTCAGGTCATATACCTGGGTTGTGGGTTCTATCCCCAGTTGGATGTATGAAAGGCAACCAATCAATGTTTCTTTCTCATGTTTCTCTCTCAAGTTTCTCTCTCATGTTTCTCTCTCTCTCTCTCTCTCTCTCTCTCTCTCTCTCTCTCTCTCTCTCTCTCTCTCTCTCTCTTTCCCCCCCCATTCCTCTCTTTCTAAGCACATCCTAATAAAGAAATAAGTCTTCTCTATCTAAGATGGAGTAATAGCGACCAAAATGTGTCCTTCATGAAACTACCAAATAGAAATAAACAAAATATATGAAACAATGGTTTGAAGACCCTGGGCATCAATGAGATAATACATAAACAAAGGGAGCACTATGATTGTCCCAGGTTACTGTACTGAGAGACATTTCAGGCCCTGGCACAGGGAAGGGGACCTGAGGTGGAGCCTGGAAGACACCTTGAGTTGAGGAGACAGAACTGAGAATTCAGAAAAAACAAAGCAACTTGAATTCATAGGACTGAGTACCAGAGAGGAGAGAGCTGCATAGAGAGGTCCCTGTATAGGAGAGAGGGGCCCCCTCAGATATTCGGCAGAAAGTGAATGTGTGTGTGTATGTGTGTGTGCACAAAGTACCCAAGGCCAGAGAAGAAACCTCTATAGGGATTAGAGAGGAACAGTTAACTTGGCTGGGAATAGGGCTGGTTCTCACAAGTCAGAAAGGAAAACTTCATGGGGTACTGGATTGACTATTAAGGATGGCCGTACCTCCTTACACTGTGGCCTTGAAGTCCCTCCTTCAAGAGGTGGAGTATATTCCCTCCCCTTGAATATGTGTGGGCTTGTGACTTCAGGGGAAGTGATGAAGCTGGGCTATGTGTTATTAAAGCTTCCAGCTTGTTACCCTCTTGGTACACATACCTTGATAATACTAAGGAGTCTGGCTGCCCTGAAGCTGCCAGGCTGGAGAGATCACATGGTGAGACGACATGTGATAGAGGAGCCCCTAGAATCCTTAGATGCATACCTCGCCCCAGCCCAGGTACCAGACAGGAGAGGAAGTATACCTTCAGTTCCTTCTCCCTGCCCAGCTGTTTCAAAGTGGGAAGATGTGCGATCTTCACTGAGCCCTGCCCACATAGCTGATTTGTGAGAAGATCAATGTTGTTTCAAGCTATTACATTTTGTGGGTGGTTTTAGGTAACTGGAACACTATACCAATTGCCTCTTGTTTGGTAAGGCAGCTGTGGACAAGCTCATTGATCTCTTGGGCATAAGATTCATGATCAGGATGATGAGATGGCCACTCTGGCATCTTCTATTCACCATTGAAACTAAAAAATTAACCATGTTGAAAGGTCAGAGTAGCAAAAATATATGTTATCTGAAATTTTATTGATTAAAAACTTCTGGGGGAACCAAGATGGCGGCATAGGTAAGCACCTAAACAGCTGCCTCGCACAACAATTTCAAAACTACAACTAAAAGACAGAACAGACACCATCCAGAACCACAGGAAAGCTGGTTGAGGGGAAATTCCATAACCAGAAGGAAAGAGCAAAGCTCACGGAGAACTGGAGGAACAGCAAAGGGTTGAGGTACGGCAAATGGTCTTTGTGTGCGCAGAGAGGAAGCGTGGCTGAGAGCCTGGCTGACTTTCTCTGGCGGGAGGGGGAAGGAAGCCCCTGACTGCACTGAACCCCCATTCTGACTGCACTGAACCCCAGTTCCAGGCAAAACCCTGTGTACCCAGGCTCATACAGGGGGAGTCTGGACTGTCAGGTAGAAAGAAAGGCACTCAGAGACTCGGAGACCCAGGGGAGACCCGGGGGAGGAGGTCTGGAAGCACACACACGTGCGCACATACAAGGGCAGGGCTGAGGGGAAGCCAAGACTGTCTGCTCCACCCTGAGACTCCACCCCATCCAAGCTGAGCACAGAGGCTTTTGCAATTTGGCAAGTCTAATCCTATAAGGCTGTCTTCAGCATCGAACTTCTCCCAGTGTAGACACAGCTAATCCGCACAGCCAACTGGCCTGGAGGTCAATTCCTCCCAGTGATACCAACAACAATCAAGACTTAACTACAACAAGGCTGTACACACAGTCCACAAAGGGGTGCACCAAGAGTGTCCACCTCAGGTTAACTGGGAGGCCGACCCACTGGGCCATATAGGAAACCTAGCACACAAAGCTATCCTACCAACTCAGGGAAGCAGTGAAAATGCGGCGACAAAGAAACAGATCACAAACGAAAGAAATGGAGGAAAACAAACAACTGGATGTAGAATTCAAAACCACGTTTATAAGGCTTTTCAAGAATATCCTAGAAAAGGCCGATAAATATAACGACACCCTCGAAGATATGAAAAAGGACCAACTAGAAATTAAACATACACTGACTGAAATAAAAAAATATTATACAGAGACCCAACAACAGACTAGAAGAATGCAAGAATCAAGTCAAAGAATTGAAATACAAAGAAGCAAAAAACACTCAACCGAAAAAGCAAAAAGAAAAAATAAATCCAAAAAGTTGAAGATAGTGTAAGAAGCCTCTGGGACAACTTCAAGCATACCAACATCCGAATTATGGGGGTGCCAGAAGAAGAGAGAGAACAAGATACTGAAAACCTATTTGAAGAAATAATGACTGAAAACTTCCCCCACCTGGTGAAAGAAATAGACTTACAAGTCCAGGAAGCACACAGAACCCCAAACAAAAGGAATCCAAAGAGGACCACACTAAGACACATCATAATTAAAATGTCAAGAGCAAAAGACAACGAGAGAATATTAAAAGCAGCAAGAGAAAAACAGTTTATTACCTACAAGGGAGCACCCATACGATTGTCAGCTGATTTCTCAACAGAAACTATGCAGGCCAGATGGGAGTGGCAAGAAATATTCAAAGTGATGAATAGCAAGAACCTACAACCAAGATTACTCTACCCAGCAAAGCTATTATTCAGAATTGAAGGTCAGATAAAGAGCTTCACAGATAAGAAAAAGCTAAAGGAGTTCATCACCACCAAACCAGTATTATATGAAATGCTGAAAGGTATTCTTTAAGAAGAGGAAGAAGAAAAAAGTAAAGATAAAAATTATGAACAACAAATAATATCTATCAACAAGTGAACCTAAAAATCAAGTGAATTAAAAACCTGAGGAACAGAATAAACTGGTGAATATAATAGAATCAGGGGCATAGAAAGGGAGTGGACTGACAATTCTCGGGGGGAAAGGGGTCTGGGAGGTGCAGGAAGAGACTGGACAAAAATTGTATACCTATGGATGAGGACAGTGGGGGGGAGGTAAGGGCAGAAGGTGGGGTGGGAACAGGGTGGAGGGGAGCTATGGCGGGGGGGGGGGGAAGGAGAAACAATTGTAATAATTTGAATAGATTTATTAAAAAAAAGAAAAACTTCTGGAAACCAAGACTTCTTATAGGCCCCAATTCAAAATTTCAAGCTAGTAACTGGCAACAATTTTCACAGTTAATGTAAATAATCAGATGAGTCTCTTAGAATTAGAAATAACCCTGATAAGGTGGTGTTGTGTATTGTTCCTATCATATTTAGGGGCAAAATAAATTAACCTCAGTCTCACAGGCCTTTTGTTATAAATCTCAACTTTTTCACACACTTGGGATAACTTAAAATGGAAATAACATGGGTCAGCATTGAGTAGAAGATGAACTAAAATTCTACAGTTAGAGAATTATGTTTGTGGTTGTTTTTTTACATTGGAAATGAGCAATGGACCATAAGAACTTTCACTATCTGAAAGCTACCTGTGAAAAAGAGAACAAATGTAATCTGTGATGCCATGAGTATAACAACAGATCAAAAAGAGGGATGCTACAGGGAATTTTATTTAAGATTAATAATAATAATTAATAATAATAATAAATTCTCTAATTACCACATTTATTCAGCCAAGAAAGGTATTCCCATTCTGAGGGTATTTGAGCAAAAGCTAAACAATGGCATGTCAGAATCAAGAAAAATGAAATGAAAGCTGAATTTCCAAAAAGAATTTAAGTGTCATGAGGCCAAGGATCATGAGCAATCATTCTGTCTTGTCCAAAGTCTTAACTCCACTGCCTGGCACATTGCCAGGTCTATAGTAGGTGCTCAGTAAATACTTTTTTGTATCAGTGAATGAACACATGTTGCAGATTTATGCTAAATGACCCATCCTAAAGTCCAAATACTATTATCACTCTGGCCCACCCTTTATGAAATCTTGACAGACTTTTTGAGCAAATTATTCAACTTGCTCAACCAAATGCTAACACACAAGCTGATGAAGCAGAAGTTATTCTTTGGATTAAAACATTTTTGCATGAGTTTTAAAGCACCAATCTAGCTGTCCAAAATGCCTCTGTACCAATAGAATAATAATAAAAGTTTAGTTCAACAGCTGTGTGCAATCCATATTTTAAAAGAACATTTTTTAAATTACTCCCATTTCTATTTTTCCATGCAGCTCAGTTTTTCAGTGTTGACGACATTAAAACCAGAGTTGAGAAGAGTGGGAAAGAAGAAGAAAGTAACAAAGTGAATACCCACTAATCTCTCAGGATATGCTGATTAGAAATGATTTTCCTTCATGCTATTAAAAGGATTGTCCTAATTCTAGATGAAGGGTCAGCCAACTTTTACTGGAAAGGTCCAGACAGTAAATCTTTAGGTTTCATAGACCATATGGTTTCTGTTGAAATTCCTCATTTTAGCTACAAAAACAGACATAGACCATACTTAAATGATTTGACATGGATGTATTCCAATAATATTTTATTTACAAAAACAGGTGCTAGACAGAATTTGGCCTGTGGGCTATAGTTTGACAACCCATTTTAGATCATGTGTTTGTTTGTATCGTGCTGTATTTTTACATAGGGCTATTCTGTCTTATTTGAGCCTGACTGGCAGTTTGACACAGCAGGTGTTATTCACCCAATTTTAGGAATGAAAGTGCTGAGGTTCAGAAAGCTGAAGCTACTTGAACAGGGTCTCAGAGCAAGTTCTTTGTAGGGTCAGGGCTAGAATTCTGGTCCCTGAACATCTATCCTACCAGCTGGAAAATCACAATATCTTATTATCTTCATATCTATTCATGGACAAGTATTTGGTCACATTGCTATTGGGATTTTAAAAGTTGAAATATACTTCCCACACTGACATGAGCTTGTGTGCAGATTTTTAGCAATAGACATTTCTTTCTCTAAGAACACAGTGTATCTAAATTTCTACATAATATATGACCTAAATTTCCCTTAGATAGTGTATTATTTAGGGCATTGTCAGTAGAAGGAGACAGAAATTCAACTGAAGCTGCCTTAAGCAAAAAGAAAATGAGTGGGGATTTATTGACTAATGTAAATGGGAAGTTTAGGGCTATATTAGCAAAAATCGTGGCTGGATCCAAAGTATAGTGTTTCTTTTCACATCTGTTTGTTCTGCCATCTTCCATGTTGGGGTTGCCTTTAGGGGGCCATTGCCATGTAGTATCCCCTAATAGTCCTAAGTTTATATTTTCATATTTTCACACATCCCAGCTCATGAATAAGGAAGCCTCTCTTCCTCAACAGTATCAACAAAGGCTTAGGCTCACCTCCCACTGGCCCAGACTGGCTTACATGCTCATTTCTTTAAAAAAAATCAATCAACCCAACTAATCCAGATGAATTGGCTTATGTGTAACTCATTGGTCCATGCAGAGATAAGGTCAGCCCCACTCCAACAATATAAACTCTGTGTGTGGTTTGGCTCCTCAAATGAAAATTGGATTTTTTACTGCCAGAGGAAGGGGGTATGGATTCCAGTACCAAAAAGGACACTGTTCACTCTGGAGAGGTAAACCCTATTATTCTATATTAACCAGTATCTACCTAGTGTAAAATAACCCCATAGAAATCACTCATTCCATTACTTTGCAGACCTTGAGATGAGCTGCATTTAAGTGGCGAGTTGGCAGAATCAATCTAGGACTTAGGCATTGAAAAAATATTATCATCCTTAAATTCACATGCCTCAGTGGTTCTGTACATTTAAAAAAAATGTGCTATTTTGGTTTTTAAATTGAGATTCCTATGGGGTGCATTGTGAATTGGCTATGCCAAAATTTATTTACAACCCACTTCTCCCCTGCCTTTCTATATGTACTACAAAAGATGGAAAGCTAAAATTATTTATTTCCTGGCCTTACTGGCACATACAAATGGCCCTGTTACATAGAGATAGACAATGAGACTTAGAAAATGTTCCCAGGAAGGGCTTTACTTTCTACATAATAAGATAAAGACTTGTGCTCAGCCAGCATGGCTCAGTGGTTGATTGTCAACCTATGAACCAGAAGGTCATGATTCAATTCCCTGTCAGGGCACATGCCCAGCTTGCGGGCTCAATCCTCAGTGAGGGGAGTGTAGGAGGCAACCGATCAATGATCCTTATCATTGATGTTTCTATCTCTCTCTCCCTATCCCTTCCTCTCTAAAATCAATAAAAAATAATTTTTTAAAAAGATAAGACTTGCCGAAACCGGTTTAGCTCAGTGGATAGAGTGTCAGCCTGCGGACTGAAGGGTCCCGGGTTTGATTCCGGTCAAGGGCATGTACCTGGGTTGCGGGCACATCCCTAGTAGGGGGCGTGCAGGAGGCAGCTGGTCGATGTTTCTCTCTCATCAATGTTTCTAACTCTCTATCTCTCTCACTTCCTCTCTGTAAAAAATCAATAAAAATATATTTTAAAAAAAAGATAAGACTTTTAATTTATATAATAATAAAGACTTTTTTTATTCCTTCCTCCTACCTAGAAGGTAGAAATGAGGCCTGGGTGTGCAGCAGTCATTTTATAACCACGAAACAGTATATGGGAGGACAAAGGATCACAGAACTACTATAGCAGCCCTGGATTGCCTACTCCTGACTTTCTGTAGCGTGAGATAATGAAACTCCTATTTCTTAAAGCCACTGAAGTAGCTGTTTTCTTGCAGCTAAATATATTCCTGCCTAATACAATTCCCAAAAGAATATAATGTTGCTTAGGGATGCTAGAAAACTGGGACCATAGCATCATCCCCTGCATTCCAGACATGAACAAATGACTCGTACTCTTGGACATTTTGGCTTATTGCATTGGAAGAATTTACTGGCAGGTTTTGACTATTTCCCACTCCTATGTGGAGAGAGACCCCTGGGAACTCTTAGAGCCATCTGGACCAAGATCTGAAAAGAGATAAATCAGTTCTCTGTTTATATTTTACTGAGCCATGGTATTTACTCAGCCACTTTCCTTGGCAAGTGATGCTGTAAAATTATAAAACCCTTTCCAAAAGCAATCTGTTGACTTTCTCCCTGCCTCCCCCCCCCCCCCCGCCCCTGGGACAGGACTTTACCTAAGTGATACTTGAGAGATGCTGAGAGGCATAGGAGATAAACATTTCAATATTTATTAGATTTCCCAAAATATGCAAGGATTTTAGTCCAGAAGACAAAAAGATATAAAATTTCAAGACAATGTAGGTAAGGATTTGCAGGGAGAAATTTTCTATAATTTCTTGAATAGGTCTAGAGGACACCAGAAAATATCCCTCTAAATGAGAAGTTAACAAAAGAAGGGATAAGAAGTTCTGACTCTGATTATAACCTACCCTTCATCAAGAAGCAAGAAAAAGATCTTTCATTTCCACTCTTTTCTGATGGTATAAATTCTTCCCTTCGTTGGCCTAACCCTTCTCCATAAACTATTCTCTGTTAAAGATCTTGGTTAAAACTTGGTCCAAAATATAACTGATTATTTAAAATAAAGTAATCACAAAAGGAAGCTTTGTGTTGAGCTTATTATTTCACTACTTCACACAACTGTAAAGCATTGCCTGTTACACGGTTCAAGTTTTTTTAATCATGTTTTTTTCTTTATTGTTAAGTTACATTTTACATGCATGTCTCCATTCCTGTTCAATACAGAGGGAAGGCTGAACTCTCTGCAGGTCTCTGGGTGCAGTAATTTTCTGCCCAAGCTTCAACTGTCTCCTCTGTTAACAAAGGAATTTGAATTGTCAGTAAGTACATGTTAAATAACTATTTTTAGCGGAGAAAGCTTTGTTTCAAAAATATTTCTAGAAAGTCTTATATTCAAAAGAAACAATGCATTGCGGGCCTGATTGAACTTGGTACAACACCTAGAGATCTCTCCCTGACTATCTGAAGGGTTCCTAGGGCACCTCTACCAACCTCTACAGTTCTTTAGAAACTGTTTAAAAACCACTGCTTTATGCTCTCTGGGAGCCCATCCAGCTCCGTCGTTTTTTATTCTATTTTATTGCTATGACATTCTTACTCTTCTTAATTTTGACAAGTTGCATAGTCCTCACCAACCGATTAATCTCTCAGTTGTGCTTACCTCCCCATTTATTTGGGAAACATTTCCGAGCAGGGATAGTATCTAATTTCTTTTTCTCCTATATTTACTTTACAAACGTTTTTTGACACCTCCCTTGTCTGTTCCAAACAATGTACAAGGAATAAATAAGTAAGCTAGGAATGAGGGAGGTGACAAAACCTGGACTGTTTCTGGAGGCCATCATTGGGCGCTCCTAGAATCATCTCCCATCTCCTAGAATAGGACTCATCAATCTGCTTAAAAGTGTGCTGCACTAGTTACTTTATCCTGGGTATCTTCTAATAGGAGCACATGAGACAAAGACTTACAAATAAGCTGTTTATTGAGGGGCAGGGGAGTGAATAGGAAAAGAGGGAGAAAAAAAACCAATAAGAGAAGTGTTGTCAAGTGGACCACCAGTGCCAGCAACTGGTTATTGGATCAAATCTTATGAGCAGCTCTCAGAATCATCTACCCTAGAGATAAAAGGGAAAATATTTATATCCATCTATTGCTCATATTCCCCCCATCAGTCACAGGTGACCCCATATACTTATCAGCATTGCACTCATGGATTGCCCATGGATGAGTGCCAAGCGGGTTCCTGGGGAATAGACAGTGTCAGAGAATCCCCAGGACAGGGAACAAGGGACACAGTACAACCTTGAGGTCAGGTGCTATCAGCAGGAAGTGAGTCAAAGTCTGGGCAGAATTGTGTGTGGTAGCCGTGGTTGGAATCAGAAATAAGTCCAAGAAGAAGGGAGGTGTCCACTGAAAGCACTCAGTTCAGCAGTCAAACAGCTCTTTCAGAGGGCAGCAGAGAGCCAGGATGCTCAGGGCACTCTCAAGACCATATCATGAAAGATGGAGAAGATAGTATTATAGGAACAGGAACAGCCGGTGTGTATTCAACACTCATTATATGCCACTCACCCATCTAGGTTCCCTGCATTCATCATCTCATAGAATGCTCCCATCAGCAGAGAGCCTGAGCTTTCAGGGCCTAGCGTTATTAAGGAGATACTGGAAGTAGATCGCGTCCATAAAGTAGGGATGAAATTTGGGGTTGTAAAACTTGTTGGTTCTCTGGGGCTATTGACTTCTCTGTTATACTTGAGCTGTTTAACATGGAGAAGATTCAGCTCAGACGGTGTGGCTCAGTGGTTGAGCACTGACCTATGAACCAGGAGGTCATGGTTCGATTCCCAGTCAGGGCACACGCCTGGGATGTGGGCTCAATCCCTGGTGTGGGATGTGCAGGAGGCAGCTGATCAAGGATTCTCTCTCATTATTGATGTTTCTGTCTCTCTCTCTCATCCTCTCCCTCCCTCTCTGAAATAATGGAGAACATTCAGAGGCAAATGATCACCCCCTTCCAATGTTTGAAGCATTATCATATGTTATGAGTATATTTTAATTCATACTTAACAGATGCCCTTGTCTTTGATTAGTTCCATTTTCCAACAAGCCACAGTTTTAAGTATTATATATTGATAGCTCTAAGCCAGCTTTTGAGTGAAAAATCTAAACTTTATTCATCAGATAGTAACATTTCAAGAAAATGAAGTCATCAGTAAAGCCTGTTTTAAGCACATGCTATACATGTGTGACACACACACACACACACACACACACATCTGCCATTGGCCTTTTGGAAAGCCATCATGCCCTTTATCATAGTTGGTTAAGATTCAGGACTATTAAAATTAATCTTTACAAATATTGAGAATATGTTGTATTATATTACCTCTATAATTAAAGTAAGATTAAAGTTTCATCCAATTTAGTTCTGGAGAATGAAATCATGCTCATATCACATACATGTATTGTTTAATTTTTATGTGTACACATTTTAAGTAACGCATTTTAAGTAGACTCCTATAAAAGTAGGAGTCTACTTAAACGTATCAAATATGTATAAAATATTTTGAGGTAGATTACAATAAAAGGTCCTGGTGTGAAAGATGTTTATAAAATGGAAAATAAGTTAGCAAACACTGCACATACAAAGCAGAAATTACATTCCAAAAATCTAAGTCAATAAAGTAAATTTTCCTTTAACTTCTTCATTTTACAAACCTTATTCCATTTTGGCTCAATCTGGCCTAGTCTAGAAATTATGGGCAAAACAATGAGTTTCGATACTGTTGCATGAGATTGAAAGGGATGTCAATTTGTTATAAAATGAGAAGCATAAAAGGCTGGTATGACCAAACATATCTCTCCTGTAATTGAACTGCAATTACAGTTCAAAATTTCCATAAGTAGGAAGGACTAACAATGGTATATTTAGGTGGGATATAAACCAAGTAAATCACCCTATTTGGAGTGTGGATTAGTGCACTAATGTCAAATAGGAGAGCAGTCTCTAGTTTCATGCCACACAGCCTTGTCCTCAATCAAGTCCTAGCAAATATTTTTATGTTGGAGTTGGATAAGGACATTGATTGCATTTGATTTGGATTTGCAGATGCTGCAAAGCTAGGAAGAGAAATGAACATTTTATATGATGATTTTAGAATCCTAAAGTTTCTCAATGTGTTGCAATAATAAAAAGAATTTTAAAAATTGAAATTTGTTAGGGATAAATATGGATTCCTTGGGACCTGGCTAGATATTACTTAGGTATCTTTCAAACCCTAAAATACTATTGTTTGACTCTAAAGGGAGATGGGCCTCCATATACAATGAGTTAGAGTCCAGGAAGTTTCATTCACAGAGTGGATACTGTTCCTCTTTACCCCAAATGTGTAGCACAGCAGCCCTTCAGCATGCCAAGTTCATCCACATGTTTCTGTCTCCCCTGTTACCACCTGGTCCAGATCACCATCACTTCTCCCTGGGAACATTGTATTAGCCCATAAAAGATCTCCCATCTCCAGTACCACCACCCTAAGGTTTATCCTCCACAGTTAAACCAGAATAAATTTTTAAAATATAAAATGAACTTTTACAATGTAAATGTAAAAATATTTGTATCATGTTTCTTCTTTAAGCTCTCCCAATGTCAGATTAAAAAAAAAAAATCTTGATAATGTCTCTCAAAGCCAGATTATCAGGCATTGTCTTTGCCTCCATGTCCATCTCAAACATCTCCCTCACGCACCCAATGGTCACTGTGCTCCAGCCACACTGGCCTCTGTCCTTTTCACAAATATGCCAAGCTGGCTTCCAGCTTTGACTTCCTGTCCCACTCAGTGCCCAGGGTCTTTGACTTTGCTGATCTTTGCTTAGAACATCCCTTTCTCAAATCTTTACATGACCAGCTTAACCTCACCATTTATTTATTTTGTATTATTTAGAGCAACTATGCTGTTTTTATATTTTATTGTCTTTATTTTCTTCCTCTTTTTAGAATTTCAACTCTATGAGAGCTACTAACTTTTATATAATGCCCTCCTCAATCCCTTTCTAGATAGAACAATGTATAGTCCAGAGTGGCCATTCAACATGTATTTGTAGGAAGGGAGGAAGGAAGAGAGAGAGAAAAGGAAGAAGGATGGACAGACGGAAGGAAGGAAGAAAAGGAGGGAGGGATGAGAGGAGGGGAGGTGAAGGAAATGGAAGGGAAGGAAGAAGGAAGGAAAGGCAAATGAAAATTGCCTGTAAAAATGGTCTTTAGAACTGGCTACTTGCCTGATTCTATAAGAACAATAACTATGATAGCAAATTTGTAATCATAAAGGTAAACCCACCCTTCAAAAACAAAGGAGAATAGAGAATTGACTATTTATTATCCTATATAATAAAGAGCTAATATGCTAATTAGGCTGAATGGCAGTATAACCTTTGGGAACACCAGTGGGTGAGGCCGCAAGGCAGCCAGGGCTGCGAGGGCCGAGCCCCTTGCACAAATTTCATGCATTGGGCCTCTAGTCTTTTATAAAACAGAATATAAGTTGTCTTCAAACAAGGTGCTTTCCAGATGTAATTTGTCATTCAGAGCTAAAATCCAATTAATCAAGTTCCTAGTAATGAGACATAAATTTTCACTTCAAGAGTGAAATTAAATATCATTATAAAAAATTATGCAAAAAAGAAAATCGAACTGTAGTGGGCTACCTCTTGCCTCCCACTAAGTAAATAAACAAATACACAAGTAAATCACTTAGGGGATGTGGTGTGATGGATATCAGTAAATTTCAGGTAAGGATGTTGCTACTTTTGTTTCTTAAGGGGTAGCAGCTTTAGTCTTGAAATAGGATCTTCCTTCAGAAAGAAGGCTAGGAATTAGTAGCAGCTTAAAAAATAAAGAGGAGATGGAATTGACATTTTCATAAAGAAAATATGAGAAACATTTGTTCTTTCATTTTAAAAAAATGATATTTTAGTGGCTTGTTGCTCTGAGGGAGAATGTTCTATGTCTTGCTGTGTCTTCCCAGGTTGAGAGGAAAGCTATAATTTTAGCTTAAGGTATGAATAATTGCATGACTTTGTCTTCAATCTACATGCCTGGAATATTCCTAGTCAGTAAAGAGCCTTTCATTTAACAAGTGTTGTTGACCATGCTGAGGGGAAACAAATGGCTTTAATTGTTTGGGATATTATAGCTTTTATTGTCTCTGTGAAGATTTCTGCCATCAGTAATCAGATTCTGTGTGCACATGAATTCCTCATTTGCCTGGTATTCCTTTTTCCTGGATGAGAAACATCTGTGGTTTTGAAATGCAAGAGCAGGCAATGACTGTGGATGCTTATCTTTCCTGTCCCATTCAGTGCCCAGGACTGTGTTCATTTATTTGTTAATTCAACAAATATGTATTGAGTTTCTACTAAGTGCTGATGATATGACATGATCCAGAAAGAAACAGGCCCCACCACCTATATTAAGTGTATAGGGCAGTGGGGAAGATAGATATTAAACAATTCATCAACCATGTGAGAAACATTATGAAAAAGGAAATATAGGGTGGTATGTCATGATTTAATCCCCTCTTAAGAAGTGATGTTTAAGCTGAAATATGAAGGATGAGGAAGCTTTACCCAGATGGAAAGAATGAGGGGAGCAATGAGGGCTAAGATTGCAGGCAAAGAAATAATTGATACAAAGCCCAGATGAAAAGAAAAGGGGGATATTTCAAGGAACTGAAAGGGAGAAGAGGACAGGTCAGAAAGATTCAAGGTGAAAAGATCATGCCAGGCCCCCTAGTTTGAGCAGTGGAAAATCTTTGGTGAGCTTTATGCATTAAGATGCCTTGGTCAGATTTACTTTTTGTGAGAATGAATCCAGAGTAAGGCTGGACCAATAAGAATTTATAGCCATACTCTAGGGAGGAGAAGATGATGGTCCATGGAGTGCTGGAGGTGGATCTGGAGATGAATGGAAAGATGAGAGAGAGATTTAAACATTCAAAAATATCATTTTGTGGGGAATAATGAGTCCAATTTGAACAACTAGGTGAAGGGTGATCACCGATGTGAGATGTCAAACGTAGAAGGCCATGTTGACTGTTTCAGTACTGTAGTCAAGAACCCACCATCTAAAGAAACAAGTCCATATTTCTCATTCTGTCTATGTCAACTCTTCCCAGAACTATTGATAATTCTTTGTTGTGGGGATATGTCCTATACATTATAGGGTGATTAGCAGCATCCCTGGTCTTTACCCACTAGAAGCCAAAAGCAATCTAATTCTCCCAGTTATGACAACCAAAGATGTCTCCAGATGTTCCCAAATGTCTCCTGGGGACAATTACCTGTGCTGATTCCACCTTACCTAGGCAACTTCCTATTTCCCCAAAATTTTCACCCTGGGCCACCACATTTTTCTTCTCACCGTTTCCTACATGTGTCTAAAGACAGTAGGGAACTGTGCTAAATAATGTTTTGACATCATACAGATCTGGGTTATCCTAGTTTCATAACTCACTGACTGTATGATCTTAATTTACTTAGTCACTTTTTGGTCTTCATTTGTAAAACAAGGATAATATCAGTTTCTCCTCTTTAGGTCATTCTGAAGATTATCACAGTCAAGTGAGAAACATTTTAGGTTCTCAATTCATTTTAGTTACTATGACACTATGCTGATTCCAATCTTCATGTCTTTGCCCAGGACCTGCAATGACACCTCTCTCCACTCATTCATCTGATTCAAATTTGACTCATCTTTTAAATCCTCATTGACATTTCCTCCCACAGAAAACTTCTACAATTATTCCAGTATATAATTATTAGTGCTATTTTCAAAGTCCAGTAGCAATTAGAGCTTATACTACATACTTCAGAACTTTATCACATATTTAAATATTTTCTACTAGTGGCCCAGTGCACAAAATTTGAGCACATTAAAAGGGGATTAATTAGAGGAAATATTTTACTATTGCTATTTGCCCTTTCTCTATAATACTAGTGTCAGAGATGAAAGAAAATTAGTAAAATATATATGAAAATCTTCCTCCTGTAAAAGTCTGGGGTGCATCGCAGGACCCAGAGTCAAGTCCCCGCCCGCCCGCGGCACCTCAAAATCACACGAGACCCAGACCCAGCTGGCCCCACCCCCATTGGGCCAGATCCAGACCCGGCTGGCCCCACTCCTGTCAAGCTCCACCAGGTGGGGGGTACAGCCTCAGGGCCTCCATCAAGCCCAGCCGGGTAGGGGCGTAGCCTGAGGTCACCCATCAAGCCCTGATGGGTGAGGGTAGTGGCCTGAGATCCCCCGCCCCAGCACCGGGGTGGGAGGCACAGCCTGCAGTCCCCTGGCTCAGCGCCAGGACAGGGAGCACATCCTGAGGTCTCCTGTCAAGCCCTGCCAGGTGTGGGGGGGCATGGCCTGAGATCCCCCATTAAGCCCTGCTGGGTGGTGGCATGGCCTGAGGTCCCCCGCCCTGGCGCTGGGGCCGAGGGGTGAAGCCTCAGGTCCCTGCTGATTGCTTGTTAAGGCTTGTTACAGGAACTGGGCCTCCACTGTGGGTGCAGCCATCTTGTGTCATGGAAACCCCACCTCCGCTGTGGGTGCCGCCATCTTTTGACAGTGTGACAATCAATTTGCATATTCCCTCTTTATTAGATAGGAGGATTTGCTTCTTCTGTGCAAGTTTTTAAACCTTCTAACAGCATACAAATGCCATGGTAATATGGAGGGAGATGATATTATCATGTGGGCAACAATAAATATTGAGTGGATGCCAATAAACTGAAGTCACCCACATGTGTGAGGAAAGTCAATTTCTAATTATAGCTAAGTAGCAATAGGACCATCCTGTTCAGGAGTAGTTAGATAGATATGATCAACTTATTCCTTCTGATCTCTTTTATGCACATGGATGCCAAGCTGGATGAAATATAAATGAATTCCCAGCAAGAGTGAGGTTGTTTAAGAAACTGACATTTTCTCCTGTATTAGATGAAAGTGAGAGAGTTCCAGGATTCAAGGTGAATAAATGGCAGTGCCACACACCTTCACAGGAGGCTCATACTGTGAGCTAGGATCTCACCTGGCTTTGAACTCAGCATGAACTCAACTCTCAGATTCACTTTAGAACCCAAGACTTTAAAATTAACCACTTATGCTTTTACCTTGGTTTTGCTAAGTCACAGAAATAGATTTAAATGAAATGGAAGTTTTGACCATTGTAATGAGACTGAGAATTAGAAAATGTTGGCTTCAATTGCTACCTTTATCAAGAGGTTTGCTATATCTTTGTTATTAGCCAAACTCACTTATAGTAGATGCTCAGTAAATATTTATTGAACTAGATTCTCCAATTCTCTATCTGTGTGACGTAGAACAAGGCACTTAGTCTCTCTAGCTTTAGTTTTTCTATCTGTGATTTTAAAAGTTGAGTCAACATTAAGCATCTAGCATTTCACAGAGGTATCCCAAAATTTGTTTTGGGGACCAGGGACTGTTCAGGGGAGATTAAGTGACCAAAACTCTGCAAGTGCCATTCTCACTTCAATCAGAACATCAGCTTGTTGTTGTTGTTCCTGTTTTATAGTTTTGTGCTCTGCTTAAGTTTCTGTGGGTCAGGAATCTGGGTATAGCTTTGAATAAAGAAGTCAGCTTCTTAAATAAAAACTTTGAAATTACTGCCCTAGACAATCTTTAAGTTTATTCCAACTGTGTTATGTGATCTATGATCTTCATTATGATTAAACAACAGAGGATGGGTGAGGGGGACACTTTAAGAGGGATCTGAAATGAGTTTAAGTGGAAAACATTGAGCTTATGATGGAATAAGAAAATTCGCAAACTCCTTTCCCTAAATAATTGAAAGGTTGGCCAGAAACTTTGTAAACAGACATTCTAGGGGAACAATATCAATTTCCCTCAATCAAACATTAGCATCACACTGAGTATAGCCCTGTATTGGACACTTTATAGGAAATAATTGTGACTCCAACAAGGATCTTGTCCTCCAGGATGTTCACAATCCAATATGAGAGCTAAGGCACCTAAAATAGTTAACTGTGGCAAAATTAGGAAATTATAAATGTCATACAAGATAAATGATAAAAGCATAGAGGAGTGTTTTGATATATCCAAGAAGGGAAAAGTAATTTTGATGAAAAAATCAGAAAACAGATTACTGACACAGTGGCTTTTGAGTTGGACCTTGAAGTACAGAAGGAATTTGGAAATAGGAATGTGGAGAAAAGGTCATTCAGGTTGAGAAAATACAATGAACCAATTACATGAGGAGAGAAATCATCAACAATATCCAGAACACAAGAAGACATTTTGTCGGAGAAGTCAGTCCTCATTTGTGCTCCTCATCAAATATTTCCAGTTCTATGTCTGGGCACTGGGAAAAGGTATCCCTCCTAGACCCCTTTAAATTAGAGGTGGCCATGACACTTGTTTCAAACACAGAGATCTGAGTGAAAGCCAGATTTACTACTTTTCATTTTTCCTATTTAGCAGCAGTGCAATGCAGAGTTGGAGCCTCCTTCAGCCTGACTCCTTGCCAGTGATGCAGAGCTAGGTTACCTCAGCCAAAAGCACTAAAATTTAGGGGTTGTTTGTTTTCACAGTGAGGTAGGCAGAATTCTAAGAAGGCCTCCTGATTCCTGCACCCTGGTATCCACACTTTTGTGTAATCTCCGCCCCTTGAGTAGTGACCTATCTCTAATCAATAGACTATGGCAAAACTGGAAAAATCACTTCTGTGGTTACTTTATGTAATGTAAGACTTCATTTTTAATAGATCTCCATCTGGCTTTGAAAAAGAAAGCTTCCATGGTGTGAGAAGTCCAGGTGGCAAGGAATTGTGGTGGACCTTTAGGGGACATGAGTGACCTCCAGCTGATTACCACAGGAAAGAACAAACTCCTTCACCTACCTACAACTGCAAAGATTTAAATCCTGCCAAGCACCATGTAAGCTTGGAAGATGCCCCCAAGTCTTCTAAAGGGTTAGCAGTCCAGCCTACACCTAAACTGCAGCATGTGAGACCATGAGCAGAAGACTCAACTCAGCTATTCCCAGATTCCTGACCCACAGAAACTGTGAGATAATAAATATACATTTCTTTCAGCTGTAAAGTTCGTGGTAATTTATTACACAACTAGAGGCCCAGTGCACAGATTCATGCACCAGTGGGGTCCCTCGGCCTGGCCTGCAGGGATCAGGCCGAAACCAGCCCAGTACATGGATTCATCCAGGGCATGTCTGTCCTATCTTGCCCAGTCCCAATTGCGGCTGGGTAGGGACCACTGGAGGTTGGCCAGCGAGGAAGGGACTGTGGGAGGGCTCCAGAGTGTGTTCAGCCCATCTCATCCAGTCCCGATTGGCCAGCCCCAGCAGCAAGCTAACCTACTGGTCAGAGTGTCTGCCCTCTGGTGGTCAGTGTGTGTCATGGCGACTGGTAGAACGGTTGGACATTTAGCATATTAGGCTTTTATTATATAGGACAATAGAAAACCAAGGTATACAACATAAACTAGCCTTTCCTGATTAATACAAAAATGATGACAATTAAGTTAAGAAGACTTGAGACTTCCCCTTCAGAAGGCCTTAAATGTCCAGCTTTTGAGGCAGAGCTGTTTTGTGGACAATAAGAACCTTCAAAGGTGTTTGAGCAGAGGGACTGTGTGGTTAGAATGATGCATTTAGAGGAATGATTTGCAGGCATAAGGATGGAAAGATACATTTGAAAAGAGATGGCCATTTATATATATTTATATATATCTAGGAATCAAGAAAATAAAGATGATTGCATACTCTTACCAAATTATTCACATACAGAAAGTAACCTGTTGAAAGAAGTAATGTTGGCATTCTTTCCCATATCAAGAATGATGCTGTTTCTACCTGGAATTCTACTTTAGCATGATTAAAATGCCTCTAGTCAGCCCCTAGAGTTAAAATGACAAATGTACCCAGTTGCACGCCTCCATATTGTCACCAGGGGCCTGTTCCATTTGTTAACAGGCATTGCTTTTTGCCAGGAATTTCGTTTTCAGCTCAAAGTAAATTGCCTTTCATCTACACCAAAATTTGAAGTATGTACAAAGTGGTTTATGTTTTATATACCACTTATTCTAGAAGGGAGATGGGTTTAGGAGAGCTTCAATTCACTTTCAGGAGTCACGTGGGCTTCAATAAGAAACTGTACCGCTGCCTTTTATTTGCCACACTCTAATGCTCATGGGGACCAAACTATTTGGCTTGTGTGAATTTCAATACAGCAAGTGCTTCAGAGACAGAGCCAAACCAGCACAGGAGAATTTTTCTTTTTCTGGTGAAATTCTCTTTCAAAGAAGCATAACTCAGATGATCTTGAGTTTCTCAGTCAGAGTTTCTCAGTCTGAGTTTCTCAGACTTTAGCGGTCACTTTTCCCTTTAAAAGGTTACAGTGTTGCCAGACTGATTGGCCAATTCCTGGTCAGGGTCAGGGCACATGCCTGGGTTGCAGGCTTGATCCCCAGTAGGGGGCGTTCTCATCATTGATGTTTCTAGCTCTCTTACCCTCTTCCTTCCTCTCTGAAATCAATAAAAATATATTTAAAGAAAAGAAAGATTAGAGTGGACATACGTTCTTCTAAAGCTCACTGTTCATTCTTTCTAATCCATATTTTTTTCTGGCAAGCCATCCTCAACCCCACTTCTACTCTGTATAGATCATCTTCACTAACTTGAGGGTTACTTGGGTCTAAACTGGAAAGCATCCCCTTCTCTAAGCCAGCTTAAACTGTCTAAGCCCAGGGAATCTAAGGCCCTAAAAAGAGCAGCTCTTCATCTTCACCTATATGAACATAAAAGGATGGGAACCCAGAGGCACTTCCATGATATTGCCACTGTACAAATCTGCAAAATTTGTTAATGGGAGGAGGTCCCAGTGACAGTGTTTGAGCCTTTACTCCTGCAAAGCCTGAAGTCAGGCATACCCCTTTGTTTTGCTTTATTTATCTGAGCCAACAAGCACTCCTGTTGATCTCTGCCAATCAGAGGAACGCACACTGGGCACTTGCCCCTTCTGCCAATGAACTTTGTTTTTTCCCACAGCTGTTTCAGAACTGTGTGTATCAGCTCTTGCCCTCCCTTCATTAAATGTCTACTCACACTTGCTCCCTCTCTCTTCATAACACCATAACCAAAGAGGGTAATCCAGACAATAGGTAATCACAGTAGTTCATGGTGTATTTGTCAGGGTTGGCCTCAGAATGGTTAATTCACAGATTATATATAGATGAGTGCTAGGGTGAGACTGACTGGAGACTTGCATTTTGTACTCTGTTTCACTGAATGGAATTACGATATTACCACCAGATCACTTTGCACTCTATGAGAAGAACCTTCAGGTAAAAGAAAGCAATAACAATCTGCCTCATAATTGGAACTTTACTAACAGGGAACTAACCAGTTATACACAAAAGGAGATAAGCTAAGTGAGTCATCTATATCTATCTATCTATCTATCTATCTATCTATCTATCTATCTATCTATCTATCATCATCGCTGTGTGTATGTTAATGGTAGGAAGATATGCAGAAGGAAAAGCCTCTTCTTAGTTGCCTACCTAAAAACCCTTCCCATTTCAATCCTTTCTTGCTGACAGAGACCCCCTCACACACATATATGCACAGACACATACATGTACACATACACACAGCTGAAAATGCCAGGTCCTTATTTTCCAGCTTTCTTGGCTGAAAGCACAGCTTATATAGCTAATCCTGGTCACTAGGGCCCAGGAGAATTGGGGGCTCCGAGACATGTTTCCATCCTCCTCTCAAAGAAAGAAGACAGCTGAAGAGAAACTGCCCCTCTTTTGCATGTGGGATCCACCGTGAGAATATGAAGCCTGGAACTGCAGCAGCCTCCTGAGCAATCCTGGCCTGACTGACATAAAGGGGAAAGCCACCAGCCAGAAGAGGCAAAGGGAGAAGGAGGAAGCCTAGTCATGGCATTGATGATTCGACAGGATTGATATGAGACTACTGTGGCTCTAGACATTGTATGCGAAGTAGTAAATATCTCTATTGCTTAGCATGTTTAGATAGCCTGTTGTCTGTGGTTTCAAAGTGCTCTGGCTGATATGATGAAGTGAACAGGACTACCAGGAAGGCCGAGAGACCAATCTGAAACACAAAATTAAAAAATTATGTTTAGAAAAAACAAAAGTGTATCTACAAAGTTAGGCCAAGTATGGAGGAAACATTCACATATGGCAAAAGGGTTTAATGCACAGTACTATGAAGAAAGAAACCAAGGATATTCATAGACACACTAGATTTGGAATGAGATAATCTGGAATTAAGTCTTATTTTTTCCAGTTATTATGGGTATTGAAGAAGCCACATAACTACTTTAGAATCACCTATAGTAACTCCTCATTCAAAGTTATCTGTAGGTTCTGAGACTTTAAGCAAAACAATGTGTAACAAAATCAATTTTATCATAGGTCAATTGATATAAACAAAAGTTAAGGCATCTTATCAGTGTTAAAACATCGAAGGAAATGAGGATATTTGAGACCCTACTGTATTTAATTTTTAAAATATCGAGAATAGCAGCAACATTACCTCCTATTGTTTTGTTGATGTTGTTGGTATTATTGTTGGTGGCAGTGGTGGTGATAGTGTGTGTGTGTGAAGACCAAATAAAAATATAAGTGAAAACTCTTTGTAAACTGTGAACCTCAAATATATGTAAGAGATGATGAGGAGGAAAAGTTGTCATCATCATATTCTTCTCATCATCATATGTGTTAGAGAGATAATGTGTGCATAGGTCAGGATCTGGTATTCTTCCCAGATCCTGGCCTATGCACCCATCCTCTAGTAGCTGAGAGTATTGGCTGAGAAGAGCTCACAGCTGTTCCCTTCTCTGAAGCATGACCCTTGTCTGACAAGGTCTACCCTAGCAGGGAAGTCATGCTTCTCCTTTTGCAGGTGGCCTACAGCCAATGACTGACTGATTAGGGACGTCCAAAGAGTGGCCTTACTCTGTAGCATGATTCACACTCCAGAGCTCCCCATGGGAACAAGCTGAAGCTAGACCCCAGCTGAAAACCATATCCTCCCTGACTTCTTTCCCTTCCCCGCACTGCTTCCCTCACTCCTCTGCAGGATTCCTCGGGAAGCACACCCTCCATAAGTCACATGCACAAGATTCCACATAGTAGGCTCTACTTTTAGGAACTTTTTCCTAAAACATCTTTTCAATACTTAGAGACAGAATTCAGAAGTTAGGGAGGCATATCCAGAGTTTCTAAAATTAATATAACAGGAAATATATGTGTAATGGTATTATTTAAAACTTATGAAGATAACCAATGAAAGAAATAAAAATATTAATATGATCATCAAACACTGGGAGAAGAAAATAAGAGAAAAAAATAATGGAACAAATAAACCTTCAATTCTTCATAATGGAGTAAAAAAATATTGCCAAAAGTTGATAAATCAAGAAATGGTGTGCAGGCATATTAGATATATGGGGTACCTTTAACAAAAAAGGGTAGAAATGAGAGTCACAGCTGAAAATCCACACACTTAACTGCTTAGCAATACTGCCTCCCAGATCATTCACAATGTCCTACCCTTCCCTGAGGAAAGTCCTACCCTGAAACTAACATTTGAACTTTTCTGACCATGCCCGATGATTTTATCAGCAACAAAGCTGTTCATTTCTTGAGATGTAACAATAAAAAGAGAATGAGTTTTAAAACAGTTTAAGTACACGCAAGTGTCAGTATACAACTATTTTCACATGTTTAAATTTTTTTTAATTTTTATTGACTTTACTGGGGTGACATTGGCTAATAAAATTATATAGGTTTCAATTGTACAATTCTACAATGCATCATCTGTATATTGTATTATGTGTTCACCATCCAAAGTCAAGTCTCCTTCCATCACCAGGTACCCTACCTTTACCCTGTTCTACCTCCCCTCTCTCTCCCTAAGCATCATACTGTTGTCTGTGTCTATGAGGTTTTATTTTTCTTTTTGTCTTTTTTTTTTTTTTTTTGCTTAGACCCTTCAGTGGATTTATAAAATAAAAATGAGTATTCTAGTTAATGAATTGAATGCTTTGCTATTTTCTACTCACAGAATTCCTGGCTTTTCAGATCTATTTCAAAGCCTTGGTAAGCTTGCATATAAACAACTGTTTGTGTGTAAGTATCAAGCAATGCTCTTAAAATGTTTTAATCATCATCTGCTGATAATACTGGGTGTAAATGATGTGAATTGTCCAATTAGTGCCTGTGGATACATTTACAAAGAAAATAATGTGCCTAACTAGATCCTATTAAAAGGTTTTGTTGTGGTGGTGGTTGTTTTTGCTTTGGGAAGAGCTGCAAGGAGTACCTACAAGAAATAAATCTTGTCTTTCATTTTGTACATTCATTTTCATTTTTCTCTAGCGGGGATGCCATAAAAACCATCCAGCTCAACATTAGGAATTGAAAATGAATCTTGGAATGTGTTAATGGCAAAGAATAAGAGCAGAATATCCTGGAATCATAGGCATTTCTTGCAAATGAGCCAAAAGAAAAAAGATAATTTATTGCCCTGTGAAACTCCACGGCTGGCTTAGTTGATGTATTTCTTACTTCGCTCAGGGAAAAGTGAATAACTGAATGTCTAAGTATCTCCCAGCCCCTCTCCAAGGAAAATCTGGACATGGTCTTCACCACTCATGGACGAATGGCTCCAACTGTGAGGAGCCCTGAGGTAACCAAGGAGAACACATTTTGCATATGAAACAGCACAACAACCCAGCCCACTCAGGCTTTCTGAGAGCACTCAAAGGTCCCAGTAATCTGGCCCTGCCTCACTTCTCTTGCTCACTGGGCTGCAGCCACACACACTTTCTTGTCCTCAAACTCCAAACTGCCTACTTCTTTTTCAATTTCTCTCCTTCCACTCGGAAAGCATCCAAGTTCTCCGCATATTCTGGTCACAGCTCAGATGTCTCTGGCATCCAGGCTCCTTTCACATGCATTTTCTCTACCTCATCCCAGTCTTTTATTGTCTTCCCCAAATCTTTAAAAAATTATTTAAGCCCAGAGACTGGTTGTATTTTGTAATTTAATCTTTGGTTGTAACATGGGCAGTGGGTGGGGAATTTGGGACCTGGCTCCCACTTCATCTTATGTAGTGAAGTGGGTGTGGCTTAGAGAAGGGTTTCATTTGTAAATTAGTGGTTTGGATTCCAAGACTGAAAATAATCTATGCCTACAAAGCTCACCGTCTACTTTGTCATGACTTTACTAGTCACCTGTCTTCATCAGCACAGATTCACTATTCCAGAAAAATGTGCCCAGAAATACAAAGGTTGCAAGTAACTTTATTGTGCATTCCAAGAACTTTCTGGAAGATTCATCACTCTTAAATAGAAAACATCGCTGGACTTTTTATACCCCAACACTCTTTCAGCAGCATGCTTCAAAATCCTTGCCTTGCTGTTGTCCACCAGTTGCAAACTATTATGTCATGATCCTCATCCAATTCTAACAAGACTCCCCCATTCTTTTGAAGGACTCTCCTTAAACCAAACTTCCAAGTCTCAACAAATACCCTGACTGTTCTTCCCCCTCTGAAATGCAATCATGACTGTCAAGGTAGGCAGTGTTTTCTCTAACCACAGTAAGTGATACACTCAGCTTTGACTTACCAACAGGTTGTTCTGATGATATTTGGGAGAGCCTGTGCGATATGGTTTAGACTAAGTCCTTCTTGTCTCCAGGGTTTTATTTATAAATTAAGGAGGTTGGACTCAGTAATCAGTAAGAGACCTTCCAGCTTTGATATTCTTTAAGGCTCTTTTGGAAGGCAATTCCCTTTCCACTTAGTGGTCTCCTTCCAAGCTGTCAGCTTCTTAAAGAAAAGGACAATAGCCTCCTGTGGTTGGCAGAAAGTGGATTCAGGTCAGGTTCTTGGGGTGGCAGGGAGTTCAATGGCTGAGTTTTCAAAAGCTAGCTTTATACTTTTCCTCTGCTTGTCACCTCCAGGAGACAGAAGGTGGCCATTGTCTGTCTTTGTCTTGCTACACAAAAGAAGATGCCAGTTGGAGGGTAGAAAGAGGTGCTGCCTCCTTGGCCAAGAGCCACAGGGTGCCTGAATGGAGCTACCTCCAGGGCGTGCTTCTTCTCATCCCTGTGGGGGGGAATCTTTGGCTGCAGCCACAGCAGCAAGTAGCTAATTGTCTCCAGTGCTCTCTTAACTGCAGGAACAGAAGCAAGAAGCCTTATGAAGGTGAGAGCTGAATTGACCCCATGTCTCTTTGAACAACGCTAAGATGGATGATGAATGGGTATTTTGGAAACATAACAAACACAATGATTTATATTCATGATGGACTAATCCCAGAGGGACTTCTAGAATGGGCATATAGCAGAGTTCTTTGATCTTTCAGAGTGTGAACTGAGTGAAAAATAATTTGAAAAGCCGTTCGCTGTGAAGTCCAGGGACAAGAGGGTTGGGTTCTTTATAATTTGCTTTTTAACCAAACCTCAGATTTGGAAGGTTGAAAGAAGGGCAAAATAACTATTAAAATGCGATTAAACCAAACTGGGGGGGTGGGGAACTTTTTAAAAAACTTTGAACTTGAAAAAATGCAAGCTTTTATCATCATTACTATTATTATTGTAAATTTGAATTAGGTAAGAAAATACTTTTTAAACTGTATAAGCATTTGTTTGACTATCTAATTCAATCATTATCAAATCTGGTTTGAGAATAGAGGATTTTTTTATACTAACAGAACATAATCCCATCTCCAAGCTCCACTACTATCCCCATTCCTTTTTTCTACTTTTTCACATGTCTCTTAATATGTCCCCTTGTTAGAAATGACAGGTGGGTGTTTTTAACTATACTCTCAGCCCCTGTCATAAGAGGAATCAAATCAAGACTTCTTTCATCTATAAAATGGGATCATAAATGCCACACCCACTAGCTTTCTAAATATTCAGTTAAATACTGTAACGCATATGAGAGATCCTGACACAGTGCATTACACAGAATTACTCATTGAATAACGTCTTCCTTTCTTTTTAACTTAAATAGAAGAGAATCCAGCAATCCACCACATAGAAAAAAGCTTGACAGAGTTCCCTTTGCCACATCTGTGATAATCAGCCTTCCTACACTCAACAAATGATCACAACACCTTCACCTATTTATAAAGACTATGTGTGTTTGGAAAGGGGGTTGGGGAGAAGCAGTACATCAAGATAAAATTGCGCAATGTGATTACCTTTTCTCCAGCTCTGAATAGTTTTTATTTAGCCTGTTTTTATTCAGCCAGCTTCTTGAGCATTGTTGCAAATTAACACGGTTAACAATAGAAAAGAATGCACAGTCAAGGCTCTGAATAATCTCATTACATATCTCACAACAATTAAGTGCATTAATAAAGTCCCTGCATCAGAAAGGATACTGGTAAAGTGGCTCACATTCAGTCACATCTTTCTGTGTTTCCTATTCTCACAAGGTTTTGGAGAATTCTGTACTGTACCTGAAAGGGTTTGGAATTATTACTAACAACATGATCCTGGATTATTCTGCATGAGTGGCTTCCAAAGTCCCAGAGGTTTTTCTTTTGCTTCTCTTTGTAGCAAGTGGGACCATGGCACAGTAGTTTGCGGTTTGGTTTCAGGGATCAGAAAACCCTTGGACTCACATCTTGGCTTACCCATTTCTTAGTTCTCTGACATTTCTATGTCTTTGTTTCCCTATCTGTCATAAGAGAGCAATAAAAGTATCAAGCCCGTAGGATTGTCATGAAGTTTACTGATCTAATTAAGGAAAGGCACATAGCTCAGAGCCTGGAAGGTAGTAAATACTCAATAAATCATAGCTAGTAGTGGTAGTAATAGTAGCAATAGCAACAGTATAAGTTTAACAATGGAGGTCTTACAATATATCAATAGAGCAAGGGGCCGATAAACAGAAATTTTGAGCTCTGATACTCACTGGTTTGCTGTTAGCTATCAACTGTTTTGACATCTCTGTCTCAGTCGACTTTTGCTGAGCAAGACTATTCTGAGAAATAGCTGTGATAATGCATATAAGTGCACATTGTAGACTCTAAAAACTGTACAAGATTAATGTCATTACAAAGTTGTCCTTGAAGGCTGCTTCTTCCAAGTCTATCAATAGGTTAATTGCAAAATCACCTATAAAGTAAAAATTTCTGTTCAGTACTGTAATTGTCATAGTCAAAGCTCTTTCATTATAAGAAACCAAAACCAAATTAAGCTGCTCATTTAAAATGAGGGCTGTGGAAAGAATGAAATAAAGCATATCATGGGTAGCCACTCATGCATTAAACATATTTTTATTTAACACTCTGTTCTAGAAACTGTACTGGGTGTTTGACTCAGCTTACATCTTGGCAGTAGACACAAATCCAGTTCATTCATTCATTTATTCATTCATCCATCCATTCATTTAGCATAAATGTATTTATGTCAAGCACTGCTGTAAACCAGACAGCTGAAGTCTGCCCAATAAGATTGACACCACATTTTAATAAGGAACAAGATAATTTTTAAAAAATTGAGTATATGCATAAAAACTTAGGATATGTCCTTAACTAGTATTAAATAGAGATCATGTAAAGTGTATGCCTTAGTCCATTCAGGCTGTGATAACAGAATATCATTGATTGGGTTGCTCATAAACAACAGACATTTATGTTATAGTTCTAGAAGCTGGCAAGTTCAAGAGCAAAGCACTGGTATATTCAGTGCCTGGAGAGATCTTGCATCCTGGTATATAAACAGCTATCTTCTCACTGTAGCCTCACATGGTAAAAGGTTCGGAGCTCTCTGAAGTTTCTTTTATAAAGCTACTAATCCCACATATGAGGCCTGATCTAATCACCTCCCAAGGGCCCTACCTACAAATACCATCATATTGGGGATTAAAATGCAACATATGAACTTGAGGGAGGGGTAACAACACAGTCAGTCCATAGAGGTTAAATGTGAACAGAGAAGGAACCTTATAATGGAGTTCAGGAGACTGTACATTTTGAGGTCAAGTGTAGGAGAAGAAGCCAACAAAGGAGACAGAGAGAAGGATTTTGAGAGGCAGGAGAACAGCAGAGAATAGTGTCATATAAATAAAAAAAGGTCAAGGAATGAGTGATTGAAGATGGCAAGGACAACCAGTCTGCCCAGCTCCAGGGACTGGAAGGTCAGAAATGGATACCCTTTGTCTTTCTGGGAAGTGGCATGGTTATTTCCACTGCTCATTTCTGCATGTCTATTCTGTTTTCCAATGCTCTTAACAGATTGACTTCCTCTGGTGACTCCCGGCTAACCTCTCCTTCTCGGGACTTTGTTTTGCATGGCCTCTAACACTGTCTCCTGCAACCTCTATCCAGCCCCAATTCTGCATGAGTTTCCAGGTCCAGTGTTGCCACCACCAGACACACATGCAGCTTTTCACTACCACACTTCAGAACTTCCTGGAGTGAGAATACAATTGGTTTGTTTGGGATCAGGTATTGGCTTCTGCTCCACCCACCTGTGACCAAGGTAAAGAAGTTTTCACAAGGTATCTGGTGCTATTTAGCTAATGCCTCTCCCTTCAGCAGGGCCATGTGTGGAAAGAGAAAATAATTTTAAAGAATAGAATATGACCTGGGCAGTTACCCTCCAAATGGGCTACTGTAATAATGATCCCTGTTACATGACACTCTCTCAAATTATGAGTGGATGCATCTGTGTCTAACAACATGATCATGATTGATGTTGCCAGTGAAACCACACTAGAGCATAATATTATATTCTAGGCACCATAGGAATGGCAGATGCAAACACTAACTCAAACACAGAAGGTAATGCACAGGAAATAAAGTAGTGCAATAGTAATAGAGCAGGGAATATTGGAGACTGCAGCAAACGAGAGGTGAGGAGGTAGATGGGTTTGCTCTTTGCCAGATGTGATATTTCAAAAAGTTTTTAAAAATGTAGATTGTGATGCAAAACTATAAAATCCCCCAATTTAAAAATATTGGCAAATAAAAATTTAAAAAAAAGTCACCTTGACCACTGCTATAGAGGGCACACACAAATAAGTCTGCAGGTAAAATCCAGGACAAAGGCTATCTGTGGGTACCTCTCCTCTAAATCCTACACTGAGGGAGTTAGTGAAGCACCCACAAATCCACTCATTAGGAAAATTTTCAAATGCTGTTGCTGTTATTATTACTAAGACATTGTCCCAGATACCATCCCAAGTATTTTCAATGTAGAATCTCATTTTATCTTTACAAGAACCCTGGAACAAAGGTAGTTACTCTTTTTACATTAGTGGGAAAAGAGGATTAGAAAGGTGTAGTGACTTGTCCATTTAGTTACCCATTTAGTTAAGCAAGTTCAGTTTATGATGAAGCAGGAATCTGGGCCAAAATTATCCCGCTCAAAATCCTGCCTTGTTATCAAATTACTTAGGTTGCATGACATAATGTTTGTGATGCTTTCCCTCTCTAAGAATCCAGGATTTTCTTAATCATCACATTGAAGCTCACAGGATCCTCATGTTCTCTTCTGGTTCAGAGTGGTTGTCTCACCCTCTCTAGAATGAACTGGCCTCCCAATGCCAGCCCCACATGGACCTCAAGGATCTCTTAGAACCCCTCCATGGAAAAACCTCCCCCAGTCATTCTGATAGCTTGTGGTTTTGGGGGGGAAATATTTTACTATGATAATCACCACAAAAATCTCCAATTCTTTCATTATTCTTTCGAAATGGTGGCGGTGGTGAGGATGTCTGTGAAAGAGTGGGGACCACGGCGTGAAATGGGGAGGAAGTGATTCATACTCATTTAGGTATGATTCAGACTGAAGCTGACAGATGCTTAGAAAACCCTGCAGAAAATGGACAAAGTCATAGAGCCCCAAGCACATTTGTTTAAAAATCTAAAGCTCTGCACATCAGAGACTCAAAAAATATCTGAACAGGAAAGGTAGTGGGGAGATTCAGAAGGCCCGTACTCTCCCCAGAGCTGGGTAATCTGCTCTTTGCTATGACCCAGGGATGCTGGCTCCCGTTTTCCCTCTGATGTAGCCCATCAGTAATTAAATCACTGCCCTGACTCTCTGATGCTAAAAATGACTGGGTTTTAAAATAGATCCCCTGCTTGGCAGATTCTTTTGAGTCTGGGCTTTTCATCCAATTCTGATAAGGTTTCTGCCACCTACTGCTTCTCTCCCTTCACAGTTTATTAAACGGGGACCTGATTCCTTGGAGCTTGTTGGTGTAGCTCAAGGCACTGAGCCATCCAGGGGAGCTAAAACACATCCCTAGGATGTTTGGACCAGGCAGGAATGGGTTTAACCTTTTCATTGGTCAAGCATGTAAACGGAGGTCCAGTAAAGGATTTGACTGCCACCTCTGCAACTGTGACAGAAAGAACCTACATTCAGAATCAGCCCAGTTTTCGCTTTTTACACTGTCTCGCTCATAAATAGAGAGGCAAGAACTCATACTGCAATATGATCCTTCATAAATGCTCTCTGGTTTTTCTTTATGCCATTAATGAATATTACTTACTACTTACCGTGTGCTTGGCTAAGAACATAACAAGTGATACTGAAATCTCATTCAATCATCTCAAAAAGGCCCATGTTTTCTATTCTGCAGATGGAAAATGCGAAGCTCAGTGTGGCTCAGTAACACACGTAAGGACAGAGCCAGAATTTGAAGCTAAGTCTCTTTGACACTCAAGCTGTCCTCTTAACCATATGCCATGTCAAAGCTGACAAGTGACATTTTCCAATCTCTGCTCATTCAGATTGGCCAACAGCCTTGCTATGAAAGTGTGATTCCCCCCTGACCAGCAGAAGCAGCCTCTCTTGGGAACTATTTGCAAATGCAAAAACTCAAGGCCCCACCCCAGGCCTACTGAATCAGAGCCTGCATTGTCATAAGGTGCCCAGGAAAGGCACAGCGGATACAATGAAGTCTGAGAAGCAATGGCCTAGGGGCTTGGGCTCCTCCACATAGTGTTCCAGTTAGAAATGCTCTTTGAGAGCAGTGGGTCAAATACCCTGATTTCCTGGGGAAGAAACTGGGGTTGAAAGAGTGACTTGCTGGGCCCACCTCTAGATCCTTGAACACTGGATTCCTTTTCCTTGGACAGTAAGACCGAGAGAATCATAAAGATTAGGAGCTTTTCCCTGTATACCTTCTTGGCCTCGCCACCACCTCTCCCACTTCAGGTACTAGGTAAGGGGCAGGGTGTATAATCCTTCATCTCTAAACCACTCTCTCCTAAGAGATCAATGCCACTTGTATGCAGTCTGAGGTCTTTGTCTCACTCCATTTCTTATATTCTTATTAAATTCAGACCCAGCTAAGATGACAAAAAAACAACAACACAACTATATTCAGAGAATTGATATTTTTCCTCTTGTTAAACTGAGCTGTGGGAGGTATCATATGCTGAGCTAGTACATTTCAAAAGACAAAAACCCTAATGTTTTAAGGAGTGTTTTTCCCCATTAACATGTTGCTAAGCAACATTTTTACAATATCAGCAGCTCTGTAACTACAAGCTGAATGAATATGTGGAAAAGGAGAAAGAATCAGAGGAGCAAAGAACGATAATATCACCCTTGTTAGTGTATATAGACTTCCTTTGTTGCTGGAGTTGGAGTGGTCTCAGATATGTTGAAGTAGCGATAACAGAGCACTTTCTCCCAATTTAGTTAACAATAATCATACAATATTCACAAAGGTTATGCCCTAATTGCAGTAATTTTTATTAGTTTTTATATTATGAAAAATTTCAAATATATACAAAAACAGACAGAATAGTATAATGTTCTCCCATATATCTAACAACTAGCTTTAATAATTTTCAACTCATAGCCATTCTTGTTTTATCTCTTTCTCCTATCTCTCTATTATTTGAAGCAATCCAAGGTATCATTTCATCTGTAAATAGTTCAGTATTTATATTGGATAGAAAAAGTCTCTTTAAAAAGAAAAAAAAGCACAATATTATTATTACACCTCAATCATAAGTTAATAATCATTTTTAATGTTAACAAATATTCAGTAAATGTTCAAATTTCCAATTATTTAATGATTTCTCTTTGTACCATTTCAACAAGGATCTAAATAAGGTTCATATATTGATTGGTTAATGTGTGCCTTAACTTTATTTTAATCTATAAATTTCTGTCCATCTCTCTTTTTTACTTCTACTTTGTTTAATACAGAAAACAGATTGCTTATACTACAGAGGTTCCTGCAGACTGGATTTTGCTGCTTGTTTCCCTGGGCTTCTTGGAAATTGCTTGGATTTAAAGCTTGATCAGATCGAAGACAGATTTTTTTTTTTTGGCAAGACTAGTTTATAAATGACATGATATTCTTATAGCAAGAGGCATATGAGGTCTGGTTGCCTCTCATTCTGTGATGTTAGCAGACTTATACATACCATGATCCACTAATTCATTACAAATTGCATATTGAGGATATTCATTTCTTAGCTGTCATACTTCAATAAAGTGAAATCGGCCTTTACCATCTATTTGTGTACCAAGTGATAGCGTTCATATAAGAAAAACAGGATAAAGACTTGATTCTTCTCTGCTATTTACCAGTTTTCAAAATAAAGGGTTGGTTTATCAGGATCCTCCAATAGTAACCAGTTGGAGTTTGTTTGATTTGGTATTTTCACAGATGAGACACTTCAATGTTTCAGTCCTTCTCTGTTATTATCTTTGTCAAAGTTCAAATGGTCCTACATTTGGCCAGTGAGAGCCTCTTCAAGTTGGTTTCAGTCCATTTTAAGTGTTAGCCTGGGTATACTGCTTTGGAGGGTGAGTCCTTAAGCAATTTTTTTCTATTTCTTCTATTGAATTGTAATCTTTATAGACTCTCTGCCTGAGATCAATTTTGATAAATTATATTCTTCTTTAAAAGTACCCATTTCATTTAGGTTTTCAAATTTAATTGCATAGAGTTGTACATAATAGTATCTAGTGACTTTAAATTCCTGGTTTGGAGATTATTTCCTCCTTGTCATTTTTAATTCCATATGTGTTTGTGTTCTCTTTTTTTCTATTTATATTAGCAACTAGCTTGTTTATATATTTTTTAAAGAATCACCTTTTGGACTCATTTATTTATTATATTCATTCTGTTTTCTAACTGAATTCTGCTTTTATGAATTTCTTTTGCTTTATTCTTCCCCTCTCCCATAGGTTTTGAACTGAGCTTTTAATTCACTACTTTCAGAATTTATTTATTTGTATTTTTCCATTTGCTATTCATATTTTATTAATTTGTGTGATGTTGAATTACGTTTCATAATTATAGTAACATGCACAACAGGCATTAACAGGTTTGGGAACAAGCAATTGACTTCATAGGTACACAATTCCACTAGTCCACAGATGTCCCGCAAATGCCTTGAAACCAAGTTCTGTGGACAACGGTCAGTATGGTTTACAAAAAGAATAGAGAATATGCAGTGATTGAGTGGGTCCAATAGACAAATGTTGGTAAGAGCTTCTGCTGCATTCTTAAGCCAATATCATCTATTGAGTGATTGTAGCATGATTTTTCTAGTTACTAGGAGCTGGCTTGTTCGTGATTTTTGTTTTGTTTTGTTTGTTTGTTTTTGTTGTTAGTGTTTTTAACATGCCTTTCTTTCTGCTCAAATACCAAATCTGTCAAGAGCAAAGATTGTTTTATTCATTGCTGTTTCTCCATGTTCATTTAAATGATTGGCACACTGCAGGTGTTCCACAGATATTTGTTGGAAGGATAAGGGTTTTGTCGCATAAAATGTATTTTATTAAGGTCTCTATATATTACAAATGTATAGATTTCAAGATATGCAAAAGTATATTTATTTATGTATTACTAAATATGATAAACTATGCAGCAAATGACATTTGTTGTTGCTCTTTAATAACAGTAATACTTTTAGCACAGATTTCAAAGAATAACAGCATTCAGAGCTTGAAGTCACTTTAGAAGTAATTTCATTGCTGCAGGCACACAGGCACACACAAAACAATTTAAAGAGCGGTTTGAATGTTATTTCATTACTTTTTTTGCCTTTAGCTATTTTCTTTTGATGTGATAAAATATTTTCTTCCCTCTGATGAAAACTACTTCCTTCTTGTCGGATTTTTGAAGTTTAGGAAAGCTTGGAGTAACACATTGTTTCAGTGAAATTCATTATTTCCCTGAGGCTTAGAAGGTAACAATGGTCTTGTGTTTCCAATTTCACCTTGCACCATTGGGTAAATGAGCACCTATTGCAAAGCAGTGCAACTAGCATGTGTGTCAATCTCTAAGCCTTTAAATTCCTGTTTCATGCCCATCACCATGAAGGCTCTCAGAGGAATATAAAATAGCTGCCCACTCATCAAGCATTCCAAATTTAATTTTTAATATTATGGGTTTATTTGTGGCCTTTAGACTTGAAAGTCAGTTTGGCTGGATATAAAATCTATAATTTTCTTTCTTTGTGAATCTTGCAAATGTCACTCCATTGTCTTCTAGTACAAAGTTTCACTAGCAGAAAATCTGATAACACATTTGATTTTTTTTACAAGTACCCAAGTAGTCAAAAGAATTTCTTTCCCTTTTTCTGTAAAGTTCAGTAGATCAACAAAAATAGACTATATCTTCTTATTACTCTGTTAATTTTCCCAGATACACAGTGTGTCTCAATATGTTGTTTCAAGTTTTGCTTTCATTTTAAGAACAATTTTCCTGAAATATTGTTTTTAGGTTTTTTTTTGTTTCATTGCTTCAACAATCTTGTACCTTTGTTTTATATTCTTTGTCTATCTCCTATATCTCCCATTTTGTCTTGATTTCTTTTTTCACTTTACTCCTTTATAAAATTGTCATAATCTGCTTCCTTCCAACATTTAATTTCTATTAGGCTGTCTGTGATGTATTTATTTGCTCTCAGGTTTAGTCCTCATTTCTTAAATGAAATATATTTTACTTAGAATTCTTTCCTAGATATCACCTCATTTCTGATTTTTAAAATTTTATTTCTAAGTTATGTGATTATTATATTATGTCATTTAATTTATTTCTTTTAGCTGTGTGTTGGTATGTTTTTCTGTTCCTTCTTTTCCTTTATTTCTATCATAATTTTGTATGGGATTTTGAATGCTATTCTTTCTTATTGCTCATTTCTACATAAGATTAATTTTACTAAACTTTTAGGAAGAAAAAGTGGGTCAGGATTTCTTACCTACTGCACTTTCTTTTTCTTTTCTTCCTATTATACCTACTCTACTCAGTTTGGATTCTATTCTCAGTAATTAAGGTCATCTTGTTTTGGGCCCCTCAGACCTTGCCATCATTCCCTTGTGTTCACTCCTGAATTGGGGTATGCAAAGAATCCTTTTATATTTCCTGTTCCTAAATTAATCTTCCATGTTTCCCAGTAATTTCCTACTTGTGATATTGAAATTCTCCTGTTTCATGCAACATGCAATCACTTTCCTCTGATTCCTGCATAAACAGGATTTGTAGCTGTTAGTGGTTTGCCTCTAGCCTTCCATTTTGTGTTTATTATAGATATTATTGATGAATGTTCAGTTTTGCTACTCCAGTTCTCTATTTCTACAGGGCAATTTGGAGAAATTCTTAAAAGTACACCGTCATCATAATTTTCTCGTAAAAATTTCAATTGTCTAGCAATACAAATGCCTGATCATTCTTTTCTATGTTGACAGTACATCTTGATGTAAAATTTTAGGCTGTAGGAGTCTTAACAATCATGTTATCTCTCCACATTTAATCATCCTACAAATGCTTTTATATCTAATGATTTGCCAGCTTCTGGGAAACTCATTCTATTGGCAATAGTCTGTATTGACTAAAACACAGTTTTTTGGTTAAAATTAAATTTAGGTCATTATTCCACATTCTAGGATAACTAACTCTAGGCATATTTTCCTGGCTGGTTCACTTGAGGGAAAATAGGCATAACAAAACAACAATAAAGAAATGTAATTCTCATGTGTCCTAATTAGTATTACAATTTTCTGTAACACAGTATCATAAATATCTGTATGCTAACTCTAGTTAGATTCATCTTAAATATAGAATAATATTAATATGAGCCAAAAATTATTTAGCCTGTACTTATTCATTGTCCTAAGTGTTTTACCTCAATATGTTTTTACATGTTTTAATTCCACACAATATGCTTTGAGACATTCCATTATTAGTCCCATCTTATTAATGTGGAAACTGAGGCACACTTAAACTTTCCCAAGATCATACAGTTAGTAAGTAGTAGAGCTGGAATTCAAACTCTAGTAATATTATTCCAAAGCTGATTAGCTTAACTATTTGATAAATACTTTTGCTGGGAAGGTATCTTTCTAAAGGCAGGATAAATATCTTCTGTTCATCCCAACAAGTTAATTATAAACAAACCATGCTTCCACTTTTTATTATAATATAAACTAGAGGCCCAGTGCATGAAATTCGTGCACAGCGGGTGGGTCCTTCAGCCCGACCTGCACCCTCTCTGATCTGGGAGCCGTGATGGCTTAGGCCCACTCCCCGTGGTTCTCTGCTCTTTGCAGGGCCTGGCCGCACCATGCCCGCTGCCCAGAGGCTCTCCATGGCCCAGAGGCCTCCGCAGCCAGGGCAGTACACTTGCCTCATTGCTGTGGTGACGAAGCAAGCATTCTGCCGGATTGCTCACACTGCCCACTCTCAGTGGCCACCCACCCAGGACTGGGGGACTCCAGCAGGGCTGGGTGCCACCATCTTGTGGCTATAGGCGCTGCCACCTTTGTGATGGAGTGACAGTTAATTTGCATATTACCCTTTTATTAGATAGGATATTACTCTATTAATTCCCATAAGTAAGAGATCAGAGGAAATGGTGTATGGGTATAGAATATGATTGTCCTCTAATGAGTATTGCATTTACTTCAGAAGCATTGCTTTAACAAGATGGATGACTTCTTGGGACGTCTAATCCTTCAAAACTTATTATTTCTCTATAACTTCTTCAGCAACTAATCCTTTTATATTACTTCAACTGCTAGTAACAAATACCATTTGAAAGTTTACTATATTTCTTAGCACATACATTCTTTAGATGAATTCTCATTTAATCATTATAATAACATATTGAAGTAGGTAATATTATTTGCCTAATTTTACAAAGAGAAAACTGAGTTCAAAAAAATTTTAAAAATTGCTCACATTATGCTCCTAGTAAGCAGTTTGAATTTCAGTCTGTTGGTTCCAGACTCTCTTGACACTTGCATTAAACTGACCTGAGTTGTAGTAAGTGCTAGTGGCGTGTTTGTGGAGGCAGAGTATTAGTTTACACAATGGGCTAATGGATGTCAACTAGCCTAATGCTACATTGGTCCCAGCTCAACCATGGAACAGACACTTTGGACACTGGCCCCCTTTTGGATCCACTGGCGTCCCAGCTGCAACTTTTTCAGGAGTTAAACCAAGAAATATAAATCCATGCCAATAAAATCCATTCATTCTCCATGAGGGCTTGTGTAAGTGCTCATTCCAACAGTACCCCAAGGACCCCACTCCCACTAGTGTTGGGGAAATTGAACCCACTGATTTCTCTGGCAACAAATGGATCTTGAGTCCATTATGCTAAGTCAGACATAGAAAGACAAGTATTGCATGATACCACTTATATATATAGAATCTAAAAAAGCCAAACTTATAAAAACAGACAGTAAAATGGTGGTTACCAGGGGATGGGGAATAGGGGGACGGTGTTGTTAAAAGGTACAAACTTCCAACAAGTTGTAAATAAACCCTAGAGATCTAATGCACAGTACAGTGAATATAGACAATGATACTTTATTAAAATCACCAAATTTACTAAGAGACTAGAACTTAATGAGTGAAAACACTAAAAAATAGTAATAATAATTGTGTAATATGCTAGAGATGCTAATTATCACAACAATGGCTATTACAATACATAAATGTATTAACTTAACATGTTGTATACCCTAAATAACACAGTGCTATAAGTCACATATATTTTAACAAAAAAATACCCTTCTTGATTGTGGGATTTTATTTAATCAATTTTTGACTCCCTTTCTTCATATCCAATGTCAGTTTGCTTATTCAACTTAACCAAAGGACGGATTGTTTAAAGAAGTGGTTTCAAAATCAAATGCTTTTATTTTATTTGTTTATTTAAATCCTCATCCAATGATATTTTTCCATTGATTTTTAGAGAGAGTGGAAGAGAGAGGGAAAGACAGAGAGAAATATCAATGTGAGAGAAACACATCGACTGGTTGCCTCCTGTATGCCCCCCTACCAGGGCCTGAGCTGGGGAGGAGCCTATAACTGAGGTACGTGCCCTTGACCAGAATCGAACCTGGGACCCTTGGGCCCACAGTCCAATGCTATATTCACTGAGTCAAACCAGTTAGAGCAAAAGTCAAATGTTTTTAAAGGCCAGAAGGGTAACACGTATGAGTGAAACAGGCTTAATGAGGACTGCCACAAATCATCTAATAAGAAACAACAACTATTTGGCTCTGTCCTATTACCTCAAGGTGAAACTTTGAACATATATCAGTGGGACTTATCTTTGAGCCCCAGTCTTGCCAAATCATGTTGTTTTTTACAAGAAACCAGAAATTTGGATTTGATTATTAAATCCTCAGACTTTTAGATGATTGACAACTAAATTTTAAAAAATGCTTAAAATCGATATTGTCTAACAAAAGGCCCTGCAGTCCCATGTCTTGCCAGTTATTGGCATCATCCTTAAAGGAATTTGTATGAATGCAATTATAATCAGCAGAAGAGAAAAATATGAGAAGAGAGTGATATAACCAATGGCTTTCATCCTTTCATTGGCACATACCTACTGTGAACCAGGTCTCATGCTGACCTATTAGGATCCAGGCAATATTCCTGCCTTAATGAAGCTCAGAGACTATGGTGGCAAATAGGCAAATACACAGAAATGACAACATGGCAAGGAAGGCAGAGCAGGGGAAAGTTCAGGGTGCTAGAAGCTCAGTCAAGGGACATGTAATTTAGACCTAATGAGTAACAGTTATTTTTTAAATTTCTTTATTGATTAAGGTATTACCTATGTGTCCTTATCCCCCCACTGCCCCCCAACTCCCCACTCATGCCATCATCCCCCTGGTGTTTGTGTCCATTGGTTAAGCTTATATGCATGCATACAAGTCCTTTGGTTGATCTCTCCCCCTTACCTCCACCCTCCCCTACCTTCCCTCTGAGGTTTGATGGTCTGATCAATGCTTCTCTGTCTCTGGATCTGTTTTTGTTCATCAGTTTATGTTGTTCATTATATTCCATAAATGAGTGAGATCATGTGATATTTATCTTTCTCTGACTGGCTTATATCACTTAGCATAATGCTCTCCAGTTCCACCCATACTGGTGCAACCACTGTGGAGAACAGTATGGAGTTTCCTCAAAAAACTAAAAATGGAACTCCCATTTGACCCTGTGATCCCACTTCCAGATATTTTTGTTTTCTGGAAAAAGTAGCAGCATAGCTGAGACTTAAAAGAATAAGTAGAATTATTAAGTATGGAATTATGAAGTGTTAATAATACTAATTACTTTCTAGACATGCTGCTCACTCATTTAATTTTTATAACATTCTATGGATAAGTTTGATGATGATGTGCATTCTATAGATTAGGGAACTTAAGTAACTTGCTCAGGATTCCACAGCAAGCAAGTGGCCACACCAAGATTCAAATTAGATTTAAGTGTGTCTGACTCCAAAATTTAAGCACTTTTATAATGATCATAATACCAAGATTAATACTTATTAAGCATTTACATGGGTTATGTCTTCATTTCTTTCCCATGACAATCTTACCTGATGTTGTTATTCCTATTTTCTCGATGAGGACACTAAAGCTCAGAGAGGTTCAGCACTTTTCCCATAGTGTTATATCAATAATAAATGTAAGACCTGGGATTAGAACTAAGGGAGGATTGCTCTTAACCACTGGACAGGGAGACAGATGGTGGGCAGGATGAGTGTGGTGAATGTTCGAGGTAGAAGAAACCCCAGATGTGTAGACTTGGAAGTAGACAATATGGCCCTCAGAAGGGATTACAAAAAATTAGTATGGATGAACCTGACAAGAGAGAGTTATGAAACATCTTTTGATATTCAACTTGGGTACAAAAATGAGATTGTATAGGGCTTGGTATCCTTTTTTTCTAGTAAGTGCTTGGAGAGCTTCACCGTTCAGATGGGAACAGCTGAAGGGACACCAGTTCCAGCTTAATTCCATCTGCTGATGTGCCTAGGAAAATTATCTTTCTGTTCCAGATGGGCAGAAGTGTGGAATCCCAAAATACTTGTAAATTGGAGCTTGGTTTTAAGAGTCCAGGTTAGCAAAAGCATCATTTCCTAACAAAGAGGCTCTTGATTTTTGATTGCCATTTGGCCAGTGCCTCCACCTTATCACCCCATTTCTTTCTCCAGAGAACATTTAATCCCCCAAATGGAAAACACCCTTGTAGAAGGCAGGGTTCTCAGCCAGGAGATCTTGAAACATAATGCCCCACCGCCATTTCACTGCACCAGGATGTTGTCAGCATGCGGTTCACTTGGGGAACTTTTTTGCTTCCTTATGCAGCATTTAAAAAATGTAAGAGAGAGGATACCAATGGGAGAGGGGGGAGAAAGATGAAAGCCTTTTCCTCCCTGCATAACAAGGATAAGACTCAAGAAGACTTGTTAAAAGAAGGTACAGAAGATTTTCCTCTCTATGTGTGGCTTCGATTTTTCCAGCAGTTTGTGAAATTTCCATTAAGATGAGGAAACAGAAAGGTGGTTGTCAGCCAGAGATCAGGTAACCAGGTGTCCAGTCCTGCCTGTGCTACTGACCTTCTGGGTAATGTTTAGAATATCAGTTCACCTCATATAGCCACTGGTTTCTTATGTTGTATCCTATGTGGTTGTGCCTTTTGCGGAATTGGATTTATTTCTGATGCATCATGTTGCTCTCCAGCCCTAGAGCATAACATTGCTGAACCAGAGTATTTCTAACATCAACCTCAAACATTCAGTGGCTCCAACACTTCAACAGAGAAAATGAATAGTCTCTGGCTGTTTTGGGGGGAAAAGTTTTTGTTTTTTAATCAATAGAGAAAAAATTTTATAAAGCATTGAATTTCTGGACATAGTACACACTGAACATTCAATAAATTATCTGGCTGCTTGGCATAGATCCTTTATTTATAAACCAATTTCTCCTGAAGGTAGAATGAATCAAAGGTTCAATTTTAATCATGAAAAACCTGAATATTCCTGGTTATAAATATTCAATGGAACTCCAAGGCAAGCAGTGCATCTCCCTACTCAATGTGGAGCCAGGTTGAGGAAGCAGGAGGTGACAAAGCTAGGTTGGCTCTGGCTAAACCATGCTGATTGAATATGAGTAAGTAACTTATCTTTCTAATTGCTGTATTTTTGCCTGAGGAAACATGAATGTGTATCTGATTATCCAATTTCTATGATGTCATGGAGAAAGTATCGACATGCCAATAAACTAATAATAACTAACGTGTACCAAGGGTGCACGATGTACCTTGCACTGCGCTCAGCCCTTTTATTAACTCATTTAATCTGTATAATAGCCCTACGAAGAAGATACTCTTGTTTTTCACACTGTGTGGATAAGAACATTGAATTCTGAACAGCTAAATAACTTTCTCCAGCTGAGTAAGTCATGGTCAAGCCAATCATTATTCTGTTCCCTAGGTATTTACTGAGTGCTTACTATGTGCTCAGAATCCATTTTGGTAGCTGGGATACATCAGTGAATAAAATAAACAAGGGTCCTTATTCTCAAAGAGTTTACATTAGAGTGGAGATAGATAAACCATAAACATAATTTTAAAAAGTAAATGAAATGCTATATTTGAAGGTCATACTAGTATATGTTATTTAAAAAAGAAAGCAGGAAAAAGTAGCAGCGCATAGAGAAGCCTGAAGCTGGCGCAATTGCTGTCACTGTAGAATGACCCTGAGGGGACTACAGGAAAACAAAACAATAAACGGACACCTTTTCAAATCCTCCTGCTGGGTTAGTCTGAGTTACTCTGAAAGCAGAGTACAGGGATGTGGGTACAGGTAGTTTACTTAGGAGGTGATCCCAGTAAGCAGGAGGGAGGAAGTAGGGAAAATGAGATAAGAAGGGGGGAAAAAGAAAATATGAATGCATTGATTTTAGGCAGTATGAAATAGATTCTTCCTATGAGGAGTATCCAGAGTTCCTTCTAGAATTGTTCACATGAAGGCCAGGAGGCTGGGGTATCTAGCCATCAAACCCTGCTGAGGGTTTTCTGCAGGAATATTAACACACCTGAAATTCTGTGCTGCATCTGTATACAGGCTAAGTGGGTCCTCTGGTTTGGGAGAGAGCCCTGAGGTATAAGAGATGAAAGACAATTAGCAAGCCCTTGAGGTAGAACACTGTCAGCATGAAGGGCACTATTCTCCACATTGCAGCTGAAATAAAAGGTGGGTCAAGGGCATGAGGCAAGGAGCCTACCTTCTATTCATTCTCACGTCTCTATTTAGGAGACTCTAGGAAGTCAGTAGAAAGGGAATTTGGGAAATGTAGTTTTTAGAGTCCCATGACCAGTATTAATAAGTAAAGTTCCAAATAGCAGGTTTTGTGCTGAGAGTCCTTAGGTAAATAACCAGCACAATATCCAAGTAGAGATGGTGAGTAGACGATTGGATGTGCAAATCAGGAAAGAGGTCTCAAATAGAGATATGCACCAGAATGTATTTGAAGGCAATATGGGATGAGATAAACAAAATGGTATTTAAAGGCAATATGGGATGAAATAAACAAAAAATACATGGATATAGAAAGAGCAGTATACATAGAATGAGCAACTCATCATCAAGAGGATGGGAGGAAGAGGAGGAACCAACACAAAATATTAAGAAGTGGCCAGGGAAGTAAAAATAAACAAAACAAGAGAGAGTGGGTGGAAAGTTGGATTTAACCAGGTTGTGTTTTGCCATACCATAGAGAGAGAGAAGAGAATCAAGGAACTGGTTACAGCAATTGAAATAGGATAAGAAAGATAGTGAAGGCATAGGGGAAGGAGGGGTACTGTGAATTCGGAAGGATCATGGAGTGGAGGACCTGTAGGGTCAAGGACTGTTGGAAGAGACAGTGAGTTAGAAAAAGAGAAGGATTTGTCAGAGAATGGATAAATAATGGAGAGTCTGAAGTTACTTGTCATAAATAGAATTTAGGAAATCTGATTCCAGAATTCAGTTTATTACATTTTAATGATTCTTTGGCTTGGGATTTCTTAATAATTGCCTCAGTTCTGGCTTGTGTCCACTCTGCACATTTAAACACAATATAAATCAGCTAAGCTACTAACACATCTATGTGAAGCAACAGTGGTTTGGAAGATACAAGAGGGAATCTCATTTATTTTATCATGCATCAAGACTGAGGGGATTTCATGCTGATTTTTTACCTAAGTCCTTCTTATTGCCTCAAATGACCTTGGAAAATTGCCAGGGGAATTCTGTGGTTCCCAGTTAACACATCATTTTACAATGGGTTCAAAATGCTTCCTTTGAAAAGGAAGCTAGTTCCAAGGCTCCAAAAGAATGAACATGTTGCTGCTTTTGAAAATTCAGGAACTCGTGGTTCTATTGCAAACTGGTGTTAAGTTAAAGAAGATTTGGCTGTTTCCCTTTCAGCTTTTATTGCAACAGCCTCCTAACTGGTTTCTCCTTCTGTAGTTTCCTTCTCATTGTAATCCATCTAGCTTGCAAACTTCTTATGGTGCTGATTTACCATTTTTTCCCCTTTTTTTGAAGCTTTCAATTGCTCTCAGTGATTTAAGGGTAAAATTCAAATCTCTTAGCTTGGCATTTGAGGCACTTCATGACTTAATTCCTGTCTTTTTTAAAAAATTACCTTTATTATTGAAAGTATTACAGGTGTCCTCCTATTCTCCCCATTGAGCCCCTCCAACCTCACACTATTGTCTATACCAGTCTTTTTTATTAAATCATTAACTTAACACTATTTATATTTCATCCAAACCAAGTACATGCCTCACATTCTGAATTTATGACCAACATTTCCTAATTTGATGACTATTCATATTTTTATCTGTCAGAAAGACCCCTCTTTCTCTGCCTCTTCAAATATCTAATTTCAATATACCTTTTGGGACCCTGTGGAAGTCCTTTCTCCTGTCTCTCTCTCTCTCTCTCTCTCCATATATATATATTATATATATATATATATATATATATATATATATACATATATACACACACACACTAGAGGCCCGGTGCATGAAAATTCATGCACTGGAGGGGGGATTCCTCAGGCTGGCCTGCCCCCTCTCATAGTCCAGGAGCCCTCAGGGGGGGGAGGCAACCCAGCAATCAGGGGAAGGTGATGCCCCATCACATCTCTGCTGCTGCCACTACTGGCAGCACAAGCCTCAGCCAGCCCTGGTTACCTGAGCCTTGGGAGGCCCTGAGAGGCTGGACAGCCACCATCCAAGGCTTGCCTGTGCCTTGAGCCGGCCCTGGGCGGCTACGGGGCTGAGAGGACTGGGGGACTCCAGAGGCAGGCACGCGGAACAGCCGGGCCCACCTGTGCATGGGGCCAGCCTTGATGTGTGCCTGCTTCCCCAGAAGGGCTGAGAGGGTTGGGCGCTGCCATCTTGTGGCTGTGGGTGCCACCATATTTGAGGGCGGGGCATTCAATTAGCATATTCCCTCCTTATTGGCTGTTTATTAGCATATCTCCTCTTTATTAGATAGGATAAAAGGCTAATATGCTAAGTGCCCATCCAACCCATAGCTATGATGCTCACTGACCACCATGGGGCAGGTGCTCAACCCAGGAGCTGCTGTGATGCGTACTGGCCATTTACAGAGAAACAGCACCACAGACCTGGCGCCCACAAAGCAACACTCAGCTACCCCCAAATGGGACATAGGCCCTACCACCAAATCGCAGCCGACACTGCCGAGACCCCATGGTGCAAAATCCGGCACGCAGCCAAGCCCAGTCCAGAAACGGTCACTGTGGGTACTGGGTTATGACATCACGTAGCAATGCCCGGCTTCCTCTTCCTAGCAACTAGCCTCCTTGGAGTTTCTTTAGCCCAGGAACACAACTTGCTTTATAGCCAGGTACAAACATTTTACACTTTAACCAAATGTCTGTGAAGCATTTTCCTGTGCCTCATCTCATTTGATCCTCACAGAAATCCTGGAGTAGCTAGATAGGAGACTTGATGGAATCCTATTTTATTTTTATTAGCCAGAAAATGGAGATTTAGAAAGCTTAGAAATTTGACCTGACTGAAAAGAAGAAATGGTGGACCTTGAAAATGACTTCAGGTTTTCTCACTGTACAGAATATAGTCAAACACTGCTGCAGTTAAATATTTTACCCTTTGTTCTCCCTGCACAATCTACAATAATAATCTGTGTCGTGTTGACATTTACTGCTGTGTTGCTGACAATTACCTGAAAGTGAAGTTGGGGTGCTTCAATGGAAAAAGTTTAGCTAAATCAGAAAGCAGGTCTAATTAAGCAAGTTTATTCTATATATATATAAAAGGCTAAGTTGACTCGCACATGCATGATACATATAAAGCTCATGCTGGCGCCAATTGCACACATGTGTTTCGATCTGTCATTGTTGATTGTAAATTTGGTTGACACTTCTATTATAGAGAAAGGGTGAATAGCGATATTAAAATATTTCCTCTAATTAATATCCTTTCAATGTACACAAATTGGTGCACAAGGCCACTAGTATTTTTATAATAATCTCAACTGGAAGTGACCTCTCTCTTCTCTGTATTTTGTCATGCACTCCATAGTTCTCCTTTGATACATGGTTTAAGGGGGAAATTCCATTATTTGTAGGTCACAGACTTATATAAAAGAAAGGATATTTTACACTTATCCCAAACCTTTATGGGTTGGTGCTAACAAAGGTTTAAAATCCATAAGTCAGGAGGTGAGGAATCCAAGGCACAGCAAGGAAGGATGGGGCAAACATAGCACCATGATGATAATGCGCAGCTTGAAGGCTCACCAGGTAAAAATATCTTTTCTAATTTTGGAAACAGTTTATTTAGTCAACAAATATTATTGAGTAAATATCACATTCCATATTAAAAGGCAATCAAAAATGCCAAACAAACAAAAGTGACCCCTGACTTCATGGAGATTAAATCATGAGCAAGTGGAGAGTTGGGTAAGGGTGCCCAGGATCCTCAATACCACCTCCAATGCTGATTCACTAGAAGGCTCACAGAACTCAGAAAAACTATCACATACATGATTACAGTTTATTACAGCAGAAGAATGCAGAGTAAAGTTAGTAAAGGTAAAAGGTGCATGGGACAGAGTCCAAGAGAAACCAGGAGCAAGCTTCCAGCTATTTTCTCCCAGTGGAGGCAAATAGCAGCACATACCTTTTCCAGCAGCAATGTGTGACGACATGTACACAGCAACACCAACCAGGGAAGCTTATCAAACCTTAGTGTCCGGAGTGGAGATCAGTCCAATAGGCATGGGGTACCTGCATGACTAACCTTAGCGATTCACTCTTCACTACCACTCCCCAGAGGTCAAACTGACATGTCATGGTCCAGGGCCCCAAAGGAATAAAAACCAGTAGTTATCATAAATTATTACATTGTTAGCATAAACTACCTGGCATGGCCCAAGTCCCTACTTATACAAAGATACAGTAGGTCCTCAGGTTACATCGGAGATCCAGAGACCCGTTCCTACAGCGCAATGTAATGAGATTTTCGCTGCAAGTCAGAACCCACCTGTATAAGCACCCATGTCACATACGCAACAGTAATGAAGTGAAACAGTAAAAAATAAAATAAAAATAAAGAATTTAAAGAAAAATAACAATTCCTGACCTTTACTTGTAAATAATAAAAAATATAAAGCACATATTGACGGATTATTTTTTTATAAATAAATGGGAGATGGCAAAGTAACCACGAAATGATGTACGTTGAGTCTGATGTAACCCAAGGACTGCCTGTACTCTTATCAGGCAAGATATTCCAAGGCCTTAGAAGTTATCTTTCAGGAGCTAGTCAAGGACCAGGCTGTATGGGGTTTGAAGAGTCCAGGCTTACAGAGTTAACCCTTTACTGTACAGTCATAAATGAAGATATTGGATGGAATCATTAGATTTTAAGGTTTGTGGGCATAGGTGCAGGAAGAGTGTAAGTTTGTATATCAGAGTCCCCAGTGCAGTCTAAGTCACCAGGTCTACAATGCAACTTGAGCCTCTGTAATTTTTAAGAACGCCTTCCCTTGATTCTGACATCTACTCTTTGGTTCAGGACCACAGCACATAGTTTAGAAGCCCAACTTCTGGAATCAGATTACCTCATTTTGAATCTTAGTCTACTATTTACTAGCAATTTAACTTTGGGCAAAGCATTTACATTCTCTAGGACTTAGTTTTCTCATTTGTAAAATGAGGATAATAAATTAAAGGGGTAATATATGAACAGCGTCTGGCCTCTAGTAAGGGCTGTTTGTTGTTATTACAAAGAAGATTTCCTATTCTGATATTCTAATACTCTGGGAAACAGAAATATAGCAGAAGTGGACTTTGGAAGTCACTTCATTCCCTTAGAATTAACAAGCCCACCATGTGTCCCTTTTAGCTTTTTGCTGCCAATTATGCTAGGAGTTGGATAGTTGCATAACTGGAGGTGATGGCCAGCATCCTTATGGTTAAGCAGTTCCTTAGCAACCATTAATCATGACTAGCACTTAAAAGGACTGATCATCCTTTGTCATTGATGCACTATTGTATTTTAACAGGTAGTAATAATTCTTATAGGATCACTGGTTTCATGAGTTGAAAGCCAACTAATAGATCTGATTTAAAGAAATCCCCTCTTCACCAAAAATCAGTCTAATATTTTAGAATTTAGTTTGTATTCAAAAGCACACCAACCTATTGACAACATATGGAGATAGTTTAGGGTTAACTAATGGATTCTAGGGCTGACATGTTGCCTGATACACTTTAGTTCAAGCATGTCAAACTCACGGCCTGCAGGCCACATGTGACACACAATGAATATTTTTGTGGTCCAGCCAATATAATGGTATGTAAGAAACGTTTTAATAAAAATTTTGTAACTTAATTTTTACAATATCCTGTTATATATAATTATTAATAAAGAACTACGATGTTCACTAATAACTGATTACTATAACCATGTTGCATTCATTTCCCTTACACGCCTTACACGCAGGTGCAGCATTTCTCTCCACTAATACTAGCAGTGAATATTTTAGCTGCTGTTTGCCACATCATTAGTCTTAGACTGACTTGTTTGGTGTGCACAACAGGAAATATTTCGCTTTCGGAGAACACGAAAAATAGGTTTATTTCTGTTACGCTTATTCATTTGTGCAGTTATTCAGTATCCAGTAAGTTAATGTTCAAGAAAAAATATTAATTTTTATTAAAATGTTCTATTATTTTATGTTAATGATTACTCATTTATTTCAGCCCTTTGTATTCAGCATGTCACTATCGAAATAAACCAATCTTTCTATGAAAATTAAAGCTTTTGTTTTTTTGCCTACCCACATAAACTTATAAAACCTTGTTTATTTGGCCCATGCTAGCCTTTGAGTTTAACATGCTTGCTTTAGATCAGGGGCCTTTAAACTTTTTAAACAGGGGGCCAGTTCACTGTCCCTCAGACCATTGGAGGGCCGGACTACAGTTTTAAAAAAAAATATTCCACACATGCGCACTGCGGGCCCGGGACGAGTCGGCTGCTAAGCAGGACAGGCAGTGGTGGCAAAAACACCCAGCGAGCTGGATAAAAGTCCTCGGTGGGCCACATGTGGCCTGCGGGCCATAGTTTTAGGACCCCTGATTTAGATGGATTAGTCTATCCAGGGCTTCTCAAACTTTTTAAACAGGGGGCCAATTCACTGTCCCTCAGACCGTTGGAGGGCCGGACTATAGTTTAAAAAAAAAACTATGACCAAATTCCTATGCACACTGCAGGCCAGGGACAAGTTGGCTGCTAAGCAGGACAGGCAGCAGCACCCAGCAGGCCAGATAAATGTCCTTGGCGGGCCGCATGTGGCCCGCAGGCCGTAGTTTGAGGACCCCTGGTAAACACAAGAAAGTGTCAATCTCAAATAGCTTCCCCAATAAATTTTTACTTCTTAAAGTAGTGGTTTTCAGACATTTTTATTGAATACCATATCAGTAAAAATTATATTTACAAATAAATATGCTTATAGTCTGGCATGTGCATACTTATTCATCCATAAATTACATATAAGTACTACTATTTTCATATATCATGTCTCATAAAATATATTTAAATATTTTAAATGATAAACATTAAATTAAAGATTACAAAATAATAACTGAAATATTTTATTTTATATATTTATTATTGGCATAAAATTCAATAGAATATTATTTCTATAAAATATTGATATAACATTTTGTGATAATCAAATTTGAAGCTTTGATTCTAAATTTCATGTACTTTTTCTGTTTAAGTCAATCCTTAAATTTATAGCTGAAAAAGGTTCTTGCAAAGACAAAGTTTTCCATAACTTGATTGAGACGACATCTATACATATAAAAGCCTAAGCGACCATTATGACTGGACAACTGGATGACCAGATGACTAGCTGGTAGCTATGACTCACACTGACCACCAGGGGGCAGATGCTTAATGTAGGAGGTGCCCCCTGATGATCAGTGCGCTCCCACAGCCAAGCTCCTGTCCTCCTGTGGCTGGGCAACCTCCTGCAGTCCCTCCCCCCAGCCAGCTCGCCCTGATCAGCCACTATTGGGACTGGGTGAGATAGCCCCGATTGGCCCTGATAACTGGCCAGGCTGAGGGACCCCACCCATGCATGAATTTGTGCACCGGGCCTCTAGTCCATATATAGAAAACTCTAATATGCAAATAGACCGAACGGCGAAATAACCGAACAACCAAACAACTGAACAACTGGTCACTATGACATGCACTGACCACCAGGGGGCGAGCATGGAACATGGTGGCTGCCTGCCACAGCAGGATGGTGGAAGCTGGTGAGCAGGGGCACCAGACCAAGGCAGGTCACCAGTCGCTATCATCGAAGTGAGCCTCTAGTGGTTACTAAAAATTCTTTGCTCCTGTGTGCCGCAGTCCTGCCTGGTGCTTGCACCTGCTGATGATGCCAGCCCCACTTGCTCGGCACCACCAGCAGGTGCAAGCAGTGCCTGCCGGCCCTGATCACCGCTCAGAGCTTCTCCTCTTCCTCCTATTCCTGAGGGGTGATCAGAGCTGGCAGCCACCTTTCACACCCACTGTGAGTGCCGGAGCTGCCATTCATACCCACTGCAGATGCCAGTCCCACTCGCACCTGCAGCCAGAGTCACCACTCGCACCTGCTGCTGGCACCTGGTGCCGGTCCCAATCGCTCAGCGCTGTCAGCAGGTGCCAGAGGCAGCTGCTGGCCCCGATTTCCCTTGAGGGCTTCTCCACCTGCCCCTGCTCCTGAGGGGTGATCAGGGCAGCAGCCGCTGCTGGCAACCACTGATGGTGCTGGCCCCACTTGCACCTGCAGCTATCAGCGCATGGGAGTGGCAGTGGCGGTAGTGGGGCTGCTGGCGGACAGGGAACTGGGGGCTGCGGCAGGAGGGGCTGGGCGGGGCACGGAGTATAGGCCAAGACCCGCCCCTGTGCCCACCGCAGCCTCGTGGCCCACAGTTCCTTTCAAGGTACACAAATTCATGCACTGGGCCCCTAGTTTCAAAAAACATCATACCTGATTTAATTTTGGATTATCTACACAGAGGCAGAGGCTATCTTAATCTGTGTTTTTAAAATAAGAATTTTTGTCTCTTTCTTTCAAAAAACAATCTCTGAAAGTAAATATGGAAAAATTCCCCTTGGCATGAATTCTTGATGTCAAATATCTGAGTCACATTTTATATATTCTTTATCGCCCCAATCTGAATGACCAAATACATATTTCTTATAAATCACAGCATTGCAGCCACATGAATAATTTTCTCTGTTCTATAATTCAGATGAGAAACCATGCTTGACATATTCTGCCATGGTTAAAGACTTCTGTGAGGTTACTTGTACCAGATCAATTCTCCTATCACTTAGATAAAGCTTGGTGGTAGACATATGCCCTAAATTCAGGCATTTGGGTCTTCTCTCCCAGAAATTTGCTTCAGAGTTGAGGAGGCAGAACATGAATTGGTTCCTACATATATCTATGACTGGTCCTCTAACCTTCCGATTGGTTTTGTGTGTTGCCAGTATCCTTTAAGCAAATATATTAAACTAGAGGCTCAATGCAGGAAGATTTGTGCAAGAATGGGCTTTCCTTCCCCTGGCTGCCAACACCGCCTTTTTGCTCTGGCCCAGAGCCGCCTTCCCACCTTCCCACACTGCCTAGAGGCCTGGAGTGGCTGGGGCAGTGCGGAATGGCTGTGTCATCACCAGCTGCTCAGCACCTGTGTATGCAAATTAACCCGCCATCTTTTTTGGGTTAATTTGCATACTCACTCCTGCTTGGCTGGGGGTCATCGCAAAGGTATGGTCAATTTGCATCTTACTCTTTTATTAGTGTAGATTAGCAAGATCAGGTTTTTATTACTTATAACTATTATTTTTTAAATGTTTTTTATTGATTTCAGAGAGGAAGGGAGAAGGGAGAGCGAGATAGAAATATCAATGATGAGAATCATTGATCAGTTGCCTCCTGCACACCCCCTACTGGGGTTTGAGCCCTCAACCAGGGCTTATGCCCTGACTGAGAATGTAACTGTGACCTCCTGGTTCATGTGTCAATGTCAACCATTGAACCATACCAGCTGGGCTACTTATAACTCTTGATAGCACTCTAATAATAGTAGCTTCCCATATAACCAACAATTTTGTGATTTTATAGAGAGCAGTACAGAAAAAGATAGACCTAGATACACTGAGCAGAAAAATCAGCTTTGAGACAGTTTGAATTTGGCACCACACTTATATCTAACTTAATATCTGGAATTCTAAGCTCCATCCTTTTCTCTCACAACCAAACCTCCTCTCTCTGCTGATTAAAACAGGCAAACACATTGAGTTACTAAGTTCATAATTGGGTTGTTGAATGAAATAACTCTATTAATAAAAAATAAAAAATAAAAAACAGAACCCAAAATACTTCAGATGTAGATTGCCTTAGGAAAGGGACAAGATCAATCTTCAACAAGTGGAAAAAGAAAGGAGAAATGAAGGTGAATTAATTTATAGGAAACAGCTATCAGAGTATTCATTACTCTGACAGCTGTTTCTTAATGAGTGGCCACTTGATCCAGGCAAGATTCTTAATGAGTGGCCACTTGATCCAGGCAAGAATGAAAAAGGCTTATGGCAAAGGATAACTAAAAATATCTAGAACATTTATTTGAAATTTTTAACAGAATTTCCTGCCATTTTATAAGTAATTATTGGTGCTTTAGAAATGAAAAGTAGTTATACTGCCAGCATGGAAGTTTCAATTATACCCCCATCTTGGTATTGAATGTGAGGGTCTCCTTGGAAGCTAAAGCAAGAAAATAAAAGAAAAAAATTACAAATGTTCCAAACACATGCTCGGTTTAAAATCTAATGGAGATCTCCCAATTGTCCTTCTTTCATTAATGAAGTTTAGAGTGTTAGCATGTGGTTTCACAAGCAGGAGGCCATGCAGGAGGCACCCTAGTGCCAGAAACATTTCCACAATGAGCACAATGTTGGAACCACATGGGGAGGTTGATGGTAGAGATGGATCCTTAGACACATCCATAATTTCCTTGGATTTTATCACCCTGTCAGTCCAGGAGTTTCTACCCTGGACCAGCTAAATTAGAAATGAGCCCCAAATCACTTGTGATCAGCTTTGACATTGCCTATACCATGAAGAGAAATATATTGATCATACTTCTTAAAACTAGAGTGTTTTCCTTTCAAGAAGCTGTCTCTGAAGATGAATGTGGAAAAATTCCCTTTGCAGATCCTGATTTTACATACACAAAGCAACACCTCATATTGCTGAAGGGAAAGGAGCGACACATTTCAAATTAACATTCTTGGAAACGGTTTTCATTAAGATTTCAAAAGATGGTTTTCTCAGTTAAATACCACTTGATTTTTAAAAAAAAAAAAACAAACACATATTAGCTGAGAAATAACAACCAGGTAATCTATCTAGATCTTGTACATGATGCTTAATCTTCAGTATTTTTCAGTCATCACTTATGTTTGAAAATAACATAAATAAAAAGAAAATTGCATGTGGATTAGAAAATGATGCAACTACATTTAGAAATAATTTCCTCTGGAGACTGGATAAACAGGAGATTGGTGCAATGTGCTGAGAGAGTATTTGGGAAGTTTATCAGTACCTAAACTTTTGATAATATGCAATCTTTGCTTTACCCAAAGATTTGTAAATGATAAAAAACTCATTTTTTTTTTTTTGTCATTTGGACACCTTTTGTTTTGTTTTGCTTTTGCTTTTGGTGTATGTATCTGTCTGTGTCTGTGTGTGAGAGAGAGCAAGAGTGAGAGATCTTAAGGAAGATGAAGGGGACACAATAACTAACTACTCAACATTAAAGTAACATGAATATGGCCCACTTATACAGAATGACATAAAATTTGGAGGGATAAAACACACATTGATTCTTAGATCTGTATCCTGTTGGTCAGACTTGACCACCATTCAGTAGAAGAAAATGATGTCATGAAAGCTAAGCATTAGAAAGAAGAACTTGGCAATGCATGAGGTCAGGTGGATTCAGGATGGCAGTGTAGGACGATCCTGTATGAAGAAGACCCTGGACATATTTTCTCCCATGGACACAACAAATATACAACTATGTATGGAATAATTTCCTTTGAAAATGGGATAAATAGAACCCCTACAAGAAGGAATCAAAGGGCAGAATCCAGATGGGTAGGAGAGGCAGAGACATGGCCTCACCAAAGGTGGGGCCTGCCACAACCATGGAGATCTATACTTGTGAAATATTTCAAAGGTACAGAATTTTTCTCTGAGGAGGGAGTGGCTGTGCTCCCCACTAGGCACCCTGACCTCTACATTCTACACAGGAGAGATGAACTCCTAGAACACCTGGCTTTGAGAACCAAGTAAGATTATGTCTAGGAAAACATAATACAGAACTATATAGAACCTGCTCTTAAAGGGCTAACATACAAACTCACTCCCCCAAGACCCAGCCCAAAAGCACCAGTTCAAAAGATGCCTAGACCCTATGTGAAGAGGATCCACTTACTAATCTTACACATTGCCTAGAGAGAGAGAAAACTGTTAGGAATCTCTCCAGGGAGGAAGGCATAGGCAGGCACTATTTTTGTGATCTCATCCTACTTTGCTAATGCCAGGGGGACAGGGACCTTCAGATGCTATTTTGGAACTCTCCTTCTAATCTGGAGCCAGTGAGCATGCTCTATTGAGACCCTCACCTATGCCTTGTCACAGCAGCAACTGCAATGCCTCACAGCTGGAAAAGGCAAGAGACTCCAACCACCACTGCAATGCACTTGCTGTCCACCAGAGCAGGCAGGTTCACAAGCCCGCACAGGGGATTGCCATGAGCACCTAGCTTTGGTGGCTAAAGAAGATTGTGCTTCTGGGATCCATGTGATACTGCCTACACAGGCTGTTCCTTTAAGACTGGGAAAGGTAGCTGATTTACCTAATATATAGAAACAACATGGAGAGTCTGACAAAATGAAGGAACAAAATAAAATGTTCCAAACCAAAAAATAAGATAAAAACTCAGAAAAAAAAAACAAATGAATAAAATGGAGATAATCAATCTCCCTGAGAAAAAGTTCAAAGTAATGGTCATAAAGATGCTCACTGAACTCAGGAGAAGAATGGGTGGACACAGGGAGATCTTCAACAAAGAGATAGAAAATGTAAAAAAGCTCCAAACAAACGTTACAGAGCTGAAGAATATAATAAACTGTACTGAAAAATACACTAGAGAAGTTCAATAGCATAATGGATGAAACAGAAGAATGGATCTGTGAGCTGGAGGATAGCAATAAACTCACCCAGACAAAGGAGCAAAAAGAAAAATAATTTTAAAATATAAAGATAACTGAAGGGACCTTTGGGCCAGTATCAAGGAAAATGACCTTCAGTTATGGGAGTTCCAGAAGGACCACTACTAATATAGTAACCTAGATGTTCCCTGCCCCTGTGATCTTACACTACATACAGTATTATGCCATGACTCCTCTCTTTTAGGCCATTGGCCATGATAACTACAGAACACTTATGACCAGCCTAAGTCTTAGGAAATGAGAGTTCTGGAGATTGTACACACTTGACTACTTCTTTTGTAAGTCCCCCCACACCCTCAAATTCTGTTATGTTTGTACTGGTTGGTGCTAGAGGCATGTAATGACAGAAACAAAGATCACTGTAGTTTCAAACACCAGTCTACTATACTTGGAGTTGGTAGAGATAAAGCATCTCAATCATAATAAATAGATGAACACCTACTTTACTTTTCCCAAGTAATGCATGAAGCCCTCAGGACAATGAGGTTCTGATCAGCTCCCCACAGACAGAGAACTGTGGGGAGACTTTATAATCTAGAAGCTAGTAAGCATTTCTAGAGGAGAATCTGGTTTTCTGTGGTAAATCACCTAGGTGACTTTGTTTTCCATAGTGAAAATTGCCTCTCATATGATCCCTAAGGACACTTCTAACTCTGACGTTACTCAAGGCAATGCTCAGTCCTATTAAACCCTTTCTCCAAAGAATGATTTTATCTTAAACATAGAAAAAAATCATACAGGAACTGCAAAGGCTGAGGCATAGAATGAGGCCTTTTTGTTGTTCTTATCACTGGTTAAGTGCATTTGGGAAGAATGGCCTATTGAGAAAAATTATTAGCTTTTTGTACAAACTTGAAATGCAGAGTAGTAAAAATCTGTCAAATGCAGAATTTTATTGTGCATATATCTATACTCTAGACAATATTCATTAAATGGACCTCTCACTGTTAGCAATTATGTTCCGCCTTGGCACACACAACTTTTAATTCATTTTGTTGGCAGCATTGTGGGCTCTCGGTTCTTGACTTCATGAAGAGAATATTTTACAACACTAGCCCAGGTAATTTTGAGATTGTGTTTATTAAAGCTGAGTACAGTGAAACAAAGGAAGGGCTTAAGATAGAAGAGGCAAGATCACAGGTAACAGGAGTGAGCCTAGACAGAGCTGCCTTGGCCCTTTGGAAACCTGAGGAAGAGTCCAAGCCTGGGTGTGGCTGCCTTGCCCCTTTAGACAGTCACAGAGGAGAATGAGCCAGAGGGGAGGTGTGGATTCAGGAAAGAAGTTACAGAGGCTAAAGAGGGGCCCTTGGAGACCAAAGGCAAAGATACTCCACCTTAGGAAAGAAGGGGAGCTGAAAGGTGCAGGTGTGCTCAAGAGAGAGACAGAGACAAAGAGAGAGAGAGGACACTGGGTTCTCTGCCTTAAGAGTTTTATCCGTTTTCTAAATGCGGGAATTTTAGAGGAGGTCCCGGGAGAGGATTTCAATAGAATATGCATCAGCTTTCTAGTTGTGTCCTTTCAGGATCTTGGTCTCTACTGATTGGCCAACGCTGGGGCAGGTATTCATTGCTCATTGTATCTGGTCCTGATGTCAGCCATGGTGTCACTTTGTCTGGTTTGGCTGTTTTTCTGGGCCTGGAGCTGAAACACAACTGAGGCCTAGATATTATCTTTAGGTTAATCAAAACTGTCTCTGTGGTTAACAGACCTGAGATTTGTTCCTAAGATTATTTGATGCTGATCGGAACCTCATTGTCCTGAGGGTTTCGTGCTTAAGAGAGTAGTTGTTTAAGGGAGAAGGGGGCAGGTGAATCAGGGAGCTGGATGAGGCAAGTTTGAAACAGCCATCTGTCTTAGTTTCCCCATTTCACTTGCCAAGGAATTTTCCTGGCTTCTTATTATTGTCTCTATTTAAACTCAATACTTCTTTTGGTGCAGGTGTTTGCCTTTGGCAATGGGCTTATTTGCAAAGGGCTCAGGGGCATGTTTCTCCCTGATTTTAAGTCTAAATTTATTCCAAGTTCTCTTTCTAACAGGTTAATTTTTCTCTCATCTCTCTTTGGATTCTCATGTCTCTAGATCCATTTCCTTCTATTGTGTTCTCAGATGCCCCCAGGGGATGAAGAGGATGGAGAACTGTGGGGAGCATGGTACAGAGATCTGGGCTCTAAAGAGAACATAATTAATCAGAGCATCAGAAACTCTTCTGAGAAACTCTTAAAGTACAACAATTCCCTAGGTCCAACAACGAAAAATAAAAGCAAAAAACTAAATAGATTAAATGTAATAAGTGCTGGGCATTATCTATAGACTAGAGGCCTGGTGCATGACATCTGTGCACTGGGGGCGGGAGGGGGGTCAGTGCGTGTCATAGTGACATTCAGTCAATTTGCATATTATCCTTTTATTATATAGGATGTGTCATCTCATTTAGTCCTCATTACAGCCTACACAAACTAATATTATTAATTTACTGTGAGAGCACTAAGGCTAAGAAGGTTATATACTCATCCAAATTTTTGCAGTTTACAAGTACCAGACTTACACATTGCACCCTGGTCTAAAACTGAAGTCTCCACTTTTAATCACTCTATTAACCAATCTATATAAAGCCTCCATTCAACACCCCCAAAGTTAAGAAAATTTGATCAACATTAGCTGAAGAGGGTGAGCAGAGCCTTGGAAGAACATGAGGTCTCCAAAACCAGGGGCTGGAGGGAAAGTGCATGCCGAGCATTTTGCGGCCTGAGTTACAATCTTTATATATAAAAGCTTTTTAATATGCTAAGTTCGACCTAGTGGTAGACTAACTGGTTGCTATGACATGCACTGACCACCAGGAGGCAGATGCTCCGACCGGGAGGTTAGCTTGCTGCTGGGGTCTGATAAGGACTGAGCAAGACAGTGCCAGGCAACCCCTTGAATCCTCCCGCAGTCCCTCCTGCGGTCCCTCCCTGGCCACCAGTCCCAATCAACCCCAATCGGGACTGGGCGAGACGGCCCTGATCGCCTGCCAGGCAGCAGAGGGACCCCACCCATGCACAAAATCACGCACCAGGCCTCTAGTTAAAAATAATGTATACTAAGGAAGACTTAGCTATTTTCAAGGTACATATGCAGAAGAGTTAAAAAATGGAAGCATATTGTAGTGTGAATAATTGATTCTATTTTTTGTCCTATTATGTGATTTTCTTGTATATTGTGCATATTGCTTTATGTTCCATCTGAATAATAGACTAGAATAATGCTGAGGATGTCACATTTTCTGGATATTTGAATGATTATAACATTAGACCTTCACTTCTAATGACAATAGTGAATGTTTACTGGATGCATTGCCATATATACCTCATTTGACCTTCACCACAAGCCTATGGGGTAGTTGCTATTATCCTACTCACAAATTCATGCAAAGCTGTCATACAGACCAAGCTAATGACCCAGCAAGGGTTGGAATCTTGGTTCTCTGATTCCAGATCTTATTCTAGACCCATTCCATCACCCATAACTCCACATTTAAAATATTCTAACACTTATAACCTTGTTATATAATAGTGTTCCTAATTCCTTCTTTCAGGCTTCTGTTTGACTTTTCCAGGTCTACAAGAGTAGTGAAGTTAAGAAATACTAAAATCAATCAGGTTCTTCCACCCTAAATCCCCTGTACTAAATTAGAATATTTTCTTTCTGGAGAGGGGTCATAAAAAGCAGGACTAGAACTTTCCAGATTAGAACACAGTGAGCCTTGGGTTGAATCCTATTATAGTCCAACATCTTGGAAATAGAATGTCTTCCACAACCAAGCTGCTCTGCCCTTTCGTAGCTGCCTGGACTGCTTGGAAGTCATCAAAAGAAAAAGTTATTCCTATTTCAGATAAAGTAGGGACAAAAAGACAGTTGCTGACCTGAGACACTTGGTTGAAGATTTAAACTGCAGTAGTTATTTGCTGGGTAGCAATACTATATTTACTCTATTTTCTTTCATGTGTTAATCTGCAAATAATAATATACATAATCTTTACTATTTAATCACTTTACAAAAAATTTTCCATTAATTAATTAATAATAATTTTTAAAAACAATGACAAATACTATTGATATTTCTATTTTATGGACAAGGAGACTGAGACAAGGTAGTAGAGTCAGTGAGCCCTTGAGTAGAAACCCTAAGAAACTCACTTAATTCTCTGACTCTCAATTGCCACATGTTAAACATGGAATTAATAGCATAATCTCAGTTCTACACTGGGTATTATGGGAATCTACAAAATTAATCTATTGTATCTTCTCTTTCAAGAGCTTAGAGTTAATTTTAGAGAGAAGCTTCTCACATGTTAAAAAATAAAGATGAATTTTAATACAAAATGGAAAGTGAAGTAAAATGTGATAAGAAGTCAAAATGCAGAGAAAAGAATAGAATCACTGAGTACTATTTTACCCTCCTGGGTATATAAAGGCTCTGAGTCCTGCAGGAAAGGAAACTGTTGGGCTTGGCTCAGTTTCCCCAAACATTTGATGGAAAGGGTCAAGGTGAGGAGCACAGAACATATCTTCCCAACCCCATTCTAGGCAGTGGTCGGCAAACTGCGGCTTGTGAGCCACATGCTGCTCACTAGCCACGGTTTGCCACTCTGTTGACTAATGAGTTTGCTAAGCCGCAGTTTGCCGACCACTGTTCTAGGGTATTGGCTCCCTAGACAAGAGATAGGAGGCAACCTGAAATTAATTAAACATCTGGGTGTTTTTTTCCAAGATCAGAGCCAAACTAAATAAACTAAAGGGAATTACAATAAAAAAAGGGAAATGTGCTTCTGATAAAGCTTACCATTGTTAGTGGGTGTTCAGGAGGAGAGCAAGTTTACTAGAGGGAGAAGGAATTTGATCTTGATGATGAAGAGTGCAAATCTGGGGACTTGTAGTGCACAAAGCGGGGATGGAGAGCACTGCAGTTATAGGAAAGCACAACTTTCCATTTCTATTTATTCCCTTGGAATATGGTTTGTTCCAACTTGTTATGCCTTTCTAATGATGCCACACTGCACATGTCTTAATTAACAGGCATATAGAATAATTCTGTGCCTGCCTCCCGATGAGCGTCCAGAAAACAAGCCGATGAGATCCAAGAGAGTCAAAGACATAAATTGCCAACTCCTAAACTGATGTTGTCAGTGTGTGGCTGAGGTTGACAAAAAGTCATTATCTTCCTATTACTGGGCTTCTGGGATCAATTAATTCAATATTTCACAGGCTCCCTAGACAAGAGATAGGAGGGAACCTGCAATTAATTAAGCATCTATTCTTTTCAAAGATCACTTCTGAAGCTCAGTAGCTGAACTAAATAAACTAAAAGGGAATTGTAATGAAAGAAAGGAAAATATGCTTCTGATAAAGCTTATGATTGTTAGTTAATTGGACACTGAATCTACACTAGAGCACTGAAGTAAAGGGCAAAACCTACCCAGAAAAATCAGCCCCCTGTTCCCTCAGTTCTGAATTAGGTGTCCAAGGCCAGGGTTTCAACCTTATTGCTAACATTAATTCGCTCAGAATTCTGAAGATATCACACAGCCTCAATGTGCTTATTTGTGAAGTGGATTCTGTGAGTTTGGTTTCAAACCCCCATAGAGTGTTCTGAGGATGAAACAAGATCAGGTAAATGGATTTTGAAAGCTCTGATGGATCATAATAATGCAAAGGATAAAGGAACAGCCTGGAAATTTCAGGTTAGAGACTAGAAATATGTTTTTTAAGTAATAATCATTCTTTCAATTAATCTCACATCATTTGGTTAATGACTGTCTAGTTTGTCCCCTTACTTTGACTATGTCTGCACAAGCAAAATTAAATGGAGCCATAGATATGCTTGCTACTCAGAGATTGTAAGTAGGTTCCTGATCGATTGACAATGACTGCCTGAACCCATCTGTTGAGAAGTGAAGTTGGAAGCTACATCTGGAAGTGGCATCAATTAGTGCTGTCTGCCATGGTCACAGAATTGAGGTAGTAAAGACCTGCATGCCAGCTATAAGTCTCCTCTACCCTACTTCCATTAATTAAGTCCTATTATTCAGACAATTACATATTTCAGAATTAAGACCACTTAGGAGGGCATTCACATACTCTCCTTCATGTATTGTTTTTCAAACCACACAGGTCTCTTATCCTCTCCCTGTACCCTGTATTCTCATGATGTCCACTATTTGAGTCCTGCTTTATTAATTTTAACTATTTATGGAGTGGTTATGGTATGCCAGGTGTTTTCCCAAGTGCTTTACACATACCATCTCATTTAATTCTAGAAGACTAATAAAAATATATAATAATCTTCATTTTTACATATGAGAAAACTGAGACTTACACAAGTTACATAACTTGTCCCAAAGAACACCAATAATAATTATCATTCTAGAATTCCCTCCTTGCCATGTCCAGTGGTCTAATCCTATCTAAATGGCACTTCCTCGATGAAGCCTTTCTTGATCTTCCCTGTCTCAAGGTTCCTTTCCTTTCAGTGACCGCTACAGCAATCCACCAGTTCTACATTCATAAAGTTATCCCATATAACCTTGAAATATTCAGATTGACTCAAAAACATTTACACATAGTGAGCCATGCTAGGCACTGGATATTCAGAGGTGATGAAGACAATGTCTGCCATTGACTAACTTACAAGCAGGCAAAGGGGAAGACATGTCAAAGATGTAATAATATGATATAGTATATGCAATAACTTATACACATGCACACACACACACAAAATGTAGCTAAAATTCTTAGGGAAGGCAGTTGGGAGGATGTGACAGCTGAGCTGAATGTGACAAGAAAAAAATATTCAGCTCCTAGCTTTCGGACTTGAGCAAGTGGGTCAAAGATAGTATTTACAGATACATGGCATCCAGTAGGATAGGAGAAGGCTGGCTCATAAGTTTATTATGGGACATGTTGAATATTTGTGAGATATTTAAATGTTACTATCTTTTTTATTTGAACATTCTCTAGTGAGAAGTCTGAGGAAGTTCTAGAAGTTTAGGCATTAGCACTTGAAAGAAGAAAGTAGATGGCTTTACCTCATCATCAGCAAGAGGTTAAGGTAATATTATTCACTTTTGTTTAACACATTTCTCTTTTTGATGAAGATATAAGCTCCATGACCTGCCTCCTTCCACCAGGAATCTCTGTGCTACCTCCTCCAAGGGGCTTGTCTGAGCCTCTGCCTGACTTGTGCATTGGCACTACAGTTAAAGTCAGCGAAGGATGGCAGAACAGAACACCGTAAAACATTAGCATTTAAGGGTCAGGCGGAGGCAAATGAGCCTACAAAGGACAGAGAAGGTGGGGCTAGTGTGGAATGAAGAAAACCAGAGAGAGTTGTCATGGAAACAAAGGTAGAGAGAACAGAAGAAGGAAGCAGTCAATGGACTACTGTGAAATGGCCAAGACAGGTAAGAATATACATATATATGAATTCAGATATATAAGTATATAGGGTTCCTCGGAGAGAAATAATATGATACCAGATGTAAGCATGGGATTGCAGTAAACAATGACAATCATAACAAACTATCTATCTCTATATCTATATCTATATCATCTATATCGCCAGCAACCATAACACCAGAACGACCAGTATGACCAATCACTATGACGCCCACTATGGCCAGCGAACTGGCCCAATCAGGGGATGGGGCTGGCCAGCCAACCTCCCTGGGCCCCTTTCCCTGGCTGGCCCTCCCTTGATCAGAGTGCTAGAGTCTGATCGGGGCAGGCCGCCCCAGCCAAATGTCCCTCCCCTTCCCTCTGGCCAGGCCCACCCCTGATCTGCCTGCACTACCACGATAGGCCCACAGCCTCTCCCCCTGGCTGGCCCTGCCACTGATCACACCTCCCACCCCGATAGGGGGCAGGTCCAGGTGGCCAACCTCCTGCAGCCCCTCCCCATGACTGGCCCTGCGCCCAATGGGCCCCCACCACCCTGATCAGCCTGCAGCCCCTCCCCCAGCCAGCCCCACCCTGTTTGCCACCCCCACCCCAATAGGGGGCAGGGACAGCCAGCCAACCTCCTGCAGCCCACTTCCCCACCTAGCCTTACCCCAGATCAGCTCCCCACCCGGATTAAAGGCAGGGCCAGACAGCCAACCAACCATGGCCCCTCCCCCAGGCTGCTGTCCTCAGATCGGCACCACTCACCCCATTCCGGGGCGGGGCCAGCCAGCCCACCACCCACAGTCCCTTCCCTCAATCAGTCCCCCAACCCCAATCAGGGGTGGGGTCCACTGGCCAATTGCCCATGGCCCCTCCCCCAACCAGCCCAGCCCTGATTGGACCCTGATAGGGGCTGGTTGGCTGACCAGCCAACCTCCTGCCATCTCCTCCTCCCCACAGGCGAGTCCCAATCTGCCCCAATTGGGGCCTGACCGGCTGGACCCCACCCATGCACAAATTTGTGCACTGGGCCTCTATTATTACTATAATAAACAAAAATTTAAGAATAATGTTTGGTGGTATTAAAAGGATGTGTAGAGTTAAAATATTTAAATTTTTCTATTCTTCTAGAAGTGGGTAAGTTGTGTGTATTGATTTTCAAATTTTTAACCAACTTTGCTGAAGAGTTCTTTTGGTACATGTGTGAAGGAAGGAGGGAGGTGGAGGGGAGGAAGGTGGAAAGAGGGATAGCATTTATAGGCTGATTCCACAATGTTATAGATATTTAAAGGGACAAGAACAACCAAGATTTTATTTAAAAAGAACAAATTTGGAAGACTTATTCTCTAAGTATCATAATATAAAGTAGCAGTAATAATGACAAAACTATATTAGAACAAGTATAAAAATAAAGAGACCAATGAAATAAATAAAATAGAAAAGATTCCAAAAACAGACACATATATATGTATGGCCACATGACTGATGACAAAGGTGACTATAATAAATAGGAAAACCATAGTCTTTCCAATAAATTATGCTAGACAAACTGGATATCCACTGGAAAAAAATCCTAAGTTCTATTTTATACTGCATACAAAAATTAATTCCAGGTAGAGTTATATCTAAACAGAAAAAGTAAAACAAAAAGCTTTCAGAAGTTATCATAGGAGATTATTTTTATGACCATGAGGGAAACAGAAAGACCTGGCGGGTGGGTAGAGGCTAGGAGGAGAGGGATAAAACAAGGGGGAGGGGTTGGGAGATATCTGCAATACTATCAACAATAAAAACTATATTTAAAAAAAGAAACATTTCTTATACAGGAATATTTCAAATTTAAGTTCTTACCAGAAAACAAAACACCATAGTGTGAAAATTCAAGCAAAAAGAGTGGGTAAATATGTTTGTAATACATTTATCTAATAAAGACTCATAATACATTAAAACTTCTAAAATTCAATAAAAATAAAAAAAACACAGAAAAATGGCCAACTAGACATTTCTCCAAAGGAGATATCCAAATTACTAATAAACATGAAAAAAGCTCAACTACATTAGTTACTAAGGAAATTCAAATTAAAACTACAGTGAGATACTATTTCACATCAGCGAAAAAGACTGACATGAAAAAAACAAAACTAGTGGGTGATGGCAGGGACGTGGTACAGCTGGAACCCTCATACACTGCTTTTCCAATACAACCATTTTGGAGAACACTTTGGTAATATATATTTCTGGTAATACATATTTTATTTTTAAAAATATATATCTTCATTGATTTCAAAGGAAGGAAGAGGGAGAGAGAGAGAGACAGAAACATCAATGATGAGAATCACTTATTGGCTGCCTTCTGCATGCCCCATACTGGGGATTGAGCCTGCAAACTGGGCTTGTACTCTCACCAGGAATTGAACCATGACCTCCTAGTTCAGTGGTCAGCAAACTGCGGCTCGTGATCACATGCGGCTCGCCAGCCACGGTTTGCCGCTCTGTTGACTAATGAGTTTGCCGACCACTGACCTAGGCTCTCAATTCCAATAATTACAGGCTGCTGTTGTTCCTTGTGATTAAGCCCCTACCCGCAGTTTACCAACCACTGTCCTAGTTCATAGGTCAATGCTCAATCACTAAGCCAAGCCAGCCAGGTAATAATACATATTGTATTTTATTTATTTTTAAATATTTATTTGTTTTTAGAGAGAGAGAGAAACATTGATGAGAGAGGAACATCATAGATTGGCTGCCTTCTGCACGCCCCATACAAAGGATGAAGCCCACAACCCTGGCATGTGCCCTGACCAGGAATAGAACCAGCGACCTCTTGGTTCCTGGGTTGACACTCAACCACTGAGCCACACCAGCAGGGCCAGTAATTCATATTTTAAAATGAAAGTGCATACCCTATTATCCTCATAAATACATACTCAACAAAAGCTTATATGTGTGCACCAAAGGATACAAAAGATTATTCACAGCAACATTAATCCTAGCAGCCAAAACTAAAAACAACACAAATGCCAAATGTACATCAATAGAATAGATTATAAAAACTGTGGTATATTCATACAAGGGTCATATCTAGAAATGAAAATAAAGATTACTATACCCAACAGAGATCAATCTCAAATATATTAAGCAAAGGAAGCCAGATATGAAGGAGTACATTCTGTGTGTTTCCCTTTTTTATAAAGTTCAAGACAGATAAAACTAATATTTTCTGAAAACTAAAATTGTGAACTATAGAGAATACTGACTGGGCTTAAGGAGTTTTCTGGAATGCTGGTAATATTCCACATTCTGATGTGGGTGCTGGTTTCATAAGTGTATTTATGATACTGTCCACTATGATCTAAAACCCTAGCTATACTTCTTGAATGACTGGACTAAGAGAAACAGGACTTTAGAAACATGGGGATTTAACTCCATGCAAATAAAAATCACTCATTCTGCACGGGAGTTTCAGAAAATTCCTTTTCTCAGAAAATTGTAAAAAGCCCTCCCCCAGCAGCACCCAGTGGGGAAGAGGATCCTCCTTTTTATCTGATAACATTAAGAAGAGAGGAAGATTTATGATTTCTCTCTGACTCATTTTGGCTTTCAGCTGGGGAACCCAGAGCAGTGCTTTCATTTATTTATTCACACACCGATTCAGCAAATACTTTGGAGGACTGACCCTGTGCTAATCACTGTGCCAAACTCTGGCAATATAACAAAAAACAACAACAAGTGAGTGTTGCTTTCGAGGAATTGTGTGCTTTGTACTTCATATATTAAATTATTGTGGGTAAACAAATTAATGAATGAATAAACATAAAGGGATATTTGAGGATTGGACGTCTGGTTAATAATAATTTTTATTGATGATCTGTGGACATAACCAGAGGGTCCCTTAAATCAAATATAAATGTTTAGTTTTCTGTACTAGAATTGGATTTTGTAATCCCTGGTTCCCTTTTTGGGCATCTTGCATAGATGCATCTTGATGTAATTCTTCGTTTTATTCTTTGTGGCCTCTTCAAAATATGAAACATCAAAATGTCTAATTAGAAGAAAATGGATAAAACATACAGTGCAAACCAAATATAATACAGTAGCTCTCTGTATTCCTCTCTCTTCCCATAGAAATATCAGTTATGAAATGAAAGTGTGTAAAGTTGTGCTATGTGAATACAAATGTGGAAAATTACAATGAAATCCTAGCTATCCATTTTTACCAGTATATTTTTGCTTTACTTATTTGGAGAGAAACACATCTTCCTGTATTTCCCAAGCTCATGACTATTTAAAAACTCCTTTGAAATGTTTTCCTTTCCCCAAAATTTTTGGAGAGTGATGTGTTAGCATTTGTGTTTATGTATTCGTACAGGAACAGTAATCCGCATGGGTCTTGCTCAGAGGTGAGAGAAATACACAAGGAAGATTCAATCATCATCATCATCATCATCATCATCATCATCATCATTATGCTATGGGGCTTACAAATTACCTTACCATCTTTATAGCACTTCCATCACCATTATTTCATTTCTTATATGACACTATTAGGAGTATATTTTTATCTTTACACATGCACACACACACAAACACACAGACAAAGGCCTACCATTGAGAGATGTGAGATGCTGGGCCCAAGGTCACATTAGTAAATGGCATGGACAGCATTAGAATCCATAATTTTTTGTCTTCAAATCCAGGTTTTTTTCCTACTTACCCAAGGTATTAGAAATTTGCCACAGACTGGGTTTTCTGGGAAGTACCCTTGGAATTAACACCTGTAAAAGGGAAGGGGAGGGATAGAAACAGGATTCAGCAGAGAGAAGCTGAGCTGTGGAGCAATACCAATGACCTCTTGGCCAATCCACAGGGAACTCAGGAACTAAAACAGCCCACAGTATCCCAAAATACTATCAGCCAAAAAGGCTAACATGAAAAAAACCACACTAGTGGGTGTTTGCATATATTCCAACCTTGAACAGTCATTGGAATCCTCTCCTTCTGGAACTCCACTTAATACCTACATTGAGTCTTTTCACTGTGTCTCCATGTTCCTTCTGCTCTGTGCATTTTCATCCTCTTATCTGTGTTTCAGGCTAGATATTTTCTTTTGACCTTCCTCCCACTTCTCTACACTACTGAATATACTGCTAAACATATCTATTGTGTTAAATTGAAATATAGTTTTTATTCTCTCTTGTATATATTTATTCTTTTTGTAGATATGAGTTTTCCATGGAAATTTTCCATCTTGTCATTTAAAATATTGAGCATATTAGTTATTCTAAGATCATAATTATTAATATGTGAATCTCTGTGGTCCCATTATGCTCTTGAAGTCATTGGTCAATTTTTGTCTTTTTGACACCCAGTGATTTCTTTTTTTTTAATTTTTCAAGTCCCAGAGGCCTCCAAGGCTGTGAATAATGTAGTCTGCCTCCAGAAATTTGCTTCTGCTTCTAACAGGCAGTTTGAGTAGGGACAGATCATTTTAACACAATTATGGATTTAGTTTCTTTAAAGGCAGACTTCCATCTTTTATAGTGGTTAATTTATTTCTGGTTCACCCTTACTATTAGAATAAGCTCACAATTAAAAACCCTGAAGTATTTTCTAGGGAACTTCTGCTTGATGGGCTTTGAACTACAATTTGCTCCCCCGGCCCCCCGCCCTGCCGCCCAGCTCCACAAAACTCCCAAAAGTTCTACTCAGTTTTTCAGTCTTTGATGGGCAGTTTTTAATTGGTTATTGCCTTGAAAAAAAATGGTGCTGAATGTCAGTTTTAGCTGTGTTTCTCTTCTCCCTGGGACTTATCCCTTGAATGCTCACTGCCTTAGTACCTCTTCAATATATTTAAACTGATTTTGGGGGGTATACTTTTCTGGTATTCTTAGGGGAAGTCATTGTTTCAAACAAGAACATTGCTTGGAGTAGAAATCTCCACCTATAAATCTGAATCTACTTTATACTGGAAGGACAAATCAGTATAACACAGTGGGTAAAAGCTCACACTCCAGAGTCAAATTGCCCCAGGTTTGCATCTGAGTGCCACCATTTATTAACTGTGTCACTGCTCTAGCAACCTGGACTTTTTGAGCCTTTTCCTGTAACTGTAAAATGGGGAAATTGATTAATGTATAACATATATTTAGCATTGCTTGGCAGCATAATCACTTGAACTCTAATACTTACTGCTCCCATTTTTACCACCATGAAAAAATAAAAGTTTAAGTCTCTTCACATGCAATGTTTTGTACTCTATAAGAACTCTTTAAGATAGATATTACTATACTAACCTACCCACTTTCAATTTCAGACAAACCAAGTTTTAGATCATGTAAGTGACTTAGTACAGAGATTAGACTACTAATAAGTGGTAGATCTGACAATTACAGACGAGTTCCTTTGATCCCAAATTGTGAGTTGTTTTTATAAAGTTATTCATAGAGCAGTAATGATATTTAGGATCTGTCTGGCTTAATGTTGATGTGTCCTAGACACATGCCATATTTAGATTCAACATTTAAAGATTACCTAATCTTTTATCAGAATTCCATAAATGGGTCAATCAAGGCTTAAAGGGGAACAGGTTTTTGTCTTGTTCACACAGCTGGAAATGAGGAGAGTTAATGGAGCTAGAGCAAGGCCCACAGGCTTTTGTCTACTTCAGATAGCTCCTTCTATGGCAAAAATATTTGCCTAGCAATAGCTGTGATTTTGACCCTGAAATATCATTAGTAGTAGCACTACATTCTCCTGCTTCATAAAGTGGCAAAGCAACAGAGAGGTGATCTTATCCCTCATACTAATGCCTTATTATTATATTACACCAGCTTAAGGATTTTATCATGAAATTTAAAAATTTAAGGCAGCATTATCTGCTCAGCCAGGAGGCGAAGTCAAGATGAATGTTTATGATGTGTTCAATTCAATTACTGGTTTATTGTGTGTGATTTGGGCTATTATAAATCAGTTCAAGTACAGGTTCCCCTGCTATCTGAAAGGAGAACCATTCTGTGAAACCTGTCCTAAGCTAAAACGGCATAAAGCGAAAGGTGGCCCTCGCTTTCTGAAAGTTTGCATTTAGGCCACTTGGCTCTTATGAAAGACCTATACTAGTACCTGTTTTCCCTAACCGGAAAAAATCCAGAGAGGTTTTTCACTTTTACAGAAACAATTGTTAGCCTGTTAATGTAGATCTTTTATAAAAGCCAAGTGGTGTAATGTGAACTTTCAGAAAGCAGAAGACAATTTCTCAAATAGCCTTAGAGTTTTATGTGTTTTGTTTTTATTTTTGCTTTTCAATTTCATGGAGCATGCAGTAACTCTCCATGGAACAAATAACATCAACCTTTATTAGAAATACAAACTGCTTTTGGGTAGTTACCTGTTAAAATTATATTGTGGCCTTATTAAACTTTGTTGAATCATTTATTAAGAAAACAATTACTGGGTGCCTGAAATCCTAAGGGAGAAACTTTTTATTTTTTTAGTTTATCTTTATTGTTGAAAGTATTACAGATGTCTCCGTTTTTCCCCCATTGACCCTGTCTAGCCCACACCCACCCACTCCCCACCCCAGGCATTCATCACACAATTGTCTGTGTCCATGGGTTATGCATATATGCATATACATTTTTTGTTAATCTCTTTCCACCCACCCCGCCTTCCCTCTGAGATCCAACAGTGTTCCATGGGATCAGTCACATGTTCACTCCTAGACAATAGTTCTGGCTATTTGAGAGGATCATGTGAAAGCATGCCTACTTCTACAGCAAGCATGTCAAACTCACGGCCCTGAGGCCATAAGTTTGACATGCTTGCTCTACAGGAATCTTATGAGTGGAGTTTGAAAAAAAAACCTTTTTCCCAAAAGAATCTTTTGTTTTGGAAGGAGCAGGAGAGCTTGGCATAAAAGCCATAGGTCTCCCATAAAATCACTCTGCATCTCATTTTGTTCTGAGTCACCCAAGTTGCTGATGGGGGAGAACAATATAGCTTGAAGTTAATGGAATCCTAGATGAAAGGAACATTTTTGGTCTTTATTCTAATGGGTTTTGTCTTGCATCTGTTGCCATCTTTTTTTTTTTAAGCCATTTCCTTTTTTTTCCTTCTTTTTCTCTCCTAATCAAAAACATTTTTTTCCCACGTGCACACACCTGTAAAGTGCATTATTTTTTAAAAATCTGTTAACAGTCCCTTTCTTCTGAGTAGTATTCTTTTTTCAATTTCAACTTGCATCTAGTTTGTGAATGAAACTGGGCCATCCGGACCTTCGATTTTTCACCTCTCCTCCCTTCAGCATTTGCTGCAGCTTTAACTCATAGACTCCAAATTTAGTAAACACTGTCTTTGATGACGTCGTACCTTCTCTCTGTTCCCTTCTGCTTCAAGTTCCTACTTCACTTTTCAACTCCTTCTTCAAAAACTTATCACTATTGTAATCATCACATCAATTGTCATATTGCAAACAAAGGATTAAACAATTCACTCTAAGTTGAAGATTTAAAGTATTGATTCAGCATAAGATTTGGATTTACAAAGACAGTTAGAAACTGTAAATCTTATCTCCAAAGATTAAATAACTGATTTTTGGGGTAGAGGTAGGTATGTGGGATGAATGATCCTTCTTAGTTCCCCTAAAATAATATCTATTTTACCTCCAGGAAAGTATGACTCATATCATGTCAAAGAGGAAATAGCAATTTTCCAACTGGACAAATAATAAGCCCATATGTATGTACCTTTGCCCTAAATATTATGTAGAAAGAATATATTGCCTTTCTTTTAGGAGAAGCTTGTCTTGCCCTGAAGGGCACAATTTCTCAAGGTAAAAACCAACAAAAGGATGGGCTGAGACACTGAAAAAAGTGAGGTTATGATATCTGAGGCCTTTAAAAAAAAGTAACAACTTTACTGAGATATAATTCACATATCATACTATTCATAAAATTGTATAATTCAACAACATTTAGTATATTCACAGGGTTGTACAATCATTACCACAACATTCATTAGAATATTTTCATCATCCCATAAAGATACATTGTATCCATTAGCAGTCACTCTCCAATCCCCATTTTATGAAAATTAGTCCCTAGTGGAAGTTCTAGTGGTGAACACGGTATGGGTCACACTTGTTCACTTATTTTAGAGGACCAGGAGCCTGAGAAGGGACTCTCGTACACACTCCATCAATGGCCTTCTTTGCCTACTGCAGGGCTGGATTGAACATTGGTAGCTCAAACCACAGGTACACTGAATTGCTGGGTGGAGTGTGATCACTCAATGTGCATCTGAGCTCAGCCCAGAGCCCAGATGCCCTGACTCCCAGCTTACAGCTTTTTCTACCATCACGCTGCTTTCTTTGGAATAAACTTTTAAAGCTTTAGGAAATGCTTTTTCCAAATCCAACACCAAATTCCTCCCCAACCTGCTGCACAATGCCTAATATTTCTTTCCTGGAAAACCTCACCCTTGTTTGTAGAAAATAGGACACATATAGAAAAGGGGCCAACATGCACAATAGAACAAAATGAGTTACATCCTGGGCCTCCATAGAAAAATCGGAGGCTTAGACCTGAGAAGGATAAAAGGACAATTAACAATCCTTGGGAGGCCACTGACTCTTTCTGACTTCCCACTGACTGAGGCAGGAGGAAACTGAATTATCTCCAGGATGAATTGCTCTGAGGTTCAGTAACAGTCTTCAGTGCTTCAGTGAATTTGACCAGGTAGAAAAAACAGTCCTTGTTTGTCTTTCTTGATAAAAAATTACTGAATAGGCTGCCAAATTCTTCAGGTCTAAAACCAACATAGCATAACTGGAAAAGGTATACCTGAGTAAAAGTTGAGGTCCAAGGGTACTGAAAGGGAGAGAGAAGTCAGACCGATGCATCTTTTCCATTGGAATAACAGGAAGCTCTATTGTTACTATTGCATTAAAAGAACAGGTCTGTTTTGTCTGATTCTTTGAACATATCTTGCCTTAGGAAGAGAGTGTAATTGGAAAGTTATAATCTTGGGCAAATCAAACAACAAACAACCCAACATCACGGCCTTGGAAAAAGTATTTCTTCCATATAAGCTGATACTTTCCTTCTGATTACAATATGCATCATGGGACTGGTTTAAAGAATAGATGATAAGATGTCCCTACAATTGTGTAATAGTGTCTGGAACACAGCAAGTAGCTAATATTATGACTATTATTGAGTCCTCCTGCCACAATATATCCTCATGTTCCCTCTCTTCAATCCTATTCCTAAAGAGACTGAAAACTTAGTTTATGCCAAAGGGATAGTGATGAGAGGGGATTAATATTTATCCCTCCCAATGACATTTACAATCACCTAGGGATAGTAAAAGAATAAATGAAATGTTTATCCATTGGTGGAATTCGGCTATAAGTCAACCACTGGAGAAGCTATTTAGGGAAATGTGATGGGCCCTCAAATCAATCTAGTAAAGACAGTGCCTCCTTACTTGATGTGTAAAAGTACCCCAAAGACTTAGAGTAAATGTCTTTGCTCCAGACATCAGCTCCAGTGTGAGAGACTCCAAGGTGAATCTTCATAATGACAAAGTTCCAACATCTGTATCTATCCTGAGTTACAGGCAGGCTCTAGGTAAGAAATAGAAGTTTGTGAGACTCAGTTTTTCAGTCAAATGAATTTAACTGGCTCACTCCCAAGTAAGTGGGGATGTGTAACTCTCCACCAAGTTTAGAGTAGTGATGTCAGGGCTGGATATGAGGATGGAATTTTCCTCTATGTAAGAAATGAATTGCTATGGACATTAAACTACCACAAGAACTCTATCTTGCCTGCTCATCCCAAAGAGTTGTTCTGCAATTCAATGAGACAATCTGTGTGATGATACTTTGAATGTCAGAAGTATTATTATTGCAAATTTATGAGAAACTTTTGTTTTTACACCAGAGGGAGGAAAATGCCTTCACCATTAAAGTATAAATCATATTTCACAGCTATTTGAGGCATTCAGAATTTAAAGTTAACATAAGACAACCAAATTAGTTAGTCTATGGTTATGGGTCATCAAATCTGAGAACCGAGAAAGAACATTGTGTTTACAGATCAGAGTCCTGTGTTGGAGACCTAGCGATCCCACTTAGCAATTATGTGACCTCAGGCAAGTAGTATAACCTAGTTGTACCATCTGGGGAAAGAACAAGGGTAATTATGCCTGGCTTAGAAATATCAGCAGAGTCTTGCTAGGATTAAACTAGAGATCGCAGTGTAAAAGCACGTTGCCAATGAAAATTACTTTATAAATGTAATAATGTGTAAAACTTAAAGCTTGAAATAGCACCTTTTATAAAAATGTCAACTGGCTCAAACTCACCAGCAATTTTTGCCCTGGATTTGAAGATGACATCCTTCTGATAAATCTACTTCATGTCCATCCCCAAACATCTAAACACCCACACACAGACACACACACACACACACACACACACACACACACACACACACACACACAGGCATCTCAATCTGTCTAAAAAGTCAGATCAGTCCTCAGAGAACAAGTGGATGAAATCCATGGGTGAGCTGGACCTAACCCTTCTGATCCATTGCTATGGAGGATACACAAGTACACAAGGAGCTTTGTCCTTCTCCTGGAAATTACTAAGCTCCTGTGAGCATACCTGGGATGGAGTACTCTGGCTGGCTGACTTCATCCTGAGACTTTGACGAAACTGAGGGCACCTGGAAAGGCAGCAGGACAATATCAGAAAGATTGCTTCCTTCTCTGTTATCTCTTCTTATTATTATTAAGAACAGGCTCTCCTCAGCTGACATTCTGCAGTAGGAGAAAAATAAGTGGCATTCAAAGGCGCACAACCAAGTGTTTGATTGGAACACTGATACTGCATGTGCCTTCCCAGAGCTGCCATCCTCTAATCACCCACACCCTCACCCTTTTGGGTTATGGGCATTTGCAGTGAAAACCAAGTTGCCAGCTTGGCTCATGCATCATGATCTATCACATGGCAACATTTAGAGCTGTATTTAAATGTCTTTGATAAATTAATAAGTAAAAAGAAAAACACCCTGCAGCCTGGTTGGTGTGACTTAGTGGTTTAGTGTTGACCTATAAGCCAAAGGTCATGGTTTCATTCCTGGTCGGGATACATGCCTGGGTTGTGGGCTTGATCCCCATTGATGCAGGAGGCAGCCCATCAATGATTCACTCTCATCATTGATGTTTCTATCTCTCTCTCCCTCTCCCTTCCTCTCTGAAATCAATAAAAAATATTTTTAAAAACCTGCAGAAAAATGGTCCCCAAGTTTTAATTAGGTTTTATTTATTTTGTTTTAATGTTTTTATTATCATGGACAAATTTGGAATGAGACAGAGTGTAGGGATTTGGTTCTGTACTAGATTGGGTCTTAATTTTCTTTTCATTGTGTGATTTTTCGGTTGCACAATTAATGTGTGCAAGGGCATAATCTCACATAATGTAAAGAATCAAAGGAAAAAGAGGAAGCTTTCTTTACTATACTACTATTTAAGATATAAGAAGTTTTTTTAAAAATAAGAACCAACAACAGACTCATATAAGAAGTTACAGTTGAAGCTATAAGCCAAAATAAAACATAAATGTAATTAGAACCAGAACTTGGAAAAACAGTCCTTAATAGACCAAGTCAATTTTAGTAAGAGTGTGCACTTTCACTATAAAAGGATATTTCAAACAAATTACTAATTATACTTTTATGGATAACTAATAATAGGCAAAGTAGAAAGGTGCAAAATTATAGCAGAATAGAGTTAAAGAGCAGTCTATTATTTATCCGGCATCGAGAGCAAACACCTAGATAAAAGTAAATTATGGTATTTCTTAGTAGATCTATTTAATCATTGCATCACTAACGAAGTTCATTTTATTTAGGTGTTTGTAGCTACATAATTTATCTTTGGTTGAAGTGATAAAAATACAGTCCTTTCAACAAAGGATCCAACAACACCCAATAGGAAAAGGATAGTGTCTTTAACAAATGGTGCTGGGAAAACTGGAGGAACACAAACAGAATAATGACACTGGGTCCCTATCTCACATCAGTCACAAAAATTAACTTGAAATGCATCAAAGACTTACACATAAGACCTGATACCATAAAACTCCTACAAGAAAACATAGAGAAAAAGCTCTTCAATATTGGTCTTGGCAATCATTTATTTGGACATAATGTAAAGAGCACAAACAACAAAAGTTAAAAAAGTTAAACTTAACAAATGGGACTACTTCAAACTCAATGGGTTCTGCACAGCAAAAGAAACACCTAACGCAATGAAAAGACAATCTAATAATGAGGAAAATTTTTTGCAAACCATATATCAGATAAGTGTTTATATCCAACAAGGAGGGTAGGGTGGTTCCTTGCTTTTATCTATAACCACTTAGCTTAGTCTTCAAGGCAGAAGTTCAGTACAATGCATAGTGCACCAAACAAAGAGTGCTGTTAACACTACAAAAAGAATATAGTATGGTCCACATTATTAAGGAACTTAAAATTGTTTCAGAGACCACAATGACCCATTAAAACAAAAGGGAAATTGGAAGGAAGGAAGGAAGGAAGGAAGGAAGGAAGGAAGGAAGGAAGGAAGGAAGGAAGGAAGGAAGGAAGGAAGGAAGGAAGAAAGGGAGGGAGGGAGGGAGGGAGGGAGGAAGGGATTATAGATAATAATCCAGTTACTGAAGATTTTGGCAAGTCATTTCCTCTCACTGGGCAGCAATTCTCCAAATGTAACATAAGGAAATTAGATCATGTCAGTGATTTCTAGGTTGTTATGTTCTCAAATCAGTGAAATTTCAAAAATTAGATTTAGATGACCAAGATAGAACCCTTAGCCTTAAGTTTTACCAAGTACTAGTAAGAGCATTAAAAACAACTTCTACCTATCACTGTTATTTCCTTAACATTTTCTTAATAGCAAAAAGGGACATAATCACAGAAAAAGAATAGCTCTTCCCAAAATAGGACACTGCATTTGTTCATTTACTCAAAAGATTGATATTCAATGCCTGTTTGGCACTATGCTCTCCTGATGGCATAAATACTGTGGTGAGAAAGCACACATGTCCCAAGGAAGATGTCATGAAGATTAGGGAGTGACAACTGTTGCAATCCATACATTGTACAGATTTACTTAATCACTCTGCCATTGACTAGTGAAAACATGCAAACATCCATTCTTATATCAGAATTTTGAAACTACTGCTCCCAAGTACCAATAGTTCCCAGATCCTATGGTTACTAGGGTCCAGAGTCTCTACCATCCTATCTAATAAAAGAGTAATACACAAATTGACCATCACTCCAACACACAAGATGGCTGCCCCCAAGTGGTCAAAGATGGTTGCCTCCATGTGGACACAAGATGGCTGCCACAAGATGGCCAGCAGGGGAGGGCAGTTGGGAGGGACCAGGCCTGCAAGGGAGGGCAGTTGGGGACGATCAAGCCTGTAGAGGAAGGCAGGTTAGGTGTGACCAGGCCTGCAGGGGAGAGCAGTTAGGGGTGACCAGGCTGGCAGGGGAGCAGTTAGGCATCTATCAGGCTGGCAGGGGAGTGGTTAGGGGGTGATCAGACTGGCAAGCAGAAGGGGTTAAGGACAATCAGGAAGGCAGGCAGGTGAGCAGTTGGGAGCCAGCAGTCCTGGATTGTGAGAGGAATGTTCGACTGCCTGCCAGTCAAGACATCCCTTGAGGGGCCCCAGATTGAAGAGGGTGCAGGCTGGGCTGAGGGACACCCACCCGCCCCCATGCATGAATTTCGTGCACTGGGCCTCTAGTCCTATATAATAAAAGGCTAATATGCAAATCAACCAAAAGACGGAATGACCGGTCGCTATGATGCGCACTGACCACCAGGGGGCAGATCTCAATGCAGGAGCTGCCCCCTGGTGGTCAGTGCACTCCAACAGGGGGAGCACCCCTCAGCCAGAAGCCAGGCTCATGGCTGGTGAGCACAATGGCAGTGGCAGGAGCCTCTTCCGCTTCCACAGCAGCGCTAAGGATGTCTGACTGATGGTTTAGTCCCTTGGGGGATGTCTGACTGATGGCTTAGGCCCGCTCCCCATCAGGCCTAAGCCATCAGTCAGACATCCTCCAAGGGCTCCAGGACTGTGAGAGGGCACAGGCCGGGCTAAGGGACTCCCCAAGTGCACAAATTTCATGCACAGGGCCTCTAGTCTATATATAAAAAACACTAATATGCAAATAGACCGAATGGTGGAACAACCAAACAACCAGTCGCTATGACGTGCATGACCACCAGGGGGCATGCACGGAACATGGCGGGCGTTGGCAGCAGGTGGCAGGGTGTGGAACATGGTGGGCATCGGCTGCAGCAGGATAGTAGAGGAGGTGAGTCGGGGCTCCAGACCAAGGCAGGGCACTGGTTGCTGTCATTGGGGCGAGTCTCTGGTGGTTACTGAAAATTCTTTGCTCCCAAGCACTGTAGTCCTGCCAACTGCTCACAACTGCTGCCAGCACCAAACCCACTCACTTGGCGCCATCAGCAGATGCAAGCAGCAGTTGCCAGCCCTGATCACCCCTGAGGGCTTCTCCACTTACCCCTGCTCCTGAGGGGTGATTGGGGCAGCAGCCACCACTTGCACCCACTGGCAGTGCTGGCCCCGCTCGCACCTGCTGCTGGTGCCAGCTCCAATTGCTCCGCGCCATCAGCAGGTGCAAGCAAGGCCGGAGCCGTCAGCGTGTGGGAGTGGGCAGTAGCAGGAGTGGGCTGCTGGCAGACAGGGCACCAGGGGCTGTGGTGGGAGGGGCCAGTCAGGGGAGTGAAGGATGGGCCAAGACCCACCCTATGCCCACCACAGCCTTGTAGCCCAAAGTTCCTTTCAAGTTCATGAATTCATGCACTGGGCTCCTAGTCTTTCTCTCTCTCTCTCTCTCTCTTTCTCTCTCTCTCTCTCTCTCTCTCTCTCTCTCTCTCTCTATATATATATATATATATATATATATATATATATATTGCTAATATGCCAAGTGTCACTATGATCATCCGCTATGAAGCACACTGACCACTGGGGAGCAGTCAACACAGGAGCTGTCGTGATGCACTCTGGCTGGCACCACAAACCTGGTGCCAACAAACCAACACTAGGCTTCCCCTAAGTGGGACACAGGCCCCGCCACCACCCCAGAGCGACACCCCAGCAAATCGCAGCAAATGCTACTGAGACCCCATGGTGCAAAATGCGGCTCACAGCCCAGCCCAGCCCAGAAATGGTCACTGTGGGCACTGGGTAATGACATCACTTACCAACATCCGGCTTCCTCTCCCTAGCAACTAGCCTCCTTGGAGTTTCTTCAGCCCAGAAACACAACTTGCTTTATAGCCAGGTGCAAACATTTTACACTTTAATCAAATGTCTGTGAAGCGTTTTCCCATGCCTCATCTCATTTGATCCTCACAGAAGTCCTGGAGTAGATAGGAGAACTCAGTGGAATCCTATTTTCTTGTCATTAGCCAGAAAACAGAGATTTAGAAAGTTTAGATACTTGTTCCGACTGAGAAGAAGAAATGGTGAACCTTGAAAATGACGTCAGGTTTTCTCACTGTGCAGAATATAGTCAAACACTGCCACAGTTAAATATTTTACCCTTTGTTCTCCATGCATGATCTACAATAATAATGTGCTTTGTGTTGATATTTACTGCTCTGTTGCTGACAATTACCTGAAAGAGAAGTTGGGCTGAAAAAGTTTAGCTAAATTAGAAAGCAGGTCTAATTAAGCAAGTTTATTTTATATATATAAAAGTCTAAGTCAGTGGTTCTCAACCTTCCTAATGCTGCGACCCTTTAATACAGTTCCTCATGTTGTGGTGACCCCCACCATAAAATTATTTTCGTTGCTACTTCATAAGTATAATTTTGTTACTGTTATGAATCATAATGTAAATATCTGTGTTTTCTGATACTCTTAGGTGACCCCTGACAGCAGTTCTCAACCTGTGGGTCACGAGCCCTTTTACAGGGGTCACCTAAGACCATCGGAAAACACAGATATTTACATCACGATTCATAACAGTAGCAAAATTACAGTTATGAGGTAGCAACGAAAATAATTTTATAGTTGGGGGTCACCACAACATGAGGAACTGTATTATAGGGTCGCGGCATTAGGAAGGTTGAGAACCACTGGTCTAAGTTGACTTGCACATGCACGTTACATATAGAGCTCTCACTGGCGCCAATCGCACACATGTGTTTCAATCTGTCATTGTCGATAGTGAATTTGGCTGACACTTCTATTATAGAGAAAGGGCAAATAGCAATATTAAAATATTTCTTCTAATTAATTTCCTTTTAATGTGCACGAATCCACTAGGAAATAACAAGTGAGAATGGGGAATCAATGTTGGTTGGAATCATTTAAAACTAATAAAAGAATCTAAGTAGACACCAAAAGGCATTTTATTTTCATTTGAGTTTGGTGGCAAATGAGGTAAATAAGAGTCCTCAACCTTGCTTGAAATTTGTTTTTTTTTCTTTATTCACTGGCAGAGAGAGTAATACATTCAAGATATTATTAATTATCAACATCATCTTTACTAAATTACCCTCTCTGGTAATGCAAAATAGGGGATGGCATTTTAACTTTTCCACAATACTGATGGACAGAGATGACATAATGTTTCTAGGAGAGAACAGAAAAGCAATTTCTTTTTATTTGAGTAGTGTCTTTGCCTTAGGAGGTGTGATTATAAAGCACTGGATTAACTTGCCTGATTTTGTCCAGATCTAAATGAGAAGACGAGTGAGTGTACTGATTGCAGTCATTGCCTGACTCGTGTTGTCATTTGTTTGTCCATGTGATGAAGGCTCTGACAAGTTTATTTTGGGTTTCTTGCTAATTATTTATAATAAAAGAGAGTGAGCAGATGATCTACCATGGCTTAAAGAATCATTCCTGCAGCAATGAGATAGGCAGGATAAAGTTGTTGTCTCTCACCCTAAAGTTCCTGTTAAATCAGGCCTACCATGCAAGATAAATGACTTTAGGAGAAATTCAAGTGAATATAACCGGAGAATATACTCAGGCCTACTACTAGGCTGACAGGATTGGCTGGGAGGAGGATGAGAGGGAAATGAAGTGGACTTGTAGCATAACTAAGTATAGACAACACAAATCTTGTCAGCATTGAGTCATGAGAGGGATGACTAAATGATGCCCAGTTGTAATGGAGAAGCACAAAGGGAAAGAGAGTAATCATGATTAAGTGCAAGGACATGGTAACGAGGAAGGCATTGACACTGACTCAGGGAACATGGAGACCTTTGTTCTAGTTCTGATTCTGTGGCTGATTCACTGCAGAACACTGGGAAAATCACCTGCCTTCTTTCTGTTTCAGTTACCTCTTTGCTTTATGTACTGGATGGGTTACGTGATCCTGTTCCATGGGATGATGGATAAATGGATGAATATACATATACACTCAGGAATTAATATAGTTGGTGATTGAGAGTAAAGATACTGTGGTTAAGCAGATCAGGGTTCAAATATGAACCTACCACTCACCAGGCACATAGCTAAGCCATGTTATTAATCTCTGCCTCATTCTCTTAACTGGTGATATAGGAATAAGAATAATACTAACATTATATGTTTTTTTTGTGATGATTAAATAAAATATGCATGTAAAGCACTTAGCTCGATGCTGGGTACCCAATGGTATTATTAAGGTGGGCACTGCAGTTGGGCTTTTCAGGTCACTCATTTCCCCACCAGGCAGCAGCTGCAGCAAAGATAAAGTCTCTCTACCTTTTCTTCATCATCTGACTACACAAAATAACAAACCCAAAAGCCTGATTGAAGGAAGTGAACTCAGAATTATCATCAGATGTGGAAACTAGCAGCCGGCACATTTCCCTTGTGCATCATAAATTATACATATACATAATAGGAGCTTCTACAAACTAGAAATCACAGAGTTTGCCACCTCGTTCCTGCCCCCTTGAGCTCCCTGGCTTCAGCAATGCGATTAGAGCAGAAGAGATGTCAAATGCCACAGGGCTAGGGAAAAAGGACAAAGGCAACCTCTGTTTCTCTTCAGGATAAATCCTTTCTGGCAGAAATCTGAATCAGTTCCAATGATTTTCCTCTGGAAAGACAGGTCTGTTTTCACTATATTGAGTATTTCATCAAATGTTCCCAAAGTAAAAGAAATTCTGTGTAACAAATATTGATTGTATAACTATCATAAGTCAGGCACAGCACATGGACTGTGCAAGGGGGAGGTGTTTGTAAGATGAATACAACAATTTCCCCTGCTCCCCCTTCTCCTCACCACTTCTAATTACAAACACATAATGCTTAGAGAATTGAGAAGCATAGAATACCCTGCACAGTGGTCCTCCAAGTTTGTTGCCCCAACCAGCAGCAGTAGCATCACAGGGGCTGGAGGGACTTGTTGGAAGTGCACATTCTCTGGCAGCCCTACTTTCTATCACAGAACCAATATTTGATCTAGAGGAAATGACTCAATGTTCTTGTGTCTCAATCTCTCAACTATAAAATGGAAATGTAATATCTTTCCTACTTTTTCAAAAATATGTTTTTATTGATTTGAGAGAGAGGGGAAGGCAGAGGGATAGAGAGAAACATCGATTGGCTGCCTCCTGCAAACATCAATTGGCTGCCACCTGCATGACCCCCACCAGGGATCAAACCCAAAACTGGTACATGTGCCCTGAGCAGGAGTTGAATCAGTGACCTCTTGGTTCGTGGGTAAATCCTCAACCACTGAGCAATGCCTGCTGGCCTATCTTTCCTACTTTTGAAGCATATTTGTTTTATACTCATGGCAGTCTTCAGACTGTTCTTGGCTGACCTCCTGCTGCAGGAAGTATTACATAGGGTCCAGCTGATCCCCACATTTCCACTGACACCAGGACTCCTTCTGGCTGACAGCTGATGACTGGGTCTATAGAGGATGCTAAGACACACATCCTAGGAGACATGGACTCTTCAAATGTCTGGAATCATCTTAAGACTATCTGATGGCTTTCCTGAACCTTCTCTAGACAATATGGCAGTTTAGGATGATTCATCTAGCGGCCTCCTATCTCTTCTTAGTGCTCCTATCTCTTCTTAGTGCTCGTTGCATCTTGACTCTCCCCGTCTTCGTAATTTCCTCCCCATTTCCTTTTACACAGGCATTTCTCCCTAATAAATTCCTATCACATTTAATCCCATCATTGAGCCTGTGTCACAAAGTACATAGATTAATGCCCTTGTTTCAGAATTTTATTTAAAAGAAATACATCCTCTGCTTTGGAAAAAGTGAGCTGATATCCCCCTTCCACAGATGCCAATCATAAAGCATCAATCCTACTGTATTAGATTTATTGCCTGTAATAATAAAAGTGTAATATGCAAATCGACCGAACGGCCAAATAGCAGAATGACTGTCTGGACGACCACGCAATGACACGCACTGGCACCAGGCCAGCCAAGGTGGATGCGATTGGTTGGGGGGGGGGGGGTGGTGCCCACCATTGCCCCATGATCGCCCTGCAGAGGGAGGCCCAGGCCACTGGCCAGCAGGGCAATCAATCGAGGGGGAAGGGGCAGGTGGCATTGGATGAGGGCAGCGCTAGGCCTAGGTGGGTATGGGCAGGGGGCGGGACCAGCTGTTGGCAGCTGGGGGAAACCCAGGTGCCAGCAGTTTGAGGGAAGCCCATACGGGCAGTGAGGGAAGGAAGGCCTACCTTTGCACAAATTTTGTGCATTGGGCCTCTAGTAAGATAATATAGATATGAATGGAATCAAGATATACTACCTCAAAATGGGCCACTTTGTCATAGAATAACTTTGCACTGAATGCAATTGAGAATTAACAGCTACAGGAAGAGTTCTCTGCCCTCCTATTTTTTGCCTAAAAGCAGAGCACAAATCTCTTATTATAAAGGCGGCATAAATTTCCCTGTGAAGGTATCTCCCTCTCCCATATCAAGAAGAGAATGATCCTTTTCACCAGAGAGGGACAGTCAGCACCAGGATGACTCTGCATAAACAAGTCTTACTAAAATAACACTTATCTTCCATTCGTTCCCTTCCCCCCCCCCCCCCCCCATATATTTCCTAGTCCAGTGGTTGGCAAACTGCAGCTCTGTTGACTAATGAGTTTGCCAACCACTGGAATAGGGGCTTAATCACAAGGAACAATAACAGCCTGTAATTATTGGAATCGAGAGTCTAGGTCAGTGGTTGGCAAACTCATTAGTCAACAGAGCGGCAAACCATGGCTCGCGAGCCGCGTGTGGCTCATGAGCCGCAGTTTGCCGACCACTGTCCTAGTCACTTGCCTACAATTTATCATTTCTTGATGATCTTTCCTTTTTTAAAATGGTACAAAGCCCCCAAGTCTAGCTATTCTAAATTTTACTTCTTTTATTTGAACTCCACAGCATATAAAATGCTACTAAACTTATATGTCCTTTGTTCTATTAATCTGTCTTTTGTTGGTTTAATGCACAGACCCCATACCCACTGAACCTAAGAGGATAGAGGAAATGTTTCTCCCTGACAAATACAAAAGTGGCATTGTACAGTCTCAAATCTAGATTCCAGTTTTAAAAACCAACTTCTGCTTCATTTAGAGTCTGCATCACAGTCACTATTCCCAAAAACTCTTCTGGTACCCACAGAACTCTGTTAGGGTTGCGATCTGATCTTTCCTATAATTTTCCCTTTTATCTTTGACCTGAACCATGGAACCTGCTGGGAGATTTCCTAGAAGTTCATTGATCATCTTCCTGAACATGTGAACTATACTTTCCCCCAAAATTTCCTAACAGCTCTACTTAACTGTGGAATCACTTGCTCCTTTGCTCTAGCTTAAATATAATAGTTAAAAGTTCAAGCCCTGGAGTCATGCACACTTGAATTTCAATTTCAATGTGTTGCCGCAGTAGATGGATATATTTGGACATACCGCTGACAACCTATCTGAGCCTCAGATAAGCACCTGACTCCTGGAATTATGGAGAGTATTCAAGGAGAAATTCTCACAAAGGGCTCAGCAAAGAGGCTGACACTTAGTAAGTGTTCAAAATATACCAACTGCCACTGTTACCATTACCATTACTACTTGGAGGGACCATACTTTGAGCACCATACTTTGTCTTGAAATACATTTAATTTCTTAAGTTCTCATTCTGCTTTGAGGAAATGGAGGATCAATACAGTTCGAGGCACTGGTTCTTTCTGCTCCCCCATTTTGTTGCCTATAGAATGTACCCAAGCCCTAATATATAATGTTCTCATATCTCACAAGGAGTTGTGTTAAATCAACCCCATCAAATTAGGGATGTGAAAGGCCCTTGAGAAATACCAACTAAAGTTACCTGGAAACAGAGATTGTGTCTTAATTAATCTGGCTTCCTTTAGTAATAGCACAGTACCTGGCACTTAGTGCAGCCAAAAGACGTTGAATGGAGAAGCAATTAAGTATTCAGGGAAAGGAGATGCTTCTTCCACTCTTGATATGTCCTTCCATGAGGTGGGGATGTCAATATGTATGACACTTCTGGAAATTTCTGCTCATATACTGGTTTCACCAAGAGTCAAAGGAGTGACTTGCATGATTGTTAATTTGGGGGAAAAGAAAGGATGCATGCTCCCTTCAACTGCTCTCTTATTTTTCCTCTTGTGAGTGCACTGCTCACAGGAAGTGGGTACTCACTCTCCTTGCTCCGACATGCTGTAAGTCTAACCATGGGGTTTGATGAGGAAGCCCACTGGCTCTAAAATAATATATGTCCTCCAATCTAGTCTTAGCAACTGTGAGACATAAAACCTCCATCTGCCTAACTCTTTGTCTTAGTTCTCAGTTTGTTCAGAATTCAGGCAGGAGAAGAGGTCCTATTTATTGGCCAACTTTGAAGACTTAGAAGGCAAAATATTTCAATAGCCTAAAATGGGTTTACTCTTTGACTTGTATATTCCAAGTCCAAGAGTTTATACTGAGAGAAAAATTAGTAATTCAATCAAAGACTTTAACAATTAAATATCTCTATGTGATAAAATGATATGCAATCCTCCAAAATCATTTTTTAAAGAATATTAATGACATCAGAAAATTCTTGTGGATTTTTTTTCTCAATGTTAAGAAGGCATGGCTCAAATAGTGTAAACACACACACACACAAATATTAAACATACATCTTAAACCTATATATTAATCATATGGGAACAAACTAGCTTGTTTCTCTTTCCTAACAGATAAATCCTGAGGGGTTGACTACTATGGCCGTTTAAATGGTATCTCACCCCTAAGGTGATGGGAAATGGCACAGGATAGAGAGAGCAGAGTCTGGAAGGGTGGAATTCATCTGATTCTGCTCCTGCCCACTGTGATTACTGTGTCCTTTCCTCTGCCTGTAAAACTACCTGTAACAATGATCTCTAAGACCCTTTCTCTATGCCAACATGTTAGGATTCCATGATCTCACCACTACAAAAATTAAGCAATTGACAATTCTTTAGTGAATCAGAGTTCTGTTACCTAGTTAAGTCACTGTAACACCCAACACTGCACCAAATGGATTTAATGGTGCATAATACCAGAACCATACCTCCGTATTTACAATTTCTTGTTTTTTCTCTCTCTTACAAGTCCTTCTGAAGAGGAAAAAAATATGTTGGCCTTTTAAAAAATACATTGTCATTTAAAACCCTCAATGACTTTATTTTTTAAAAAAGACCTTCTCTAATGAATATTTTTTCCCTGCAGATGCAAAGGCACTCACAAAGCTATGAGGGGAAAAAACACACACACAACACATAAAGAAAAATAACAAGTATCTTTTTTCCTGCAGATGCAAAGGCACTCACAAAGCTATGAGGGGGAAAAACACACACACAACACATAAAGAAAAATAACAGGTATCTTTTTTCCTGCAGATGCAAAGGCACTTACAAAGCTATGAAGAAAAAAAAAACCACATAAAGAAATATAATAGATATCCTTTTTATTTGTTTTTAAAACAGAAAAATAATTATTTCTATTTAGTTGCTCATTGGAATGCTATTATTCTTAATTTCTCATTGTGTCTTCATCTGACATAACTCAGCAAAATGAGTTAGTTGTCTCCCCCCTGCCCCAGCCCCCGCCATCTCTGCTTGATACTTTCACAAACTTTAGTTGTTTCAGAAGGATAATGACACAATCAGCAGGTATGATTCCTGCTGGATCCTTTCTCCCCGAGATGGGCCATTTTTCTACATTCACCTCAGCCCATACCTTTCAGTTATAAGAGGGACTTTAATAAAATAGAAATTACCATGACTCTCTATTTTTCCAGAAATGAGGTCTCATATTTCACTATGTTTTAATTAAGCAATAAGTTATATGTCAAGAAAAATTAAAGCCTTGAAGGTCAAACATTGGTTAATTAAAAAATTAGAAGGGCTTCTTTTTATTCAACTATTATGAAAGCACCAGAGACTTTTACAGTTACCTGGGGAGTCAAGGGAAATAAAATAATGGTCAAACAAGATAATACTCTGCCTTGGAATTCAGACTCATGCTCCCTCCTGCTGGGATGCACTGGCCTCCACAAAAGCCTATAAATGTGATACATAAATTGACTTTATGTCATTATTACCTAAGGCAGCAAACAGGTAATGCTCCGAAAGTACTATTAAATGGCAGAGAATCTCAGCATTTGTTAGGTTTCTAACTGATGTTACAAAAAGGTTACAAAAAATTAAATTTTTGATGGACCCTTTTTTCCAGTATATTTTCATTTTTTCAGGCCTGATCCTAGAAGCACTTTCATTAGAATCCTCTTAGGAGTCTGATACAATACAGATCTTATAGCCCCATCCCAAATCAATGAATCTAAATCTCTGGGAATAGACCCCTGGAATCTGCATCATATTAAGTCCCCTAGGTGATTTTATGCACACTAAAAGTTGAAAGACTGCAGATCTAGTCCAATTTTCTCATTTTATCAATGAGAAACTAAGACTCAGAGGGATGAAGTATCTCTGTTAACAACTTTGGGGGTTCAGAATTACAGCCTGTGTCTTCTAACTTCATGTTCAGATCCACTTCCACCAAACAATCAGACTACCTATGTGAACCCATACAACAGAGTTTTCCCATTTTTAGGTTAATAAGTATGCTTTAAGAAGTACCCTTGCCCCAACGGTTTATTTGTCACAGAGGCAATATTCCTATATTCAAGATTTAAAAGGTATTAACTATTTCATATCATAATCCTGAGTACCACCACTCAACACTTTTCTTTGCTGTCTTCTTGAAATTATATTTCTATCATTAACATTTGCTGCTTCGTGGAACTTTAGTAATCTGCAATTTTCCTGTACCAGGAGGCTCTGCACATTCCTATAATCATACTCTCTTTATAATTGTAACCGCTATTGTTTGAATAACACAAGCACCCAGATATCTTTGATCTTATAAATTCACCCAACAGAAAAAGCTCAGACCAAAGAACCAGAAGCTTTGATTTCTAATCACTTCTCACTCACTAACTCACTGTAAGCAGGCTATTTTCCTTCTGAGCCTCTATTTCCTCATTTAAGAAAGAGGGAAGTGTTCTTTAAAAAGGTATCTTTTTATTTATTTTATTCTGTGAAGAAAAGCAGGAAAACCAGGACCCTTAACTCACAATTGTTATTGAGAAGTGTGAACAATCAGGAGATGCAAGTATCTCTAATTATATCAAGCTGCCAAAGAAACAACTGTCAAAATATTCTATTATTTGGCTGGTGAGGATCTCCAGGAATTGTTGAGTTCCCTGTGGTTAGAGGGGAAGAGTAAATGAACTGCAGGAGGTGTTAATGAGGCCCCAGCATTTGTGTGGGAGGGCAGAAGAGGCTAGGATTGGGAGAAGGGGAGAAAATATCTCCAGAGGACTTAATCTACCTCTTTCTGCAAAGGCTAAGGAGGCTGGGGAGAAACAGGCTCCTCAAAAAAGAGCAGAAATTTGATTTGCAGTGGAGGCAGTTCAGGTTAGAACAAGCTGTGGCTAAACTGTTCAAGCTAACTGATGCATTCTCAAGTGACTCAGAAAGAAATGCATGTGTGAGTTTTGTCTTCAATAATTCCACAATCGAAAGAAAAAGAAACTAACAGAAACGTGCCCAGGGCACCCAATTACCAATGATTATGATGATTATTCTGAGATGTTAAGGAAATCTGTAGATTTGCAGATAAGAAAGCTGATTTGAATTTCACCTGTCAAGTCACTATATAACTTGCTGGATGCTTCTAAGACTCCCTTTCTTTCTCATAGACTGAGATTAATAATGTCTTCCCTAGATCTCAGTCACTGCTCTTTCATTTCCTAAATTGGTGAGCATGTGCAACTCAACTGAGATATCTAATCCTCTGTTTCTTAAGCCGAAAGTCAAGAACAAAATTACTACTTTATGAGATTGTTTAGAAAACTAAGATGAAGAATTGTGCATGCTTAGTTTAGAGTATATAAGAATGAATGCTAGCCATCATCATCATCACTATTATCATCAGTAGATCATACTTACAACTTTGCTGGATCATAAGAAAGTTCAAAGGACATGAAAGAAAAAAAATGTATAGTCAATGCTTTGCCTTAGGTAATGATTTTTTTAAAAATATATTCAGGGGATAGAAAATTCTATCCCAATCCAACCAAGGGCCAAAGGAAACTTTCACAGAAGAACTGTCATTGACAGAGAGAACAAAACCCTTTACTCCTAGTAGTGCAAGTGTGTTCCCATTTCTGACTGATAGGTTTACCATATTCCTAACCTTATCATTTTTACATTTCACCCCTTTATGTGAATTTTTAATATTTTACACTTTTTACTATGAAGTATAACACAAATATGAAGACATTAAAGCATAAATGGACAGTTTAATATGTTATTGTAAAATAAAGATATGTATCTATCACCTAGGTAAAGAAATAGGCATAAATGGCACTCCAGAATCACCCACCTCCTCACCCTGCTCTTCCCTAGCTTAATCCCTTCTTTCCCCCTTAGGAAACCACTGTCCTAAATTCTATACTATTCACTTCCTTTATTTTCTTTACACTTTTACCGCCTACGCATGCATTCCTAAATACTATAGTTATGGTTTTTTTAATATAACCATATTATGGAAATACAATTCACACATTGTGCAATTTGCTCATTTAAAATGTACTATTCAGTGATATAATTTAAAAGATAGATGTTCCTAATTTCAGTGTAGTCAAATTTCTATCTTTCATTAAAATAATTTATGTAGAATTAAAATTATGGTTTTCCTGAAATGCTGGTAGGAATTCTCCAGTTAAGTCATTTGGGTTTGGAGTTCATTTTGTAGAAAGGTTTTTAATTTCAAATTTAATTATTTTAGAAAGTATTCAGTTGTCCTTTTTTGTGTGTGTTTGGTTCAATTTTGAAAGATTTGGTTTTTTAAAACACTTCTTGGCATAAGATGGCTCATGGTGATTCGTTATTCTTTTAATATTTATTGGATTAAACGTGATGTTATATTTTTCCAATTATTAGTTGTGTCTCATCCTTTTTTTCCTTTTGATCTGTCTTACAGGTGGTTTATCAACTTAAGTATTTTAAAGAAATGTTTGGGTCTGTTGATTCTATGACATTTGGAATCACTTTATCACTTTAATTGATTTTTGCTGTTATCTTCTCTGCTTTCTTTGAATCCATTTTGTTATTCTTTTTTCTAACTTCATTATATAGACTCTTAACTTATTAACTTTCAGTCTTTTTTAATTTCTACTATGTATACTTATAATTATGAATTTCCTTCTAGTCACTATTTTAGCTGCATAATTTGTGATGTACAGTATTTTCCTTTTTATTCAATTAAAATATATTCTAATACTCTTTATGGTCTTTTCTTTAACCAAAAGGTTATTTAGAAATATATTTCTTATTCTCCAAATATATGAGCTATTGATTAATAGAATAATTGGTTTGGGGTGACAGAAAAAAAACTCTATATAATTTCAAACACTTGGATTTTATTCAAACTTGCTTTATAACCCAATGTATTTTTGAGTTTTATAAACGTTCTACTTGTGCTTGAGAAGAATACATATTCTGCAGTTATAGCACTTATTGTTTTATGTATTTTCACTAGGTAAACTTATTTAATGACTAGAGACTCGGTGTATGAAATTCGTGCATAGAGGGAGGGTTTCTCAGCCTGGCCTGCACCCTCTCCAATCTGGGACCCCTCAAGGGATGTCTGACTGCCGGTTTAGCCCCAATCCCACAGGCATTGGGCCTAAACCGGCAGTCAGACATCCGTCTTGCAATCCAGGATGAATGGCTCCTAACCACTGGCCTGCCTGCCTGCCTGATCGCCCCTAACTGCCTCTGCCTCAGCCCCCACCACCATGGCTTTGTCCAGAAGGAAGTCAAATGTCTGGAAGATGGCCAGTCAATCCAGTCTAATTAGCATATAACCCTTTTATAAGTAACAGATTATATAGGATAGGATTGCTTAAATGGGGGAGAAAAGCCTTTTTCAGCAGTGGGAGATGCTCTTGGCAGGCAAAAACACATAATCTCCATATCTGGACGGATAGGCAGCCATATGCACTATACTATCAAACCGGTCATTAAAAAAATTGAATCACTTTCTTACACCTTACACCAAACAGCCATTGCCCTTAAAACCCCTCCTCAGCCCCCACCTTAGGTTCTGCCTTCGCAGTTCACCCAAACTAGGTTCTGATTGGTCAGTTTCTATGCCAGTCAGCATCAAAAGCTCCACCTCCTAGGCAGCCATTGGCTCCTCACAATTCACCCAGATTTCATTCTGAATGGTCGGTTTTTATGCCAGTCAGCATCTCCAGGCCTATCTCTGGGCCTGATCATAGAGGTGGGGCTATCAGTAGCCACCCCAGGCTGCTGACAAGTGGGCAGAACTACTGACTTCTGGGAGAGAGAGAGAGACTTAGCTGCTGGTGATCAGCCCCGCCTCTCTCTCTCTCTGAGAGGTCAGCAGTTCAGCCCACTCACCTGCTGCATGCACAGCCTGGCGTTTCGTTGAGCCTTGGTCATTTTTGATGTTATAACCCTGACTCTTTATGTATATGGATAATACTGACATTTTCTAGATCCTTACTGAAGTTCTATTTCATTATTCTATCAATTTCTAAGAGATGTGTGATTAGTTTCATAAATTATTCTATCAGTTACTGAAAGATGTGTGTTCTATTGGTTTCATAAATTTGTCTAAATTTCCTCATACTCTCTGTCCATTTTCACTTTACATATTTTGAGAATTCATTATATGCATAGAAATTTAGAATTATTATATTTTTATGGTGAAGTAAACCTTTTAGCATTATCTCTAGTAAAGTGTTTTGCCTTAAGATCTATTGTTCCTGTCATTAATATACTGTACTGGCATTCCTTTGGTATTTGCATGCAATATATTTTGTATTCCTTTTATTTTCAACCATTTTGTACCTTTTGTATAGTTTGTATCTCTTGGGTTTGAGAGAAAATCCCAAATGTTTTTATTTTATTCCTTCTAAAAAAATTCATTCTAATATTTTTTACTTCTACATGGAACATTTAGGTCCATTAAATTTAATATATTTATCTTTATGTTTTACACTTTTATTGCTTATTCTATGTTTCTTTTACTCTATTTTTTGCCTTGCTTTTAATTTGTTAAAAAATAATTTTACATTTATTTTTTTTCTGTTAGTTCAAAATTTATATATTGTTGTTTGGTTGCCCCAGAAATTACCCTTGCTTTTTATTCTTCTGGTCAATGAAAAACTTTTGCACACATTTACCTCCTTCACTATTGGTATGATACTGCTGTTGAATAGTTTGTCTCTGTTTTATATCTATGATATATTTGTTTATGCAGTCCCTATAACATACAGATTTACCTGCAAGTTCAAAAGCTTTTATCCAAAACCCCTAGATTTTAGAATCCCAATTATTTTGGGTTTTGAAAGGTAATATGAATTACTTGTCACCTCCAGTCAGATCTGATGAGTACCTCATAATTGTACCCATTAATATCTCTACAGAGAAATGTGTAACTATCCATTCAATTGGTATAAAGACTATAAATAGTCTCAAATCATTTCAGGTCAGTTTTACCATCTAATGAGTTCTGATCATGTCTTGCCATTTTTAAAGGTTTTTGGATTTCAAATTGTGGATGAGGGACTGACTGGAAACAGACCTTACACAAAGTCTGTCTTCAGGAGCTCCAACAAATGCTTTTTGCAAACCAGGTTTGTCAGCAGGGAGACTTTTATGTAACATTTACTTTCTAGCCAGATGGTGGGATTTGGGGGGCACTGTGACTATAACAGTGCAAGCCACCGGACAGGCATTCCTGTACCCCAGTGTATGCAGGAAATAAAATGAAACAATGAGAATGTAACGCTTGCTTAGTATCACACACAACCGCTTCAGAGCAGGAGAGGCATCTGAACTCAGAGCCTCAGACTTCATGGACTCTCCCTTTAAATACAACCTGACTCCTTGAATGAAAGAATACACAACAGCTGGATGAAAACAAGAGATTCATACCCAACAATGAAGGGCAAATGACATCAAGGGACAAAGAAAGGGCTCCTCAGAGATGAATGATGTGAGTAAAGATCTTGAAAAGACCATCTGAAGAGGAGAAAATTGTCTACTGCTCCTGAATGAAGATGTAAATAATCTGTTTCAGCTGGAAGGTTTCAAAGCCCCATAGACTTTATGCAAAAATAAATTGTTTTCAACCGGGACCCAAAATTTAATACACTAATTATACCATTATTCACATCCTTCTCCTAGAATGATTCAACATGCATGCATTTTAAAATATGGATTTACAGAACAACTTCTCATAAATCTCTCTGAAAAAAAAACCCATCAGGTGCTGTAATGGGGGAAAAAATCTTGTTCTCTTAGTGGTTTCAGGTTTCCAAGCACTAAAGAGAACGAGGCTAAAGAGTTAAATCTCTTAGTGATAAATCACCTGTACGTACAACATCAAACAATCCATGAAGTTAAAAGTGAATGCAGTCTTTAAGACAATCTCAAAGAGACCTAAACAAATTGTTTCCTGCCTTGAGTGGGAGTTCATTAACTGTATGTGAATTACTTAAGCTACTTAAGCCATTAGAAGCAGAGGGATTGACAAATAAGAAAGCAATGCTGAAGTAAAACATCAAAGGATAAAATCACCCAGTGCTTTAATTGGTGTAGGGAAATGACTGCTTTCATATATTGTTGGTGGGAGAATGGATTGTGATAACTTGCTAGGAAATTAATCTGGCAATATCAGTACATTAAAAATACAATTGGACACAGCAATACCACTTTTGGGAAATCTATCCTATAAAAACAAAGTATTAGTACATGATGATCTGCATACGTACACAGTGTTTACTCTTTCAAAAAGTATTTACTGAGTAACTACTCTGTGCCAGGCTTGAAAGGCAGGCAAAGGCTCTAGTTTTACAAAGCTTACATGCTAAGGGGCAGAGATGGATTATAAATATCTAAGGAAAAGTATCAGGCAGAGATAAGTGTTAAGTAATGACTCTAAATAGAGCAATGTGATAACTTGTAATTTGAAGTGGCTGATAAAGAAAAGTGCCTCTGAATAGTTGAATAGTTTGTCTGTATGTTGTATATCTATGAGACATTTATCAGGTGACATTTATGTTGGTGAGTGGCCAACAAGAATCTAGTCTTGGGCAATGAACTTTATATTTACAAATGTCTGATAACCTCAATCTCAGCCACAAAGGAATGGTTCAATTAATGACCTTA